>JAWHQI010000146.1:5400000-6000000 GCA_033032865.1 Dactylorhiza incarnata | reverse complement strand
TCATATCAAGGATGGCCTTCACCATATCTGACTTGGTGCAAGGCCATTTGGAGTTAAGAGATGCCCGAGAAACTTTCCCTTGCTCGCCCCAAACACACATTTCAATGGGTTTAATTTTAACTTGAACCTCTGTATAGTAGCGAACGTCTCTACGAGGTCTTTTAAGTGCAATGAAAATGTTTTACTTTTCAGAAGGAGGTCATCAACGTAAACTTCGAGGTTTCTGCCTTTTTGATGCTTGAAGACGGTATCCATCATTTTTTGATATGTTGCGCCTGCATTTTTAAAACCGAAGGGCATTACGAGATAGCAGTAACACCCGTCGTTTGTGATAAATGAGGTATGCGGGATGTCAGGTTTGTGCATTTTAATTTGATGATACCCGGAGAAAGCGTCGAGAAAACTCATAAAACCATACCCAATCGCGGAATCAACTAAGACATCTATCTGAGGCAGAGGGTAGCAATCTTTGGGGCACGCTTTATTAAGTTTGGTGAAGTCTACGCACATGCGCCACTTCCAACCAGATTTCTTAACCATTACAACATTCGACATCCACGTGGGATATTGAATTTCAGAAACGAAACCTGCTTTCAGGAGTTTGGAAACCTCCTTCTGATAGGCAATGCCAGCTTGGTTTCCACTTCTCTCTTCTTTTGCTGGACGGGCTTGAACTCAGGAGCTATGTTCAGGTGATGACAAGCCACATCTGGAATCACTCCTGGCATGTCCTCCGCCGACCAGGCGAAGACGTCCAGGTTCTCCAAAAGGAAGGAGATCAGCTTCACTTTCTCCTCCTCTAGCAACTCAGCATTGATAATCATCTTCTTTACCTCTCCTTCAGCAATATGGACTTCTTGGGTCGCCTGGGCAGGTTCCAAGTGAGCCCCCTCTCGATCTTTTTCTTCCTCAGCAGCCTTTGAGGATTCAGCAATCTCTAAAACTTCAGCCACGGCCTCGGGAAGTGAAACGTCGGTGATCATGTTGACAGTTCGGACGTAGCACTCCCGGGCCACCTTTGGGTTACTTCTAACCCGATAATGCATTCCCTCAGCGGCAAACTTAAGAGCAAGGTGGAAAGTAGACACCACTGCCGTGTATGCATTAAGAATCGGCCTTCCAAAGATGGCGCAAGTAATTACTTGGGGCATCTACCACCACGAAATTGATTAGCTTTATCACTCCTCCAAGAGAGACCAGGAGTTTCACCGAACCCTCTACTTCCTTCTTCTCCCCAGAAAAACTGTAGAGGGGCCCGCCGGTGGAAAGCAGAGGCTTTCCGGTCTTCGGGGCTTCGAAGGTTGGGCGGAAAAGGAGATTGACGGAGCTGCCTGTATCAATCAAGATCTTGTGAACTGTATAATTTTCGATGACGGCTTTTATGACCACAGCATCGTCAAAGGGATTTGCATTTGGGGGAAGGTCATCCTTACCAAAAGTGACAATTGTGTTTTCAGGGGGAGATCTTGTAGTGGCTGCTACTTCCTGCTTCAGAACTCTCGCGATGCTGGATTTGCGAGACGATTCCGCTCCAGCCCCTCCATGGATACAATAGATGTCCCCCAAGGGGCCTACATTATTGACTTCGATGCATTCAATGGAAGGATGGATATCACCATAACAGCCGACGTCTTCCACGTCGGCACATTCCCAGGTCACTTCCACTGTTTCTTTTTCTTTTTTCTTCTCGGTAGCTGGCTCAACAATTGCCTCCTTCCGAACTAGACTCCAGAGCTTTCCTTCTCCCAGGAGTCATTCTATCAACAAGCGGAGGGCCCGACAATTTTCGGTCAGATGCCCTCCTTCCTTGTGATATTCACAGAAAAGGTTCGAGTTTCGGTTTTGAATATCTGATCTTAGAGGAGCAGGTCTTCTGAAATCTGGTCTCTTATGGAGAATCTGGACGACTTCATCCATAGTGACATTTAAAGGAGTGAATGACTCTTGCGAGTCATCATATTGAATGGATGGAATGACTGGAGGTGGCTGCGCGGTATATTGTGGCAGGTATACCTGCATGATTTGCAGAAGAGGATAATAAAGGGTTGTTTGTTTTTGTAGTTTCTTCCCCCCTGGGAACGGGGTTCAAAGTGGGACTGATTTCATGGTGGATGGTGGAAGGATGGATTGGATTGCTCCTTGTCGCTTACCAGCTTTGCGACATAGCCAGGATTGCTCTTTTCTCCTCTAATGAACATATTTGCCAAACTTATCATTTCCTGATAAGTCCTGGGCTCCCTTATATTCGCTTCAAATTTTAAGGGGCCCTCTCTCAAGCCATGAATGAGGGCAACCTCATATAGCTCTGGATCCACATTCTGGACTTCCATGATCTCCTTCTGTAAGCGGTCTACGAAACGGGCCCACGTTTCGTCTTCCCGCTGCTTTATATCGAAAAGGGCCGCAGGGCCACTTTTCCTCTTCCTTGAAGTAGAGAATCTCAACAGAAATTCCCTACGCAGTTCGGCAAAACAACTGATCGATCTGGGGTGCAGCCCTTAGAACCACTCCCTTGCTTGTCCTTCAAAGGAGGTCACAAGGAGTTTGCACTTAGTTGCATCAGTTAAGGTCCTAAGAGCGATGGCTAATTCAAAGGCTTTTAGATGAACGGTGGGATCAGTCTCTCCATTGAAAGCCGGCAGGCGAGGCTCTCTGAAAGTATTCGGGGCTGGCTCCCCCCGGACTTCGTCCACGAAGGGAGAAGTTTCTTCAATATCTTCATATAGAGTAGCAGGATAGTAAGCCGCCGGAGCTGCGGCTACTCGTGGACAAGCCGCCTGGTAGGAGGATCGGGCAGCAACTTCTGGTGGGTAGGAGTGATGAACAGCATCCTCAGGCGGGTAGGAGAAATGGGCTGCGCCCTTTTGCGGGTAAGAAAGGCGAGCGGCATGAGAAACCGCCCCCTGGAAATCGAGGACTCGAGCCGACATGATGTGCGCTGCTTCCTGGTAGAAGTTTTGCCTAGCCGCAAAACCTTCTTGCTGGGGTTGGAAGTTGGCGGCTTGTGGTAGCGGGTAAGGTGGAGGCAGAGGAGGAACTGGAGTTACCGTCTGATTAACCGCGGCTTGCTGTGGAACTAACCGCTCGGTTAATAGGGCCAAAGTCTGACTGATTGCGTCCAACCGCTGATCAGTCGCCTTCTGAGCCCGCTCCAAGGCTTCCCACAAAGAGTCCTCACTGTGATCGGAGCGGTCCCCAAGGGGGAACTGACGGTCTGACATTGTATCGAGGATTTCACCGACAATCTGCGATCTGAAGGTCGCGTGTTTCTGTTGAGTCCAAAATCGCACCTCCGAAGAAAAATCGGAGGCTGCTGGCTGCCGGTTACTTTTTAGGTGGAGAAAACGAGACCGCTAGCAGCGGTCAAGGACAGACTTCGCCTGTCATGGTGAAAGCCACTCATGTGACGGGCTTTCCTTTGATTAAGAAGAAGCGGTTACAGCGGGTTACAAGTGTAGGAAAGCAGAAGCCGGCCGGTCAGACAGTTCGCAAGATGGGAAACTCGAGACCGCAGCTCAAACAAGCGAGCTCCTGGATTCGAGTGTGCGTGTCTTGAGAACGTTGCCGCCCCCTATTTATAGGCCTGGGGGCCTGCCCAAACGGGCAGGGATAAAATAACCGCATGCCCAGGTACAAGAGAAACGGGCAGGCGGTGACGAGATACAGAAAGGAGAAAAGAAAGAAGCCGCGCAGCTTGGCGGCTTGCGCTCCCGATCTGCCTACGGCCTGGGCTGAAGATGCTACGACCAAGGCGATGGTGCAACCCGGGCAGTCTCTGGCCTGAGACAGCCACTTGTCTTTGGGACTTTAGTCTTTGGAGGCGGTCTGAATCATGTCAGACCGCTCGGTTTTGTGCTGGTTGGAGCTGATGGATCTTTGCTGAACCTGAACTGGGCGACCTTCATTCTCAGGCCATCCGGTCTGTGAGAAGGACTACTCGGAAGCGGTCTTTTGGGTAAACAGTATCAAAGCGAGGTTGCTGAGCAGTAGTTGATGTTTACTTCTCTCGGGTTCCTCAAGCTGGTTAACAATCAGTGGGATAGCAATGGAAGGAGGATATGCTAGAGTTCTTGGTATTAAGCTCCTTACGCAGACTAACTTCAAGAAGTGGAAGTCTTGCATGGAGAGCTATCTGCTTGGTGAGGACTTATGGGAGGTAGTAGGAGGAGAAGCAAGACAAGTTGTTATTCCTGTTGAAGGGAATGCTAAGCTCGTAAAGGCTTGGGAGAGAACGAATGCAAAGGCTGAGTTCACACTCAAGCGAGCTATCATTCCGGAGCTGTTTGATCATATCATCAGATGTAGATCAGCTGCAGAAATTTGGACAGCTTTGGATGGCTTGTTCGATAAGAAGAATGTAGCTAGGGTGCAGTTCTTGGATAATGAGTTGGCGAAAGCAACTCAGGGAGATTTGTCTATCTCAATGTTCTTCTTGAAAATGAAGAATCTTTGCACAGAGATATTGGCATTGGACCCGGATGAGCCTATCTCAGAAACGAAGCTGAAGAGGCACATAATCCGCTGCTTCCGGAAGGAGTATGTGGCCTTTGTTACTTCTGTTCAAGGCTGGGCCAATCAGCCATCATTGTTGGAGCTGGAGAACGTACTTGCTTCGTAAGAGAGTTTGGCTAAGAAAATGGTAGGGATGTTAGTCCCAGGCGGAGAATATGAGGTTCTTTTCTCTAGCAAGAAGAAGAGATGGGACAAGAAGAAGAAGACATCTGGAGATGATGGACTGTCTACTTCATATCAGCAGGAGAGAAGCTATGCTCCTATGCGTGATGGGAAGAAGAAGGAAGGACCTAGATACTTCAGGTGCAACAAGCTTAGTCACTTCAAGAGAGACTGCCAAGTTAATCTTCATCCAGGGCATGCTGCAGGAAAGGAGGAGGCTGGTGTTGGATCGATAGGCGCCCTTGGGGGGGGGGGTGAATAATGGAATAAAATTCTTTTTGAATTTTTAGACGATTTACTAAATTGTTTTAAAGTAAATGTAAATGAAATTACAATTTAGCTTAAAGGAAGAAACAATTGTAATTTGCAATTTTTTATAATTTATGAAAAAGTGCTAAATTATTTTATGATGAAAGAGATTGAAATAAACAATTTAGATATAGTAAATAGAATTGAAAAAACTTAGTAACCAATATTTTAGAGATTGTGCCAAATGAGATAAATCAAGTAAACGCAAATAGAGACATGATTGTATTTATATAAAAAGGTGTTTACATTAATTTAATTTCAATATCGCTAGAAATTGGAGGCGTACAAAAGTAAATATCTTTTCCTTTTCTATACTGACTCGTATCCCCACAAACTGGTTGGCTTTAGCCTATCCTTCCCCGGATATGGCCTTAAGCCGCTCTAGCCAATCTTTCCTCAGATATGGCCTCGAGCACCCCCTATATCTAATCTCCTAGACCTAGTCGCCAACTCACGCGGTGAATTACCCCCTAAGCCGAGCAAGCACCTAGTCGCCAACACAAGGCGAATTCTCTAAATGGATACGCAAATATATGGAATGAAAATAAAGATAACAATAATAAAAACTCCCTATATGAGATCTTCTGATGTTGGAGATGAAGGATCGCTGTGGAATGAGCAAGGTCGAAGCGATCATCCTTCGGATGTAGCATGACGTAGTCCTCCTCTAGATTTCTCCTTATGATTTTGTGGGAGATCCATCTTCGGCAGCATAGCAGCAGTAGAATTATGGCACAAGCTATATCTCTGGGATAATTAGCCAAAATGATCGAAATTGGCTCTTTTTATTGACCTTGGAGCTAGCGCCTGTGGTAGCACCTTGCTCCTGCGGTAGTGTTCGTGTAGAGCGGTTGCAAAACCGTCGGCGGCATGGTGTTGTGCACGAACTTGAGCTAGCGCCAGGCGGTAGTGCTAGCGCCTACGGTAACTACTAGTGCTGGCGGTAGTGCTTAAGCTCAGTTTGTTGGTTCCAAGCTTCTCTCTACCTGTGGAGTATTGCACCAATAGTTCCTGCACACTATAAACACACGACAAGCAAGATCAAATACAATTTGGGATTTGTTATTCTCAAACAAAGGGATGTGACACACATGTTCAACAATCTCCCTCTTTTGATAATAACAAATCCTCTTAGCTAGACATCAACAAAGGTGTGTATGGTATATGATAAGCGAGATAAAAGTGCAACAATAGTATATGATAAGCATAAGAATAGTGCATACTCCCCATATCTTAATGCTCCCCCTACATAAATGCAATTTAAGTTTTACTCCCCTTAAATTACAAGAATTAGTTTCCCCTTAATCTTCTAGATATCTCCTCTAGATTTCTTCAATTAATCTCCCCCTTTTGGTATTATCAAAAGAAGGTGGGGTGAGGGTAGTAAGGAGGCACCATGATCGAGCTTTTGCAATATAGATAATGATAAAGAGTTTAAGCATAGTATATATAAGAGATTTCAAATAAAAAGATAAGAGTTGTAAGCAAGCGGAAGATTATAAGAAACATCTTTTTGTAAGCATGAAAAACATAAGTAAAAATATGAGTTTAAGTTCAAAATTGAAAGAAGTTTTAACTTTTTTGAAATCTCAAAGTTTTTATAAAGATACCAAGCATGAAATGAACATATCTAAAAGAGAGTTTACTACATTGTTACTTAATTTCAAGTGTAAGAGATACCAAAACATTGTATAGATCATGCTAGGTTATCTAGTGCATTTCATATATAAAGAGTAGTATAGATAAACCATTAGAATCCAATACTCATGAGAAGAAGTGTTATGAAAGATAATGAAGTGCACATAAGTGTATTTTGAGCAATGTTAACAAATGATTTAAATCACAAAATACAAGACATATGTAGAGTAAAGTGCACAATAAAACACAAGTATATTACATTCACACACTTTTAATGTACATAATTTTTAACAAAGTGGTGTAATAACCAAGGTTTGCACAAGACACTTTACTATTCTTTCCAAGGTGCTCAACCTCACAATGATTATGAAGACTTATCAGGAGGTTCAAGTAGTGCTTGGTGGAGTTATATTTGTCTATTTTGTGTTCACTTTTGTGAGAAAACATTCTCTGAATACACTTTGTTTGCAAACCCAACAATTTTTTTAAACAACTTTTCTTAATTTTTAAGTGCCATTCAAATGTAGTGTAGATAATAAACTTATGTAAATTTTAATTCATTGTACAATTACAATACACAAGCAAGAATTTTAGATTTAAACACACATGTACATTACCAAACATAAGTGAGTGTAAAAGTATCATTATCAATCACAATACATTTACTCAAACTTAGAGGCATGTTAAGCTTGGTTCTACACATATTTTTAAATTCAATTGATGCACTTTAAATAGATATATCAAAGCATGATAAAACAAAACAATGTTCATAGTAATATGAAGAAACAAGTTTTAACACTATAAATAATTCTAAATAATAGAATTCATACATGCTTGATATTAGCAATAAAGATCATACAGTTTTTTTGTTGTTTTGAAAAAAATTTAATGAAAGAAAAAACAGAAAAACACAAAAACATATTTTTGTATTTTTGAATTTTGAAGTTTTGTAGTTGATTTTTCGTAATATAAATAAAACAAAAATAACAAAAGTCAGAAACAGAAAAAATATGTAGTACATATGAACTAACATATTTTTATAAATTTTTAGAAATTTTAAAAAATAGAAAAAATGAACATCCACGCTAGCGCCGGTTGGTCCTACACTCATATCCAATATGAGTAAGGCCAACACAATCCTTTCTCCAATTTCTCCAAACGCTTATATGTGCGACCCTATAGGCTCATATTGCATTGGCAGTAAGACTAACTACTTGATTGCTTTGAGATCACCTAGGAAACTCCAACACAGCATGGCAAGGATGACCAAACTCAAGCTTGGATAGGTGATCTGCAATCACATTCTCGACACCTTACTTATCACGTATCTCAAGGTCATATTCCTAGAGCATCAGGATCCAATGAATTAGCCTTGGTTTTGCATCCTTCTTCTGCTTATGGTACTTCAGAGCAGCATGATCAGTGTGTACGATTACCTTGGATAAAATGAGATATGGGTGAAATTTCTCAAGAGCGAAGATGACTGCCAACAACTCTTTTTCTGTGTTTGTTTAATTCTGTTGAGCCTCGTTTAGTCTGTGTATTGCATAGTGAATAGTTTAGAAGATCCTATTTTTTTCCCCAAGACAGCACCAACAGCAATATTGCTGGCGTCGCACATCAGTTCAAACAGAAGCGACCAATCCGGTGATACCAACACCGGGGCAGTCGTCAAAAAACTCTTCAAAACATTGAAAGCTTGTAGATAGTCATCATTGAAGTTAAACTTCTCATCCTTTCCTAGAAGATTGGATAGCGGCTTAGATATAGATGAGATGTCTTTGATAAAACGTCGATAAAATCTGGCGTGTCCTAGAAAACTATGAATCCCCTTCACAGATGTTGGGGGAGGAAGCTTCTTTATAGTGTCCACCTTGGATTGATCAACTTCAATGCCCTTGTTCAAAATTTTATGTCCCAGAATGATTCCCTCCCGAACCATAAAGTTACATTTCTACCAGTTCAGCACTAGGTTGGCGCTTTCGCATCGCGTGAGAACCGCAGAGAGATTCTTCAAGCAGGAGTCAAAATCCACACCAAAAAATGTAAAATCATCCATGAAAACCTCTAAGAATTTGATGCGCAAATCTTAGCACACCGCTATAGGCGGTAGTAAGAATGCGGCACGAAACGGCAGTGTACCGATCGTTCAAGTAATATAAAATGGGAATGAATCCCCAAGTATTGATCTCAAAGGAACACAGTAAGGTGGAGTTTATTATCGAGGAAGGACTTGAGATTGAAGTCCTTTCGGGCGGATGGATGCAGAAATGGGGGATTTGGATTTTGGAAAATAAAAGAAAACAACTACAACTACTCCTATGCAATGCCGCTATGCAGTGCTTCGCTTGGCGGGATGGAGACTAGGCAGGCCTTGAGCGCGCTGCGTTGCAAGGGCGGATGGACGAGTAAGCAAACGGAATCGAACTATGCAGGCCTTGAGCGCGCTGCTTCGTTAAGCGGGATAGATTACACGGGCCACTATGCCACGCTTCGCTAGGCGAATGGAAGAGTAGGCATACGGATGAGGGTCGCAAGAACCTCGTCGACAAGCACCCCACTAGCAATTGCTAGTGCGGCACACGAACTTGACGGCGGGATGGAGGATGGAATGGGGCGCACCTCAAGCAACTTCAACAGTAAAATATTTCACATAGACATGAAATGTATAGAAATGCAAATAAAGTTAAGTGCTACTTCATCATAATGTTAGCTCTAGCTACATATACATCAATAAGAGAAGAACAAGGCAAGAAATCGACCGAATCCGAAGTCTCATTGTAGATTCACGGTTGGAATCGCCGGGTTGTCAATCCGCGTCCAAGCTCGGTCTACAACTACGTCCGGGGTAGAGAGAGCTGTCACTACTCTCCAATGAGCCCGTCTTCTTCGTGTCATGATCCGGTAGAGGTTGCAAACTTCCTCTTGCTTGATGGCGATGGCGGCTAAACCTTCCTTGAAGCTCTAGGATGAAGGAGGAGGCCGAGAGGAAGCTCCGGCTCAAGAATGGCGTGAAGAACAAGCCCGGAGCACCTCCCGATGGTGGGCGACGATGGAGGGGCGAAATCGGGCGCTCTGGAGCAGGAAACGGCGGACTGGCAGAAGTAATTGCGGAGCCTCCGACCTAATTCGCGAGCAGGAATATTTATAGGCACTGGAATAAACAGTGCGCACGGTCATTAGCGCACTACCAGTGGTCGTGCACGCTGGAATCCTGTGATCGTGCGCCTGCCTGGGTGGAGCCTGCAATGTAAGAAATTTATAAAATACCATGTTCGCACGACTAGTGGCGCACGACCGGTGGTCGTGCGCACTATCGTAGGTGGTCGTGCGCACTGGTCGAAACAGAACTCATAAAATTGATGTTAAGTGCGCACGAACAGTGGCGCAAGGCCGGTGGTCGTGCGCACTATCGTAGGTGGTCGTGCGCACTGTCCGAGACAGAAATAAAAAAAAGGGTTAAGTGCACACGATCAGCGGTGCACGACCAGTGCTCGTGCGCAATAAAACCAGTGATCGTGCGCAGTGTTCCTGTACAGAATTGTACCGGGAACACCTGCACAACTCCTGTTTCTACAGAAATGCTAATCAGGCCACTGAAAGTGGCACTCAACAAAACGATAAGGCCATCAAAAGAGAATAAGCATAAAAAAAACACACCAAATTAGACTAAGAAGTGCACCTAGCATAAAATGACAAATATGAGCTAAAACAAGGCTAAAGTGCAGTGGAATGACTAGATAAACGGCCCAGATGAGTCCATATATGTGTATATAATTGGGACTCATCACACCCCCAAACATACCTATTTGCGCGCCCCGAGCAAACAACTCTCGGCGGACGGGAAAAACAAGGGTTAGAGAGGTGATTATGGTTAGGAGTAATATGCGAAATCAAATAATCATGTGCATAAAATTCTCGTAGAAGAAATTTCTATTATGCAAAGTAATCAACAAATATCTAAAATAGTAAATAAGAGATTAGTTTACTCAAAAGCTGAACCAAGTGTGATCTGCCAGTCACGTGTAGGGAGAATGTAGAGACGCGCTCAGACGAGTATTTCGCAAAATACGGGATACGGAACTAACTCCACCAAAATCCATCGGTGTCGGGAGACATAAGCTCGCACTTTCGCACTCTCTCCACAGCATTAGGTAAAACTACACACTAGTCAATAGGGCTTTCAGGTAAATATGTGGCTTAGGTTGCGGTATGATATACAATGATAAATTCGGAGGCTAACGCACCTAACACATTTGAGCAATACACTTTGTAAACCCCGGCAACAAATAAAGCTGATGTTTTCATTGCCACCACCCAATATAAAGTAATTCCTCTCAAACAATTCAGAATTTCTGAGTTAGAATATAAAGAACTCGGAATTTTTTTTCTTTTGGAGCGCTGATCTTTTCAATTTTTAGCTCACTAATACTTTTTTATTTTACTTTTTTTTCAACTTAGCCAAAAACAGCACATCACAATAATTAGTTATACTATAAAGCTCAAAACACGTGCGTATACAGGTTTGATGATCTTGGCTTAAGCGAGAGCGGTGGAGCTAAAGAGAAAAGGTGGGATAGGCTCAAAATTGGTTAGCAAGGATAAATCTCTGGTTTTGGCTCAAAGCTCAAACGGTCCAAAGAATGGCCTACATCATGCTAATGCATTAGAACTACCCGGTGCCTATGTTTCGAGAGTCGCTAGGGGCAAGTTCTTAGCCACCGAGAAAGATAACTCTTTCTCCCGACTCGAGAAATATGAATCTAGCGTTCGCTACCGACTCACCTACACTACCGGTAGATCGGCACAAGTTCATGCTTTGAGTAAAATAAAACTCTAATTACTAGATTAGATAAGAATAAATATACAAAGCATGAAAATAGAAATAGCTTCTACGCAAAATTCTATGCAAAACATGAGTATTCGATTAGAACACTACTGGAGTCGACATCGTACTCCAAACCACAATTCCTAGCTAACACAATTGACTTCCCGGCTCCATTCCAAAAGGAAATTTGGCACGGTAGCACTCGCAAGTAAGTGCGTGCATAATGGTTGCAGTGGTGTATGCTATAATATGACATAAATAAAAATATACTTCTGGTATGCAAAAATGTGTACACGTGTAGTGAACACTCGGTACACTCCCCCCAGACTTGAATTGGACAATCACATGAATTATGACAATGAGAATAAAGAGATGCTAAGGAAGAGGGTACCTATGCTCAGATATGAGCATACCAGAAGATTGGCGTTAATACTGCGATGGAAGTCCAAGTCCGCCACCAAAAGAAATTGCCGCACACCTGCAGGCAAAAAGGCTCCAAGCAAAAATATATAAAACTAAACTATTAACAGGTTAGCAACAAAAAACTTGGGTTGTCTCCCAGCAGCGCTTTTGTTTACCGTCCTTAAGCTAGACTTAATACCTGTATTAAGCAGTTTTAATAATAGTCTAAGCATAGAGCAAAAGGTGGTAAATCCTAAATATTACATGCCTCAAAATGATCAACTATAAGTTGATTTAAAATGGTAACTAAGAATAAAAGAGATGGGCCCGAAGACCCAACAACAGCAGTCAAGAGGATCAGGAGCTTTCCATCTCCATATTTCGTCCTTCTTCATCCTCTTCCTCTCGTCCAACCTGCGGTCATGGATGAAGTAACGCTTTCCTCCCTGCACCCAGTCTTTCAAGGAAAAAGCAGGCAATGATGATGAAGTGGAATAGACGATTGAATTCATCATTGCCAACTGCTTTCCCTGCCAAGACTGCCTCTCAAAATTACCCAAGAATGGGTCTATAAATTCAAGCATCTGCAGAGGGATAAATGAAATATCAGACATTAAAGCAGGCGGGGAAGCAGGAAGGATGAACTTATCAATATCAGCATTAAAAGAAGGTTGATTAGGATATAAAATGGACGAAGAACTAAAAGAATCAAACAACGGAGGAGTGATCCCGGTTTCACTCCTGGCAGGATCCAAGCACAGATCACTGTCGGTATCATATGAGACGTAACGAGGGGAACCCAGGAGCTCGGGGTCCTCGGTGGTGAGCTGGATGTCCCCATCCAAGAGGTAAGTAAATACCTCCTCCTCGGAAAGAGAATCCTCCTCATCCCACTGCGGTGCGTCATCGTGTTCAAAGGTATCACACTCCCCATCAGAGAGAATGAAATCCTCATCCCACCTTGGCGCAACCTCAGGCGCCGAATAAACCACCCGCACGACATCATCAGCCGACTCACTAAAGATAGAAGTAGATGAATTTTGCAAGGAATGCGGAGGAACCGGACTGCTCTCATGATCAGAAAATAAATGAGCAGTCGCCTCCGCGAAAATATCGACAGACGCCTCCCCGCAGGAAGAACCAGAATTTGCACACCATACTGGTGCATCCATGAGTTCCCAATCCTATCCCTGTTGACCATCGAATGAGTGCACATCGTCACTCAAGGGAAGCTAATAAAAGGGGATTGAGGGACCCATGAAAGAGCTGTACGCGGTGAGAGATTCCTCAGTAATCTCCAAGGGCAAAGATCGAGCATGATGTGCGATGTCAGTGTAGGGGCCAGGCAACACTCTGGTGGGCCTGTCCGCAGTAGTCTCCCGTAAATGGGGGGATGCTGCGTACACGTCCTCAGAGGGGGAAGGATCGCACAGACGAGGGCAATCCTTCACCATATGACCTAAACCTTGACATAGCAAGCACCTAATACAATGCTCATCGTTTAAAGCAGTCATGGCGTCGATGTATCGACGCAAAGTATCATAAAGAAGACACTCGGCTTCAGAATACATCACAGAAATATGTGGATAAACTGAAAATAAAGATTCTTTGCAAAATAATACTACACACATAAAATAAATTTGGAAAACCTGCTTTAGAAAAGTTAAAACTAGAAAAAAAATAACAGAGCACAGAAAATTAAGAGGCTAAAATTTTTTTAAGACAAAAACAAAGTAGAAAAATGGATATACAAGCGAAAAAGAACTACAATCTCTCGTCTACCTCTCAAGAAACTCACACGACCGTGTTCCCCGGCAACGGCGCCAAAAACTTGATGCGCAAATCTTAGCACACCGCTATAGGCGGTAGTAAGAATGCGGCACGAAACGGCAGTGCACCGATCGTTCAAGTAATATAAAATGGGAATGAATCCCCAAGTATCGATCTCAAAGGAACACAGTAAGGTGGAGTTTATTATCGAGGAAGGACTTGAGACTGAAGTCCTTTCGAGCGGATGGATGCGGAAATGGGGGATTTGGCTTTTGGAAAATAAAAGAAAACAACTACAACTACTCCTATGCAATGCCGCTATGCAGTGCTTCACATGGCGGGATGGAGACTAGGCAGGCCTTGAGCGCGCTGCGTCACAAGGCCGGATGGACGAGTAGGCAAACGGAATCGAACTATGCAGGCCTTGAGCGCGTTGCTTCGTTAAGCGGGAGGGATTACACGGGCCGCTATGCCATGCTTCGCTAGGCGGATGGAAGAGTAGGCATATGGATGAGGGTCGCAAGCACCTCGTCGACAAGCACGCCACTAGCAATTGCTAGTGCGGCACACGAACGTGACGGCGGGATGGAGGATGGAATGGGGCGCACCTCAAGCAACTCAAACAGTAAAATATTTCACATAGACATGAAATGTATAGAAATGCAAATAGAGCTAAGTGCCACTTCATCATAATGTTAGCTCTAGCTACATATACATCAATAAGAGAAGAACAAGGCAAGAAATCGACCAAATCTGAAGTCTCGTTGTAGATTCACGGTTGGAATCGCCGGGTTGTCAATCCGCGTCCAAGCTCGGTCCGCAACTACGTCCGGGGTAGAGAGAGCTGTCACTACTCTCCAATGAGCCCGTCTTCTTCGTGTCACGATCCGGTAGAGGTTGCAAACTTCCTCTTGCTTGATGGCGATGGCGGCTAAACCTTCCTTGAAGCTCTAGGATGAAGGAGGAGGCCGAGAGGAAGCTCCGGCTCAAGAATGGCGTGAAGAACAAGCCCGGAGCACCTCCCGATGGTGGGCGGTGATGGAGGGGCGAAATCGGGCGCTCTAGAGCAGGAAACGGCGGACTGGCAGAAGAAATTGCTGAGCCTCTGACCTAATTCGCGAGCAGGAATATTTATAGGCGCTGGAATAAACAGAGCGCACCGTCATTGGCGCACTACTAGTGGTCGTGCGCGCTGGAATCTTGTGATCGTGCGCCTGCCTGGGTGGAGCCTGCAATGTAAGAAATTTATAAAATACCATGTTCGCACGAACAGTGGCGCACGACCGGTGGTCGTGCGCACTATCGTAGGTGGTCGTGCGCACTGGTCGAAACAGAACTCATAAAATTAATGTTAAGTGCGCACGAACAGTGGCGCACGACCGGTGGTCGTGCGCACTATCGTAGATGGTCGTGCGCACTGTCCGAGATAGAACTCAAAAAAAAGGGTTAAGTGCACACAATCAGCGGTGCACGACCAGTGCTCGTGCGCAATAGAACCAGTGATCGTGCGCAGTGTTCCTGTACAGAATTGTACCGGGAACACCTGCACTACTCCTGTTTCTACAGAAATGCTAATCAGGCCACTGAAAGTGGCACTCAACAAAATGATAAGGCTATCAAAAGAGAATAAGCATAAAAAAACACACCAAATTAGACCAAGAAGTGCACCTAGAATAGAATGACAAATATGAGCTAAAACAATGCTAAAGTGCAGTGGAATGACTAGATAAACGGCCCAGATGAGTCCATATATGTGTATATAATTGGGACTCATCAGAATTCTCCAACCATGTCGTGAAATATAGAGAGCATGCATCGTTGAAAGGTGGCTGGGGCATTGCATAACCCTAAAGGCATTTACTTGAAGGCAAAGGTGCAAGACGGGTAGGTGAAAGTAGTCTTCACTGGGTCCTCCGGATCAATGAGAATATGATTCTAGCCTGAATAGCCATCTAAGAAGCGGTAATAGTCTTGTCCTGCCAACTTCTCAAGCATTTGATCGATAAATAGGAGAGGAAAATGATCCTTGCGTGTTGCATCATTTAGTTTCATGTAATCGATGCACACTCTCCACCTCATTGTAACACGAGTTGGCACAAGGTCATTATGCTCATTCTCAATAACAATAATACCACCCTTCTTAGTGACTAACTGAACTGGGCTTACCCACTTTCTGTCACTGATCAGATATATAATCCTGGCATCAAGCAAATTGATCACCTCATTCTTGACAACCTCCTACATCCTAGGATTGAGTCGCCACTGAGGTTGTGCAGTCGGTTTGAAGCTCTCATCCAACAGTCTCTTATGCATACACATCGTAGGGCTGATTCCTTTCAACTCCGTGATGTTCCAACCAAAGGCACACCTGTGCATTCGTAGGAGATCGTCCAAGCGTCGCTCGTGCTCGGGTGGAAGCAAAGAAGAGATAGTAACCGGATAAGTTTGTTGCTCTCCTAAAATTAGATATTTCAAGGTAGTTGGCAAGGGATTGAGTTACACGGCTGGATGCGTGGTGAAGTAATCTACAGAAATACATTCCAAGTTAGGGTCTGGTGAATCGGGCATCATTGCAAGGTCATCACCAACAATTTTCCGAGTAGCTTCCTCAACATTTCTAGCCCATGGGAGTGAAGACAATGGGTTGGGTTCACCATACAAGAGTTCAAGAACATTAGCGTCCGCGTGATCGTCCTTCCTATGGCTTTATACTTGTCAAAAGTTGTCATGATGTTTCCTAGACGAAGAGTTAACCTCCCATTTTCGGCATTGATGAGAGCTCGTGTTGTAGCAAGAAATAGTCTTCCCAGAATGAGAGGGACATCTACATCTGAGGCAATATCCATTATTACAAAGTCTATAGGAAACACCAAATCATTAACTGAAATAGCCAGGTCTTCGACTGATCCGCCAGCTGGAGAGTAATTTTTGTGGGTCCCAAGTTACCGGATCCCAACTCACGGAAGATCGAGATAGGCATCAAATTAATTGACGTGTCAGAGTCGCATAATGCCTAGTAACAGCCTGAATGCCCAATGGTGCAAGGAATGGTGAAGTTTTCTGGGTCCTTTAGTTAAACCGGCCAATGCTCCACATCAAAAGTGACACCATCATTCAGAGTAGGCATGGAATTGGAGGCCTCTAAGCGCTTGTTCTGAACAAGCAGGTCCTTTAGATATTTTGCGTAGCTTGGAATCTGGGTGATGACATCGAGGAGAGGATTATTAACCTGGACCCCCTTCATAAGTTCTTCAAATTACTGGAATTGTTTTTCCTTCCCAGTATTCTTCAGTCGGTGCGGAAATGGGGGGCTAATCAGTGGTTGAGTAAGCCCTGGGATAGGAAGCGGCTGAGGAGTGTTGAAATCAGTAGCTGGCACATTTTCACTTGATAGGTTGCACTAGCCTTTAGGAGTTTCATTCCACCTGCTGGGTTCTCCGGTTGACTTCCCACTTCTAAGCTGCATGGAATTCAATGTCTCATTTGGGTGGAGCACCATTGCCAAAATCACTGTTATGATACTCCCAACCAATGACTGGAACTTCAGCAACGCGCAGTATTGTGCCTCAAGGCATTCCAAGATGCATTCAGTGAAAATGCAAAACTTGTCGACAGAAAGTTCAGGCGGGGAAATGTCATCCATTGAAGACTTAGTGGAGGTGATGTTCATGGCCTCATCACTTCCAGCGGAAGCACACCACATCTCACTGGTTCGCGAGATCATATCTACAATTTGCCAACCGTCAACGCTTGACCTACTGAACAACCATCCACCAGCACCCACGTCAAAATACGGTCTATTCCCCGATGATACCCCAAAGTAGAATATCTGAAGGCGTGCCAGTTCTGTGAGGCCATGCATGAAGCAGAATTTTTGAAGGATGAGGAATCTTTCCCACGCGTCCATCATCTTCTCGTACTTTTTCTGAGTAAACAATAACAATATGTTGTGCATTTCCAATAGGTACAAACGTGAATAGAATTTGCCAAGGAATTCCTCTTCCACTTTGCTCCACGAGCGGGTTTTGTTCAATTTCACTTCATGATACCATACCCGATGTAAGACCCCATATTTTTTCTTTCAAAACTCGGGTCTTATGCCCAGAACTGCCGCTTTGCGGTGACACCCTCGCTCGGGAAGGTCTCCACTACAAAACGCCAATCCTGCCGGCCTTATCGATCACAAAGAAGTAAAGCTTAAACAAACTTATAGAAGCCAAGTCCAAATCACATAGAAAGTAAAAACCATCTTAATGAGATGTCCACATCAAATATCCAAATAAAAGGTACGACAAAAATAAAGGGCTCATGCCCTGTACATCAATTCCTCACTACATTTTCTCTCGCCGAAGCAAAAATACTAAAGCTATACGATGCTCACGGATCCTGCCAATGGTGCTCCTGTACTAGACTGCCCCGTCTCCATCTGCACCTACCTCTGGTGCTGCAACATCTCCTCTGTCCCCTAAAATGATAAGGTCCACCGAGCGTTAGTCAAAAGACTAAGCCAATTCCCTACCCCTACCCCGGTAACTCCTAGGCACCGAGCGGGAGGAATGAAGTAGAGGACAACAAGGGGTGTAAACAATAGCAGATGACGAGAATATAATCTATAGGGAATGTCTACCACTACGCAATATATATCATAACTGAAGCAGTAAGTAAAGTAGAGTAAGAACAAGTAAAGTAAACAAGTAGAGCAAATATATAAAGGTAAGTAACGAAAAGTAACCGATGATTTATAGGAATGCTCACTCAAACCTATAGACCAAGGGGTCGTTTAGCAAGGCCTATCGTATAAAATGTCCCATAACCAATGTATACGATAAGGGTAGGGGTTGAAATGCAATGCTTATACCATGACATGCAAAGTTATGCAGTTAATGTTTTGTTCACACAAGTGCAACTCACACACCACGACTCTATGCGCACAGACCTTTAGTTCCCCCTTTTTGGAGTTAGCAAAACTCCCAGGATACTTCCGTAGTGGCAAACGGAAGCGGTGGGTTGGGCGTCGCCCACCTCTAGGTTGATATTTTCACTACCTAACCTAGACCTATCATACGCCTCAACGCTAAAAACATAATAGAGGAGCTCCTGCGTACTCTTGCTGGCTAGTCCACCAGACTTTTCTTGGTAAAGTGTTAACCACTCTTACCGAGCCAATGTATCGACGTCGGTGCAACGGCCATCAACACTAATGACCCACCACCTTATGCACATACAAAATGTCCTACTATATCCTGAGCCACAAGGCTCCCCAGGTTAACCTACCCGTTATCATAACCTTCCGAGCTAACGGCTCGCCGGAACAACCCGTCCGTACCAACAAGCACTACTGAGCCACAAGCTCACCAGACTAATTATTTTGTTGTTACAACTACAGAGCCTACCACTCGTAAAAACTAACTAACCACCCTTGGTCAAGGGGTGTGGGTTTGTGTCTTATTAAGTTAATCTTACACCGCCACTTATTCCTACACTTTATGGTCAGTCTTGGACTTCCCGAGGGTTACCCGGTAAGGGGCTCTCTACGGTACTAGGAGCTATAATGGGATGACACCCCAAGGCTCCCTTTCTCAATACACATAATGTTATTGGTATCTACCCATATGCATAACCGTCTTACCATTTCATTTGTATTAATCCTAGGTGGTTTATGACACTCTAAGGGGAAAGAAGATTTTTCGTCGATCCCGAACACAACTTACCCTTAACCCACCAAGTACACCCTCATCACATGAACTTCTTTTGGTGACCTCAACCTCTTCAACCTGACCATGTACTCCAAGTAAACCCCATTTCCATTTAGTAGACCACTATTTACCATAGTTTTACCTTTTTACTATGCGCAGACTAAATGAACTATATGAACCACATAAGTAGAGGTACTCCAAATACTCATCCACATGACATAAGATTATTACTGGAGGACTATCATAACATTATAAGACTAAATTCAGAGATTCATATTTATCCTTAACATTCTAGCATTTATTTTAATTTCTCTCCAACATTTGCCAAGTATGAATATGAACATGAAGTGTAAGGTATTCTTATGATATGGCTCCCATAAATTAAGATCAATCTATCATACTAGAATAACAGTAAGTACAGAATGTCCCAGTTTTACAATCAGGAAATGTCCTCTAATTATAATATTTAACATCTACCCCAATTTGGAGGTTAATGAAGGAACCATCAAAAATACTTATCCAAAAAGTATGGGAAAATTACTAGACCTTCATCTTAGTCAGAAAAGTCTACTGGCCAAATTTCAGAATTTATAAAGGCAAATTAATCACATAAATGAATATTCCAAAGAAACCCTTTCTAGGGAAAATTGTGAAGGAGCCTACTGTTAAATAATTCCAAAAATTATGAAAGAAATACCAGATCTCTAATATGATCAAAAAGGCTTACTGACCGAGTTTCACAATTTATGGAAATCATTTTCTCACCTAAATAAATATTCCAAATAAATCCTAATATGAACATGTGAAGTAGCCTACTGATTACCATCTCCAAAAATTCCACAAATATTCACAGAGCTTCCTAATGGCCTACAAAGTCCTATCACCAAGTTGCAAATTTTTCCAGAGAGTATTGTACCCAGAATTATTTTTCTTAAGACCAAGACAATAAGTGACTTGTGAATAAAGTACTGGATAAATAATTTAATTAATTACACAAAAATTATCAGAGGTCTATCATATGATTATAAAGGCACTATCAAGGTTTGATCACCATCCAAGACCATTGGAATATGTAAATCTCTTTGATAATGGTAAGCCCTAAAGGGGTTATAACCTAATTAATGGGGAATAAGGGTTCCTAAAATCCTTCTAAAATTTCCTAATGTATTATTACACCCTTTGAACTTGTACACCAAATTTCATGGCCATTCAATAACATTTGACCCCATGTCCTTCGCAAAACTCAAAGTGCAACCCTAAGGGCAAAGCTAGGGTTTTGGGTCAAATCCACCCCACATCACCCCAACTCACTCATGGAGGTGTTTTAGGTGATCCTAAACAAGTGGCCAAGGTTTCAACTCATGTTGATGAGTTTTGACCCAATACCCCAGAATAAACACCATACCCTAATTTTGACCTAGTTTGACCCAACTTGGGTTAACCATTACCCAACTAAATCAGTCCTAATTGGGCTGAAATTTTTACAAGGGTCATATGAAAACCCTAAGGAGCACCCACCAAAATTTGGAGGGGATTTGGGGTTATTAGACTCATTAATTAATTAACATTTGAATTATGAAATTATTATAAAAACCTTAGAAAAATGTTCTCCTAAAAATCCCATTTTTTGATATGATAAGGGAGATGATATAAGTGGCATATGTTTCAATTTTCAAGTCAATCCCATGATCAATCAAAAGATATTCAAGGAATGGTGGTTGACCTACCCTAGGGACCAGTCCTACCAAAATGGCTCTACAGGGGGCTGCAGTGCCCCTATTGGCCTGAAACAAATATTCTTTTAATCTACACACCAAGGGCTACAAAGTTTATGTTGGGCAGTTTTTCATCAGAGGTAGTATAATATTTTTAATAATTAAAAGAAAACACTGCAAATAGTGTGGCGGAAATAAAATAAATCATTTAAACCATATGAAATGATTCTGCACGAATCTTGGCCCAGATCTGACGGTGGCTGGCTTTCTTTTTCCTCCAGCCAAGGGCTGAGATGCTCCCATCCAGGGCTCACTTCCTCCAAACTTTCCCGGCCACTTGAGCGCCGCCCCGGCCGGCCAATGCCACCACCACCTTCGTGGAGGTGGTGGCCGGCGATTATAGGTGGTTGGCTAGTCAGAGGTGGCTGGAGTGAGGGGATTTTGCGGGGGAAAGAGGTCTCGAAACGAGGCCTCTCGGAAGCGCGATCCGAGCCTAATTTAGCTCGGATCAAGCCCCGAATCATCAGAGGATCTAGCACTAGAGGAGAGGAAGCGGATTGAACCTGTGTGGGGGGCTTGGTGGCGCGTATTCTGGCGAGTCTCCATTGCCGGTGGTGGAGCTTTTAGTGCCATGCCGATATAGGCCTCTTCTGCACGATTCTCACTGGAAGGTTGGGGGTTCTCTTCCTCTCTGATAACTGAAGGTAATGAGTGTTTCAATTTGAGTTTGGGGTGGCTTTATTCCTGAAAGCCATTAATGGCTATTACTAGAATTTTGGTTACATTTGGGGGGTGGGGGTGGTGGGGTGGGGGGGGGGGGGGGGGGGGGGGGAGGAATTGGCCATCAATTAGACCGGGAAGAAGCTGAAAACTTCTCCTCTCCCCAAGGGGAGATGAATGGTGCCATCAATTGCTCAGATTGGGGGTTTCTTCTTCCTCCCCAATAACTCCCCTCTCTTTCTCTCTCTTCCAATTTGGGCTCTTTCTCTCCTGGCCTACTCCCTTCAAATTGAATGGCCAACTCAGCAGCATTCAATCCCCATTAGGTGGTGGACCACATCAATTGGGTCTAGCTTAAGTGGGTTGGGTTCAATTTGGGTAAAGTAGGTCATTTTGACCTAATTCTAGGATAAGGTTGACTTTGGTCAAATTGACCACCAGGGTTGACCACAATGGGTGGGTAGTGACCCATTGGACTCACTTATGGGTTAGGAAGGTTTAGGTGGACTCAATTTGGCAAGGTGAGGGCGAATTGCCCCTTAATAGGGCACTTTTACACAAATTAGGGCTAGAGTTGACAATGGTAAAATTGGCCAAATTGGAGGTCCCATGATGTGGAGTTTTGGTCCATTAGGTCCCTAGTGTCCCTATAAGGGTAGGGGCAGGGTCAATTTGGCATGGTGGGGGCCAATTGGCCCTAATTGAGTTAGTTTGACCAAATTAGGGTTAGGGTTGACTTTGGTCAATTTGGCCTCTTTGGTTGACCCCAATGGGTCCGTGGTGCTCCAAGGAGACCCCTAATGGGTTAGGCATACTATGGTGGGGTGATGATTCAAGGTGAGGCCCTAAATTCCAAGTCTAGGCTAGGTATCTAAAAACTGTTATTTGCAGACCACTTGGGTGTTTTCCTTCTCACCCAAGCTCACATGGTCTTGAGCTCTTCCTATGGTTTTGTCATGACCTAGTCATGACAAAACCAACTTGGGGGTCTAGTTTTTTGGGGTATGTTACACCCGGGAACCATTTGCAGTTCCCCGGCAACGGCGTCTAAAACTTGATGCATTCATGGCAAGTGCACCGGTCGCACAAGTAATAAAAGTGGGAGAGATCTCACAAATATCACTCTCAAAGGACTGCAGTTTGGGTGTGTCAAATTCTCGTTGGGGAAATTAATTATAGAGATTTATAAATCAATTAAAAGAGGGGGGTTTTGGTTTGGTTATGAAAGACGCGATTAAAGAAAGCTAATTTAACTAATGTGGGTCGAATGCACCGCTTCGCTTGGTGGGTGGAGGAGAAGGCTTGTGGATGAACAAGAAGGCTTGCAGATGAATGATTCATAACCGGCGGAGTGGGGTCGTAAGCACCTCGTCACTAAACACACAACTAGCAATTGCTAGTATGGCGCACAACATAGTGATGGAGTGGATAGAGGAATGGGGCGCTCCTCAACTCACATAACCCGTAATAAACTTCACTAAAATGAATTACTTTAACAAATTGTTCATGCATATCATCCTTAACAAACACACATCCACATGAAATATCTGAAGCAATACGAATGGGAAAAGAGTAAACCCAAGCTCAAAGACTCATTGAAGGTTCACAGTTGGAATCATAGGGTTTTCAAGCCTCGTCCGAGCTCGGTCTTCAGTTTCCATCCGGGGTTTAGAGGAGCTGTCACCTTCCTCCATGTTACTGATGTAGGCCAACCAAATCGATCCTACACTGACGACGCAACAACGTCTCTCGATACATTCTACGCCCTCTTTACCACACGCTAACGAAACGCAACCGTCACAATTATTTTTATTTATCTTTCGCGCTAACGTACGAGTAGCCACACCGCACTTGGTTCGGAGAATGGCTATAGGCCAAAATCCGCTCCGGCTAAAAGGAATAATATTGATTCCGACGAGCTTGGAGTTGTACCAAAACAGATCCACCAAAAATAAAACACGATTCGAAAGTGGTAGGATCTATCCCAACTAGAAAAAAGAACGAGGGTCGCCAATCCTCTCGAGAGTTATCGGAAAACCAAACAAAAACCACAGATCTATTATTAAAACTACCGCGATAATTAAAGCTTCGAAAATCCACGCAAAAATCGTCCACCACAAGAACTATCAAAGAAAGGAAGATCTCTTTAGTAGTATTTTTTGTTACCCCTCTCAGAAAAGTAGATCCGAGATGTTGGATCCACAAGAAATGATCGCCTTCCGTCGAAATCCACAAGATGTGCACCAAGGATGAAGAACACGTCCGTCTTCCCCGCTTCACGACGTAGAAGGTCACCACAACCTTTACTTCTTGCACAAGATATTTTTGAACTGTGGATGAAAGAGGAAATAGTGAGATGAAAGGTGGTGGAAGAATAGTGTGGAGGAGAGAATATGGAGGAGGGGAGAAGAGAAAGAGGTGGCGGCCAAACCTTGGAAGAGATCCCTCAAGGGGGCGGCAACAATGAGAGGAAGAGGGAGATAGAGGGGGCGGAAATCTGAGAGAGAGAGGGAGAGAGGATATTAGGTTTTAAGAAGCAAATTTTGGTTTAATCTCAATAATATTCTCCAACATGGAAATAGTTTTTGGCCTTATATAAGGCTTACATCCAAACGTCTAATAGCAGCCCATAACAGTGGCTAAACGCACACCACAAATCAAAAATGACAGAAATAAAATAATTAACAGAAAACCATATAATTGGATAATTGCAGTCCATAAACTAGCATGATAAATTAAATTAAATCTTGTTGCTTGGACGAAGATTGTAGTCGTGACCGCTACGGCGCCGCAAGTCTTTGTCTGGTGGTTCATCATCATCTTCTGCCACAATCCCATGATCACCAAGTGTGCCATGGTCGTCATCTTCATCACCAAGTTGGCCGTCGTGGTGGCCGTCGCCATCAATCCTCCCCCGCTTAGAAGGACTCATCACCGATGAGTGTCCGGGTAAGTAACTGCATAGGAGATCCGCGTCTAGAAGTTCCACCTCCGAGGCAGAGATCTAAGAGTCGTCTGAAGCGGGGCGTCCTTGCCACTGGATCACTGTGAATGTCACCGTCGGGAGTGGGAAACACAGCATCCTGCAAAATCCTGTCAGGCAAGAAATCGGTCCGGGGAACCTTGGAAATGCATTTGGCAAAGAAGAAAAACATGTTTCATCATCAGTAGGCAACATACCTCCCCTAGACTCTGAAGGAGAGAGCGATCCAGAAACCATCTCACCCCCACCCCATTAGAAGATATAGTGGAAATATTAAACGGAGAGACAGATAGTTCAGGTGGCGGAGCGACATAAAGCATTAAATCTGAAACATTAAAAACAGGTGAAATTCCCCAATCAGCGGGTAACTTTAAAAGATATGCATTTTCGCCTATCTTCTTTAAAACCCAAAAAGGATCGGCTCTCTTATTCGCCAATTTCTGTACGGTGCCCGACGGCTTCCGTTCCGGGATTAGACGAACCATTACCAAATCACCAATATTCAAGGGGACTGCTCGCTTATGTACGTTAGCATTCGATTGATAAATAGAATATTGCTTAGCCAACGTCTCGCTAATGTGCTTATGGAGAGTGTGAACGTGGCGAAGTCCTATGCAAATTGACTGGATTTAAAAGATGGTGGTAGCGGAACCAAGTCAAGAGGCACGGACGCCTTATATCCATGTACGATCTCATTTGGTGATAATCCAGTGGACCTATTCTTAGAATTATTATAAGCTAGTTGAGCATGAGGAAGAATAAGATCCCATGTACCTTTATGATCACCCACGAGGCAACGAAGCAAACCACCCAAGCTTCGGTTAACCACTTCTATTTGCTCATCCGTTTGGGGATGATAGGCCGACGAAAACATAAGTCTAGTTCCCAAAAGCTTCTAAAGTGTTTTCCAGAAATAACTAGTAAATTTAACATCCCTATCAGTCACTATCATTTTGGGGACGCCCCGATGAACAACAACTATTCGACGAACAGTGGGGATAATACATACATTGCCATCTAAGTGGCCAATTGGCAACTGTCCAGTGGAATGATTTACTAAAACTGAGTCTTCCTTATTGCGGGATTCTCCAACGGGTGCGGTGACTACAAAGTGAATGGACCGAGATGGGTCGGCTAGCACCAATTCATCATGTTTGGGTGGATTAAGACCTCTTGAAACACCAACTAATTGATTATATGAAATTAAATTCAGGTTCATCCTAGGGTGATCCCAACAATTAAGATCAGCTAGCATGGGAAGGACAACCCAACGAAACCACTCAACCCTCCCCGCGGCGGTAAAGGGCTCCATGCCATACTTCCAGATCGGGGCTGAAGTAGGGGAAACCCAAGCAACCTTAAATTGGTGAAGGTTCAGCGGGGGCGCTAACACTAGCCTAGGGTCCACTAGTGTCGAGAATGTGCCCACACAACTACTACCCACAGATAATCGATTGGACCATTTGTCCTCCCCACTAAATGACACAAGAGATGCACGAGCCCTAATCCCACCATCAAAAATGTGAGGAGTCGATAAGGCTTGCCCTATCTCCTAAACTCCTCACCATCAGCATCAGATTCACTCAGCCCACTTTTAGAATTTTCTTCAACCTCCTGAATGTCCTCGGGGTGGCCAACAGAAGACTCCCTAAGGCTAATGGGATCAAGTAGAGGTTGGCTAATCGGGGTAACCTCAGTCTCATATACTAAGCTAAGCGTGGTTGTTTCAGCAGGGACAATATTGTCCTTAGGAAGGATTGGACTAACAGGGTCAGTCTCAGCTTTAATGATTAAACCTAATGTGTTCATTTCGGAGGGGCTAATACAGTCTATAGGCCGATTTTGACTAACAGTGTCAAAATCCTCTTTCGTGACAAGGCACGGTGGTGTCGACTCAGTAGGGCTACAAGTACCTCCAGGTGAGACCAAAGGCTTTTTAGGCGGAGTGGACCTAAGAGTGATAAGCTGACCATTATGCTGGAATTCTATCGTGTTGTCATGGTCATCGTGGATGACCACATGGTCAGAAAGCCATGGGCATCCTAGCAATACATGACAACCCTTCATAGGAAGGACATCACACCAAACGCGCTCAGAATAGACTTTGATGGTGAGGGGCACCAAACATCTGTTGGACATGTGTGTCACATCCCTTTGTATGAAAATAACAAATCACATATTGTATTTGATATTGCTTGTAGTGTGTTTATCGTGTGCAGGAACTATAGGTGCAATACTCCACAGGTAGAAAGCAACTTGGAACAAACTTTTGAAAGGAGCAGAGCTACCGCCAGCGCTATTGCTAACGCCAGCGCTATCGCTAGCGCTAGCGCTACCGCCAGCACTACCGCCAGCGCTACCGCTACCGCCAGGCGCTATCTCGAGTTCGTGCGCAGCGACAGTTTCGCAACCGCTACCGCTATCTCCCGCTACCGCCAGCGCTATCGCTACCACCAGGCACTATCTCCAGCTCGTGCACAGCTCCACGCCGCTGACGGTTGCGCAACCGCTCCACACGAATGCTACCGCAGGCGCTAGCCACTACCACCGACGCTAGCTCCAAGTTCTCTAAATTGGAGCTTTGCTTCTTATTTTGGCTAGAGATCCTAGAGAGGTTGCTTGTGCCACAATTCCAGTGCTGTTATGCTGCAAAAGATGGATCTCCCACAAAAAGCTTAAGGAGAATTCTGGAGGAGGGCTACGTCACGCTACATCCGAAGGACGATCGCTTCGACCTCGCTTATACTGCAGCGATCCTTCATCCTCAACTCCAGAGATCTCATATAGGGAGTTTTATTATTATTTTCATTATTTCCATTCCATACTTTTTGTAACCGTTTAGAGAATTCGCCTTGTGTTGACGACTAGGTCTGGGTAGGACTTAGGGGGAAATTCGCCTTGTGTTGGCGACTAGTTCTAGGTGATTAGATCTAGGGGGCTCAAGGCCATATCCGGGGAAGGATTGGCTAGAGCGGCTTGAGGCCTTATCCGGGGAAGGATAGGCTAAAGACAATCGGTTTGTGGGGATACAAGTCGGTATAGAAAAGGAAAAGAAATTTACTTTTGTACGCCTCCGATTTCTAGCGATATTGAAATCAAATTTTGTAAACACCTTTTTTATATAAATACAATCATGTCTTTATTTGTGTTTACTTGATTTCTCTCCTTTGGCGTTATCTTCAATATATTGGTTACAAAGTTTTTCAATTCAAATTACTTTAACTAAATTGTTTATTTCAATCTCTTAATCATAAAACAATTTAGTACTTATTTCTAAAGATGAAAATTATGATATTCTCACATATTAGCTAAATTGTTATTTTGCCGTTCTCATATTATAAAACAATTTAGTAATTTCCATAAAATTATAAAAAGATTTTTTATTCCCTTATTCACCCCCCCCCCCTCTAAGGGCGCCGTAAGATCCAACAAGTGGTATCAGAGGTAGGTTATTCCAAACGGTTTAAAAACCAGGAATAATGGCGTCTCATGATCTCGCTTCTACTAGTAAGGGAAATTTTCTTATAAATGAAAAATCTTTAGTACCACCTTTATTTGAAGGCAAAAATTATAATGGGTGGATGTTGGAACAACCCTTTTACTGTTTTGGGCTAGGATCACTATGTACTGATTAGGATCAGTTGACCCCATTGTATAGTTTAAGGGTCAAGTCTGTAGGCTGATAAATTAGCTAGAACTTAAGATTAAATCTAAGGTTCCCAGCGCTCGACAAATGACAAGCAGCATTCGACAAATGGCTAGCAGCGTTCGACGAATGGCAAGTGGCGTTCGACGAATGACTAGCATCGTTCGACAAATTGTTCTCAGCAGACTGAAGTATTCCAGCCAGTTCCAGCACTTGACATTCTCTGATCAGTGTTCGACAAATGGCTAGCAGTGCTCGACAGATGGCTCCCAGCGTTCGACAGTTTTTTTGTTGACAGCGCACGACAGTTCTCCAGCCAGCGTTCAACATTTTTTGAACATCGCTCGACAGATTATAGCCAGCGTTCGACAGATCATTTATTGAAGCCCAGATTTGTTATCAACTATATTCTATCTATCCTAACAGCAAAACGACGAATGTAACGGATCTATTTAATATCCTTTGGACATATTCTGACAGATAAGGAAGGATATTAAACTCAGTTAATATATTCCCTTCTTTCCTTTTTCCAAGGCAGCAATAGTCGTTGACATTTAATGAAAAGGAATCTTTTCACAGTCAAAAATAAAAGGACCTGCCAAAATCGTTTGAGTGGACAGAATTCAAACGTCGCTCTATTACAGAATAAAAAGGATATATATATATAGCTGAAAGAAGAAGAAGAAGAGACATACAGACATCTCAGAAAGTATTTTTCTTCATCTTCTTCTTCTACAAGCAGCAAACAAAAACTTCTGAGAACATCATCCTCAAGAGCATTCACTCAGAATCTGCTGCAAGTTCAGATCATCTAAAAGAGCAACAAACAATCTGAAGAACCTGTTCTTCCAGATCAAACTGCTACAGGAGATCTTAGTTTTCAAGAGAAAGCTTCTTCATTTTCTGTCAAATACTTCAATCTGACAGGGGGAGCTTTACAACAACATCCACTAGAATCTTATCTCAGCATCTTGACAGAGAAGAACACAATAAACTTTTTCCTTCCCATCTTGTACAGGGTTATAACTCCCTTCAAAAGTTAACTCTCGGTGACAGGGCACCTTTTCAAAAACCTGCAGTTTGGTTAGAGCACCTTATCAACAGCTCACCTGGTGTGAAGGCACCTTATCAACAACCTCCTAGTGGATTCCTACCAAAGGTGGTAGAAGAGTAGACGTACCCAGATTTATTGGGGAACTACTATAGCTCCTTGTGTCTTCTGTGTTTGATTATTTTCTGTGCTTGTGCTGTTTGTTTTGTGATTACATTTTACTTAATTTTTCTGTTTATATAATTCTCACACAGCTTACACTTATAAATAATACTATTTTAATTCCGCTATAAAAACTAAGGAAAAGTTTTTAATACTCTATTCACCCCCCTCTAGAGTAACTTAAGATCTGACCTCCACTTTCAATTGGTATCAGAGGGGTGTTGATTCTTTACAGACTAACATCTGAATCACAAAGATCAACCAGATCTTAGTTTGTCTAAAAGCTTCTTTATCTAAGAATTTTATATCATTCAAAACTCATGGCACAAAACAAGGAATATTCTAGCACAAGACCTCCTATGTGCAATCTCAATAAGTTTGCACTATGGAAAGCAAGGATTAGGCTTTATATGAACTCTATTGATGAGGAGATTTTCAATGTTATTCTTACATGACCTCCAGCACTACTGCAACAACAGACAACACTGCTGTTCCACCTCCTGAGTGGACTGAGGCTCAGAAGAAGCAGAGAAATGCAGATGCAAAGGCAATGAACATTCTGCCCTTAACTATGTCAGATGACATATTCCAGAAAGTAGTTGAGTGCAACTCAGCAAAAGAAATCTGGGAATCTCTCAACAACATGGTGGCAGGCTCAGCAGATGAAAGGAAAGATAGAAGATCTCACCTGATCTCTCAATATGAGAACTTCAAGAAGGGAGAATCAGAAAATGTTGCTGATATGTACAATAGGCTCAGCCTCATAATAAATGAGCTGAAGTCTCTGGACAAAGTGATCTCACTCACAGAGATCAATGACAAAATTCTTTTGTGCTTTCCCAGCACATGGGACTCCAGAATCTGGCCAATCAAAGAAGCCAGAAGCCTAAATGAGATCACCACTGAAGCCTTGTTGGGCAAGCTCAAATCTTATGAGCAGCTCGTCAAAAGTAGGGAAGCTGAAGAATCCACTTCATCCCCAGCACTCAAGAAGGAGAAAAGCATAGCCTTCAAGGCTGCAGAAGAAGAAGGACCAACTCCCACCAAAGAGGAGTTGATGAGCTTCATAGCCAAAAGATTCTATAATATGGCTAAGAAAGATTTCAAGAAGAAGTCATCCAAAAGCTATGACAAGCCAAGGTATGACAAAAATCACTCTAATGAAATTATATGTTTAGGTTGCAGGAAGCCAGGACATATTGCATTTGAATGTCCAGAGAATCAAAACAAAAAGGACAGAAAGGAGAGAAAAAGAGAAAAGGAAGAAAGGAAAGGTTCTAGCAAATCTTCCTCCCACTCACACAAAAAGAAGGGAAGAGGATTTGTAGCAACATCCTGGAGTGAAACAGAATCTGAATCAGAATCTTCATCTGGTTCTTCTGATGAAGAAGAAACAAAAGAGAATAGCCAATGTCTACTGGCAATTTATGAGTCAGACTGTGAGTCACAATATGAATCTTCATCAGGCTCCAGTGATGATGAAGAAGAAAAGAACTTTTGCATGATGGCAATCACTGCCTCAGCCAGCAAATCTGATGAAGAAAATTCAGAATCAGAAGAAGAAAATGATGCAGATCAGGTAATATTTGGTTTTGATTTTACTTCAGATGAATTCAAGGCTGAATTCAAAGTCCGTTGCTCAGACTTACTCAACTCTGAGAAAGAAATAATCTCACTCAGATGTAAGTTAGCTGAAATGAAAAAAATAAGTGAAGAAAATGCAAATCTTAAGAAAGATCTGGCTGCCTCCAGAGAACACATTGTTCTCATTGAGAATAAACTTTCTGAGGCCAAAAAATTTGAAGAATCCCTAAATGGGAGAAGTATCAAACTGATGGACATCACAAGCTTAGTCAATGCTAGACTTAATAATAGCGAACTGGGCCTGGGTGCCTCACCAAGTGAGCCATCTCTGATTAAGAGAAATATCCTCTCCTCACCTATAAAATTTATTTCTGCTAAAGGCAAAGAAGCTGCAAAAAGAGACAAAGATATTTCAAGCAAGTCTGTTAAGGATAAAAGAATTCAAAAGAATTCGTCGAACGGAGATCGACAAAAAGGTTCAAATTTGTCGAACGGAGCTCGGCGAAGTCTGAAAACAGATTTTCAGTATAGTTATCAGATGAACAATAGTCGACCAATTTATCCAAATTTGTCGAACAGATACTATACAGGAAATACTAGAAATCTTAATTCCAAACAAACTAAAAATCCTTTCACTAAATGGATAATACCTCCAAGGAGATATCATCCACAAGGCTATAAGGACCAGCCTGAAATGTCATTTATTTCTGAATTTTGTGGTAACACAAAAGGACCCAAGGTAGTCTGGGTCAAAAAAAAACTAGTTTATGTTTTTGTCTTTGCAGGTACACGGCCATCCAAGATTAAATCAAAAATGGTACTTGGACAGTGGCTGCTCAAAGCACATGACAGGAGACAAGGCCAATCTGAAAAATTACAAGGCACAGCTTGGACCCAAAGTGATTTTTGGAGACTCCAACCATGGTCAAACCAAAGGCATTGGTCAAATCAAGGTTGGAGCAGTAACATTCAAGGAAGTCACCTATGTGAAGGGTCTGAAGCACAACCTCATCAGCATAAGTCAGTTATGTGATGAAGGTTATCAGGTAACCATTAATAAATCAGAATGCATTATCAAGTCATCTGATAATGTCATTGTTTTATCAGGTATTAGAAAGGGTAATATATATTTAGTAAATTTCAATTCCTCTAAATCAGAAATTTGCATGTTTAATGAGCTAAGCAAACCTAGTGAATTATGGCATAAAAGATTAGGGCATGTAAATCTTAGAACAATTGCCAAACTATCTAAAGATAATCTTGTTAGAGGTCTACCATCAGGATCATATAAGAAAGAAGGTTTATGTAGGGCATGCCAGCTAGGTAAGCAAACCAAAATCAGTTTTAAATCCTTATCTAAAAGTGATTCACCTAGAATCTTATTTTTGCTACATATGGACCTTCTTGGACCTATAGCAATAAAGAGTTTAGGAGGGAAGTATTACACTCTAGTTATTGTAGATGACTTCTTTAGATTCACTTGGGTATTCTTTTTGAGAGAAAAGTCAGATAACTTTAAAGTTCTTACAGAATTTATTAAGAGCATACAGATTGAATACTCTACTGTAGTTGCATTGATCAGAAGTGATCATGGCACTGAGTATGAGTCTCTTCTTATGCAAGAATTCTGTGAGAAGGAAGGTATCAGGCATTGCTTCTCAGCTCCTAGAACTCCTCAACAGAATGGGGTAGTTGAAAGGAAAAATAGAACCCTAATTGAATCAGCAAGGACATTGCTTGCAGATGCTAATTTGCCACAATCCTTTTGGGCAGAAGCTGTTAGCACAGCAAACTATGTTCTGAATAGAAGTTTGATACACAAACTTAAGGGTAAAACTCCTTATGAATTACTTAAAGGGAAGAAACCTAAAATTGACTATTTCATAATTTTTGGTTGTAAATGTTTTGTTCATAACAATGATAAGAAATATCTTAGAAAATTTGAACCAAAATCTGAAGAATGAATTTTCTTAGGATATTCAATAGTTAGCAAAGCATATAGGGTATTTAACAAATCCACTCTTAAGATAGAAGAATCCATGCATGTTTCCTTTGATGAAACTAACATGTCTTACAAGGAGAAGAACTCTTCTACCAAGAATGCTTTGCAGGTACCAGCTCTATGTGAAGAGCTTAATGAACTAAATCTACAGTCAGGAGATTCAATGCAACCATTAGCTCAAAACCTTGAAGATAGTGAAGAAGATGATCATCCAGATCTTGTTGATTATCAGAATCAAGCAATAACAGAACATCCTCCACAGGATACATTTACTGAACAAAATCCCCAAATAAATACCACTGCAGATTTAAGTCCAACTGTTGACCACATCACAGTTAGAGATCACCCAATTTCACAAGTGATTGGTGATATTTCAGCAGGTGTTCAGACAAGACATCAACTACACCAAAATCAGATGCATACTTGCTTTCTATCACAAGTTGAACCTCAAACCATAAAAGATGCAGAACAAGATCCAAATTGGATTCTTGCAATGCAAGAGGAACTCAACCAGTTTGAAAGAAACAAAGTTTGGGATTTGGTTCCAAGACCAAAAGGCCATCCAGTCATTGGCACCATATGGGTCTTCAGGAACAAACTTGATGATCAAGGAAATATTGTGAGAAATAAAGCAAGGCTAGTAGCTCAAGGATATTCACAGGAAGAAGGCATAGACTATGATCAAACATTTGCACCTGTGGCAAGACTTGAAGCTATCAGAATATTTTTAGCATTTGCTGCATACAAACAATTTAAGGTATATCAAATGGATGTAAAAAGTGCATTTCTAAATGGAGATATCAAGGAAGAAGTCTATGTGGAACAACCACCAGGTTTCATCTCTCCAACTCACTCTTCTTATGTATTCAAGCTTAATAAAGCTCTCTATGGTCTCAAACAAGCTCCCAGGGCATGGTATGAGACCTTAGCTAATTTTCTATTGGAAAACAAGTTCTGTAGAGGCCTAGTAGACAAAACCTTATTTTTCAGAATACATAAAAATCAAACATTGCTAGTTCAAATATATGTAGATGATATTATTTTTGGCTCTACTGATTCAAATTTATGCAAAAAGTTCTCTAAACTTATGCAATCTAAATTTTAAATGAGTAGCATGGGTGAATTATCATACTTCCTTAGTCTTCAAGTGAAGCAAACCTCATCAGGAATTTTCATTTCACAATCCAAGTATGCTAAGGAATTAGTAAAAAGGTTTGGAATGTCTGATACCTCTCCCATGAAAACACCCATGGCTTCTAATGCTGTCATTAATGCTGATGAATCAGGGAAACCTGTTGATCAGAAGGTGTATAGAGCAATTGTTGGCTCATTACTCAATTTGACAGCTAGTAGGCCTGATATAATGTTTGCTACTTGTATTTGTGCTAGATTTCAAGTTAACCCTAAAGAATCTCATCTATCTTTATTAAAAAGAATTTTAAGATATATAAAGGGCTGTCCTAATCTAGGTCTCTGGTATCCAACAGCATCTGAATTTGAGTTAACTGGATTCTCAGACTCAGATTATGCTGGATGCAGAGTAGACAGAAAAAGCACATCAGGAACTTGTCAGTTTCTTGGTGATAGGCTTGTGTCTTGGTTTTGTAAGAAGCAGACATCTGTGTCCACATCAACAGCTGAGGAAGAATACATTGCTGCAGGCAGTTGCTGCTCACAGTTACTGTGGATACAAAATCAACTTCTAGACTATGGTATCAACTTAAATCAATCAATTATATTTTGTGACAATACTAGTGCAATATCTATAGCACAAAATCCAGTTCTCCATAGTAGGACTAAACACATAGAAATAAGGCACCACTTTATCAGAGATAATGTGGATAAAAATAAAATTTGCCTACAGTTTATCTCCACTGATTTACAAAGAGCAAATATTTTCACCAAACCCTTGGATGAAAAGAAACATCTCTTCTTTATGAATCAACTGGGAATGATAGATGGAGACTCAATTTGTTGAAAATTATACTTTCTATCTTATCCAAAATTTATCCAAATTTGTCGAACGAAGAACGACAAATTTTTATTCGTTGAACGATGGTTGACAAAAACCTTCATATTCAGAGTCAGTGAAGAAAATCTCGTTTGTCGAACGGCGGTCGACGAAAAAGATTTTTTTTGTCCGACAAAATTTTAAAGTCGGTTCGACTTCAGATTTAATTAGGTTTTGCCGAACATCGCTCCTCGAATTCTCCTCCCTATTTTCTCGACTATATAACACTTATTTTATCGTATTCTAAGCTTTGCGCCTACAGAAATTGTCTTTCCCTCCAGTTCCCCTCTGCACTTGATCTTCAACTTTCTTTGCAGGAACAATGGCGATTCCTCAGGCCTCTCTGCACCTAATGAAGTTTGACGTAGGTTTTGACATTGACATGGACTCGTTTGCACAGTCCGACCAAATCTTCAAGGATATTCTTCAAATGCTGGATGAACAACAACTAAGGAAGCTTCTAAGCACCAGACAGAAGATAACTGTTGCAGAGATAAAAGAATGGGTTTTCACTGCAAAACCAGTCGATGAAAGCTTGTCGGGAACAATCTCAGGTCATCATGTCTCTCTCTCTCCCACCATCCTTTCTGAAATCTTTGGTCTTGAAAATGGTGAAGATGAGTTAGACATAAGCTCAAATGAATTTGATGAAGCTTTAGTCAAAATGAGCCATTTGACTGGAAACCCTATCCACATTCTGAAAAAGAATCTGTCTCAGGACTACAAGTTCTTAGCAGATATTATTGGAAAAGTCTTGCTGAGCAAGACTTCTGGGCATGACTATATCAGTAGGCACCAATTTCTGTTAATGGTGGCCTTAATGGAGAAGAAGAAAGTCAACTGGGGATCAATTCTTTTTGACCTAATTAAAAAGAAAAACTCTATAGAGAATGTATGCCTTGGAAGAATTTTAGGAATCTTTCTAGAGGAAAGGCATCCAGAGCTTCTGGTGTCACCAAAAGTAACAATAAATGCCAGCAAGAGGCTGACCTCAGCACTCTTTGCTAAATGGAATAGAGTGATTACCAAGAAGAATACAGGAGCTGAGGCCTCCAGAAAAAGGAAAGCTTCTGAGGACACAAGGACTGATCAGGTCACTCCCTCTACCCTTCTAGAAGATCCTTCCTCAGTTCCTCCTTCCTCTCATATCCTCTCTCCACCTGCTCAACAATCTCCTGCACATTCTCATTCTTCATCCCCTCCTTCAACTGCAATATCACCCATCAATGATATTCCACTCTCAACTGCCCACATCAGTGATGCTCCACCTCCACCCCTATCTTCAGAACCACTACCTACCACACCTCCCTCTCCAATACACAATGAATATCATTCACCTATTCATTCTTCTAGTCCAATCCATCTAGACATTTCCACACATACCACCAACATCAGCAATATCATTCCTCCAATATCATCTCCATCCACTTCACAACCATCCACTAGCCATCCACCAGATTATCCATCCCTCAACCTCTCCTCTATTGCTGATCAAGTTTTTGATCTTATCCTTCCTAAAATAAGCCAGCTCCTGGATGCAAAACTTGCTCCAGTTCTTCAGGCACTTTCTACTTTATCTACTAAGATAGCTTCTCTTCCCTCCTCCACTGCTGTCCCTTCTACCAGGGGCCTAGATTCAGGCTGTCCTGAAGCTAGGCAGGGGGAGATGTCCTATGAAGAAGCTCCAGAAACAAAAGAAACTCCAGAAGAAGATACAGAAGTTACAATTTTTGATACAGATATAATTGATTCAGATACAGAGGTTATAGAAGAAATAAATAATATATGCATTCATCTATCCTGTGATCTATATAGCTTATTATCAAAATTTGATGTCACATATACTTCAAGGGTATCACCAAAGGTATACATTGAGGATCTATCAAAGGCTCTGATTTGCCTTCCTCAGAAAACTCATTCTGATATCATACAAAATTACATATCCTTTATTCCTTCATCCACTGTTCAAGACATTCAAATAAAGGATCATTCTGCAGAATATGAAGATGATCTTACCGAATTCCTTGATGATACAACAGCCCCACAAATTACTTCTTCACCTCCAATTCCTGTATGGAATGAAGAACCAATGCCAAGCTTTGATGAAATCTAGAGAGAAGCAGATGCAGAGTTTGACAAAGCCGAAGAAGAAAGATTAAAGGCTCGTGAAGCAATCAAGAGAATTGATGATCTGTACAATAAGCCAATCTCATCTTCTGACTCTGATGATGATGATGACAATAGTGATTCTGATGATACACTTTCAAAGAAAAGAAAGAAAAGAACAGCTAAGTCAAAGGCTGCTCCCAAGCCCCCAAATCCAAATAATGACATTCCTCTGTACATTTTGTATAATGTCCCTCTTGATGAGAAAACTCCTCACTGGATGAAGCTCTTCAGAAATGAGAACAATAGGAGGAAGAAATTCAAGAAGACTGGCTACATCCCTGACAAACCAGTCAAGCACAATCATCCTCCTCCTCCTCCTCCTCCAGCAGCTGGTGCAACAGGATCAGCAGGTGTATCATCTTCCTCTCAGAAGCCAAGCTCTCAACATTCAAGGAGACCTGGTAGTTCTAGTGGTTCTCAAGCCTCTGGATCAGCCAGTGTTCCTTCCTCTAAGAAATCAGCTCCTATCTTTCAATGAAGACAAACCTTTTCCTCTTCTCAAATATCTTCAGAATACAAACTTCACATTTCTGATGGATCTCTTCACAGAGATAGAGTACCTCAAAAGGTCACTCAAGACAAAAATGATTCAGAAGATATTTATTACTTTCCAGATCCAGAAGAAGAGAAAATCTGTCAGATGGCAAGACTGAAAGAAACAATTGCATATGCACAGATTAAAAAGGCTAAAGCAGAAGGCAAAGACTTCTCAAGTTTCTCATCCATGTCAGACTACAGAAGAAAAGAACTTGAAAAATACAAAACAGTTAAAGCATTCAATACTGAGGAATATATTGATATGCACCCAGAAGCATTTATCCCTCATGTCAAAGAACAGAAAATCATTGGTGCTCAAGATTTGTTTATCAGCAAAAAGAAATCAGAAGACCCCAACAGGAAAATCATATTCAAGCCACCTTCTCAGGACAAAAAGCCTTAAATAAATTGCTTGGTTATGAATGTAAAGTTTCCAAACTTAGAGCATTTATTTTTATCTTATCTGATGATCTATTTTAATTTATCAGATATATTTCTTTTCATTGTTGCTCTGTTGATTATACTTTCTGCTGTATCTATTTAATTTTTCTTGTCAAATAGTATCCTAACCCAAATAGGGGGAGATTGTTGGAACAACCCTTTTACTGTTTTGGGCTAGGATCACTATGTACTGATTAGGATCAGTTGACCCCATTGTATAGTTTAAGGGTCAAGTCTGTAGGCTGATAAATTAGCTAGAACTTAAGATTAAATCTAAGGTTCCCAGCGCTCGACAAATGGCAAGCAACGTTCGACAAATGGCTAGCAGCATTCGACAAATGGCAAGTGGCGTTCGACGAATGACTAGCATCGTTCGACAAATTATTCTCAGCAGACTGAAGTATTCCAGCCAGTTCCAGCACTTGACATTCTCTGATCAGTGTTCGACAAATGGCTAGCAGTGCTCGACAGATGGCTCCCAGCGTTCGACAGTTTTTTTGTTGACAGCGCTCGACAGTTCTCCAGCCAGCGTTCAACATTTTCTGAACAGCGCTCGACAGATTATAACCAGCGTTCGACAGATCATTTATTGAAGCCCAGATTTGTTATCAACTATATTCTATCTATCCTAACAGCAAAACGACGAATATAACAGATCTATTTAATATCCTTTGGACATATTCTGACAGATAAGGAAGGATATTAAACTCAGTTAATATATTCCCTTCTTTCCTTTTTCCAAGGCAGCAATAGCCGTTGACAATTAATGAAAAGGAATCTTTTCACAGTCAAAAATAAAAGGACCTGCCAAAATCATTTGAGTGGACAGAATTCAAACGTCGTTCTATTACAGAATAAAAAGGACATATATATATATATATATAGCTGGAAGAAGAAGAAGAGACAGACAGACATCTCAGAAAGTATTTTTCTTCATCTTCTTCTTCTACAAGCAGCAAACAAAAACTTCTGAGAACATCATCCTCAAGAGAATTCACTCAGAATCTGTTGCAAGTTCAGATCTTCTAAAAGAGCAACAAACAATCTGAAGAACCTGTTCTTCCAGATCAAACTGCTACAGGAGATCTTAGTTTTCAAGAGAAAGCTTCTTCATTTTCTGTCAAATACTTCAATCTGACAGGGGGAGCTTTACAACAACATCCACTAGAATCTTCTCTCAGCATCTTGACAGAGAAGAACACTATAAACTTTTTCCTTCCCATCTTGTACAGGGTTATAACTCCCTTCAAAAGTTAACTCTCGGTGACAGGGCACCTTTTCAAAAACCTGCAGTTTGGTTAGAGCACCTTATCAATAGCTCACCTGGTGTGAGGGCACCTTATCAACAACCTCTAGGTGGATTCCTACCAAAGGTGGTAGAAGAGTAGACGTACCCAGATTTATTGGGGAACTACTATAGCTCCTTGTGTCTTCTGTGTTTGATTATTTTCTGTGCTTGTGCTGTTTGTTTTGTGATTACATTTTACTTAATTTTTCTGTTTATATAATTCTCACACAGCTTACACTTATAAATAATACTATTTTAATTCCGCTATAAAAACTAAGGAAAAGTTTTTAATACTCTATTCACCCCCCCCCCCCTCTAGAGTAACTTAAGATCTAACCTCCACTTTCAGTGGAAATTTCTTATGGAAAGATTTCTTAAATCTTTGGATAGTAAAGTATGTAATATTACAATTAAAATGCCCCCAAGTATTTTAAATAAAAATGAAATGTTTTTAAATGCCAAATCTATGAATAGTCTATATTGTGCATTAGATCAAAATATTTTCAAACTTATTTATACACTTCCTACTACTTATGAAGTTTGGAAATTTCTTGAGAATACTTATAGTCTTCCTTCTACAGATGATGAACAAGAGGAATTCCTTATGGATCCAAGAGAAGAAATTGACGAGGAATTCCTTATGGATCCAAGAGAAGAAATTGACGAGGAATTCCTTATGGATCCAAGAGAAGAAATCGATGAGGATTCATGCTTGGAGGAAGAAAAATACAATGTCACAATGTTGGACTCATTTGTTGGCAACACATCAAGCAAAAGAGAAGACGGAAACTATAGCAAGGTAAGAAAATCTAAATCTTCTCTTTTTGTAACAAATTCCATTTCTAAATCTCGTATGCTTAAATTTGCTAAACGTAAAATTTTAAAGTTAAAAATTGCTAATAACAAATTACGTTTAGAAAATAAATCTTTAAAAGCCAACGATAAAGTAGAAACAAATATTGATGTGTTAAATTCTATTTCATGCTCTTTAGTTACAATTCCTACTCCTTGTTTTGATTGCAATTTATTTAAAGAAAAATTCAAGGAAATTGAAAAAGGGCTCTTAATTTCTAAAAGGCATAATGAAATATTGTTAATTGAAAATGATGCTTTATCTTGTAAGTTAATACAATTAAAATCTTTTGTTGAAAAATTCAAATGTCATGTAATGAATTTCATCATAAGATTTTGAATAACAAGGATAAATTAACTTACAAAATCATTTCTAAAAAGGATCATTTTCATACATCAACTCAAAAGGAGTTTAGTTTCAAAAAGAATTATGACCCTCACAAAATTCTTAAGAGTCATTATTATAAATCTCAATATATTTTCAATCATGACTCAAATTTAAAAACTCCTTTTCATGAAAATCAAAGTACAAAATATTATCATTTATATTATAAGAGTATGTCTATAAGAAAGAGTGGAAATGAAAATTATCAAAATAAGAATCAATTATTTACAACATTTTGTAATCCACTCTTTCAACAATCACTTCTTAAGAAAGACAATCACTCTTATAAATTTTCAAAGAATCCATGTAATAAAATTCATTATGATTATCAACATCAATCAATTTTGAAAAATAACTTGAACAATTATAAATCACAAATGAATTATTTTTCAAACAAATATAATCATATAAAGATGTCACATAATCATAATATGAATTTGAAATATAAACAACCAAAGTATGAATGGAGGCCCAAAATTAAAAATGAAACACTAACTCCACTTGTAAAGGCCCATTCATCACTATCTCTCCAAAATCCTACACGATGTATTTGGGTACCCAAAGGAACCATCCCACTTGGTCCCCTTTGGATACCTAAATCTCTTATTAATTAGTATCCATTCATTTGCATGAAGTAGAAACAAATAAAAATGTAATATCAATACTCTACTTCATGATATGCTTATTGTCTCTTTTTCTTTTGTTTATTTTATATTTTTTTTAAAACAAACATGCTATGATCACTTTATATATCATGTAATATGACTTTCATATATTAAGACTAATGTCTATCAAATCAAATTTGAATTAAAATTGAACATTAAGTCATATATTTTTTCAAAGTGATCTATCTCTCATCTTTGATTGTTCTTTATCCTTTTAAATCCTTTACCCTTAATTGTCTTGAATTATTATTAGAAATTGAATTTTGAAATTATTATCAAGACTATTGAAACTATTTTAAAAATTGGATTTAAATGGTTTATTAAAGGGTAAAACTAAAAATTAAAATGCGCAACATTTTTTTTATTCTATACTTGTTTGCTGCATATGATAGCCCTTATAATGAAGAACATTATCTAGAAAAATCAAAAACAAAAATTCATCTAAACGCATGCTTAATCTTTCAAAAAGCGAGTTTTTGATCAAAACATGAAATAGCCATATCTTTTGATCCGCTAGTCCGATTTTCGCGTTTAATATCTTTTCGGAAAGAGCACAGAAATCTCCATCTATTGGCAAACTAAACTTGCCCATTTATGTTTGTTTGGTGCTGTCAATTTGCCCAATTTTAACTCTATTTTTAAATGCTATCTTAGTTCGCTTGATTCGGAAATTTCTGTGTTTATGGATTTTTTTCATCACATGATATCCTATGTATAATTGTTTCATATATTAATTTAGATATTATGTGTGATGTGTGTCACCATTGTTTGCATGTAATTTAGACCTTAGAATCATCTTATATCATTAAGATCAAATCAAAAGTTTAATCATTCCATTATAGGTCCAAAGAAAATTAATTTGTAAACTTCTCATATTACATGCAACATTATCTCCATTAATTCTATGTAATAACATTGCATTCAAACATATCATCCTAGCATCGCCTTTAGTTTATGCTTAAATCTATATGCTAGGTATAATATTTACAATGTTATTCAAATTTCATGATAGCTATGTGATTTTGAAATTATAATAGAATACCAAAATTCCAACAAACACATAGTTTATGGATTAATCATTAGTATATATATCATGAAACTATATATCATCATGCAAAACCAAAGATCAATAAATCTAATTATCCAATACAATTTTATTAGAAATTTCAAAACTTTATATATATGATCTTTGTCTTTTATATGATTGGATGATCATCATTTTTCTAGACTTACAAATCAATCATGTTCTTTCAAAACAAAATCACTATATCACTATATCATAAGTCTAGAAGGATTAGAATTCTCATACATCATGATGATCTAACATATATTCTATGCAAAATCTCTATAATCATAAATCATAATTCATGTTCTATCAAGACATATCTCAAATCGATAATAGGAATTATGAATCTTATGATAAAAATTATGAATAGTGTTTTCTTTACATTATTTGATGTATTGATTTGCTTTGCTAGTGATTGCATGTATCTCTCATATTTGTAGACTCTAGAATCAACTTTGTAATGAAAGTATAAATCAAACTAAATCATCACTCCATTCTAGATCTATAATTTGAAATTCTATTTTGAAATACATGCAATATTAATATTAATCTTATGACATGACATGAAACCCAAAACTCATCATACTAGCATTGTCACTTATTGAATATTAGTAATTGTGCTAGTTATCACATATCGACATCTCATAAAAGTAAAAAATAAAAACTATATGGATTTATATAACTCATCACATTAAACAAAACCCATAGTTTTTATATCAACCCTTAGATTTAAAAGCATAGGTTATCCAAAAGATTATTTCACCTATGACTTCATATCTCACAATAGCGGGGGCGTAGGGTTGTGTGCATTAGAGACCTAACCTCTAAGTCATGTCTTGTCCTTAACCGGGGAGGGTTCCAGTGGGGCCTTGCGAGGCACTGGGGGGAAAGAGTGCTAGGTTGAGTGTTCTCTAGTGTGTGCATATGGGACTAGCACCCCAACCTACGGCATGCGTGCAGCTCCTCATGCCCATCCGTCACTTAGTACGGGGCTAGGGTGTAGACATTTAGTCAGGGTAGTCTTTAATCTTAGGACATACATATATTACTCTTTGCATGATCATTTTATTTACTTATCACTTTAAGCATGCATATTTTGGGTTGTCTAATAAAAAATGTCCTCTTGTGTTTGCATAATCTATCTTTTTTGAGCTTAAATGTTTTTGTACAACACATGAATTTGAAAAAGCCAAAGTTTTGTGCAAATTTGATCCACCTAGAGATCTCCAAAAATTTTGAAATTACAGCATGGAACTACTCTAAGGACACTTAATCAATATCAAAAATAAAAAATTTAAAATTCCTAAAAAATCGTGTATTGTTTGCCGCGCTAGCGCTAGCGCCGGCGCTAGCATGGGTGTGTGATTTTTATGATTTTTAAAATTTCTAAATCTCAACAAAAATATGTTAGTTTATTTGTGCAAATTCATTTTTGTGTTTCTGTCTATTTTATTTTTGTTTTATTTGAATTATGAAAAATCAACTACAAAAATTCAAAATTCTAAAAATACAAAAATATGTTTTTTTGTTATTTGTGTTTTATTCATTCTATGAAAAATCAACTATAAAAGTTCAAAATCTAAAAATACAAAAATATGTTTTTTTTTGTTATTTGTGTTTTTATCCATATTTTGAAAAATCAACTACAAAAGTTCAAAATTCAAAAATACAAAAATATGTTTTTGTGATTTTCTGTTTTCTTTCTCTCATTAAAAATGATAAAACAACAAAAAAATTGTATAATCTTTATTGCCAATATCAAGCATGTATGAATTCTATTATTTAGAATTATTTACAATATTAAAACATATTCTTTCAAATTACTATGAACATTGTTTTGCTTATCATGCTTTGATATATCTATTTAAAGTGCATCAATTATATTGCAAAATGTGTAGATCCAAGCTTAGCATGCCTCTAAGTATGAGTAAATGTTTTATGATTAATAATGATACATTTCACTCACTTATTTTGGTAATCAACATGTGTGTCTAAATCTAAAAATGTTTGCTTGTGTATTGTATTTGTGCAATGAATTAAAACTTGCATAAGTTTATTGCCTACACTACATTTGAATTGCACTTATAAAATTTAGAAAAGTGGTTAAGTTAAAAATTTTGGTTTGCAAAATAAGTGTATTCGGAGAATGTTGTCTCACAAATATGAACAAAAAAATTATATATATGTAGACAAATATAACTCCACCAAGCACTACTTGAACCTCCTGATAAGTCTTCATAAGTATTGTGAGGTTAAGCACCTTGGAAAGAATAGTAAAGTTACTTGTGCAAACCTTGGTTATTACACCACTTTGTTAAAAACTTTGTGCATTAAAAGTGTGTGAAAGTAATTTACTTGTGTTTTATTGTGCACTTTACTTTGCATATGTCTTGTATTTTGGTGATTTAAATCAATTGTTAACATTGTCCAAAATACACTTATGTGCACATCATTATCTTTCATAACACTTCTTCTAATGAGTATTGGATTCTAATGCTTTATCTATACTACTCTTTATATAAGAAATGCACTAGATAACCTAGCATGATCTCTACAATGTTTTGGTTTTTTTTGAACTCAGAATTAAGTAACATTGTAGTATAATCTCTCTTTGATATGTTCATATCATGCTTGGTATTTTTATGAAAAACTTTGAGATTTCAAAAAGATTAAAATATCTTTCAAATTTGAACTAAAACTCATATTTCTACTTGTGCTTTTCATGCTTACAAAAAGATGTTTATTATAATCTTCCGCTTGCTTACAACTCTTATCTTTATATTTGAAATCTCTTATATATGCTATGCTTAAACTCTTTATCATTCTTTATATTTCAAAAAGCTCGATCATGATATAGTAATGCCTCCTTACTACCCTCACCCCACCTTCTTTTGATAATACCAAAAGGGGGAGATTAATTGAAGAAATCTATATAGAAGAAATATAGAAGATTAAGGGGAGAATAAATTCATGAAATCTATCATTTAGGGGGAGTAACAAATAAATTGCATAAATTGCAAACATGTAGGAGAGCATTAAGATAGGGGGAGTATGCACATTATCATGCATATCATTTACTATTGTTGCACTTGTATCTTGCTTATCTTATCTATAAACACTATTGCTAATTTCTTGCTTAGAGGATTTGTTATTATCAAAAGGGGGAGATTGTTGGACATGTGTGTCACATCCCTTTGTTTGAAAATAACAAATCACATATTGTATTTGATATTGCTTGTAGTGTGTTTATAGTGTGCAGGAACTATAGGTGCAATACTCCACCGGTAGAAAGCAGCTTGGAACAAACTTTTGAAAGGAGCAGAGCTACCGCCAGCGCTATCTCTAACGCCAGCGCTACCGCTAGCGCTACCGCTACCGCCAGCACTACCGCCAGCGCTACCGCTACCGCCAGGCGCTATCTCGAGTTTGTGCGCAGCGACGGTTTCACAACTGCTACCGCTACCGCTACCTCCAGCGCTATCTCCCGCTACCGCCAGCGCTATCGCTACCGCCAGGCATTATCTCCAGCTCGTGCACAGCGCCAAGCCACCGACGGTTGCGCAACCGCTCCACACGAATGCTACAGCAGGCGCTAGCCACTACCGCCGGCGCTAGCTCCAAGTTCTATAAATTGGAGCTTTGCTTCTCATTTTGGCTAGAGATCCTAGAGAGGTTGCTTGTGCCACAATTCCAGTGTTGTTATGTTGCCGAAGATGGATCTCCTACAAAAAGCTTACGGAGAATTCTGGAGGAGGGCTACGTCACGCTACATCTGAAGGACGATCGCTTCGACCTCGCTTATACTACAGCGATCCTTCATCCTCAACTCCAGAGATCTCATATAGGGAGTTTTATTATTATTTTCATTATTTCCATTCCATACTTTTTGTAACCGTTTAGAGAATTTGCCTTGTGTTGGCGACTAGGTCTGGGTAGGACTTAGGGGAAATTCGCCTTGTGTTGGCGACAAGTTCTAGGTGATTAGATCTAGGGTGGCTCGAGGCCATATCCGGGGAAGGATTGGCTAGAGCGGCTTGAGGCCTTATCCGGGGAAGGATAGGCTAAAGCCAACTGGTTTGTGGGGATAAAAGTCGGTATAGAAAAGGAAAAGAAATTTACTTTTGTACGCCTCCGATTTCTAGCGATATTGAAATCAAATTTTTTAAACACCTTTTTTATATAAATACAATCATGTCTTTATTTGTGTTTACTTGATTTCTCTCCTTTGGCGTTATCTTCAATATATTGGTTGCAAGGTTTTTCAATTCAAATTACTTTAACTAAATTGTTTATTTCAATCTCTTAATCATAAAACAATTTAGTACTTATTTCTAAAGATGAAAATTATGATATTCTCACAAATTAGCTAAATTGTTATTTTGCCTTTCTCATATTATAAAACAATTTAGTAATATCCATAAAATTATAAAAAGATTTTTTATTCCCTTATTCACCCCCCCCCCCCCTCTAAGGGCCGTAAGATCAAACAACATCGCCTAGACACTAAAATAGTGCTCTCATCAGAACACACAAGCCGATAGGGACGGGGGTGCGGCTCGGTGGTCAAACACATCCTCGTGATAGCATTTTCAGAAACGACATTCATACGGCAAATCCTGTCGACAACTAGTTTGCACCACTTCTCATCGCGCTTAAAATTTTTCGAAAATTTTCTTGTTATGTCACGGTCAAACCTAAACACTCTTGCAACGGTATCTCACCCTTTAGTTAGAGTTCGGGGAGTCTCTCTAGTCATCACGAGGAATATTGGATCGAAAAATTTGAATTTTGAATGCGAATTTCAAAAATTAGAATTTTGGATTTGAATTTTGAATTTCAAAATTTGAATTTTGAATTTTAAAAAATTTTAATTTTTAATTTGAATTTGGAATTTCAAAATTTTGAATTTTGAATTTTAGAAATTTAAATTTTGAATGCGAATTTTGAATTTCAAGAATTTGAATTTGAATTTTGAATTTCAAAAAATTGAATTTTGAATTTGAATTTTGAATTTCAAAATTTTGAATTTTGAATTTCAAAAATTTGAATTTTGAGTTTGAATTTTGAAGTTCAAAAATTTAAATTTTGAATTTGAATTTTGAATTTCAAAATTTTGAATTTGAATTGTGAATTTCAAATTTCAAATTTTGACCTTCCAGAATTAAATTTTTTTTTTATTATTACGTTGTAGAAAATAGTACGTAGATTTACAAAAATTTTTTGTTTTTAATTTTCGCTGAAAAATAAAAATTTTAAGGCCACTATTCGCAAACTAGAAATTTAGATCAGGCCAAAATTTTACGAAAGATAATTTTATTCCCGCGTAATAACTAGGGTAAGTAAAATATTTTTTGATTTTCTTACAGAAAATAATAAGTAGAATTACTATAATTGTTTTTTTGAATTTTGCAAAAAAATGAGAATTTTAGACTGCTATTCGCAGACCGACGAAATTTTATTTTTAATTTTTGAATGCCAAATCGTGTGACGATTGTGAGTGTCGGCGTTCTACGACAACCTAAGGATTGCATCAATTTAGAAATTAACACGAACCTCGCTTTGATACTAAATTGATGTAGGCTGACCAAATCGATCCTACACGGATGACGCAACAATGTCTCTCGATGCGTTCTACGCCCTCTTTACCACACAGTAACGAAACGCAGCTGTCACAATTATTTTTTTTTATCTTTCGCGCTAACGTATGGGTAGCCACACCGCACTTGGTTCGGAGAATGGCTATAGGCCAAAATCCGCTCCGGCTAAAAGGAATAATATTGATTCCGACGAGCTTGGAGTTGTACCAAAATAGATCCACCAAAAATAAAACATGATTCGAAAGTGGTAGGATCTATCCCAACTAGAAAAAAGAATGAGGGTCGCCAATCCTCTCGAGAGTTATCGAAAAACTAAACGAAAACCACAGATCTATTATTAAAACTACCGCGATAATTAAAGCTTCGAAAATCCATGCAAAAATTGTCCACGACAAGAACTATCAAAGAAAGGAAGATCTCTTGAGTAGTATTTTTCGTTACCCCTCTCGGAACAGAAGATCTGAGATGTTGGATCCACAAGAAATGATCGCCTTCCATCGAAATCCACAAGAAGTGCACCAAGGATGAAGAACACGTCTGTCTTCCCCGCTTCACGCCGAAGAAGATCACCACAACCTTTACTTCTTGCACAAGATATTTTGGAATCGTGGAAGAAAGAGGAAATAGAGAGATGAAAGGTGGTGGAAGAATATTGTGGAGGAGAGAATATGGAGGGGGGAGAAGAGAAAGAGGGGGCGGCCGAACCTTGGAAGAGATCCCTCAAGGGGAGAGGCAGCAATGAGAGGAAGAGGGAGATAGAGGGGGCAGAAATCTGAGAGAGAGAGGGAGAGAGGATATTAGGTTTTAGGAAGCAAATTTTGGTTTAATCTCAATAATATTCTCCAACATAGAAAGAGTTTTTGGCCTTATATAAGGCTTACATCCAAACGTCTAATAGCAGCCAATAACAGTGGCTAAACGCACACCACAAATAAAAAATGACAGAAATAAAATAATTAAAAGCAAACCATATAATTGGATAATTGCAGACCACAAACTAGCAAGATAAATTAAATTAAATCTTGTTGCGTGTGAAAGAATATAAGGTTTGTAGTCTAAATCACCTAGAGGGGGGGGGGGGGGGTGAATAGGTCTTTTAAATTTTACTTGATTAGCTTTAGCTGTTTTTAGAGTTAGTTCAAACAAATCAGCAAACACAGAAAGCACACAATAATTTATAGTGGTTCCCCAAAGACAGTGTGTCTATGGGTAGTCCACTTTCCCCCTCCACCCTTCTAACAGTGTGTTAGATAGGGCACAAGTCCCTACAACTCAGAGCTATCTCCAGCTCCTACCTCAGGCACAGCTGACCTACAAACACAGAGGATAACACCTCCTACAACTCAGACAATAATGTCCTACAAATCAGGCTGTTAAGCCCTACCTCAGATCTGCTCCAGATCCTACAGCTCAGACCTTTCCCAGGTCCTACCACTCAGAGGACTTCTCCTCCTACAGCTCAGACCACCTCCTGGTCCTACCTCAGGCTTTCAGCCCTGCAGCTCAGAACCCTCAGGTTCCTACAATCTCAGACCAAAAGGTTTTACAGCTGAGGCGAAATTCCCTGCAGAAAAATGATTTTGAAATATTCTACAGTAGAGGTACTCTCCTGTAGATTCTGCACCGTCTGTGCTTCCTGTAGCTGAAGATGTCGATGCGAGCTACTAACTTGATCATCCTCTTCGACAGAGTGATGGAAGATCACCTTGCTCCTTCTTGCAGAGGAGCTAACTTTCTTTCTCTATTTTCTTATTCTTGTTCAGTGAGCAGGAGGAAGAAGACGAGAGCTTCAGCCGTCAATGTAACAGTTGATCTCTTTTGCACGTTACCGAGAGTTTCAAATGTGCCCTAACTCTTCCTTTAATACATCTCTGATCTTCAACGGCTCTTAGCTGATCTGCTGAGAAGTATAGGAGAAGTTGGTGGACCCCACACATCTTTTCTTCAACTAGTCCTAGTCGCAGGTCCCGCTGCCCTACTTTTCCATAGAGAAGGACTGCGCTCGACGAACGTGGAACACTCTTCGTTCGATGAACCAGCTGTCCCCTGCGTTCGATGTTCTTGCCAGCTCAACACTCGACAAACTTGCCTTGTGTCTCTTCTCAGTGGCTCCGCTGAGACGGCTCCTTGTCTCAGCTTTTGTCGAACGGCGTTCAGTGTTCGACGATCTTGCCTTGGGTGTCTTCTCAGCGGCTCCTTCTTTGATCCCGTCTCAGCGGTCGACGAACGACGTTCAGTGTTCGACGATCTTGCCTTGTGTGTCTTCTCAGCGGCTCCTTCTTTGATCCCGTCTCAGCGGTCGACGAACGACGTTTAGCGTTCGACGAACATGCTGATTCTCAGCGTATAATGAACTTATCAGCGGAGGCACCTTCTTCTCAGCGGATACGCTGAGACAGCTCCTCGTCTCAGTGGTTTTGACCCCTTGTCTCAGCGGTTCTGCTGAGACTACATCATTTATGGGAGATGATTTCTCCACATCTAAGGACATGTTTGGCCCTTCCTTTTGAGTCACCTGCACCTATATATCTTACACAAGTAAAGTTCATCAAATACAATATGTCCTTAGCATGGAGAGTGATGCCTCTTCAAATCAAGGTACTATTGAGGGCAATATACCCAACAATCTCCCCCTATATGAAGAAGGCAGTATATCCCCAATGCTAAGGTACATTAACAATAAAAACCATATCACAAAAAAATGATCTGTGTAGCATAGGCCCTATCTCCCTCTTTCTAACATCCTAAGCATAGGTTCTTACTTAGCATTGGCCCTTTCTCCCCCTTTCTGATTTCTTCAACTATTTATCCCATTAGGGATTGGGAGGCAACATCTATAGATCCCTTTGGATCAACTTATAGGTCAACCTATGCATTCTTGGCATTTTCCATCTCCCCCTCAATCTGAGCAGGGAATTTGCTCCCCCCTTGTTGGAGAGCAATTTTCTGTAATAGCTGAACCTGTTCAACTTGAACATCCCATTCTAGATCCACATCAATGTGAGTACTAGTCTACACTCAACATCCCTAGTTCTATCTTGAAAGCATTAAACTTGGCCTCATCCAATGACTTAGTGAAGATATCAGCTACTTGATTGTCTGTAGGACATATTCAAGTTTGATATCTTCACACTCTACATGCTCCCTAATAAAATGATACCTAATTTCTATGTGCTTGGTCCTGCTATGGGAAACTGGATTTTTAGCAATAGAAATTGCACTGGATGAGACACACAACAGGGGAGAATGTCTTACCTTGTTGTTGTAATCCTCCAACTGATGTTGGATCCATAGAATTTGAGCACAGCAGCTACCTACTATAATGTACTCTGACTCAGCTGTGGATATGGCCACACTGGATTGCTTTTTGCTGCTCCATGAGACCAGCCTCCTCCCTAGGAATTGACAGGTACCACTTGTGCTTTTCCTGTCCTCTTTACGTCCTACAAAATCTGCATCTGAATAGCCTATCAGTTCAAAGTCATTGTTCCTAGGGTACCAAATGCCAAGATTCAGGCTGCCATTGAGGTATCTTAAAATCCTCTTGACAGAGGTGTAGTGAGATTCCTTAGGACAAGCCTGATACCTAGCACAAACACATGTAGAATACATAATGTCTGGCCTACTAGCGGTTAAGTACAACAGGGATCCAATGATACACCTGCATATGGATTCATCAAAGGCCTTCCCCTTTTCATCCTTGTCTAATGATACATTAGATCCCATGGGTGTTCTCATGGTGGTTGAAGACTCCATCCCAAATTTCTTGATGAGCTCCTTGGTGTACTTGGTCTGGGAGATGAAAATTCCATCATCAGACTGTTTCACCTGGAGCCCAAGGAAATATTTGAGCTCACCCATAATGCTCATCTCAAAATCCCCCTTCATTAGATTGGCAAATCTCTTGCAGAGGTTGTCATCAGTAGACCCAAAGATTATGTCATCAACATAAATTTGGACTAAGAGACACTTTCCCCTTGTTTCCCTAAGAAACAATGTGCTATCTATCTTTCCCCTCATAAACTTGTTCTTGAGGAAAAAGTTGGACAAAGACACATACCAAGCTCTTGGAGCTTGCTTAAGACCATACATGGCTTTCCTAAGAAAATAAACATGAGATTTGAGAGTGGGATGTACAAAACCTGAAGGCTGCTCTACATATACTTCCTCTTTTAGATTTCCATTCAGGAATGCTGTTTTGACATCCATTTGGTAGACTTTGAAGCCCTTGTGAGCAGCATATGCTAGGAATGGTCTTATGGCCTCCAACCTTGCAACTGGGACAAAGGTTTGGTCAAAGTCTATTCCTTCCTCTTGCCTATATCCTTTTGCAACCAGCCTTGCCTTATTTTTGATGATTGTCCCATTCTCATCTAACTTATTTCTGAATATCCATTTGGTGCCAATGATGTTGTGTCCTTGTGGTCTTGGCACCAACTTCCATACTTTGCATCTTTTGAATTGCAAAAGTTCTTCTTGCATTGCATGGATCCAGAATGGATGCATATTGGCCTCTACAAACTTCTTAGGCTCAACCTGTGATAGAAAACTGAGGAATAGAGCCTCATTATGAGCTCTGCTTCTGGTTGTCACACCTTGGTGGGCATTTCCAATTATCTGTTCCAAGGGATGATCCTTGAGATGTCTTGTAGCTGCAAGTAATCTGTGCTCTACTTGTTGAACTTCTTCCACTGGTTCAACAGCTTCTTCAACATCTTCAACATCTTGCACCTATGCTTCTTCTTGAACTTCTGCATCAGGAATTGCTTTACTTATGCTGGAAGGTTCTTGTATGGATAGTTCTTCCATTGCATCTTCACTTCCTGTCAAAATAGAAGAACTAGGCCAGCCCTTGTAGATTAGGCTGGACTCCTCAAATACTACATGCATGGACTCTTCAACAACATGGGTTTTCTTGTTATATACCTTATAGGCTCTACTATGTGAGCTATATCTAACAAGAATCCCCATGTTCCACTTTTTAGCAAACTTGGTTAACTGAGCTTTCACATTGTTTAGAATGTAGCACTTAGACCCAAAGATCCTAAAGTATGAAATTGTAGGTTGTTTGCCTTTCAAAATCTCATAGGGGGTAATTCCATGATCTTTATTGATGGAAGCTCTATTGAGAACATAACCGACAGTATTGACTGTTTTAGCCCAGAAGTATTCTGGAAGTGAAGAGTCACAAAGCAATGTTCTCCCAGCTTCTATCAATGATCTATTCCTCCTCTCAGCCACCCCATTTTGTTGTGGGGTCCTTGGGGAGGAAAATTCTTGAATGATACCTACTTCTTGACAGAACCTTGTCATGGCTTCAGATTGATACTCTATGCCATGGTCAGACCTAGTTCTGACCACAGTACATTGTAAATCATTCTGAATGGCCTTGACATGGCTCATGAAGACATTTAAAGTATCAGATTTCTTCCTAAGGAAAAATACCCATGTATATCTTGAGTGATCATCAACAATCACTAAGGTATACAACTTCCCTCCTAAGCTTTGAATTGGCATAGGACCAAACAAGTCCATGTGCAACAGATAAAGACATCTCTTAGTGTCTTTGGGGCCAATACTTTTAAACATGGCCCTAGTTTGCTTACCCATTTGGCAAGCATGACATTGGCCATTTTTAACACATTTTAAATTAGGACTATTCCTAACCAAGTTCTTAGAGAATAGTCTATGCATTTTCTTGTAGTTGATGTGGGCAAGTCTCTTGTGCCATTGAACACAAAGAGACTCGCTCTCATCAGCTACAAGACATACAGGAGATGAAAAATATTTACAGAAGAAATCTAAACAGTAAACATTTCCACTCCTAGTGCCTGAATGGATGACCTCTAAGTCATTAAACTTTTTGATGAGGCACTTATCATTGTGAAATTCAATGACATGACCAAGATCACACAGTTGGATTATGCTGACAAGGTTGTGTTGCAACCCTTCAACATAAGCTACTTTTGTGAAAGAGACTATGTCATTAGAGATCATACCGTAACCTCTGGTGACCCCCTTTTCTGATCCCCCAAAGATGACTTTGGGTCCATTCTTCACAGGCTTGTAATCCTGTAGAAGACTCCTAGATCCTGTCCTGTACCTTGAGCGCCCACTGTCCAAGTACCATATTTTGTTAAGATTGGTACTTGAACTACCCTGCAAAGAAGGATTTAGTTATCCTTAGGATCCCAATTATTTTGGGTCCTAGGTACCTGTTAGTTTGATGAGATGCTCTCACACTAGCTACACTCCTAGTAGGAAAGCTCTTCTTTGCATTAGGTACATTGGGGTTGTACCAACAATCTATGGCAAAGTGTCCCACCTTGCCACAGCACTAGCAGTCATGAATATTGTATCTCCTTTTCTGAGCATTTTTCTGAATAGGTACAACACTGTGCACATGTTCAGCAGAGGAGACTGCAGCATTCATCCTGTTTCTTTCAACAATAATCTGACTAAAGGATAATTTGTGGATAGTCTTGCTGCTCTTTGTCCTGATGGCCTCAGTTTGCATTGGCTGAGCAGTCATACAAGATATGAGGGAATCGGACACAGAGCAGCAGGGCTTGTTGATGAGTCCCATTTATATATACATTTTTGGACTCATTTGGGCTTGTATTCTAGTCTTTGCACCACATTGTGGGCACGTTTTCATTCATATGTACTATTCCATGCTAGGTGCACTTTTTAGCCCATTCCGGTGTGCAATTGCGCTCCTTGTTGTTGGGGGTAAGCACATGGTGCTGCCCTTCTCTTCTTCTATGTTTTTCTGATGCTGGACGTGTATTCCCAGCCATTGTATCTTGTATGCAGGTGGTCGGTTCGTCCCGTTTTCCCCAGAAGTAATGTCTGTGCATATCGCACGGTCGTTCGTTTCCTTGACGCACGGTCGGACGCGGTCGGGCGTTTGTGTCTGGGCTGAAAATGGAGCGTCGGAGTTTACTCATGCGTTTTAACGCACGGGCGGATTCGCCCGTGCGTGAGTAAAACGCACAGTCGACCTGTGTCTTCCTGATTTCAGAGCTTCGGAGTTTACCCATGCTTTGAACTTACGGGCGGTATTGGTCGTGCGTGAGCAATTCGCACGGAAGGCTCAATGTCTTCCCCAAGCCACATTTTACGAGTTAATAATGCACGGTCTGCGCACGGTCGTGCGTTCGACCGCGCATGACCATTTTTCTGCCTATTTAGTATAAAATGCAGGAATCAAGGCAGTCAAGAGGAGGACGATTGGAGACGGATGGGAGCGATTCAGAGAGCGGGAAATCAGTTCCTTCCCGCTGCTCTTGAAGGCTGAAGGCTTCCCCTTCATCTCCACCACCATAGAGGCCATTTCCGGTGATTTCCACCTCCATCCTTCCATCGGGAAGCACTAGGATGCTTTCTCCACCATTAGCTCAAGCATTCCTCGCCGAGAGACCAGAGAAGCAATGAAGATCGTAGGAGCGGTGACAGCCTCCTTCGAGTTAGCTCACCATCTGAGGGCCGAGCCCGGAGAGAGCCCGACAACCTCTCCTTCCGGCCGAGAACCCAAGACGCAGTGACTTCTTCTTTGTGGTCCTCTCTAACCTTTGATGCTTATACTTGTTTATGTGTTGTATGAATACTTGTTAAGTTAATCTTAAGGATTATTGCTTGTGTTCATGTCCAATGTTGATGTGGTGGCAAGAATAGCCCTTTTTCCTAGTGATTTTCTAAGTTTCGTTGTGTGTGAAGCCACTAGCAATTGCTAGTGGTGATGTTTAGAGAAGAGGTGTGTGCGACCCTCAACCGCCATAGATACATTCCATCCACGCGCCTCCCGAAGCACGACATCGCGGCCGTTGCATCCATCCCGCCTTGCGAAGCGGAGTTTTGACCCGCATATCTTTTCTGCACTAACTTAGGAAACCCAAAATCAATGCCCTTGTTTTTTCCTTTGTTCGCTCGTATAATAATCGATTCACCACACGTTTCGTTCACCAGAACCTGCATTCCCTGAGAGACGATATTCGGGGAAGCTATTCCCAATTTTATTACTTGACAGCGACCGGTGCACTTGCCGAATACGGATCAAGTTCTTGGCGCCGTTGTCGGGGAATGCAGGCGTGATCATTTCGTATTTGTGAATCGATTGTTTTCGATTGGGTCTTTTATTCTTCTTAATTTACTCTTTTTCATATTATTTTCTTCTTCTATATCATGTGTTGTTCAGAAACCGTACGGGTCCCATAAATCTTTTGGCTCCTTGATATTGATTTTGCGGTTTTGAAATTTAGTGAAGGTTTGAGATTTTCTCCAAAACTATATCCGATAAAGGCAAGTGTACCTTATCGTCTATAGTATAGGATATTAAGAAATACCAAGGTCGTATTCCACGGGGCGCGTTGATTACTTCTACTTTGAGGAAAGTCGCTATTATCTTATCTAATGATATTTTGGGGTTTTGGTTACTTAGCTAGAAAAAGAGAAATTGCAAGCTAAATTAAGGGTTTAGATGATGATAAAAGAGGCTAGTACTCAATCAAAAGTCACCTTGGAGTGAGAAAAGACAAGTGAAAAGAAATTAAATCTAATTCCATTTAAATTGAACTACTTGACCGTGGAGGTTCCCGAAGCTCGAACATGCCTCTCTCGAGGTTAATGCCCAACTAAGTTTAGCAAAAATCAACCGGACACTCGTCCTATATTCGATTACCTAAAACTTGCTTTACGAAGTGAACCTCGCTATTAGATTTGACTCCAATCCGGGAGATTTACGTCATCCTCTCTCGAGTGGTGCGTGCAACTCTCTTTACCCTTGAGTGATCAATTCATACTTTGAGCCTCTCGGCTAACTAAGTATGAAAACATAAGTGAAAACCATAAATCGAAAATATGGCCTCACTAATTATAAATCAAGGGTAATTCAAGTGTTTGTAAAAACGGAAAAAGAAAACTTTAGAGAATCATAACTTGTCTAACTCATCCTCGGATCATTTTGATCGAGTACTAATGAGGATTAGTTAATCATGGTGGAGGGGGAAGAGAAAGAAAAATAAAAATGCATAATAAGAAAATTTAACTAAGTAAGGAGGAGACAAAATCAAGAGAACAAACTAATTTTTATTTAAATGAAAACTATTACAAGTCTTAAGAGAAGAGATTGCAAGCTAGGAAAAACAATGTTACAAACTTAAACTAGGCTATTGCATTGAAAGAAAGCTAGTACATTGCATGAGAAAAAGAAGAGAACATGAAAGGAAAGAAACATGAACATGAACATGAAAGTGAAAAATACTTAGGATTCGCTCCAGCAGCACCTCCCCCACTCCAAAATTCTGAACCCTGGACTCAAGGAGAACCTCTGAATTTATAGGAAAAAATTTCAGATTACACGCCCTTGGTCACGGGCGTGACCAAGGGCGTGACTGCACTATTCACATCGGATCCGACAGCGGCGTGGGCTTTCTGGACGGCGCGGCGAAAAATGACATGTCACGGGCTTGACATGTCGGGTCACGGCCGTGACTTTGAACGGCCGCATTAAAATGCGGCGTGGGCTGGAATTCGACGCGGCGACAGAGCAGGGATCACGCTGGAAAGTCATGACCGTGACAAGTGGGTCACGGGCGTGACTTAGGTTGACTTCTCGACAGCATCTCCACGTCTCGACGGCGGCTCCACGTGGAAGATTCTAAGTTTACACGCCCTTGGTCACGGGCGTGACTTTGGGTCACGGGCGTGACCTGGGGCGTGACTTGGTGTGGGCTAGTTCAAACAGCGTGGCATCGATTCTGGACTGATCTTCAGGTTACACGCCCTTGGTCACGGGCGTGACCGAGGGCGTGACATGCCATTTTTCCCGATTTGTCCCAAAATTCTGCAAAAATTGAAATTAAGCTAAGTTAGAATCAAAATTACAAAAAGAACTACTTATAACCTAAAATTGACATAAAAAGGAAAATTCATATTAAATATTTACAAAAATTTCTATTAAAAAGATATAAAAATACTAATTATCACTCCTCTACTGCGCCTCCGATGTCGCACTATTATGCGGCTACCACACCTTGGGTGCCGGCAAAGCCGGTAAAGCAGTGTTTATTTTGCAAAAGTAGAGAGCATGCCTTGAAGGACTGTGCTGATTACCTTCACCAATTGGAGGATGACGATGAGCCGGATATCCTGATCGTCCCATCCTCGAATTCGGCGAACACAGCTCCTTCATCTGGTTGCGTGTCACTTCCACCTTCACTTTTTGAAGTCCCTGGAATCGACACGTGCATAAGTGTCCCTCATTACTCCGTTTCTGATGCGACCCCCCATACCTCTTTGATTCATGTACCACTTTGCATGGATTCATGCCCTTGTGTGGAGAGTGAGCCCGAGCTCTTAAGAAGCACGTCTTCTCCCACTACACACGAAACTACATCTATTTCTGATGTTATCATTGAGATCAATTTGCAGGATGGTGCAGACCTGCGCAGTGTCGTGCCCACTCTCATGGAGGAGGACAGTCTCGATTGTGCTGAAGCAACCATTTCGGTCCAGTGCGAGGCAGTCCAAGTTATAGAGGAGGCCATTGCTTGCACTGTTGAGTCTAGTGAAATCTTCGATGATATCATCAGTTTGTCATTGTCGCGCCCTATGGGGGATGAAGTCGTGATTATCCCCTCAGATGAGATTTCTTTTAGTTTTTCTTCCAATTTATTTCCTGACCCCCTTTCTTTATGTACAAGAATGCAGGATGCCCCTCCTCCGGTTGATCAGACCTTATGCATGGAGGAGCCGAAATCCTGGCGGGGTGAGGAAGGTATAGTGAAGGACCATCTTGTTTCCTCATCATCGTATGTGCTTCCCTTGGAGGATTGGTTACAAGGGGGCAAGCGGTTCTTCTTTGAAGACATAATACTGGAGGAGAAGAAGAGAGCGAAAAAGGAGGAGATTTGGGGTTGGAGGCTGAGCATCCTACTTAATTTCCACCCCTACTACCAGGTCCCCGGACCTTTTTCTTTCATCAGTTGTTACTATTTCAAATCAGCTTATAGCTGATCTGTTTTGAGCATGTAATAGTAATTAGGATTTATTAACTTTTGCTTAGTCCTAGACTTTATAAACTGCTTTAATACAGGTATTTGGTCCACCTTTAAGGACATTAAACAAAAGGGCTTCTTGGGAGACAATCCATGGGAACCACCCAGTTCTGTTTGCTTAGTCTTTGTCTTTTAGTCCTATTTTTCTTTTCTTTTTGCTAATATCGCAGGTTAAAGCTCTTGCGTGGTGGATGCGGAAGGAGAAAAACTTGAAGATGTAATTACCACACTTCTGGCATGCTCATTTATGAGCATAGGTTCACTCTTCCCCTATTCTCCTTATGTTTAAATTCTGTAATTTATTTAGTTTTGATCAAGTCTGGGGGAGAGAGCGAGCTATGCACGTGCACACACTTTGCTTGACATGTTAGAATGTGCTGAGTTAGGATTTGTATTTTGTTGCACACATTGCATACACTTGCACCTAGTTCACGCGCACTTGACCACGCGTGCTTATTGGGTATCGCTGCGAGGTTTTCCAGCTCGTAAGAATTGAATTGTTAGCATTTGAGTGAGGAGTAGAGAAAAATATTGACTCGAGTAGTTCTCTAGTCAAGTGCTCCCGTCATGCCTAGAAATTCAATTAGAGTAGAATTAAATTCAGAGTTATAATTTAATTATTTCTATTGTAGTAGCTGCAATTCATTTTACTTTAGTGGTGAATCCAACAGTAGCATTAGGTCGAGTGTAGCTAGACTAGTAGTAGCTTATTACTAGCGTCAGAAGGAAGGACAACCTTTCTCGGTGGCTAGAACTTGCACTAGGTGACTCTCGACACGACTGTGTTGAAGTACTCATCTTGAAATATGATATAGGCCATTTCTTGATCCGTTTGCGCTTTTGTAATCCTCACCTACGTAATCACCATTGCAAGCCCACTTGAGCCTACACTTCCTCCTTGTTTAGCTCCACTAAAAATTTAACCAAAGCCATACGGCCGAACCTATTTTCGCACCAACCTTTGAGCTAAAAGAAATTTCTTTCTCGATCACATTTGGTGTCATTTTTGTTATGTATGGCTGCTTCAAATTAGCTAAGGGAGTTGTTTTATTGTGCGTACAAACGTCATTTTGTCGTTGAGAGAAAAGAAAAGAAAAGAAAGAAAAGAAAAGAGAAAAAAAAGTGGTGCAAAAATGATACTCTCTCGGCAAATTCAATTTATTTTTGGCTTAGCACGCACCTAGTGTTCAGTTCAAGTCTAGGGGTGTCATGTAATTACTGAAAATTGTGTTTTGGTGATTGTTATTCTCTTGAGTGCTCAGGTTGTGTTGAGTGCGATTCCCATCGTCCTTCTACTTACCTAGCCTATGCTCAACCGAAGCCCAATGATTGCCTATAAGTCCTATTGATTTTAGTTACGAGTCGTCTCATGCAGTAGAGAGAGTGAGAACGTCCAAGCTTATGGACACCGTCTTTGATGGATTTCTTAGGAGTTTGTCCCTAGCTTCGATTCGAGTATTACTCTACTCATTAGTCACGCTATTTTCCATTTTTGCGCGATGGAAAGATTCACCGGGATTCACCATCCAAGTAAAGTGAATTCCAAACCACTGCTTTAGAAATAATTAGATATAATCTTGAGTTTAATTCTGTTCTAATGCATTTCTATGCACGTGTGCATGCGACTACGCATTGTTCTCTACCGCTCAAACTCATGCAAACATCCATTTGTTCCGATAGGAGAGCTGAGTAGTTTGCCCGAGACGTGCAAATGGTTAAGTCTGGGGGTGTGATGAGTCCCATTTATATATACATTTTTGGACTCATTTGGGCTGGTATTCTTGTCTTTGCACCACATTGTGGGCACGTTTTCATTCATGTGTACTATTCCATGCTATGTGCACTTTTTAGCCCATTCCGGTGTGTAATTGCGCTCCTTGTTGTTGGGGGTAAGCACATGGTGCTCCCCTTCTCTTCTTCTATGTTTTTCTGATGCTCGACGTATATTCCCAGCCATTGTATCTTGTATGCAGGTGGCTGGTTCGTCCCATTTTCCCCAGAAGTAATGTCTGTGCATATTGCACGGTCGTGCGTTTCCTTGACGCACGGTCGGGCGCGGTCGTGCATTTGTGTCTGGGCTGAAAATGGAGCGTCGGAGTTTACTCGTGCATTTTGACGCACGGGCGGATTCGCCCGTGCGTGAGTAAAACGTACGGTCGACCTGTGTCTTCCTGATTTCAGAGCTTCGGAGTTTACCCGTGCGTTTGAACGCACGGGCGGTATTGGTCGTGCGTGAGCAATTCGCACGGGCGGCGCAACGTCTTCCCCAGGCCAAATTTTACGAGTTAATAACGCACGGTCTGCGCACGGTCGTGCGTGACCATTTTTCTGCCTGTTTAGTATAAAATGCAGGAATCAAGGCAGTCAAGAGGAGGATGATTGGAGACGGATGGGAGCGATTCAGAGAGCAGGAAATCAGTTCCTTCCAGCTGCTCTTGAGGGCTGAAGGCTTCCCCTTCATCTCCACCACCATAGAGGCCATTTCCGGTGATTTCCACCTCCATCCTTCCATCGGGAAGCACTAGGAAGCTTTCTCCACCATTAGCTCAAGCATTCCTCGCCGAGAGACCAGAGAAGCAATGAAGATCGTAGGAGCGGTGACAGCCTCCTTCGAGTTAGCTCACCATCTGAGGGCCGAGCCCGTAGAGAGCCCGACAACCTCTCCTTCCGGCCGAGAACCCAAGACGCAGTGACTTCTTCTTTGTGGTCCTCTCTAACCTTTGATGTTTATACTTGTTTATGTGTTGTATGAAAGCTTGTTAAGTTAATCTTAAGGATTATTGCTTGTGTTCATGTCCAATGTTGATGTGGTGGCAAGAATAGCCCTTTTTCCTAGTGATTTTCTAAGTTTCGTTGTGTGTGAAGCCACTAGCAATTGCTAGTGGTGATGTTTAGAGAAGAGGTGTGTGCGACCCTCAACCGCCATAGATGCATTCCGTCCACGCGCCTCCGGAAGCACGACATCGCGGCGTTGCATCCATCCCGCCTTGCGAAGCGGAGTTTTGACCCGCATATCTTTTCTGCACTAACGTAGGAAACCCAAAATCAATGCCCTTGTTTTTTCCTTTCTTCGCTCGTATAATAATCGATTCACGACACGTTTCGTTCACCAGAACCTGCATTCCCTGAGAGACGATATTCGGGGAAGCTATTCCCAATTTTATTACTTGACAGCGACCGGTGCACTTGCCGAATACGGATCAAGTTTTTGGCGCCGTTGTCGGGGAATGCAGGCGTGATCATTTCGTATTTGTGAATCGATTGTTTTCGATTGGGTCTTTTATTCTTCTTAATTTACTCTTTTTCATATTATTTTCTTCTTCTATATCATGTGTTCTTCAGAAACCGTACGGGTCCCATAAATCTTTTGGCTCCTTGATATTGATTTTGCGGTTTTGAAATTTAGTGAAGGTTTGAGATTTTCTCCAAAACTATATCCGATAAAGGCAAGTGTACCTTATCGTCTATAGTATAGGATATTAAGAAATACCAAGGTCGTATTCCACGGGGCGCGTTGATTACTTCTAATTTCAGGAAAGTCGCTATTATCTTATCTAATGATATTTTGGGGTTTTGGTTACTTAGCTAGAAAAAGAGAAATTGCAAGCTAAATTAAGGGTTTAGATGATGATAAAAGAGGCTAGTACTCAATCAAAAGTCACCTTGGAGTGAGAAAAGACAAGTGAAAAGAAATTAAATCTAATTCCGTTTAAATTGAACTACTTGACCGTGGAGGTTCCCGAAGCTCGAACATGCCTCTCTCGAGGTTAATGCCCAACTAAGTTTAGGAAAAATCAACCGGACACTCGTCCTATAATCGATTACCTAAAACTTGCTTTACTCTTAGGTCTTCTGAATCCTTTCTTCAGATCTAAAAAACAGCACCTTCAGATTTGTATCACCTTGATCTTCTCCTTCAGCAAAGCAGAAGATCAACTTGCCCTTCTTGAGTTTGTACAGGAAGAGCTAACTAATCTCCCTTAGAAGATTAACTTCAGCTTCAGAGAACAACTTCAACTGGCTGAAATGTGAATGCTCGATTGCGGCGTGCAGCAAAAGCTTTTCAATGGAATAGTGCTAGATGTTGTGCCCTAGCTTCTTCTTTTATACCTGCAGAAGGCTTCAACGGCTATATCGATCCTCCTGACACAGTATGGGGCAGATTGGAGTTGCTTTTCCCTTTCTATTGTCGTTTGCGCCAAAAGCAGATCCCGTCAGCACATTTGGATCTGTCTCAGCGGTTGGGCTGAGACAGCTTCCAGTCTCAGCGGTTGGGCTGAGACAGCTTCCAGTCTCAGCGGCAGCTTCAGTCCCCTTCTCAGTGGTTGCTCCAGTCTCCTTCTCAGTGGATCCGCTGAGACGGCTCCTAGTCTCAGCGGTTCTGACCCTTCGTCTCAGCGGTTCTGCTGAGATAGATCTTCATCTTCTTGTAGATGATTTCTTCTTATCTAAGGCCATGTTTGGCCCTTCCTTTTGAGTCACCGGTGCCTATATATCCAACACAAATATAGCTTTGTTAAATACAATATGTCCTTAGCATTGAGAGTGATGCCTCTTCAAATCAAGGTAATATTGAGGGCAATATTCCCAACAATCTCCCCTTATTTGAAGAAGGCGGAACATCCCCAATGTTAAGGTACATAAACAGCAAAAACATATCTTGATCTGTAGCAAAGGCCCTAACACCTTTGCACTGGCCCTTTCTCCCCTTTCTCCAACATTGGTACTGGCCCTATCTCCCCCTTTCTGGTTTCTTCTACCTTAACCTGCTATGGATAGAGGGACAACATCTATAGATCCCTTTGGATCAACCTATTGGCTAACCTATACACTCTTAGCATTTGCCAACTTCCCCTCAACCTGAGCAGGGAATTTACTCCCCCTCAATTGGAGAGCTATTTTTTGTAATAGCTAATCCATTTCAATTTGAACATCCCATTTAAGCTACTGAATACTAAAGATAATAAATACAGAGTACATATATCAATAGTAACAAACACAATATTATGATCAGAATATGAAATATCATTTCACTTTAAATGTTCAGTACATACATTAAAAAAAATTCAACTTATAGTTGTACATTCAATCCAAAAAAAAATTTCAAGGCTGGCTCTTCTAAGATGGACCCTGGGAAGAGCTTTCTCCATATGTAGACTTTCTTTTCCTAGCTTCAGCAGCAGCCTTGATTTTCTCCTTTAATTTGAAGTACAGAAGTGGCTTGGGATGATATCTTGTGGGAATCCTTAAAGGAGTTTCCCTTCTTACCATGTTTTCTTTGAGAATCCTTTCCCTTAAAGATTCCCTTTCAAGGTGCTTGATCCACTCAGCAGCTGAATAGACATGGTCAATGTCCTTCATTGGATTGCCATGGCTCACCCAGGTATTGACAACAATTGTGTCCAACTCCAGATTGTCATCTTCATGGAGTGGATCCTCTAATCTTTCCATTCTTTTCTGTGCCATGTATTCTTCAGCAGTTTGAATACCCTCTACCCTTCGCCTCTTTGCTGCTCTCTCATCAGCAATCAGATTTGATTGACTTTGGAAGTCAAAGTCTTCATCTTTGTTAGGGTTCAAGACTGAAAGATTCAAAGCAATTCTTGTTCCTTGCAGCACTTTTAAGCTTGAGTCCCATTGATTATCAGTGACCTTTTTGACCATGGTAAGGATATTTTCTTGAATAGCACTGGAAGCATTGTTTACCACTTCCACCACTTGCTTGGTGGCTTCTTCTTGATTGGAGAGTATCAGTTTATGGGAGGACTCCATGTTGTTATACAGCTGTATGTGAGATCCTTTCATCTTAGCATGTAGATTGAGAATCTTCTCCTCCCCTTCTTTGCTATTTTCCACTATCTTCTTCTCTATTTCAGAATGTTGATTCAATATGGATTGAGAGAGAGTTTGAAAGGTGTTGTCCACATCATCTAAAATGTATTCCTTTGCCTTGTCAATGTGGGACTTGACTTGGCTGCTTGATGTGTTGACCACTTGTGCCATTCTGATAACAGCTTTTTCCCAGACATTTTCATTTTTGTAGAGCTGATTGTTTACATATGTGATGTCCTTTGTGGAATCCCCTTGATGGTCTGCAATATTCTTCAGAACTGTGTGCTGGGCAGCAATAGTATTTTTGGCCATTTCAAACCATCTTGTCATCTGCAGAAGGATATGATCTGATGCAGTTTTGACATCATTAACCTGGGCATTCAGGTCAGTTCTTACTGCAGCCACTCTTGACTCCATTCTTTGCTCACTGGCCTGGATCTCCTGAGTCAATGCAGCTCATGTTGCATACAATTCATTCCTTATCTGAGCAGAGACATCATGGACCTTTTCAGCAACAATCTCTTTTATAGACAACATCTGACCCTCAATCATGGTTTGTATTGAGTTTAACAGGTCAGATGTGTCCAGAACAGCAGCTGGTTTTGCCTGGGTCAAATCCTTTTCAACCAGCTTTTCAGCTCCACTTTGAGCATTAGCCCTTCCATCATCAGATATCTGCTCCCCCTCAGATGGGGCATTGGGTGTACCTTGTAGATTTGGAGGGGTTGATTCCTGTTGATGTTCTCCCCCACTAGCATACCCACCTCCTCCTTCATAGGCTGGGCTATGCTCCCCCTCACTTGGGGCATCCATAGGAGGAGAATTTTGTCTAAGGTCACCTAAAAATGATTGATGAATTAGACACCTAGACTATACTATTGATAGAGAAGAGAGGCCTAACTGAAATCCTAATTTACCATGGATAGGTGAGTTGGGAAATTCATCTTCAGCTTGAGGAACATCTGGATCAGCATTCATCTGAGTTGGCTCAGGATTGGGCTCAACTCTTCCTTGGGACTCCTCATCCCTTCTTGTCCTAGGGGCATCTTCATTATCTATGTTCATTGGGTTGCTGCCAGATCTAAGGTCAGACCCATGAATGTCCTCATTGTCAGACCCATCTGACTTTGAGGATGAATCTGATTTCTGCTGGGATGACTCTTTCTTCTTTTCCTTTGCCACAGATGGCTGGCTCATAGGGAGCACTCTGGAGAATCTATCCAAAGTCTTAATGTCCATTCTTTTGAGATAATGGAGATTTGACCCCTTGGAGTTTGCAAAGGTCTCTGAATGACTATTCTGTAGGTACAAAGATAGTATTCTTCCCATATTGGGGGCTTGTAGAGATTCCTTTATCCTTTGAAAAATAACTTCTCCCCATGAGGTTTTCTTGGACAGAATTATCCTAGTCATTAGTTCAAACATGAACTGTGAGACAGTATCATGTGAACCTGGCTTGCATAGGATAGCTTTGCCCACTATATCAGACAACAGCTTCCCCTGTTGATTGAAGAACTTCCTCCTTTGACAACTGGTTTTATTATCACTGTATCCTGTCCACTTTAGGGCAGTCTGCTTATCCTTTTTCAGATATCTCCTCCTCTTCAGTTTTACTGCAGGGAGTTAATTTCAGTCCCTTCTCCAACCTTTTAGCTGTAGTCTTTATCTTCTGATTTCCTATCTTGGACTTCAGGATGGTTTTGGAGGGAGATAATCTGACATGGTTGAACCATTCCAGAACTTCAGTTCTGAGAATGCAGCAGGGTTCAGACAGCATATGCTCCAGACCTTGAGCTTCCATTAGATGAATCACGTGCCTTATTTCTTCTGAGGCATGAGAGAATCCATCTCTGACGATTTTATAGCCCTCCAGGAGATCTTTTGAGCTTTTTGGTGCCATGGAAGCAGAAACTCGAGGCGCTGAGACGGGAGAGAAGATGAATCGTCTCGGCGGCTAAGGGTTTGTCTTTGTGGTGTGTTTTAAGTTACAGTGTATCTATTTATAGATTTTCAGTTTCGTTTTTATTAACCCTAGGCTTTTAGACTTAATTACCTTATTGTGTTAAGGAGTTTTGGTTTAATTATCAGATTTCATATTGAATATACCCCATCTCAGCGGTTCAGCTGAGACGGATACCTAGGCCGCTGGGATAGTGAACTGTCAACCACTGGGACATTTTACTTGTCTCAGCGGTTCAGCTGGGACAGTGAACTATCAACCGCTGTGACAGTTTGCTCGTCTCAGCGGTTCAGCTGGGATTTTTCTCAGCTGTTTCAGCTGAACATACTCCTGCAGTTTAGCTGATCATAGGGTTTAGACCTAATGTAGATATTTTGGCTGAAGATGTGTCCTATTCATGTCACTAAGTTGTAGTGTACAATGATGTAAAGTTTGATAATTCACCATTCATAATCAACAACAGTGACAGCTACTACTCATACATTTAGGACTATTCTATACTAAGCATGCCAAGATCAATTTTGAAAGCATTGAATTTAGATTCATCCAGTGGCTTTGTAAAGATATCAGCTACTTGTTTGTCAGTGGGGACAAATTCAAGATAGATGTCTTTACACTCTACATGTTCTCTAATAAAATGATATCTAATCTCTATGTGCTTAGTCCTGCTATGAGAGACAGGATTTTTGGCAATAGATATTACACTGGATGAATCACAATACAAAGGAGATTCCCTTACCTTGAGGTTGTAATCCTCCAATTGATGCTGTGTCCAAAGGAGTTGTGCACAACAGCTACCTGCAACAATGTATTCAGACTCAGCTGTGGATATTGCCACACTAGTTTGTTTCTTGCTACTCCAAGATATCAATCTTCTCCCTAGGAATTGACAAGTACCACTTGTACTCTTCCTGTCTTCTTTGCAACCTGCAAAATCTGCATCTGAAAAGCCTGTTAGTTCAAAGTCATTGTTCTTAGGGTACCAAAGGCCAATATGCAAGCTGCCCTTAAGGTATCTCAAAATCCTCTTCACAGAGGTGTAGTGAGATTCCTTAGGACTTGCTTGATACCCAGCACAAACACATGTAGAATACATAATGTCTGGCCTACTAGCAGTCAAGTATAATAGGGATCCAATGATGCATCTGTACATGGACTCATCAAAGGCCTTTCCCTTTTCATCCTTGTCTAATGATACATTAGACCCCATGGGTGTCCTCATGGTGGAGGCTGATTCCATCCCAAATTTCTTGATGAGCTCCTTAGTGTACTTGGTCTGGGAGATGAAAATTCCATCATCAGACTGTTTCACTTGGAGCCCAAGGAAATATTTGAGCTCACCCATACTGCTCATTTCAAACTCCCCCTGCATTAGATTGGCAAATCTCTTGCAGAGGTTGTCATCAGTAGACCCAAAGATTATGTCATCAACATAAATTTGGACAAAGAGACACTTGCCCCTTGTTTCCCTAAGAAACAATGTGCTATCAATCTTTCCCCTCATGAACTTGTTCTTGAGGAGAAAGTTGGACAAAGTCTCATACCAAGCTCTTGGAGCTTGCTTGAGACCATATAATGCTTTCCTAAGAAGGTAAACATGAGAAGTTAGAGTTGGATGCACAAAACCTGAAGGCTATTCAACATATACCTCTTCCTTCAAGTCTCCATTGAGGAAGGCTGATTTGACATCCATCTGGTAGACTTTGAACCCCTTGTGGGCAGCATAAGCAAGGAATAGCCTAATTGCTTCCAACCTTGTAACTGGTGCAAAGGTTTGATCAAAGTCTATACCTTCCTCTTGTCTATATCGTTTGGCTACTAATATGGCCTTGTTCTTGATGATTGTACCATTCTCATCAAGCTTGTTCCTGTATACCCATTTGGTGCCAATCACATTATGTCCCTGAGGTCTTAGCACCAGCTTCCATACTTTGCATCTCTTGAATTGTAGGAGCTCTTCTTGCATGGCTTCAATCCAGAAGGTGTCTTGATTGGCCTCTTCAAACTTCTTGGGCTCCATTTGAGAAAGGAAGCTCAAGAATAGTGTTTCATTATGAGCTCTACTTCTTGTCAATATGCCTTGGGTATGATCTCCAATTATTAGATCTCTTGGATGATCTCTCAGGTGCCTTGCAGCAGTAGGAAGAGGGTCCTCTGGTGGCTGTGTTTGTTCCACTGGTTCAGCTGTGACTTCACCATCTTGTACCTCTTCTTCTTCAGGAATTGCTGCAGCTGTTTGTGTTTTGCTACTACTGGGCTTGTCTTGGACAATCAGCTCATGCATCCCTTCTTCATTTCCTGTCAAAATAGAAGAGCTAGGCCATTCTTTGTAGAGAAGGTTGGTCTCATCAAACACAACATGCATAGATTCTTCTACAACATGGGTTTTCTTGTTATAAACTCTATAAGCTCTACTAAGTGAGCTATACCCAACAAGAACCCCCCACATTGCATTTTTCTGCAAACTTTGTTAATTGAGATTTTCCATTATTTAGAATGTAGCATTTGCAACCAAAGATTCTAAAGTAAGAAATTGTAGGTTGTTTTCCTTTCAGAATCTCATAAGGGGTTTTCCCAAGGACCTTATTGATGGAGGCTCTATTGAGAACATGACAGGCTGTATTGACTGCCTCAGCCAAGAAGTATTCTGGGTGTGAGGAGTCACTAAGCAATGTTCTCCCAGCTTCTATCAAGGTCCTATTCCTCCTCTCAGCCACACCATTTTGTTGTGGAGTCCTTGAGGAGGAGAACTCTTAGGTGATACCAAATTGTTGACAAAATTTTGTCATGGCTTCAGATTGAAATTATGTGCCATGGTCAGTTCTAGTTCTGACCACAGTACATAGTAGATCATTCTGAATAGCCTTGACATAATTTATAATGACATGTAAGGTATCTGACTTCTTCTTAAGGAAGAATACCCATGTATACTTTGAATGATCATCTACAATTACCAAGGTATACAGTTTCCCACCTAGGCTTTGAATTGGCAAAGGACGAAACAAGTCCATGTGCAATAGGAATAAACACCTCTCAGTATCCTTGGAGCCAATACTTTTAAAGATGGTCCTAGTTTGCTTACCCATTTGGCAAGCATGACAGGGACCACTTTTAACACATTTTAGTTTAGGACTATTTCTAACAAGGTTTTTAGAAAATAATCAATACATTGTCTTATAGTTAATGTGGGCAAGTCTCTTGTGCCATTGGACACAAAGAGACTCACTTTCATTAGCTACAAGACACACAGAAGAGATAGAATAATTGGAAATGAAGTCTAAGCAATAAACATTTCCACTCCTAGTGTCTGAGAGAATGGTCTCCAAGTTATTAGACTTTTTCATCAAGCACTTGTCATTGTGGAATTCAATGACATAGCCTAAGTCACATAGTTGGCTTATGCTTACAAGGTTGTGTTGCAACCCTTCAACACAAGCTACCCTTGTGATTGAGACTATGCCATTTGAAATCATACCATATCCTTTGGTGACTCCCTTTTCAGATCCACCAAAGATAACTTTGGGTCCATTCTTCACTGGATGGTAATCCTTTAGAAGATCCTTAGTTCATGTCATGTGCCTTGAGCACCCACTGTCCAAGTACCATATTTGGTTGAGACTGGTACTTGAACTAACCTGCAACATAGAGTTTAATGTACCTTAGGATCCCAACTGATTTTGGGTCCTAGGTTCATGTTAACACCATAGGGAATATTCCTAGAAAGGGCTGGTTTGGCTTGAGGTTCTATCCTTGCCTTTGGCACATTGGGGTTGTGCCAACAATCAATTGCAAAGTGTCCTACTTTGCCACAGCACCAACACTCATATATATTATATCTCCTATTCTGAACAGTCCTAGAAGATGAAGCTTCCTGTTTCTGTTCAGTAGAGGATACAACTGCTATTTTCTTTGTTTTATCAGTAAAGGCCTGCCTTTTTACCTTCCTATAATCAGTCAAGACAGCAAGTTTTTGTTTGACATCAACACCCTCTAGATTGGCAGCTAAACATGTGTGGATGGCAGCAGAAACTGGGCTTTTTGGCTTGGTTACAGGACAGTCAACAACCATGGACTTTGCTGAACAATGTTTAGAATTGACAGCCTTAGTTATCTTGAGTGAAGGGGCTGAGGTTCCAAAAACAAAAGGTCCATGATGGGCCATTTGAATTTACTCATGCAGAGCCTTGAAGGCACTCAAGCCTAACTCCTTTCTATTTCCATAGTTGTGAGCATTCTTGCTCAAGTTATTGGATCTTCCATTTAATAAGTGACCATGAACACTTTCTTGGTCATACTTATTTGAGGGCATCAAGACTTTCACAAAGGAGGTCTTAGATTCTTTTGAGTCCTTGACCTTTCCCTTAGTGTTTCTAGTAGATGCCTCATTGTTGAAACCAATACCTCTCTTTTCATGAGGTTTGAAGGTGTCAATAATAGGCAGCACTGTCTTGGGCTTGGAGAACTTAGCCACTAGCATCTTCTCCATGAGGAGCTTTTCTTCAAGATCCTTGATGATCTTGTTTTTGTGGCTTATGGTGCCCACATGGATGATTGACATTCCCCTTAGCTTTCCAATCTCCTTGCTTATTAGAGCTAGCTGGGTAGCATGCTCAATGCACTCAGATTTTGATTGCTTTAGGGAAGCAATTTCTTGAGCTTCCCTCTTGGCTAGCATTTTGCTCTTTTTCAGAGCTTCCAGGAGTGCACCATAATTATCAATCAATTGATTGACATCCTCCTCAGAATCTGATTCACTGCCAACTTTAGATGGAGGAGATTCAGATTCTGAACCTATTTCATAACCAGAAGAAGAAGAAATGCAGTGTATCAATACCAGCTCATGTTCTGAATTGCTGTGGCTGTCCTCATCTTCAGTTATAGCCATCAGTCCATGGTCATCAAGAGTGACCTCATACTCCTCTTCATCACTATCTGAATGTGATAGAGGGTCCCTGATTCCTATCCTGGTAGCAGGATAGTCTTCTTCCTCCTGATCAGCAAACTGCTCCAAGTAGGCTTCCTCCTCACCGTCTAAATCTGAAGATGAAGATTCAGATTCACTCCAGCTCTTGCCTTTCTTAGCTAGGAAGGATTATTCTCCCTTCCTCTCCTTCTGGTGATGAGGCTTCTTGTCACCTCTTTCCTTTCTTTTGACTGGACAGTCAGCAATGACATGTCCAGGCTTACTACAGCAGTAGCAAATTATGTTAGTTGAAACATGTTTACTAGATTTAGAGTCATACCTGTCCCCTTTGGGATGTTGCCTCTCAGATCTGTAATGATCCTTCTTGGGATGAGAAGAGGAGGAAGGTTTGTTCTTCCATTGTTTCCTCTTGACCATCTTCTTGAACTGCCTTGTGAAGGCAGCAAATTCCTCATCAGAAGAGGAGCTGTCTAATTTGCAGCTCTCAGATTTCTCAGATTCAACAGCCTTTCTTGGAGGTTACTGCACTCTAACCTTGTTCTTCTTAGAGCTTTCAGCTTTGAGAGCAACAGATCTCTCCCTTGTGTGAGCCCTGGAGGAAGAGTCCTCCTCCTTTCTTGCAGAAAGCTGCATCTCATATGAGAGCAGTTTCCCAAATAGTGTATGGGTAGGGGTTTCTCCAAGCCTTGCCCCTTCCCTGATTGCACATATTTTAGTGTCCCAATCTCTAGTTAGAGATCTAAGGAACTTGTCATTAAGTTCATAATCTGTGAACACCCTTCCATTGGTTCTTAGTTCATTTACAATCCTAAAGAACCTTTCATAGCACATGGAGATATTCTCCTGGCTCAGCTGTCTGAAGGCTTCATACTCCTGATTGAGGAGTGACTTTTTATCATCCCTTACTTCAACTGTTCCCTCCATATAAACAACCAATGTGTCCCACATTTCCTTGGCAGTTTGGCAGTGTACCAAGTTCTGAAATATAGTGTCATCAATGGCATTTACTATTATGTTTTGGGCTCTCTTGTCCATAGTGTACAGTGCTATCTCATCATTGGTCAGCTCAGAAAATACCTTAAGTACTTTTCTAGTAGGGTCAATAGTGGAGACTTTCTCAAAGGTATAAGGACCATTTTTGACAGTCAAAAAGATCCTTGGGTCCGATGCTTCCATTAATATCCTTACCCTTTGCTTCCATATACCAAAGTTTTCTTTGGAGCATATAGGCAACTTCATTGACCCCAACTCCTTCTTAATTCCATTATTGGCCATTTGATTTCATATTTGACTACTCCTGTATAGGATCTGATCTGACTGTTAAGTCCTTTTGATCAACCTCGCTCTGATACCACTTGATAGTTTATATAGGTGTAGTCAATAATACCTAGAGGGGGGGGGGGGGGGGTGAATAGGTTTTACTTATTTTCTTTATATAATCCTAATGTATCTAACTGTAGAAAACTCAAACACAGAAAGCACACAAGGATTTAAAGAGGTTCCTCAAGATAGGGTGTCTTGAGTAGTCCTCTTTCCCCCTTCACCTTTCTAATAGTGAGTTAGACAAGGCCACAAACTGCAATGTCAGCTCCTTGAGCTTACACCACAAGTTCCTCAGAACTTCACAGATCAAGAGTAATCCTACCTTAGGCACAGCTGCCCTACACTCAGGCTCAACAGCCCTACTCCTCAGGCACAGCAGCCCTACAACTCAGAGTTATGCAACTCCTACCACTCAGAAATCCCACAGATTTCCTACCTCAGACCTATCAAGAAGTCCTACCACTCAAGCTATCAACACAGCTTTACACACAGGCTCAATAGCCTTTCACTCAGGCAACAATGGCTTACAAAGATATAATAGAGTTTGAACTAAATAAATAAGACAAAAGATTTACTCTTAGGTCTTCTGAATCCTTTCTTCAGATCCGAAAAACAGCAGCTTCAAGTTTGTATCACCTTGATCTTCTCCTTCAGCAAAGTAGAAGATCAACTTGCCCTTCTTGAGTTTGTACGGGAAGAGCTAACTAATCTCCCTTAGAAGATTAACTTCAGCTTCAGAGAACAACTTCAACTGGCTGAAACGTGAATGCTCAATTGCGGCGTGTAGCAAAAGCTTTTCAATGGAACAGTGCTAGATGTTGTGCCCTAGCTTCTTCTTTCAAACCTGCAGAAGGCTTCAATGGCTATATCGATCCTCCTGACACAGTATGGGGTAGATTGGAGTTACTTTTCCCTTTCTATTGTCGTTTGCGCCAAAAGCAGATCCCGTCAGCACATTTGGATCTGTCTCAGCGGTTGGGCTGAGACAACTTCCAGTCTCAGCGGCAGCTTCAGTCCCCTTCTCAGCGGTTGCTCCAGTCTCCTTCTCAGTGGATCCGCTGAGACGGCTCCTCGTCTCAGCGGTTCTGACCCTTCGTCTCAGCGGTTCTGCTGAGACAGATCTTCATCTTCTTGTAGATGATTTCTTCTTACCTAAGGCCATGTTTGGCCCTTCCTTTTGAGTCACATGTGCCTGTATATCCTACACAAATATAGCTTTGTTAAATACAATATGTCCTTAGCATTGAGAGTGCAATATACCCAACAGGGAGCTTTCATTGCACTCAAACCCATGCCCTCTCTTTCACTATTGGAACGAGCATGTCCCTTCCTATAACAGCTCCCTTTCTTCTAGTGACCATGAATGCCTTCATGGTCATACCTGTTGAGAGGAAGCAACACCTTTTGAGAGGTGGGTTGAGGGTTAGCCTTCTTCTTGCTCTTTACTCCACTCCCTTCTCTTACTTCCATCTTGTTGAATCCAGGTCCTCTCCTATTGGTTTGAGAGGAGAAGGTGTCAATAAGGGGAAGCACAGATTTGGGCTTGGAGAATTGAGCCACCAGGATATTCTCCTTCTCATGTTTTTCCTCAAGGTCTTTAATGACCTTGTTCTTCAGGGAAATAATGCTTAATTGCACATTTGTTAAACCCTGTAAATGACTAATTTGTCTGCTCATCTGAGCCACCAAGGTGGTAGGTTCAGTGTTGACATCCTTGGTCACTTTGGGGCAAACAATTTCCTGGGCTTGCCTCTTGGCAAGCTTCTTGCTCTTCTTCAGAGCCTCCAAGAGAACACCATATTTATCAATCAATAAATTGAGTTCTTCCTCAGCATCCATGCCCCTTCCATCAATTGATGAAGGTGAAACAAATTCTGTACTAGTCTCATAATCAGAAATTGCAGTGGTATGAGACAGTACCTGAGCATTGTCAGAGGCATGCTGACTTCCTTCCTCATCAGTGAAGGCCATGAGGCGTAGCTGAACAATGTCTTCTTAATCCTCCTCTTCATCACTGTCTAAATATGATAGAGGGGCCCTGACTGCAGTCCTGCCAACAATAGTTTCTTCAACAGCTACCAGCCCAATGAGGGCTTCTTCCATTTCAGATTCTGATGAGCTAGAGTCTGATTCACTCCAGCTTTTCTTCTTCTTCTTGGCTAGAAAGGATTTCTATCCTTTCTTGCTCTTTGATTGATGAGCCTTCTTCTCATCCTTCTCTCTTCTCTTCACCGGGCAGTCAGCAATGACATGCACAGGCTTGCTTCAGCAATAGAAAACAACTTTGGAAGAATTATATTTTGAGTTAGACTAATACCTGTCACTTCTGGAGTGATGCTTTGACTCCTTGCTGTCTTCCTTGTTGTGATGTGAGGAGGAAGGCTTGTTCTTCCATAGCTTTCTCCTCCACAGCTTTCTGAAGTGCCTTGTAAGAATAGCAATTTCTTCATCAGAAGAAGAGCAGCTTGATAAGCTAGGCTCAGAATGTTCTGATTCAGCAGATCTTCTGGGAGGAGAGTGAACCTTCTCTCTCCCTCTTCTTGAGCAGTCAGCCTTGAAGGCCAGAGAATTTTCCCTGGTATCACCCTTTTCCTTCTGCTCTTCTTCCTTCCTTGCAGACAGCTGCATTTCATAAGAGAGCAGCTTTCCATAAAGAGTTTGGGGAGGAGTTTCAGTCAACTTAGCCACCTCCCTTATGGCACAAATTTTTGTGTCCCATTCTCTTGTTAGAGATCTGAGGAACTTATCATTCAGCTCATAATTTGTGAACACTCTCTCATAGGTCCTTAGTTTATTTATTATTCTAAAGAACCTTTCATAACACACGGAGATGCTCTCCTGCCCTTGCTGCCTGAAAGCTTCATATTCCTAATTGAGGAGAGACTTCTTGTCATTCCTCACATCTTCAGTTCCTTCCATGTACACTATCAGTGTATCCCACATCTCCTTAGCAGATATACAGTGCACTAAATTTTGAAAGGTTGAGTCATCAATAGCATTGACTATGATATTTTGAGCCCTTTTATCCATAGTAGCCAATGCTATCTCATCCTTGGTCATTTCAGTGTATGGTTTGCCTACATGCCTGGTAGGATCAACATAAGAGAGTTTTGTGATAGTGAAGGGGCCTTCCTAAACAGTAATGTAGATTCTAGGGTCTGAGGCTTCCATGAACAGCCTAACCCTCTGCTTCCATGTGCCAAAGTTGGCTTTATTACATATGGGCAGTTTCATTGAACTCATTTCCTTCTGCATTACACTGGAGGCCATTGGGTGACGACTTGACTAAACCTTATAGGATCTAGTCAGAATGTTAACTCCTTTTTGACCAACCTCGCTTTGATACCACTTGAAAGAATATAAGGTTTGTAGTATAAATCACCTAGAGGGGGGGGGGGGGGGGGGGGGTGAATAGGTCTTTTAAATTTTACTTGATTAGCTTTAGCTGTTTTCAGAGGTAGTTCAAGCAAATCAGCAAACACAGAAAGCACACAATAATTTATAGTGGTTCCCCAAAGATAGTGTGTCTATGGGTAGTCCACTTTCCCCCTCCACACTTCTAACAGTGTGTTAGACAGGGCCATCTTCTCCAATATCGGCTCAAAGAGCTTACAACACAAGTTCCTCAGAACTTCTCAGATCAAGAATGATCCTACCTCAGGACACAAGTCCCTACAACTCAGAGCTATCTCCAGCTCCTACCTCAGGCAAAGCTGCCCTACAAACTATGAGGATAACACCTCCTACAGCTCAGACAATAATGTCCTACAACTCAGGCTGTTAAGCCCTACCTCAGATCTGCTCCAGATCCTACAGCTCAGACCTTTCCCAGGTCCTACCACTCAGAGGACTCATCCTCTTACAGCTCAGACCACCTCCTGGTCCTACCTCAGGCTTTCAACCCTACAACTCAGAACCCTCAGGTTCCTACAATCTCAGACCAAAAGGTCTTACAGCTCAGACAAAATGCCCTACAGAAAAATGATTTAGAAATATTCTACAGTAGAGGCACTCTCCTGTAGATCCTGCACCGTTTGTGCTTCCTATAGCTGAAGATGTCGATGCCAGCTACTAACTTGATCTTCCTCTTCGACAGAGTGATGGAAGATCACCTTGCTCCTTCTTGCAGAGGAGCTAACTTTCTTTCTCTATTTTCTTCTTCTTGTTCAGTGAGCAGGAGGAAGAAGACGAGAGCTTCAGCCGTTAATGTAACAGTTGATCTCTTTTGCACGTTACCGAGAGTTTCAAATGTGACCTAACTCTTCGTTTTATACATCTCTGATCTTCAATGGCTCTTAGCTGATCTGCTGAGAAGTATGGGAGAAGCTGGTGGACCCCCCACAGCTTTTCTGCAACTAGTCCTAGCCGCAGGTCCCTCCGTCCTACTTTTCCGTAGAGAAGGACTGCGCTCAATGAACGTGGAACACTCTTCGTTCGACGAATGATGAGTCCCAATTATATACACATATATGGACTCATCTGGGCCGATTTTCTAGTCTATGCACTACACTTTAGGCTTGTTTTCACTTATATTTGATTCTGCATGCTAAGTGCACTTCTAGGCCCGTTGTGGTGTTATTTCTTGTTCATCTTCGTTATTAGTTTTCATGCATTGTTAAGTGCCACCTTCAGTGGCTAGACTGGTGTTGTATGCTGGAACAGGAGTCGTGCAGGTGTTCCCGGTACAATTCTATACAGGAACACTGCGCACGATCACTGGCTCTATCACGCACGACCACTGGTCGTGCTCCATTGATCGTGCGCACTTAACGCCCATTTTATGAGTTCTGTTTGGCTTATCGCACGACCACTTACGATAGCGCGCACGACCACTGGTCGTGTGCCATTGGTCGTGCGAACATTGTATTTTAAAATTTTCTTCCCTTTCAGGCTCCGTCCAGTCAGGTGCACGATCACAGGATGCTAGTGCGCACGACCACTGGTCGTGCGCCAACGACCGTGCGCGCTGTTCAGTCCAGCGCCTATAAATTGCCCTGCTCGCGATTTTAGGTCGGATCCTCGCCGTTTTTCTCGCCCTGCTCCGCCGTTCCGCCCGATTTCGCCCCTCCATCGCCGCCCACCATCGGGAGGTGCTCCGGGCTTGTTCTTCACGCCAATCTTAAGCCGGAGCTTCCTCCCGGCCTCCTCCTTCATCCTAGCGCTCCAAAGGAAGACCTAGCCGCCATTACCATCAAGCAAGGGGAAGTTTGCAACCTCTACCGGATCGTGACACAAAGAAGACGGGCTCATTGGAGAGTAGTGACAGCTCTCTCTACCCCGGACGTAGTTGCGGACCGAGCTTGGACGCGGATTGACAACCCGGCGATTCCAACCGTGAATCTACAACGAGCCTTCGGATTCGGTCAATTTCTTGCCTTGTTCTTCTCTTATTGATGTGTATATGTTTTAGATCTCATTATTATGATGAAGTTGCACTTAAACTAGTTTGTATTTCTATATATTTCATGTCTATGTGAAATGTTTGTTGTTTGAGTTGCTTGAGGTGCGCCCCATTCCATCCTTCATCCCGCCGTCACGTTCGTCGCCGCACTAGCAATTGCTAGTGGCGTGCTTGTCGAAGAGGTGCTTACGACCCTCACTCTGTTTGCCTACTCGCCCATCCGCCTACCGAAGCGTGGCATAGCGGCCCGTGTATTCCATCCCGCCTAACGAAGCAGCGCGCTCAAGGCCTGCATAGTTCGATCCGTTAGCCTACTCGCCCATCCGCCCTTGCGACGCAGCGCGTTGAAGGCCTGCCTAGTCTCCATTCCGCCAAGCGAAGCATTGCATAGCGGCATTGCATAGGAGTAGTTGTAATATTTTATTTTATTATTCGCAAACCAAATCCCCCATTTCCGCATCCATCCGCTCGAAAGGACTTCAATCTCAAGTCCTTCCTCGATAATAAACTCCACCTTATTGTGTTCCTTTGAGATTCGATACTCGGGGATTACTCCTCGTTTTATATTACTTGAACGATCGGTACACTGCCGTTTCGTGTCGCAGTCGAGCTACCGCCTGTTGCGGTGTGTGAGATTTGCGCCATCAAGTTTTTGGCGCCGTTGCCGGGGAACACAGCCGTGTGAGTTTTCTGGAGAGGGAGAACCTGAGAGAGAAGCCCTTCCATTTGTAAATTGCATTTCTTTGTCTTATTTCTTTTTATTCCTTTTTCCTGTTTTAATTAGGTTGCTTTAGTAATTTCTGTTAGGTGTGGTATTTCGCACAATAGTGTTTTTTTATTTGAATCGTTTTATCTTCGCACTATGTGGGCACATCTTAATTTCCGTTGTCGTTGGTGTGGAGCTACCTCCCACTCTAGTGATGAATGCCCTACGGAGAATAGTAGGCATAATTCTTATAGCCCAGCATATGGAGCACCGACTTCGTCTGGTACTCCATATGGTGCGCGTAAGTCTTATGGCTACTCTGCTGAGCCTTTACCGTCGTACTTCTTTTCGGCTCCAGCTCCCGCTGTGCCAAAGAAGCCCGCAAGGCAGTGCCGGTTTTGTCAGAGCACTGATCATGTCCTGAAGGACTGTGCCGAGTATCTTCGCCAATTGGATGAGGATGGCGAGCCGGATATCCGGATCGTCCCAACTCCTAACTCTGGCGGCACACCTTCAACATCCGGTTATGTGTCTTTGTCACCTTCACATCTTGAAGGGAATGGCATGGATACGGTCACCGGATGAGCGGCCGATCTATGCACCGACATTGCTGAGCCTATTCTCCATGTGCATCCACTACCTCTAGTGGATTCGATTCTTTGTGAGGAATCGGTGCTCGACTTTTATCCGAGCACTACTCCTCCCCCTATTGTGCATACTATACTCGTCTCCGACGACATTGTTGAGGATGTGTCGCAGGATGAGGCTGGCGATCTATGTGTTGTGCCTATTCCTATGAAGGAGGACAACCTTCTAGGTGAAGAGGAGTTTTCCTCAACACCGGTGGAGGAAGTCCAAATCTTGGGCAGGGCCACTGTCGATCCCGCTGAACCTTGCGGCATTGATGACAATGCCAACATTATTTTACTTCCCCAACCTGATGGGAGTGAGACCGGGATCACTCCCCCGATTGATGTTTATTTATGTTCTTCGTCTTCTTTATTTCTTGATCCCCTTCCTTCATCTGAGTCTGTGCAGGTTGAATCTTCACAGGTACTTTAGGAGGACTTGGAGCTTTGTGCTCAAGTCAATGATGAGTGTGTCCTTTTATGCCAGGAGGTTGATTCCTCCTCCATTAAGGAAGCCTCATTCGTTGCCTTCTCCTTCTGCGGACCTGCTGTGGACGATACCTTGCTGGGCAAGGATAGTTTTGGTGAGATGAGAGAGGACCAGGCCTCCTCCTCTTCTTACTTTCTTTTCCCTCTACCTTTGAGGAGCAGGATTATTACTATTCAGGTAAAGGGGTGACTGCCTTATCTCCGTATCGGTACCAGCTACCGAAATGCATATTGGAGCAGTTACCTGTGCATTTTCTTTTTCATAGGCCCATTAGCTAGATATTATAAAGTTTTGAATAAGTCGTGCTGGGATGACAATAACCCCAGTAGTTATCTTAATTTTCCCTGCATTTTCATTTCTTTTCTAATTTTATTTAGTTAATTGCACTTTATTTCAGTTTTCTATTTTCTTTTGTTTTTGCGGAACTGACCCCTGCAGGTCCTTTTTCTGGATGGCGGATGTTGTAGCTTCATTTTAGCTTACACGCCAATCTTCTAGTATGCTCATTTCTGAGCATTGGGTACTCTCTTTCCCTAGCCCTATTGTGATTTTCATGTCATATATTATGTGGGTTGTTTAGTTTAAGTCTGGGGGAGAGTAGTTTTGTGTGCCCACGCATGTGCACTATTGCATTGCATGCTAGAAGTATTTCTATTTCATTTATTTAGTATTGTTCATCTTCATTGCACACCACAGCACCCACTTGAGCGCGTACTCATCTGTTTGCCTGCTCTGTTGTGAATTTAATTCTCCTGCTTATTTGGGAAAGTCTAGGTGATGGCTTAGGACTACGTAGCAGAGTAAAATGTTGACCCCAGTAGTGCTCCTAGTCGAGTGCTCGGTTGCATAGGAATTTGTGTCGATTAGACCTCTTTTTATACTTATGGTTTTATATTTTTTTCTATTAGTGTAAATGTTGTTTACTCTACTCAAATGGTGAATCCGGTGGAATCAAACGGTAGCGTAGGGATGTGTGTAAACGATCGCTAGACTCGTATTGCTTGAGTCGGGAGAAAGGAGAATCTTTCTCGGTGGCTAGAACTTGCCCCAAGCGATTCTTGAAGCATTGGCATAGGATAGTTCTAGTGCGTGAGAATGACGTAGGCCACTATTTTGGCCCGGTTGAGCATTTTATTTCATGCCTATCATCTACCCTTGCTAGCCCCTTTGTGCCTACCCCTTCCTCTTGATTCAGCCCCACTTTTATCTCACCAAAAGCTTAAAAGCCTAACCTACTCGCACACCCAAATCTGAGCCTTAATTATAGTTATGTTTATATTTTGGGGGGTGTTGATGTGGTAATTTTTATAGTGGAAATTGTGGGTGTATTAATTGATATTTTTGCTGAAAAAAGAAAAGAAAGAAAAAGAAGAATGAAGTAGAAAAAGAAAAGAAAAAAAAAGGGGATTGTTATGAAAAAAGTTGAATTGAAAATTTTGAAATTTTGGTATTGGGAGCGGGCGGTGCACACACCTATGTTGCAAAAGTCCAAGTCTGGGGGTGTGGTGCATTTGTTTATTATCGTCGTGCGGGTAGCTCTATCTTATGCTCATGTTGGGTTAGGTGTGCTTAGCCTCCATATTTATCTTTGTTTACCTCACCGTAACCCAAGCCCCATCTCTAACCTAAAGTCCTACGGACTCACGCTATGAACCAATCTAGTGTCGTGGAGAGAATGTTACCGGGCGAGCTTATTGTCACCAACACTGATGGATTTCAGTGGAGTTTGTCCCGCATCCCAATCTTGAGCAATGCTCGTCTCAGCGCTTGGTTTACTTTCTCCGTATGCATGACCGAATGATTCACCGTTGTTCAGCATTTTGAGTGGTTGTAATATGCTTTTACTCTTTTTGAAATATATAAACTGTTTATATAATCAGAAACCTTCTCTACTATTTTTCTTATGCACGTGAGCATGCGACTTCGCATGGTACTCTGTATTGTAATTTTAAGCCATCTACTTTTCTTTCCTCATTCGCGTAGAATTTGTTTGCTCGGGACGCGCAAACAGGTAAGTCTGGGGGTGTGATAAGTCCCAATTATATACACATATATGGACTCATCTGGGCCGATTTTCTAGTCTATGCACTACACTTTAGGCATGTTTTCACTTATATTTGATTATGCATGCTAAGTGCACTTCTAGGCCCGTTGTGGTGTTATTTCTTGTTCATCTTCGTTATTAGTTTTCATGCATTGTTAAGTGCCACCTTCAGTGGCTAGACTGGTGTTGTATGCTGGAACAGGAGTCGTGCAGGTGTTCCCGGTACAATTCTGTACAGGAACACTGCGGACGATCACTGGCTCTATCGCGCACGACCACTGGTCGTGCGCCATTGATCGTGCGCACTTAACGCCCATTTTATGAGTTCTGTTTGGCTTATCGCACGACCACTTACGATAGCGCGCACGACCACTGGTCGTGCCCCATTGGTCCTGCGAACATTGTATTTTATAATTTTCTTCCCTTTCAGGCTCCGTCCAGTCAGGCGCACGATCACAGGATGCTAGTGCGCACGACCACTAGTCGTGCGCCAATGACCGTGCGTGTTGTTCAGTCCAGCGCCTATAAATTGCCCTGCTCGCGATTTTAGGTCGGATCCTCGCCGTTTTTCTCGCCCTGCTCCGCCGTTCCGCCCGATTTCGCCCCTCCATCGCCGCCCACCATCGGGAGGTGCTCCGGGCTTGTTCTTCACGCCAATCTTAAGCCGGAGCTTCCTCCCGGCCTCCTCCTTCATCCTAGCGCTCCAAAGGAAGACCTAGCTGCCATTACCATCAAGCAAGGGGAAGTTTGCAACCTCTACCGGATCGTGACACGAAGAAGATGGGCTCATTGGAGAGTAGTGACAGCTCTCTCTACCCCGGACGTTGTTGCGGACCGAGCTTGGACGTGGATTGACAACCCGGCGATTCCAACCGTGAATCTACAACGAGCCTTCGGATTCGGTCGATTTCTTGCCATGTTCTTCTCTTATTGATGTGTATATGTTTTAGATCTCATTATTATGATGAAGTTGCACTTAAACTAGTTTGTATTTCTATATATTTCATGTCTATGTGAAATGTTTGTTATTTGAGTTGCTTGAGGTGCGCCCCATTCCATCCTTCATCCCGCCGTCACGTTCGTCGCCGCACTAGCAATTGCTAGTGGCGTGCTTGTCGAAGAGGTGCTTACGACCCTCACTCCATTTGCCTACTCGCCCATACGCCTACCGAAGCGTGGCATAGCGGCCCGTGTATTCCATCCCGCCTAATGAAGCAGCGCGCTCAAGGCCTGCATAGTTCGATCCGTTAGCCTACTCGCCCATCCGCCCTTGCGACGCAGCGCATTCAAGGCCTGCCTAGTCTCCATTCCGCCAAGCGAAGCATTGCATAGCGGCATAGCATAGGAGTAGTTGTAATATTTTATTTTATTATTCGCAAACCAAATCCCCCATTTCCGCATCCATCCGCTCGAAAGGACTTCAATCTCAAGACCTTCCTCGATAATAAACTCCACCTTACTGTGTTCCTTTGAGATTCGATACTCGGGGATTACTCCTCGTTTTATATTACTTGAACGATCGGTACACTGCCGTTTCGTGTCGCAGTCGAGCTACCGCCTATTGCGGTGTGTGAGATTTGCGCCATCAACGAACCAGCTGTCCCCTGCATTCGACGATCTTGCCAGCTCAGCGCTCGACAAACTTGCCTTGTGTGTCTTCTCAGCGGCTCTGCTGAGACGGCTCCTCGTCTCAGCGTTTGTCGAACAGTGTTCAGCGTTCGACGATCTTGCCTTGTGTGTCTTCTCAGCGGCTCCTTCTTTGATCCCGTCTCAGCGGTCGACGAACAACGTTATCGTTCGACGATCTTGCCTTGTGTGTCTTCTCAGCGGCTCCTTCTCTGATCCCGTCTCAGCGGTCGACAAACGACGTTCAGCGGTCGACGAACAAGCTGATTCTCAGCGTATAATGAACTTATCAGTGGAGGCACCTTCTTCTCAGCGGATACGCTGAGACGGCTCCTCGTCTCAGCGGTTTTGACCCCTCATCTCAGCGGTTCTGCTGAGACTACATCATTTATGGGAGATGATTTCTCCACATCTAAGGGCATGTTTGGCCCTTCCTTTTGAGTCACCTGCACCTGCATATCTTACACAAGTAAAGTTCATCAAATACAATATGTCCTTAGCATGGAGAGTGATGCCTCTTCAAATAAAGCTACTATTGAGGGCAATATACCCAACAGCGTGGACGAAGATTGTAGCCGTGACCGCTACGGCGCCGCAAGTCTTTATCCGGCGGTTCATCATCATCATCTTCCGCCACAATCCCATGATCACCAAGTACGCCATGGTCATCATCTTCATCACCAAGTTGGCCATCGTGGTGGCCGTCGCCATCAGTTACCCATCTTCTTCGTAATACAGCTCAAGCTAGCTCTCTTCATAGACACCTTGAATACAACAGAAACTCTCAAGCAATGACATTCTTGAGCTCGACGATGATGGAGGAGGCTGAGGAGGAAGCTTTAGCGTTAGATTTGAAAGAATACAATGGCCGGAGCTTCTCCTAGAATGGGCTGTGGTGGAGCGACGAAAAGGGTAGAGCTAGAGCTAAAAATGGCGGTCTCCAATTTTTTTTTTCTTTAGGGCAGAATTCCTGGCTTTAAATAGTAAACAGTTAGAAACATGGTCACTCATGGTCGAACGCACGACCGTTCATGGACCGTGCATTATTAATGAAGCAGAAAGCCCCAGAAGACGAAGCAGTGTGCCCGTGCATTTTACTTACGCATGGTCAAAGCCGACCTTGCGTAATAATGCATGAGCAAATCCAGAAAGCCCGAAAACATTCACTCAACAAGTGATCGTGTGATTCCTTCGCGCACGGGCAAATTGCCCGTGCGTGAACAAATCACACGATCAAGGACAGAACATCAATCTAAGCTGCAAATGACCGCGCACGATCGGAGAAATCGTGCGTCAAGGAAATGCACGACCATGCGATTCATGCAGACATGAAATCTGGGCAAAGTGGATGATCTATCCACCTGCACATAGCGGGGAATACTCCTCCAGCTCAATCTAAATACAGAAAAATGGTTGGGGAGCACCATGTGCTTACCCCCAACGACATGGAGCGCAAATGCACACCAAAATGGGCCTAATTAGTGCACGAAGCGTGAAAGTGAATACAAGTGAAATACAAGCGACTATAGCTTGAAAATGAAGTGCAAGCAAGTGAAAACTAGCCCGGATGAGTCCATAAAATAGTGTAAATATCAGACTTATCAGCTCCCTAGACCTAAACCTCATCCTATCTTTCTTTAGATAATCCTTAAGTCCCACAGACCTAAACCTCTTCCTATTCGACGAACACAAGAGGCAAATTATCCCCCAAAGCTTTATATAAACTTAGTCACCGAACATAAGAAATGAATTCCTAAAAGAAGAAAGTAAAGAGCAAAGATAAAAAACCAAAATGAAATACAATAATGAGAAAACTCCTTTCTAAATGAACCCTGATGTTAATGTCATTTTTCTTACAAAGGTTCAAAATTTGTGGCTTGGGATGCTTCCTATTAGTTTTCATTCAGATCCTTGGAACTAACTTCAAGATAAAAATTATTTTAGCATGAAGAGTCCAAGTGAATGTTGAGAGAAGGAATCTTTCATCATCATTTTATAGCGGTCTTCAATCTCTTACATGAATATATTATGATTTCCCTTGATGAAATCTCTTTTGAATAAATGGGAATGACTACACCAATACCTCTAGGTGGTTAGGGTGAACACCCCTGAAAATTTCATGAAAATCGGTGCCCAAAAAGTAAAATACATGCTGTTTAAATTGAAATGTTGATGTGTAGGGAGCTATTGCATGCGATAATTGTTATAGCATGATAGTAGCGTGCAATTTTCAATTTCCCGCTTTCCCTGCTTTTAATTTGGAAGTTGGGGCTACTATCTTAGGCAATAATTAGCGATGCGCAGTAAGCTTATCACCACGCGGTAACTCGATATTTCAGCAAGCAAAATAGGGACCTCTTGCTTCATTATCCCCCAATCATTATGTGATTGTTGGTGTTTCCTAAAGGATAATGCCCAACGATACTTCTATCATGGCGCTGATATGCACAAGTCATGTCATGATTTTAAGTATTAAGATATAATGCATATTTTTAGGCAAGTGCACCTATCATTTGTAGTATTTGATTTGCTATATCAAGGCCATATTCCATAGTGGCTTTGTAAATACCGCACTTCATCTCTCATTCTATTATTATGTCTTATTTATATAGAGATAAGTTCTAAATCTAGGATATGATTTTCAAATATTAAGATAGGTTTTGATGTAGTGATTTGACTTATGAAATCAGAAAATAGAGATTAACATATAATAGTTTTGTTTTGTGAAAAGTAGTTATTTCTATGTTGTAATAAATATACATTTCTTTACAATAATTTAAATATAACTTTTCCCTTTCACCCTCTTTATTAGACCGCTAGGGTTCCACACCATTCCGATAATCCAGGGCGATACAACACCCGAGCTCTAATTTTAGAGTGGCCTAACTAAGATTTGAACTATGAGTCATGGCTCTAAAGATCACCTAACTATTATGTGAACCCCATCACTAGGATTTGCAACGACCTATTCAGAAGAATAATGTTTCATATTCTTTCAAAAAATCAACCTACCCTTTTTATTCCATGTATATTCTTCATAAAGAAATAATACCCAAAATCATATGACTTGAGTTACCGGTAACTGATATGAAGATTTTGGTCGCATACTAACACTTCAACGATGATTCTATGGCACTAAAATGAGCATCAAGGGTAACGACTCTCCTTCTAAATTTTTGGACATGTTAGTCCATTTATTGGAATAGTGGTAGGAAGAGTTCCACTAACTAGTGGATAGGATCTTTCGGTGGGTTGATATCGAATATCCCTATAGAAAATGCATATAGAGTCCAGATCATTTTATGGACATAGGCATGATGTGTGAAGCCCATCTGGACAGGTTGGTCTTCATTGGTGATGTTTATTGTGAACCGAAGAAGTCTCCGAGGATAAATGCTATATTTTTGGGTTCTGAGTACTATGACGTGTTGTAGGGAGTTTTGGAGGTGATCTCCAAAAAATACCTAAAAAGGGGGAAGATTCGTTGCTCTGCTCCTACCGCCCAGCGGTAGTGATACCGCTGGTTGCAACTGCTGGTCGAATCCAGTGAGCCATTTGTGGTGGGTATGAAGCCTAAGTCCTGGGGACTAGGTGCATAGTACCAAAAAGCTACAGGCCTACTTTTCCAGAGCATTGCTGAGTGTAGATGTGTGTTCTGCCGATAGCGCCAGGCGTAATGCTACCACTGGCGGTAGATCTCAGGGAGTATGTTGTGAAGCGGAAGGGCATGTGAGCCTTACTTCATTGGACTTGCATGCCTACAACAGGAACAAGGGGAAGCCAGACCCGTATCGGGCATAGTTTATCCCGACGATGTGAGCACGAGCAAAGCTGAACCAAAACCATCCCTTAGCCGGTCAGTGAAGGGGTCTCCCCTCAATGCATTGAAGGAATTTTGGGAAAGGAACCGTAAGGTATGATGACCTTGACGGTAAAGCTCATAGATATCTAAGTTGAAAAAGGACTTAGATTGTTGGTGTAACTCGGGGAGTAAGCTGAAGTGTGCCTTGTGAGCACAAAACATATGGTTGTGAATGCCTACATTGGTGATGATTGCAGATATATATTTATATGTTGATAACGATTGCCTGCATGGAAGGAGTACCGCCACCCTGAGAATTGGGTGGGTTTGTTATATACCTTGGTCAGCTAAAGCTGACTGGTTGCCTATTTTCCCATGCTTTTGTGGAATTTTTTTGTACAGGTCCTGACGATACAAGAGGAAAAATAGCAGGTTGAAGCCCCAGCTGCTGCGCTGTACTGGCCCTCAAAGGCCAAAGTGTGATGTTTACTACTTTTCATATGTGGCTGGCCTGCGTGTCGATGTTTGTAAACCACTTGATGATGTAAACATTCATATAAAGAACTTTTGTTGTATATTCATTCCTAGTGAACAAGTGGACCAACGTAAAACTGGTTTTACCTTAAATAAATGCTTCTGTTGTGTACTCCTATGATTCCTGAAATGGTTTGTGTAAAAATATTAAAAAAACTAATTAGAAAACTCTCTTTACTATTCATTTAATATGGCATGGGGTCCAGGCCGAACCTATTGTTATATTCTATGTAACAAGGAGATGTGTTACAAATTGGTATCAACAACGGGTTTCGTTCCCTTTCCGTGCGAATTCGTGGTTGATTTTTTTTAAGGGATGGTAAGCACATGTGTGTGTCGCCATTATAACAATTAATTAACCAAAAATTATCCACTTTAGGAATGAAATACATGTATGTTTTTAGCAACGTGCTGAAACCTAAGTGCTCCTTTGTTGATTCATGCTAAAATTTAATCGCTAATTGTTTTTTGTTGCACATATATATATGACTAGGAGTGGAGCAGGGCAGTCTAGACCCCCAGCGCTCTACTTCCAGTAGTGCACCTGCAGATGTGCCTATTCCTCCTCCTACTAAGATAGTGCGGTTGGTTTCTTAGGCAGTGTTCGCTATGTTCAATTCACAATCTGGACGGCCTGTACCTATACAACCTCCTACCCTTGGGGTGGCCCAAGTGCCGGTTATTGTAGTTGAACCCGTTGTCAAAAGACAAGTGCCAGTGATGGAAAGACGGGCCTCGGACCAACAACTAAAGCATTTTCTGAGCTTCCATTCTCTGACGTTTGTGGGAATAGGATCCCCAACTCAGGCTGATGATTGGCTCTCGAGAGTTAGAAGAACCTTGACAGCCACTAAGATGTAGGAAGGGCAGAAAGTCACCATAGCAACCTTTCTTCTGGATGTAGTGGCGCAGCTTTGGTGGGAAGAGTTGGAGTTGCACCAGTTAGCGGGAAGGCAACTGGTGGTTGTCTCATTTGAAGAATTCTCGAGACTATTTTTAGAGAGATATCTCCCATCGGTGCAACGGGTCGCGATGGAGAACCAGTTGAACCGATTGACTCAGGGTTATAGCCTGGTGGATGACTATCTATATGAGCTCATGAGGTTGGGGCGGTATGCAGGTGCCATATTTGTAGACGAAGAACGTAAGACCAATCGGGTTTATGAGGGTCAACGTGAACATCTACGGTTGCTTCTGTCAGGACCAATGACGCAAGGCTTTATGACCTTGGTCAATACTGCTCGTTCCTTGGAACAAGATATGAAGCGGGTAAAAGAAAAAAGTACTTAGCGGTAAAGAAGCCGGAGTTTAAGGTACCAAACTCCTCAAAATTGAGGCAAGGAAGGTGGAAAAAGAAGGCCAGACACTCTAGGCAAGCTCCAACCTTTGTGTCGCAACAACAAAAAGTCGGGTGCATCCTATGTCAAGAAAGGGAAAGCGACGGAGTCAGCTGCATCCCATCATACTCCATCTCATCCCTGAGTATACTATCTATTCCAATGGGAGGCCATCAAATAGTGTGATGTGGTGATAGGCTTTGTCATAATCTTTACTTATCCGACGAGAGTATTATTTGACACTGGAGCTTTGCATTCCTTTCTATCGGAGGACTTCATACGACAAATTGGGGTGCCTTCGTTCATGGAAAAATAAAGATTGGATGTGATGCTACCTAATGGGTGCTCAATGTGTGCAGATAGAGTTTTTTGTGGTAAGGTGCGGATCGGAAGTCACGAGTTTGATTTAAAAGAATTGATGTTGCCGATCTCAGAGTTTGATGTGATCTTTGGCATGGACTGGTTGTCGGAGCAGCAGGCATGCATTGATTGCACCTCGAAGGAAGTCATGCCAGGGTAGAATACTGAACGTTCGACTACTTTTGATGGTATGCGTTGATCAAGCAAGATGTTAATATCTGCTATCCAAGTAGTCAAGGAAGTTCGGAAAGGTGGGGAGTTATGCTTTGTGCTAGTGGAGGATGCAAGGCCTAAGCCCAATTTGAGTGACGTTCCTGTCGTATTAGAGTATCTGGATGTGTTTCCAAAATATCTCCCTAGAGCGCCACCTCAGAGAGAGATAGAATTCACGATAGAGCTAGTGACAGGTGCCAAGCCTGTGTCACGCTCTCCATACCATATATCGCCGAAGGAGATGGTGGGACTAAAAGTTCTGTTGTAGGAGTTATTGGAGCAAGGCTATATATGCCCAAGTACATCCCCTTTGTGAAAAAGGACGGAAGCTTGCGTCTATGTATAAACTCCGTGAACTAAACAAGATGACGAAAAAGAACAAGTATCTGATTCCGAGAATCGATGACTTGTTCGATCAACTGATTGGATCAACTGTGTATTCAAAACTGGATTTGAAGTCCGGGTATTACCAGTTGAGAATTAGGGAATGTGACATTCCCATGATGGTGTTTAGTACCCACTATGGGCACTACGAGTTCACTATGATGTCATTTAGCTTGATGAAAGCTCCATAGGTATTCATGGATCTGATGAACTTAACTTTAGAGAGTGTCTTGACCATTTTGTGATCATCTTTATTGATGATATACTACTGTATTCTCAATCTGAAGAAGAACATGCGATTCATTTGGGTGTGCTGGAAAGCCTGAGAAGGAGTCAGCTGTATGCCAAATTCCTTGGTCATGTAGTTAGTGGAGAGGGTATCAAAGTGGATCTGGCGAAGATAGTTGCAATCTAGGAGTGGCCTATTTTAACAACAGTAGCGGAAGTTAGGAGTTTCCATGGACTTGCCTGTTGGAACAACCCAATTACTGATTTGGGCTAGGATCACTATATGTTGACTAGGATCAAGTTGACCCCAATGTATAGTCTATGGGTCAAGGGTTTAGGCTGTTAGAACTAAAGAAATGATTCAGTTTCTGCGTTCGACGAATTCAATACTTCGTTCGACGAACGGCTTGCTTCAGTCTCAGCGGTTTTGCAGTCGACGATTTTATTCAGTCTCAGCGGTCGATGAAATTATCAAGTCTCAGCGGTCGATGAATTTACCCAGTCTCAGCGGTCGACGATTTTATTTAGTCTCAGCGGTCGACAATTTTACCTAGTCTCAGCGGTCAACGAAATATCATTCAGATCGACTAATTCAATTCTTCCAGTCAGAGTTAGTAGCTTACCTTTCAGTTCGACGAACTCCAACTTGAGTTCGACGAATTTCAGTCTGCATTTGACGAATCAGCAACAGATGTTCAGATCGACGAACTCAGCACTTTGTTCGACGAACTCAGCTCTCAGGTCGACGAAATTTGTATTCAGTTCAGTATTTCAGACAGATTATTTTTATTATATTCTTTGAATTCATATTATCAGCAATGATTCTATTTCTTCCAGATAAGTTAAGGATTACATCTTTCCATTTATTTACTCCTTTCCTTTGTCTTCACTCGAGAGAAAATAGTCATTGACATATTTTGGAAAAGGACACTTTCATGGAAAAGGAAAAGAAATAAAAGCGTATCAGATTTGCAGTTCCAAGAATATATCTTCTGAATATTTTATTCCTTAAATTAAGGGATTTGAATTTCAAATCTGTCAGAGATTTCAAAAGAAATAAGGAAGACGAAGATATACAGTGTTATTACATTACAGCAGGACAGAAATATAGAAAGAAAAAAAAAAGAAAGCTGTCGAGAAAAATACAGAAGGAAGAAAGAAAAAGCTTTTCAGTTTTTCATCTTTCTCAAGCAGCATCACTCATTCTCTAAGAACAACAATATAAATCACCTCTCAGATTTTTGTTGCATGTTTCTAGATCAGATCTTCAAGGGCAACAAATAATCTGAGAAATCTTGGTCTCTCAGATTCATCAGCTATCAGGAAGATACAGGAAGATACTTCATTCAAGTGAAAGCTCTATCCTCAACTGTCAACAAATTTCAATCAGACAGGGGGAGCTTTACAACAACACATTCAATTAGAGTCTTCTCTCATATTATTGACATAGAAGAACATCTAAACCCTCTTTATCCCCTCTTGTACAGGGTTATAACTCCCTTCAAAAGTTAACCCCTTGGTGGCAGGGCGCCTGATCAAAAACCCGTAGTTTGTTTAGAGCACTTGATCAAAAGCTCAAGTGTTGTTTTGGGCACCTGATCAAAACTCCATTGGTGATAAGGCACCTGATCAAAAACCTAGTGGAATCCTACCAAGGGTGGTAGAAGAGTAGACGTACCCAGGTTTATTGGGGAACTACTATAAAATCCTTGTGTCCTCTGTGATTGTTTATTTTTCTGTATTGTGTTGTGTGCTCTCTTTGTGTTTGTTTTTATTACTCACTCAGTACACATATATATATCACTATTTTAATTCTGCTATAAAAATAAATGCAGAAGTTTTTAATACTCTATTCACCCCTCTCTAGAGTGACTTTAAGATCTAACCTCACTTTCAATTGGTATCAGAGAACTTTCCACTGATACCAGAGGACTTTCAATTGGTATATATCAGAGGTTTCAACTGATATCATTGACTTTTAATTGGTATCAGAGGTTGGTTGATTGTATACAGGCTAACACCTGAGTCAAAAGATCAATTAGATCTTAAATTTATTTTAGAGTTTTCTTTTTCTAATACTCATGGCACGGAACAAAGAATATTCAAGCACAAGACCTCCTATGTGCAATCTAAGTAAGTTTGCACTATGGAAGGCAAGGATCAGATTGTAAATGAATTCTATTGACGAAGATATTTTTAATGTTATTTTGACAGGACCTCCGACACCTACAACAACAACAAGTGCTGAAACCACAACAACAAACAATGATGTTCCACCACCTGATTGGACAGATGCTCAAAAGAAGCAGAGAAGTGCTGATGCCAAAGCTATGAATATATTGGCACAGACAATGTCTGATGACATTTTCCAAAAAGTTGTGGAATGCACTTCAGCAAGGGAAATCTGGATGTCACTCAACAATATGGTTGAAGGATCAGCAGATGAAAGAAAAGATGGAAGATCTCTCCTAATCTCCCAGTATGAAAATTTCATGAAAGGAGAATCTGAGATAGTGGCTAATATGTACAATAGACTCAGTCTCATAATCAATGAGCTGAAATCTTTAGACAAAGTGATCTCTATCACAGAAGTGAATGATAAGATCCTTATGTGCTTCCCCAGCACATGGGACTCTAGGATCGGGCCAATCAAGGAAGCCAGAAGCCTTAATGAGATCTCCACTGAGAGCTTGTTCGGCAAACTTAAATCCTATGAGCAGCTTATCAAAACTAGAGAAGCTGAACAATCTGCCTCATCTCCAGAATCCAAGAAGGAGAGAAGCATAGCTTTCCAAGCTACTGAAGAGGAAGAAAAAGCTCCAGAAGATATGGAGTTCATGAATCTTCTAGCAAAGAGATTTTATAAAATGGCTAAGAAGGACTTCAGAAAGAAGGATTCAAGATCAAGATAAATGCCAAGGTAAGACAAATCTAATTCTAAAGAAATTATTTGTTTTGGTTGCAGGAAACCTTGACACATTCTGCTTGAGTGTCCAGAGAATCAAAAGAAGGAAAAGAGAAAAGACAAAGAAGAAAAGAGGCACTCCAGCAAGTCTTCCTCCCACAAACACAAGCATAAGGGAAGAGGATTTGTAGCTGAAACATGGAGTGAAACAAAATTAGAGTCATCATCCAGCTCATCTGAAGATGAAAATGATGCAGATGAAAAGGATCAATGCTTGATGGTTGTCTATGACTCAAGCAGTGAGTCAGAACATGCATCTTCATCCAGCTCTTCTGATGATGAAGATAATGAAGAAGAAAGAAACTTATGTATGATGGCTATCAATGCCTCAGGACATAATTCAGAAGAATCAGAATCTGAAGCTGACAGTGATCAGGTAATATTTAATTTTGATTTTAATTCAATTGAATTCAAAGATGAATTCAAAGCTTTTTGTATATATTTAATCAAATCTGAGAAAGAGATAATCTCTCTCAGAAATCAGTTGGATGAAATGAACCAACCAAGTGAAGAAAATGTCAATCTTAAGAAAGATTTGGCTGCCTCCAGAGAACATATTATTCTCATTGAGAACATACTATCTAAGGCTAAGAAATTTGAAGAATCCTTAAATGGGAGAAGTATCAAACTGATGGACATCACAAGCACAGTTAATGCCAGACTTAGTGGCAAACTGGGCTTGGGTGCATCATCAAGTGAGCCACTTCTGATTAAGAAAAACATTCTTTCTACACCAGTAAAATTCATTTCTGCCAAGGGCAAAGAGGTTGTAGAAATAGATGAAAACATTTCAAGCAAGGCTGTTAAGAATAAAGGAATTAAGCAGATTTCGTCGAACGGAGCTCGACGAAATGAATTCACTTCGTCGAACGGAGATCGATGAACTCTGAATCCTGATATTCAGTATAGTTATTATTCGAACGGCGCTCGATGAAAGCACTTCACTTTGTGGAATGGCGATCGATGAACTCACCTGAATTCGTCGAATGGAAAATATACTGAAAATCTAAAGAATTCTTATTCTTCACATACTTTCAATCCTTTCACTGAGTGGATAATTCCTCCAAGGAGATATCATCCACAAGGTTATAAGGACCAGCCTGAGATGTCTTTCATTTCAGAATTTTGTGGAAAAACAAAAGGACCCAAAGTAGTCTGGGTCAAGAATAACAAACATATTAAATAAGGAGAGGAACACCACATCTACCAGAGACATTTTGGAGGTATAGGATCACTATCTCAAGAAGTCATTTCTTCCAAGATATTCTTCAATTGTTTGAAGAATAACAATTTAAGAAAACATTGACCACCAGGATCAAACTTATTTTTCTTTTGATATCAGAGACCTCAACTAATATCAGAGGACTCTCAATTGGGAATATTATTATCAGTTACAGAAATAAAAGAATGTGTTTACACTCTCGAGACAGAGAATGCAAATGAAATTGCAAGTTCAATATCAGAAAACCGGGACTTTCAATTGTTGTCAGAATCAAACTCCCAGTAGCAGAAATAAAGGAATAAGTACACATCCTTAAGACAAAGAATGCAACAACATTATCAGAACAAATTTCTGGAAATCAGATTGCATCCTTCCCTTCCTCCTCATTTGTCCCTTCTTCTAGGGGCTAGCTCCAGGTCTTCCTGAAACTAGGCAGGGGGAGAAGTTCTATGAAGAAGCTCCATATGATGCAGTTTTTCTCAGGGGGAGATGTTCTATGAACTAGGCAGGGGGAGAAAGCTGAAGAATCTCCAGTCTCAAGGGGAGATGCTCTCAGGGGGAGATGTTTGAGGGAGATGATGCATGAAGAAGCTACATATATTGTAATTTCAGATGCAGTGTTTGCTCTAGCTTAATGCAGATTCAGATACAGCTTTTCATATAGAAGATGCAACAGATACAGATTCATATAATCAGTTATTTCTATATCTCAGTTAATCAAACCCAAAACTCAGAGAAAGACAATGTCAGAATTCAGAAAGTCAGAAAGCAAGAATTCAGAAAGACAAAAGGTTCTGATTGTTTGTTATTATTATTTCTATTTTCAAATATACTGTTTCTAAACTCAGAGTATCATATTTCTGTTGGAACATGGTCTTCCGCATATCCTAGGTTTGAGAATAACAAATCCTATGTGTATTTGATCTTGCGTGTTTAAGTGTGCAGGAAATCAAAGTCCACATGACTCAAGGATGGTTGTCCCCAAAATTGAGGCCAGAATTCCAACATGGCCACTAGCACCGGCGGTAGCGATAGCTCCCGGCGCTAGCGATGATTAGCGCGATTCCGGCAGTGTTTTTAGAAGGAGCTAGCGCCCGGCGGTAGCTACTAGCGCTGGCGGTAGCATGGCGCACAAGAGGCATAGAGCAAAATATTGCCGCAGATTGATGATATTACCGCGCAAAACATTACTAAATCAGGGATAGCGCCGGCGGTAGCGGTAGCGCCGGCGGTAGCGCTTTGGCTATAAAAGGACCCCCTATCCTCTTGTTTTCGTGAAACCTATTGCATATACCTCAGAGAGAGAGTGCTAGAATTCCAGAGGCCTGTCTTGGCCGAAATTTGAGGTCCCAGCGAAGCTCTGCCAACTTCTGAAGGAGGATTCCATCACGCCAAATCCAAACGAAGTCCTCTTCGACAAACGCTGATTCTACAGCGGATCTTCGCCTCCATCTTCAAAAGTTCATCTTAAGGGAGGTTTTATTATTCTATTTATCTTTCTTTGTAAACGGTAGTGAAATCGCCTCGTGTTGGCGACTAGGTCTGGGGTAGGACTTAGGGCTGAAATTCGCCTCGTGTTGGCGACTAGATCTAGGCTAGGTCTAGGGGGTGCTCGAGGCCACATCCGGGGAAGGATTGGCTAGAGCGGCTTGAGGCCGAATCCGAGAAGGAGAAGGCTAGGGCCACCGGTTCGTGGGGAAGCGAGTCAGGATAGAAAACGAAAAGAGTTTTTATTATTCGCCTCCGATCTCTAGCGCCATTGAGATCAAGTTTTGTAAAACTTATTTAATATCAATAAAGCTTGTCTCTCTTTTTGTTTTACTTGACTTCTTGTTTTAATATTGCAATATTCCGAAGTTTTTCTAAATAAAATCTAAAGTTTTTTTAAAACCCTTATTCACCCCCCCCCCCTCTAAGGGCGCCTACCGATCCAACAATTTCTTATATATTTGCTGAAATGTTTATAATCTGGCAGATATATATACTCTGTGTTTTGTTTGTTTTAATTTTTGTCAAATAGTATCCTAAACCAAATAGGGGGGAGATTGTAGGTACAACCCTATTACTTATTTGGGCTAGGATCACTATCTGTTGACTAGGATCAAGTTGACCCCCCTTTATAGTCTATGGATCAAGGGTGTAGGCTGTTAGAACTAAAGAAAAGATTCAGTTTCTGCGTTCGACGAATTCAATACTGCGTTCGATGAAATGCATTCTGCGTTCGATGAATGTCTTGTATTCTGCATTCGAAGAATGGCTTGCTTCAGTCTCAGCGTCTCAGCAGTTCTGCGGTCGACGATTTTATTCAGTCTCAGCGGTCAACAAAATTGTCCAGTCTCAGCGGTCGACGAATTTAACCAGTCTCAGCGGTCGATGATTTTACTCAGTCTCAGCGGTCGACGATTTAAACCAGTCTCAGCGGTCGACGAAATATCTGTTAAAATTTTGATTTGAATCGTTTAGGAGTAAGCAGGAGTTGCATCAACTGAGTTATAGCCAAACAACCACAATGCCACACTACAACACAAAAGACTTTATTGAATCACAAACTTGATTTACAGTGCGAGGTATACATGGCGAGACATGATTCATAAGAATCACGAAGGAGAGAAGAACAAAACACCAAAAACAAATCTGGCGGTTTGACAATCAGAGACCGCACAGACCACTCGACTCCAGAGATCGCCTGGCTAGACCTGAGACCGCGCGAACACAAAATAGACAGGCCGCCTGCACTGCAAGACCGCCACCTCAAACCGCACGAACTAGAGCTTATTGAATTGAACGAAGAATAGCTGTCGCCAGACCGTAACTCAGATCGCCTAACTGCTAAATGTCGCCTGATCGTTGAGCTCGATGCGAACAGCACAAGAACCCCAAAAACCAGTTCGCAGACAGACCGCTGCCGAACTGTTTATTCAAGCCGCTGGGAATCACCAAGGAAGGAGACCGCAACCTGCTGACCGCAAACCTGCGAACACAACAAATAGTCAACTAGCTTCCGAGACCGCCCGACCTCAAAGTTGAGACTGCACGAATTAACCCAGGCTCTAGTTCTTACAGTTCTCGTTATAAATGACGGGCCATGCACCCCTATTTATTGACGGGTAGACGGATGTCGTCACCGCATAGGAGGGATATAATCAAAACTCGTCAGATCGCCAGCGGTCTCAAAAAGCAGACCGCGCGATCACACAACTTGGACAACTTTCCATCCAAGAACGCAGATCAGCAGGCAGATCGCGCACAAGTCGTGCGAACACAAGACCGCGCACAAGCCGCGCAGACACAAGTTCCTCCTTCCTTAGAATCTCCAAGAGCAAGCCAGGGACAACTGGCCGACTTCAAACAAGTCTCCAGACCGACCTGCATAACCTGCCCGGACATAGCAGTTACACAGAACAGACCGCCCGGTCTCCCAACAAAGAAGACGGGCCAGCCGAGTAGAACAACTCGGGAACAGACCGCAGCAACCAAGAACAGACCGGCCAACCAGCATACCGCCAGAATAGACCGGCAGAGCCAGACCGGCAGAATACTAACACAAAACGCGCGATCTCTACGGTTACCCAAAATAAGACCGCACGGACACCTTCCACTTTACTTCAACAATTTCAACACTCCCCCTTGAAGTGGGAAGTGGAAACTAGCCCGAGTAAACTCCACAACCGAGTAAACGGTCCTTTTGCCAGCGGATTTGTGAAGATGTCTGCAACATTGTCCGCACTCCGAACATGCTCGACCATAAGAGATCCTCCCAACACCTTTTCACGAATGAAATGGTGTTCAATCTCAATTTGCTTGGTCCTCGCGTGATAGACTGGATTATTAACCACCTTGAGGGCACTCTCATTGTCCCCGCGTAGCATTATGGGACCTTGAAACTCCTCATGAACGTCCTCTACCAACCTCCTGAGCCAAACAGCTTCCTGAGCTGCCAAGTCCAAAGCCTTGTATTCTGCTTCTGTGGTAGATACAGACACTGAGTCCTGCTTTTTGCTGCACCAAGAAATAGCTGTGGGGCACGTCATAAAGACAAAACCAAATGTTGATCTTCGATCATCCACGTCTCCCCCGTAATCAGCATCCATGTATCCAAGCAACTCCAAGCTTGACCCTCTCTTATATAGGAGACCCAAATCAGAGGTCGACTTCACATATTTCAAAATTCCTTTTGCCGCTAGAAGATGAGGCTTCCGTGGCTCCACCATGTACCGACTCACTTTGCCAACTGCATAAGTAATATTAGGCCTCATTATGGTCAAGTAGATCATGCTCCCAACCAGAGCTCGGAACACCAATGGATTAGGTACAACTCTCCCCTCATCCTTCCGAAGTTTATGATGTTGTTCTAGAGATATAGAGCCGCTCTTCCCTTCCTCCATGCCAAATCGTTGAACGATCCGCTCTGCATATCCGGCCTGAGAAACGAGCACTCCGCTCTCCCGCCTCTGAACCTCGAGTCCAAGGAAATAGTGAAGCTCACCCAGATCCTTCATATCAAATCTGATAGCAAGCTCGGCTCTCAGCCTTGCTACTGCCTCCTTCGAGTTCCCGGTGACAATCATGTCATCCACAAACAGCAGAACAATAACCTGAAGCGCCCCCTCCTTCTTGACGAATGAGCTAGAATCTGAGTCTGAAGCAAAGAACCCACAGAATAGAAGATATTCCGCGATCTTTCCATACCACGCCGAGGCGCTTGCTTCAACCCATACATGGCTTTCTTCAATTTGCAGACGTATTCCGTTACCTCCTCTGAGATGAAGCCCGGCGGTTGGATTATAAAGATATCCTTGTCGATCTCGCTGTATAAGAAGGCATTCTTAACATCGAGCTGCCAAATCTCCCATCCACTTGAAGCCGCCAAAGCAATAACAAATCTGACCGAAGTCATCTTTGCCACTGGACTAAACGTCTCATCATAATCTTCACCATACTGCTGTGAGAACCCGCGAGCTACAAGGTGAGCCTTGTATTGCTCGATCATACTGTCAGCCTTCTTCTTGAGTTTATAGACCCACTTGCATGTCACAGGGGTAATGCCCTTGGGCCTGGGCACTAGAGACCATGTCTCATTCTTCTTGAGAGCATCTATCTCCTCTTGCATAGCAATGTCCCACTGCTTCATGCCTTTGGCCTTCTCAAAGCTCGACGACTCCCTCTCATCCAAGGGACCAGCAAAGAAACATGAGACAAAGCTCATTATGTTTCCTCCTGTGTATCGATCTGGTGGCTTAATAGTCCTCTTCGACCTCCTAAGAGGTTGCACCTGACTACCCACCTCCTCAGCTGCTTCTTCTGTGCTAGCTCCTCTTCCAGATGAACTTGGAGCATCGCTCTCCCTGCTTCCAGAACTTGAAGCCTCCATCTCAGAGCTTGACACAACAGGAGCTCCTGGTGAAACAGGCAACTCCACATGAAGATTTTCCGCAGCCTTCCCTTCTTCATCAACCCTGCTCTCCAGTAGTTCAACTCCTGAACTCCCCTTGTAGGAAGTCACCTCATCGAACACAACATTCCGATATACAAAAGATCTTTGAGTCTCAGGATCCATCCATCTCCATCACTTCTTTCGCTCATCATATCCAACAAAGACTAGCTTCCTTGCTTTCGCATCTAGCTTTGTCCAAAGAGCATCAGGAATATGCACATAACAGGTTGACCCAAACACACAAAGGTGTGCAACACTTGGTTTCTCATTGAACTTCAGTTCGTGAGGGGTATTCATGTTGATAGGACTTAGAGGCATCCTGTTGATGACGTATGCCGCACAAGACATTCCCTCCGCCCAGAAGGATTTTGGGATACTCTTGGCATGAAGCCAGCATTTGCAAGTTCCCGTCAGATGGATCTTCCATTCTACAATGCCATTTTGCTGTAGAGTATGGGCACAAGTGAGCTCTCTCCGAACGCCGTGTTTCCTGCAAAAACTTGAGAACTCACCAGAGGTGAACTCCCCACCATTGTCAGTTCTCAATTTTTTCACCCGCAGGCCTAATCTACCTTCAACCAGCTCCTTGAACTCCACGAACCTCGCAAAAGCTTCTGACTTCTCTTTCAAAAAATACACCCAGACATATCTGGTGTAATCGTCAATCAACACCAACATATATCTGTTGCCTCCAAGGCTTGGGGTGGCAGTCGGTCCCATCAAATCACCGTGAATGCACTCCAACGGCGCTTTGCATCTTGTTTGTGATTTATCAAATGGAAGTCGATGAGACTTACCAAACTGACATCCCGCACAAACATGACCGTCTCCATAGGAGGACAAGCTAGGCAAGCCCTTGACAAGGCCCCTTACCGCCATAGCCTTCAATTTTTCCATGCCTACATGCCCCAAACTTTCATGCCAGATAGCCGCGCTATCATTGGTCTTCATTTATCAACATAGGTACTTGTCGATAACACGAACAAGTCCTTCACCATCTTTCCAACATGGATAACATCTCCCTTTATCTTCGGTTGAGTTTTAAGAAACTTTACTTCTGTTGGGCCAAACAGAACATGATAACCTGCATCGACCGCATTGGTCACAGAGAAGAGATTCTTCTTCATACCAGGCATGTGATAAACACTCCTTAATGTGAGTGGGCCCTTATTACTGCTCAAAGAGACAACTCCTTCTTGTTCTACTGCATGAAAAGAATTATCAGCCGTAATGATAGCATCGTTACCTGAGTAAGGTGCCAAAGAAGAGAACTTTGATTCATCCCCGGTGAGGTGATGCCCACACCCTGAATCCACGATCCAATCCTCTTCGAAGTTTATGGCAGCGAAGGCCTTAACCATAGCCATCATATTAGCCACAAAGGCTCCTCCCCATCCAGCTTCATCAGACTTTGGCTTCTCCTTCTCCGCTGCATGTCCCGGCTGAAGATTAACCCGGCAATCCTTCTTGAAGTGGTCGGTCTTATTGCACCTGAAGAACCTTGGTCCTTCTACCTTCTTCTTCCCATCAGACTTAGGAGCATAACCCCTATCCTGCTGACCTGAAGTAGAGGGTCCATCATAACCCGACTTCTTCTTCTCCCACTTCTTCTTCTTCTTCCCAGAGAACAACACATCACTATCTTCCCCAGAGATAGAAGTCCCCGCCATCTGTCTTGCCAAACTTTCCTGCGAAGCAAGTAAGTTTTCCAGCTCCAACAGAGATGGTTGATTTACCCAACCCTGAACTGAAGTCACAAAGGCAAGATACTCCTTCCGCAACCCGCGGATAATATGCCTCTTCAGTTTTGCCTCCGAGATGGGCTCATCAGGGTCCAATGCAGAAATCTCTGCTGTGAGGTTCTTCATCTTAAGAAAGAAGGTAGAGATTGAAAGATCACCTTGAGAGGCCTTTGGCAACTCATTTTCAAGAAACTGTAGTTGAGCTACATTCTTCTTATTAAACAACCCGTCCAAAGACATCCAAATCTCAGCAGCAGATTTACATCCAATCATGTGATCAAACAGCTCTGGTGAGATAGCCCTCTTGAGTGTGAACTCTGCCTTAGCATTAGTCCTCCTCCAAAGTCTCACCTCTTACATATTATCTCTTGCTAAAAACACCTCTTGTGTGTCTTCTCCTCCAACTATCTCCCATAGATCCTCGCCAAGTAAGTAACTCTCCATACATGACCTCCATTTCTTATAGTTAGTCGAGGTGAGGAGTTCAATACCAAGCCCTCTTGCGTATCCACCTTCCATGGCAATCTATGTGGTCTCTTCTTCACAAAGACGATGGAAACTAAAGTTGATCACTGCTTATCCACTCCAACAACCTAGCTCTGATACCATGTTAAAATTTTGATTTGTATCGTTTAGGAGTAAGCAGGAGTTGCATCAACTGAGTTATAGCCAAACAACCACAATGCCACACAGCAACACAAAAGACTTTATTGAATCACAAACTTGATTTACAGTGCGAGGTATACATGGCGAGACATGATTCATAAGAATCGCGAAGGAGAGAAGAACAAAACACCAAAAACAAATTTGGCGGTTTGACAGGAAGAGACCGCATAGACCGCTCGACTCCAGAGATCGCCCGACTAGACATGAGACCGCGCGAACAGAAAAAAGACAGGCCGCCTGCACTGCAATACCGCCACCTCAGACCGCACGAACTAGAGCTTATTGAATTGAACGAAGAACAGCTGTCGCCAGATCGTAACTCAGATCGCCTAATCGTTAAAGGTCGCCTGATCGCTAAGCTCGATGCGAACAGCACAAGAACACCAAAAACAAGTTCGCAGACAGACCGCTGTCGAACTGTTTATTCAATCCGCTAGGAATCACCAAGGAAGGAGACCGCAACCTGCTGACCACAAACCTGCGAACACAACAAATAGTCAACTCGCTTCTGAGACCGCCCGACCTCAAAGTTCAGACCGCACGAATTAACCCAGGCTCTAGTTCTTACAGTTCTCGTTATATATGACGGGCCATGCTCCCCTATTTATAGGCAGGTAAACGGATGTCATCACCACACAGGAGGGATACAATCACCACCCGTCAGATCAGTAGGCAGATCACACAACTTGGACAATTTCCACCCAAGACCGCAGATCAGTAGGCAGATCGCGCACAAGTCGTGCGAACACAAGACCGCGCACAAGCCGCACGGACACAAGACCCTCCTTCCTAAGAATCTCCAAGAGCAAGCCAGGGACAACTGGCCAACTTCAAACAAGTCGCCAGACCGACCTGCATAACCCGCCCGGACACAGCAGTTACACAGAACAGACCGCCCGGTCTCCCAACAAAGAAGACGGGCCAGCCGAGTAGAACAACTCAGGAACAGACCGCAGCAACCAAGAACAGACCAGCCAACCAGCAGACCGCAAAAATAGACCGGCAGAGCCATACCGGCAGAATACTAACACAAACCGCGTGGTCTCTGCGGTCACCCAAAATCAGACCGCCCGGACACCTTCTAGTTCACTTCAACAATATCATTCAGATCGACTAATTCAATTCTTCCACTCAGAGTTAGCAGCTTATCTTTTAGTTTGATGAACTCCAACTTGAGTTCGACGAATTCCATTCTGCGTTCGACGAATCAACAACATATGTTCAGATCGACGAACTCAACACTCTGTTCGACGAACTCAGCTCTTAGGTCGACGAAATTTGTATTCAGTTCAGTATTTCAGACAGATTATTTTAATTCTATTCTCTTAACTCAAATTATCAGCAACGACTCTATTTCTTCCAAATAAGTTAAGGATTATATCTTTCCATTTATTTACTCCTTTCCTTTGTCTTCTCCCGAGAGAAAATAGTCATTGACAAATATTGGAAAAGGACACTTTCATGGAAAAGGAAAAGAAATAAAAGCGTATCAGATTTGCAGTTCCAAGAATATATCTTCTGAATATTTTATTCCTCAATTTAAGGGATTTGAATTTCAAACCTGTCAGAGATTTTCAAATGAAATAAGGAAGAAGAAGATATACAGTGTTATTACATTACAGCAGGACAGAAAGATAGAAAGAAAAAAAACTGTCGAGAAAAATACAGAAGGAAGAAAGAAAAAGCTTTTCAGTTCTTCATCTTTCTCAAGCAGCAACACTCATTCTCTGAGAACAACAATACAAATCATCTCTCAGATTTCTGCTGCAAGTTTCTAGATCAGATCTTCAAGAGAAACATATAATCTGAGAAATCTTGGTCTCTCAGATTCATCAGCTATCAGGAAGATACAGGACGATACTTCATTCAAGTGAAAGCTCCATCCTCAACTGTCAACAAATTTCAATCAGAGAGGGGGAGCTTTACAAGAACACATTCCATTAGAGTCTTCTCTCAGATTATTGACAGAGAAGAACATCTAAACCATCTTTATCCCCTCTTGTACAGGGTTATAACTCCCTTCAAAAGTTAACCCCTTGGTGGCAGGGCACCTGATCAAAAACCTGTAGTTTGGTTAGAGCACCTGATCAAAAGCTCAAGTGGTATTTTGGGCACCTGATCAAAACTCCATTGGTGATAGGGCACCTGATCAAAAACCTAGTGGAATCCTACCAAGGGTGGTAGAAGAGTAGACATACCCAAGTTTATTGGGGAACTACTATAAAATCATTGTGTCCTCTGTGATTGTTTATTTTTCTATATTGTGCTGTGTGCTCTCTTTGTATTTGTTTTTATTACTCACTCAGTACACATATATATATCACTATTTTAATTCCGCTATAAAAATAAGTGAAAAAAAATTTAATACTCTATTCACCCCCCCCCCCCCTCTAGAGTGACTTTAAGATCTAACCTCACTTTCAATTGGTATCAGAGTACTTTCCACTGATACCAGAGGACTTTCAATTGGTATCAGAGGTTTCAACTAATATCAATTGACTTTCATTGTCGGCGACTATTGATGCTTTGTGGAGAACTTCTTGCGGGTCGCTCATCCTCTCACTACTTTGACAATGAACGATCAGAAGTTTGTTTGGTCACTAGCGTGTGCATGAGCTTTTGAGGAGTTAAAGAGTCGTCTAACCATGGAACCAATCTTATGTCTGCCATGTGGTATGGAAGGCTATGAGATTTATAGTGACGCGTCAGGGAGCAGCTTAGGATGCGTTCTTATTCAAAATGGTCAAGTGATTGCTTATGGCTCTCGCCAGCTAAAAGTGCATAAGAGGAATTATCCGACCTACGCCTTGGAGTTAGCGGGCGTGATATTTGCTCTCAATTTGTGGCGACATTAGCTGCTTGGCGTGAAGATCAATATCTTTACGCACCATACAAACTTGAAGTGCCTGTTAGACCAGAAGGACTTAAATATGCGACAGAGAAGGTACTCAATTCACCCAGGAAGCACAAAAATTTACCAGGACATGAAAATGCTATTTTGGTGGCCAGGTTTGAAGAAGGACATAGCTCTTTACGTGGCAAAATGCAAGACATGCGCTCTTGAGAAAGTGGAATGTCAGAAACCTGGTGGGTTCCTGAAGTCATTACCTGTTCCGAAGTGAAAATTTGATGACATTTCTATGGATTTCGTGCATGGTTTGCCGAAATCACAGCACGATAATGATGTTGTTTGGGTGATCATAGGTCATTTAACGAAAATCTCACATCTTATTCCAAATTAGAGGGACGATTCAGTTGAGAAATTGGCAAAGCTATACGTTGATAGTATAGTACGATTACATGGTGTGCCCCGTAGCATCATTAGTGACTGAGATGGGTGTTTCACAACGAAAGATTGGCGGCTAATCCACCAACGGTTGGGTACCAAGCTGAAGTTTAGCACTGCCTTTCATCCTCAAACAGATGGGCAGACTGAACAGACCAATAGAACAATGGAGAATATGCTCCGAATGTGCGCCTTAGATTTCGGTAAGTGATGGGAAGATCATGTCTTTATGATATAAATCGCTTACAATAACAGCTACCAAACAAGTATAAAAATGGCCCCTTTCGAGGCTCTTTATGGTAGAAAGTGCCATACTCCCTTGGTTTGGGCGTAGCCGGGCGAGACTTAGATGTTTAAGCGAAAAGAAGTAGAAGATGCTACTTTGACTATTCGAACAATCTGGGAGCGGATGTTGATTGCACAAGATAGGCAGGCAAAGTACTATAACGCCAAACACAGAGACGTCAGGTTCACCGTGGCTGATTGGATGTATCTAAAGATCAAACCATTCATGGGTGTCTCACGGATTCGACGCTTGAAAATGCTTAGTCCGAGTTACCTTAGACCGTTTGAGGTCTTGGAGCATGTTGGTGAGGCTGCCTATCGGCTCGCTCTTTCGACAGAGTTGAGCAGCTTGCACGATGTGTTTCACATATCTTTGCTAAGAATGGCTATCCAAGAGTCTAATCAAGTGCTTGTGACAAATCAAGTGTCGGTCGATGATGGGCTAAACACGAAGGTCACGCCTATTCGCAACGAGGACACTGATATCTAGCAGCTATGGAATTAATTGATCTGAATGGTCAAAGTCCGTTGAATCAATTGTGGTCATGAGGAATTTACATGGGAACGAGAGCAAACCAAGCGCGAGGAGTTCCCCGAGTTGTTCCATTAAGGTACAAATTATGTCTTTGTATAGTTTTAAGCTTTTTTTATATCTGGAATTTTGGGACAAAATTTCTTTAAGGGGAGGTGGTTTGTAACACCTCAATTTTCCCATAATAGAAAGAAAAGTAGTCTAAGTTAAAGGCTACCTCCGGGCGGTAGGTGTTACCTCCGGTGGTAGTGGTTGTCTAGACGAACTGTAGAGATGACTGGACGAACCGTCGAGATGACTGGACAAACCGTCGAGATGACTGGACGAACCGTCAAGATGACTAGATGAACCATCGAGACGCTAACACCATGCGTTAGAGCTAATGCCATGCAATAGAGCTAATGCTTGCGGTAGGTTCATGACACAACATCAACTTCCTTAAGCAGTGAGCAGATAGGCTCCACCGCCTAAGTCACTACCGCGGAGCGGTAGTACTACCGCGGGGCGGTAGCTGCCAGGATTAGTTTTATTAGATTAAATCATGTACATTCATTTCCTTTGGCTTGGGAATCTTGTGGCTGAGGTTAAGTCATAAAATCATTATGTGGTGAGAGGCCTCTGGTGAGAAGTCATTTCTCATTTCATATTCTCTCTCTTTCTCTTCAAAGGCTATGGAAAAAGGGCTAAGGAGAAGAAGGAAGAAGAAGGCTGAAATCAGCCTTGGAGAGCTCTTGATCTCTTGTGTCAATGTTGGATTCGCAGAGAGGACGCTTCTATACGTCTCAATAGCAATTCTATGACACCTAAACGAGCATCAAGTGTAACGACTCTCCTTCTGAATATCTGGACATGCTAGTCCTTTTTTTGGCATAGTGGTAGGAAGAGTTCCACTAATTAGTGAATATGTTCTTTCAGTGGGTTGATATCGAATATCCCTACAGAAATGTCATATAGAGTCCAGATTATTGTACAGATATTAGCATGTTGTTGAAAATTGAAGTATATGTGGAGGTCGGGCAATCTGAGCATCACACCGAGCGGTCTAGTAAACTGTAAAAATCGGGCGGTCTGGTATGAAGACCGCGCGGGTTGTCTTCCCTCGGTGGACTGGTAGTTAACCAGTTATAGGTGGCTTTGATCTTTCAGCTATCTGAGGTTGCTGGTGTTGTTGGGTTCTGCGAGTTGTCCGCGCGGCTTGTCAAAGAGTCGGTGAACTGTTTGGTAGGGTTATCTCAGCAAGCCGAGTGAGTTGTTTGCTACCCGATGCTGCTGTGGGTGGTTATCCTATTGTATAGGCGGTGAATGCACTCCTCACCTCTATTATAAATATGACCCCCCCCCCCCCCCCCCCCCCTCGGATCGATGAAAGAAAATGAGAACTATAAGTGAGAGCTCGCGAGTTGTTGTGCGGATAGAACTTTTCTGTTCACGTAGTTTGAGATTTGCCTTTGTGTGATCGCAGGTTGTACGACTTGCTTGTGGTTCTGATTTGATCAGAGGAGTCCGCATCGGATAAGTCAGTAGTAGTCAGCGGCGGGTAGCAGCAGGAGTTCGTGGTTTACCACAAGGCAATTATCTCTGGCTTGTTTCAGCTTTCAATAAGGATCAGTCCGCGGCTGGTAGGTGGTTTGCCTTTGCCGGATTGTTTTCTCTTTAGTTCTTTAGCAACTTATTCGTGTTTAGAAGCAGCCAAGTGACTGCGGTCAGGCGGCCTTGCATGGGCGAATAGAGTGAGCTTTGGAATAATAGGTAGTCCGCGTGTTGAGTTGCAGTTTGGCGACTTGGTGTTTTGCGCGGACAACTCTATTAGCCAGTTGGTTTGGCAGGTTCAGTTTGTAACTGCCAACATCTTGTAGTTTGTTTCTTTCTCCTTATTTGGTGTACTGGTAAATCATGTCTCGCCATGTATGTCTCGCAATGTACAGAAGATAGTTAATACAAGATTTTTCTTGTTCCTTCATTGTTTCTAGTTTTTGGTGCTTGGTATGGTTGAAGTGTTCCTACGACCTTTTTCCGCTTCTCCGAATTTGTAATATTGTATTTGAGGAATTTCAACATTGTATCAGAGGGATAGAGGTTTGAGAAGTGATTCAGCCGCATTTATCTTGCATGGATTTCTGGAAGCACAAGTTATTAGTGGTATAGCAATGGAAGGAGGAATAACAAGAGGTCTTGGTATTGAGCTCCTAACGCAGACTAACTTTAAGAAGTGGAAGTCTTGCATGTAGAGCTATCTTTTGGGCGAGGACCTCTAGGAGGTTGTTGGTGGAGATGAAACTCAAGAAGTGGTTGTTGCTGGTGAGAATGCTCATTTGGTGAGAGCTTGGAGAAGAACTAATGCCAAGGCAGAGTTTACACTCAAGCGGGCTATCTCATCAGAGTTGTTTTATCACATCATTGGATGTCAATCAACTGCTGAGATTTGGACAGCCTTGGATGGCTTGTTCAATAAGAAGAATGTAGCTCGGCTACAGTTCTTGGAGAATGAGATGGAAACGGCCACTCAAGATGACTTGTCCATATCAACGTTCTTCCTGAAAATGAAGAACCTCTGTACAGAGATTTCAGCTTTGGACCCGGATGAGGCTATCTTAGAAGCAAAGCTAAGGAGGCACATAATTTGCGGCTTGCGGAGGGAGTATGTGGGCTTTGTTACTTTTGTTCAAGGCTTGGCCAATCAGCCATCGTTGCTGGAGCTGGAAAACTTGCTTGCTTCGCAAGAGGGTTTGACTATGCAGATGGCAGGGATGTCTGTCTCTGGGGGGAGAAAGTGAGGCTCTCTATTCTGGAAAGAAGAAGCATTGGGACAAGAAGAAGAAGACATCTGGAGATGATGGTCCATATACTTCATATCAACAGGAAAAGAGCTATGCTCCTAAGCGTGATGTGAAGAAGAAGGAAGGACTAAGATGCTTCAGGTGCAATAAGCTTGGTCACTTCAAGAAGGACTGAAGAGTCAATCTTCAGCCGGGGCATGCTGCATGAATGGAGGAGGCTAGTTCCAATGCTAGTGGTAGTTGGGTTGATGGAGCTTTCATGACGGGCACCTATCTTTGGGCTATGGCTTCTATCGACTATCAAGATGATTGGACAGTGGATTTTGGGTGTGGTCATCACCTCACCGGGGTTGAGTCCAAGTTCTCTTCTTTGCAGACATACTCAGGTAATGATGCTATCATTACTGCTGATGATACTATACATACCGTTGAGAAGGAGGGTGTAGCTTCTTTAAACAGAGATAGAGGTCCACTCACGTTAAAGATTTTCTATCATGTTCTGGGGATGAAGAATAACCTCTTCTCGGTGACCAACGTTATTGATGCTGGCTATCACATTTTGTTTGGTCCAACTGAAGTGAAGTTTCTTCAGAATGTGTCAGCGGTGAAGGATGAAGTCACTCATGTTGGTAGAAGGGTGAAGGACTTGTTTGTGTTATCTACAAGTTCCTATGTTGATAAAATGAGGACTAATGATAGCGCTGCTATCTGGCATGAAAGACTTGGGCATGTTGGAATAGATAAGATGAAAGCTATAGCGGGGAGAGGCCTTGTTAGAGGCTTGCCTAGTTTTTCATCCTTCCCGGAAGGTCATGTTTGTGCAGGCTATGAATATGGTAAGGCTCATCGCGTCCCATTCGACAGATCACAAATCAGATGCAAAGCACCATTGGAGTGTATTCAAGATGATCTATTTGGACCTACCGCAACTACCAATCTTGGAGGCAACAGGTATATGCTGGTCTTGATTGATGACTTCACTAGGTATACTTGGGTATACTTTATGAAGGAGAAGTCTGAAGTGATCGGGAAGTTTGTGGGTTCAAGGAGATCGTGGAGGGTCGGCATAACTTGCGGATCAAGAAGTTCAGAACCGACAATGGAGGGGAATTTACTTCCAATGCGTTCTTCAACTTCTGCAGGATGCATGGAATCCAGAGAGATCTCTCTTGTGCTCACGCTCCACAACAGAACTGAGTTATAGAGCGGAAGATCCATCATCTGACGGAGACCTGCAAATGTTGGCTTCATGCCAAAAATTTTCCAAAGTCCTTCTGGGCAGAGGGAGTGTCTTGTGCAACTTATGTCATCAATCAGCCTCTTAGTCTAATCAACATGAAGAAGCCACATGAGTTGATGTTCATGATAGAGCCTATAGTGGAACACCTTCGAGTGTTCAGATCTACCTGCTACGTGCATGTTCCTGATGCTCTTAGAACAAAACTAGATGTGAAAGCAAGGAAGCTAGACTTCGTCGGTTATGATGACCGGAAGAAGGGTTGGAGATGCATGGATCCAGAGAAACAAAGAGCTGTGGTCTCAAGGGATGTGGTATTTGATGTGCTGACATCATACCAGGGTAGCTCATCTGTGGAGCTACAGGAGAGCAGTTCAGATGGTGGGAAAGGAGAAGCTACAAGGGAAGTTCTGGTGGAGTTGCCTGTTTCACCAGGTGCTCCAGTTGCTTCTAGCTCTGGGATAAGAGCTTCAGGTTCTGGAAGCAGGGGGAGCGATACTCCATGTGTGCCCAAGAGAAGAACTAGACCAGAAGTTGGAGTGGAAGAGGCGTATCAGGGTAATGCCTTGAGGAGGTCCAAGAGGACTATTATTCCACCATCTTGGTATACAGGGGGAAATCAGGTGAGCTTCATCTCATGTTTCTTTGCTGGCCCCTTGGATGAGCAAGAGCAGTCATGCTTTGAAAATGCCATTGAAGTCAAGTAGTGGGAAGATGTCGTGAATGAGGAGATGACTGCTCTCAGGAATAATGAGACTTGAGATCTTGTACCCAAGGTTGATGGCATTACTCCTGTGACATGCATGTGAGTTTACAAGCTGAAGAAGAAAGCTGACGGGAGTATCGAGCGGTAAAAGGCTCGCCTTGTAGCTTGAGGGTTCTCGCCTTGTAGCTTGAGGGTTCTCTCAACAGTATGAAGAAGACTATGAAGAGACGTTCAGTCCAGTAGTCAAGATGACTTCGGAACAAGTGGTGATTGCGTTGGTAGCTATCCAAGGATGGAAGATCTGGCAACTTGACGTAAAGAATGCTTTCTTGTATGGCGAGATTGACAAGGATATCATTATGGTTCAGCCACCAGGGTATGTATCAGAAGTTCATCCAGGACACGTCTGCAAGCTTAAGAAGGCTCTTTACGGGTTAAAGCAAGCGCCTCGGGTGTGGTATGGGAAGATCACAGAATACCTCTAGTTCTACGGATATTTTCCTTCAGATTCAGACTCGAGTCTGTTCGTAAAGAAGATCGAGGAGCTGCAAGTCTTGGTGCTGTTGTATGTTGATGACATGATCATCTCGGGGAATTCGGAGGCTGAGGTAGCTAAGCTTCGGGCTGAATTGGCTATCAGGTTCAAGATGAAGGATCTGGGGGAGATTCACCATTTCCTTGGACTCGAGGTGGAGAGGAAAGAGAGTGGTGTGCTTGTTTCCCAAAAAGGCTATGCGGAACAAATTGTGAAGTGATCTGCATGGAAGGAGGGAAGAGCAACTCTACTCCACTAGAGGTTGGTCAAGAATTTAGGCGGGATGAGGGTTGGATTCTTCCTGATCCGTTGGTGTTCCATGCTCTTTTTGGGAGTCTGATATATCTGACGATTACCAGATTGGGTATTGCATATACAGTTGGCAGGGTAAGTCGGTATATGGCAGAACCACGGAAACCTCATTTAGTAGCGGCAAAGAGTATTCTAAAGTACGTGAAGTCGACCTCAAACAAGGGTCTCCTTTATGGGAGAGACACGAGCTTTTGTTTGCATGGATAGATGGATGCCAATTATGGGGAAGATTCAGACGATCGGAAGTCGATGTCTAGTTATGTTTTCTTATGCGGATCGGCAGCTATTTCATGGTGCAGCAAGAAGCAGGATTTTGTGTCCGTCTCTACCACTGAAGCAGAATACAAGGACTCGGCCTTGGCAGCTCAGGAGGTCGTCTGGCTTAAGAGATTGGTGGAGGACATCCATAAGAAGGTGTGAGGTCCTACTCTACTATGTGGGGACAACGAGACTGCTCTCAAACTGGTTAACAATCCAGTCTGTCACACACGGACAAATCACATCGAGATCGAGCATCATTTCATTAGGGAGAAGGTGATGGAGGGATCTCTGATGGTTGAGCATGTGCGGAGTGAGGACAATGTCGCTGACATCTTCATTAAGCCGCTGGCAAAGGGACCATTTACTCAGTTTGGGCTAATTTCCACTTCCCACTTCAAGGGGGAGTGTTGAAAATTGAAGTGTAAGTGTAGGTTGAGCGGTCTGGGCATTAGCGGGCGGTCTGGTAAACCGCAGATGTCGGGCGGTTTGGTATGAAGACCGCACGGGTTGTTTTCCTGCAGTGGACTAGCGGTTAACCAGTTACAGGTGGATTTGATCTTTTGGCAATCTGAGGTTGCTGGTGTTGCTGAGTTCTGCGAGTTGTCCGCGTGGCTTGTCATAGAGTCGGCGAACTGTTCGGCAGGGTTATCTCAGCAATGTTGGGTTTTCTATACCCCTTCATAAGGGATGACATATCAAATATGCACAGCGGAAATGAACAAGAACAACCCAAAAAGAGATCAACGGATCTTGCGGTTTTCATGATTCAAGAGAATATGCAAATCGAATACAATATACCTTCGCGGGATTGAGTCAATACTCAACCAAGGTGCTCCAAAGAGAAATCCGAAATCTGCCTTTGAGTTCTTCAAGGATCGAAATAGATCAACCCCTCTACAGAAGTCCACACAAGCGATGAAGAACCATAGCTTCTTGTCGTACAAGAACTAGGTCGGAGAAGGATGCTCCCAACGTCCTCACGGACTGCTAGGTCCGATCCAGAGGAGGCGGCAATCGACGGCGCCGTCTAGTGGCGGCGGAACGACGATCGGCTGATGGCGCAAATCTCGCACACCGCTATAGGCGGTAGCTCGACTGCAACATGAAACGGCAGTGTACCGATCGTTCAAGTAATATAAAATGAGGAGTAAATCCTCGAGTATCGATCTCAAAGGAACACAGTAAGGTGGAGTTAACGTTCGAGGAAGGACTTGAGATCGAAGTCCAGCGATAGGTGGAGTGCGGACGAAAGGGATTTGGTTTGTGAATAATAAAATAAAGTATTACAACTACTCCTATGCAATGCCGCTATGCAAAGCTTCGCTCGGCGGGATGGAAGACTACGTAGGCCTTGACCGCACTACTTCGTTGGGCGGATGGACGAGTAGGCTAGCGGAATCGAACTATGCAGGCCTTGAGCGCGCTGCTTCGTTAGGCGAATGGAATACGGGCCGCGATGCCACGCTTCGGTGGGCGGATTGACGAGTAGGCATACGGATGAGGGTCGCAAGCACCTCGTCGACAAGCACGCCACTAGCAATTGCTAGTGCGGCACACGAACACGAAAGCGGAATGGAAATTAGATGGGGGCGCACCTCATAATCACATATGAATAGTAAAATCTCAAATAAATGAAATAGACATTACATAACAAGATTCATTGTGTATATCATCAAAATATAGAAGAGTCTAACTTAAACAATCATCAACATAAAGAAGGAAAAAGAGGGTAAAGGAGTCGACCACATCCGAAGCCTTGCCGAAGATTCACGGTTGGAATCGCTGGGTTGTCAATCCGCATCCAAGCTCGGTCTTCAACTGCGTCCGAGGTAGAGGAGGGCTGTCACTTCCTCCCAATGGCTCGTCTTCTTCATGTCACGATCAAATCTACTCCGATACACGATCTCCTTGCTTGACGTTGGCGATCTTTGGGCTAGAAACCTCTCCTTGGAGCTCAAGGATGATGGAGGAGGCCTAGGGGGGCGGAGAACCGGCGGAAGGGGCGAAAACGGCGGACTGGATAGCAGAAATGCGGAGTCCCCGACATAAATCGCGAGCAGGACAATTTATAGGCGCTGGAATAAACAGTGCGCACGGTCATTGGCGCACGACCAGTGGTCGTGCGCGCTGGAGTTTTGTGATCGTGCGCCTACCTGGGTGGAGCCTGCAAAGTAAGAAATTTATAAAATACCATGTTCGCACGACCAGAGGCGCACGACCGGTGGTTGTGCGCACTATCGTAGGTGGTCATGCGCACTGGTCGAAACAGAACTCATGAAATTGATGTTAAGTGCGCACGAACAGTGGGCACGACCGGTGGTCGTGCGCACTATCGTAGGTGGTCGTGCGCACTATCCGAGACAGAACTCAGAAAAAAGGGTTAAGTGCACACGATCAGCGGCGCACGACCAGTGGTCATGCGCTATAGAACCAGCGATCGTGCGCAGTGTTCCTGTACAGAGTTGTACCGGGAACACATGCACAACTCCTGTTTCTACAGAAATGCTAATCAGGCCACTGAAAGTGGCACTCAACAAAACGATAAGGCTATCAAAAGGGAATAAGCATAAAACACACCAAATTAGGCCAAGAAGTGCACCTAGCATAGAAAGACAAATATGAGCTGAAACAGGGCTAAAGTGCAGTGAAACGACTAGAAAAACGGCCTAGATGAGTCCGAATATGTGTATATGATCAGGACTCATCACACCCCCAGACTTACCTGTTTGCTCGTCCCGAGCAAATCATCTCAGGGCGAAGAAAAAGAGAACTAGTTGGCTAGGCAATTGTACGAACGAAGTACCATGCGAAGTCGCATCCTCATGCACAAAGAGAAATAGTAGAAAACAATTCTACGTATGCACGGTAAATTTTATTTTCTAGAAACGTAGAAGACATATTACTCATACTCCTAATGTGAATCACAGTGAATCATACGGTTACGCGTAGAACGAAAGTAGACAGACAGTGAGGTGAGCATTGCCAAAGATCGGGTCTCGGGAGGATCTCCAAAGGAATCCACCAATGTCGATGACCATACGCTTGCCCGTTCACACTCTCTCCACGACACTGGTTTGACTCAAGCGCGCAAATCAATAGGATTTTAGGATAAAACAGGGCTTGGGTTTAGGTGGGGTATAACAACGGTAAACAAGAAGGCTAAGCACACCAAACCCAAATGAACAAGTACAAACACAGATAAATCACCCTACGCCCAAACATAATCAAATGGGTGCACACACCAACAGGCTTAGATTTGATAACATCGGTGTGTGCACCGCCTACTCCAAAATACAAAACATTTTTATATATTTTCCATTTTTCTTTTCTTTTTCGTCTCCCTCTTTTTAACATTGCATTCATTTTTTTCACATAATAAATCAAGCATAAATAGCATTTGGGCACAACCACATATCACGATATGAACACCACTTCAACACCCCACATTCAAAATATAAATAATAAAGCTCAAACATGGGTGTGCTAATAGGGTTGGCTATTTGGCTTTGGTGACGTATAGTGGAGCTGAATCAAAAGGAGGGGTAGGAACAACTGGGTAGCGAGGGTAATGTGGTAGGAACGGGTACAAGGCTCAACCGGGCCAAAATGAGGGCCTACATCACATTTGCGCGCTTGACTAACCATATACCCATGCTTCGAGAGTCGCTTGGGGCAAGTTCTTAGCCACCGAGAAAGATTAACCTTCCTCCTGACTCGAGCAATACGAGGCTACTGAACGCCTACACACAATTCTACGCCACCGTTTGATTCATAACCGGATTCACAACTAGAGTACAGTAAACAAAATTTACGCTAATAGAAAAATAGAAACTAAAAGCATATAAAGAATTTTAATTTACACAAACTCTAAGTGAACATGAGTGTACGACTAGGGACACTCTTGGAGTCAACATTTTACTCCGCGGTACAATCCTAAGCCAACACAGCATTCTTTACTTAGCGCACAAGTGATAAAAATAACTCAGCACCTGCAAAAATTTAAGCACGTTCTCAAGTGGGTGACGCGGTGCGCGATGCAAATGAACAAAACCAAATATCATAATAAAAGCTTCTAGCATGCAAAAGATGTGTGATTGTGAGTGGGTAACTGATGAGTCCTGATCATATACACATTTATGGACTCATCCGGGCCGTTATTTAGTCATTTCTCCGCACTTTAGCCTTGTTTTAGTTTATATTTGATAATCCATGCTAGGTGCACATCTTGGCCCACTTTGGTGTGATTTTCGTGCTTTTTGTCTTTAGTAGTATTCTTGTGCTGTTAGGTGCCATTTTCAGTGGCTAGATCTGTGGTTATGCTGGAATAGGAGTCGTGCAAGTGTTCCCGGTGCAATTCTGCACAGGAACACTATGCACGATCACCGGTTCTATTGCGCACGACCACTGGTCGTGCGCCACTGATCGTGTGCACTTAACCCTTTTTCACGAATTCTGTTTGGTGCAGTGCGCACGACCATCAACGACAGTGCGCACGACCACCGGTCATGCGCCACTGCTCGTGCTCACTTACCATTTAATTTCCGAGTTCTGTTTGCTCCAGCGCGCACGACCATCAACGATAGTGCGCACGACCACCGGTCGTGCGCCACTAGTCGTGCGAACATTTTATTTTATAATTTCGTATCTTGCAGGTTCCACCCAGGCAGTGCGCACGATCGCAGAATTCCGGTGCGCACGACCACTGGTCGTGCGCCAATGATCGTGCGCAGTATTTAATCCAGCGCCTATTTAAACGCCTGTTGCGATTTTAGGGCGGATCGTTCATTCCGGGAGCGGGGTTCCTGTTCCGTACGCCGCCGACCACCACCTTGGGACGCCTCCCCTTCATCTCCTACGCAAAGGGAAGCCTCCTCCATCCATTCTAAGACTTCCTCCATTGTCCGTGAGTGTTCTCCATCGTCCGCAAGCCTCCAAGCAAGCATTCTTTCATTCCGCTCGGTGAGAAGAAGAAGAAACCTAAAGTCGAAGACGATGGAGCACGTAGGGAGATCGTGACAGCTCTCTACGCCGGAAGCATTGTCCGTCTGAGCCCGGAGGTAGCCCGACAACCTACCATTCCGGCCGTGAACGGCCGCTAGTCTTCAACATTGGTTATTTCTTTCCTCTTGCCTCGTTGTACTCTTTGAACCGTGTAAAAACTCGAATATTGAGATGTTATTTGTTTAAATGAATGTCTCTTTGTTATTCTTCATGGTTTGGTTGTGATTCACTCCGTTCTCATTCACTCACTCGCGCCCGCACGCAAGGTGTTTGACCCGCGTTAGCAAGAGCTAACGGCGGTTGTGAAGAGGTGTTTGCGACCCTCACCCTCTCGCACTTGAGTTCACTTCATCCGCCTCACGAAGCACGGCATCGCGGCCGTTGCATCCACTTCACTTTGCGAAGCGGTGTTTTCGACCCGCATTTCTTTTGTTATTGCTAAGATTAGGAAAACCAACCAAAAACCCCTCTTTGTGTTTGTTGAACGCTTGTGTAACAATCATCACTGCGCGATTCGTTCACCCATCCTGCATTCCTCAAGAGACCGACATCCGGGGAATTTATTCTCCACAATTATTACTTGACAGCGACCGGTGCACTTGCCGACACGCATCAAGTTTTTGGCGCCGTTGCCGGGGAATGCAGGCGTGTTTCGTCTTGTGTTGTGACTTTCGTTATACGAGCAGTTGTTTTTTTTTATTTTCTTTGTTTTTCTTTTTGTTTTTGACAGTTCATGCAGAGGAAGGTCGCAGGTGAACTCGCACCTTTTGATCCAGAAATCGAACGAACTGCTCGTGCGCGAAGGCGCGCTGCGGCTGTACAAGCGGCCATGGGTGATCAGGTAGACCCAAATGATGTTGATCCGAGAATGCCCGGCGTGGGGGAACATCAGCCTGGGATTGAGCAGGAGGCGGTCAGGCCTCGACCCCGCATGATGAGGGACTACACCACTCCAACTGCTAGGAGTGTGTATCCGGGGTTCGGGCCAAACATTATGAATAATCAGTTTGAGATCAAGCCAGCGATCTTAAACATCATCCGGAACAACGCTCAGTTCTCGGGGTTGGCCAGCGAAGATCCGCATCTGCATCTGGCGGAGTTTTCTGATATTTGCGGAACCTTCCGCTACGCAGGGATTGCTGACGACACGGTCAAGCTTAGACTGTTTCCCTTTTCACTCCGCGACAAAGCAAAGGTGTGGCTCCACTCCATTCCGCCCGGGACTGCTGCAACTTGGGATGCCCTCGCATCCAAGTTCCTTGCTAAATTCCACCCTGTGGATAAGATTGTAAGCTTGCGGCGGGAGATCGCCACATTTCGCCAACTTGACCAAGAGACCCTTGCTGAAGCATGGGAGCGCCTCAACGATCTCCTTCGCCGTTGCCCTGGCCACGAGCTCCAACCATGGAATGTGGTTGAATTGTTCTACTTCGTGATCGAGCCAAACTACAGGGCAATGATCGATGCTGCGGCGGGTGGTACCTTGATGAACCACACTCCTGAAGAAGCCCTTCGAATTCTGCGCGACACTGCCTCCCACTGTACATTCTGGACTGCAGGGAGAAATGCTCCAAGAAGCGGCCGAGGTCTTTTCATGGTCGACTCTCTCCCCTCACCATCCGCTACTGCTGCTGTCATTACCTGCGAGGGATGTGGAGGCGGAGGCCACCACGCGTATGAGTGTTCGGGGAACAACGTGGCAGGTGACTTCGCACACTTGAACTTGAACGAATCTGTTAATTATGTAGGAAATCAGCCTAGGGGGGCGCCTTTCAATAATGCTTATAATCCGGGAGCGAGAAGTCATCCGAACTTCTCGTGGAATCCAAACACACCTGGCCAACGATGGGCACCGGGGCAGCATCAAAACGATGCTTACGCCTCCGGGAGCCAACCGAGGCCACCATACCCGGACTATAATCAAGCACCCCCTACTCAAAAAAAGAGTAGTCTAGAAGAGATGATGGAGAAATTCATGCAAGTAGCTAACTCGAATATGGCAAATCAAACTGCATCCATGCGAAACCTGGAAACGCAGTTGGGCCAATTGGCCCAAGTGCTAACCGAGCGATCGCAGGGGACCCTTCTCAGCAACACGGAGAAGAACCCAATTGATCGAGGGAAGAGTCTTGGGGATGTGGTAGAGGTTGAACCGAGTGAGCTGGTAATTTCTTGTGCCATCAATAAGGTTGAAACAAAAGCTTTATGCGATTCTGGTTCCTCCCGCAACGTCATTGCACTGCAAGATGTTGCGAAATTACAACTTGAGATGAACACGGAGGAAAGGAAATCGCTTATTCTCGCTAACGGCACTATTGTCCAATCTGAGGGGGAAGTGAGAAATGTGGAAGTAATAGTTGAGGGGACGACTGTGGTCGCGGACTTTCAGGTGTTGGGCCCCCAGGAAAATCAATCCATTCCTATCCTGGGCGTGCCGTTCTTGAAAGAGAGCGGCGCCACCCTTGACTTCGCTACGGGGTGTGTTCTCCTACCTAACAAGGCGCTGCAGCCCACTCGCTCGAAGCTACAGCTGACACATCCACTCCTCGCCCTCGTCGTCATTTCTGATGAATTTCTAAGATGTGCAGGAAAGATACATGATCAAGAAACAGGTGAAGGAGGAATGGAGGAGCTCCAATCGGATGAGGAAGAAGAGGTCGACTTCCGGAAAGAATTCGACTCCGAGAAGGAGGAAGACGGCAGTTCGGGAAACGTTGACGTGAATGTAGTTAGGGTTGCTGATTATTTATATTCTTATGGTGAATCATGTAATAAACTATCTAAGCGCTCCATCTCCTGGGCCGATCCGGTAGTCACCACGATGCCGGATGTGACGCCACCTGATTCTAAGGAGGAAAAATCTGAGAACTCTCAACGGTGGCAGTCTCCGACTGTCACCAAACTTAAAAAGGAAAAACTTCTGCGCGACGCTCGTGCTGCCGCTCTCCGTGGCAAGGTGGCGGAGGTTAGGGGAGCATTGGGTAATACCAGTGCTGGCCCTAAAGCCTTCACCTCCCGCCTACGTGCTACGGGAGAAGCACACCATAAGAGCGCTTTTAGTTGATGTGTGTTTTTTTTTGCTGTGGTGAACTATTTTTGAGATTTCTTTTTAATTCCTGCACTTTATAAACACTGCTAATACAGGTATTTGGTCCAGCTTAAGGACGTTAAATGAAAGCGCTCCTGGGAGACAACCCAGATTTCCTGTTTTCGTACTTCCTCTTTTTTTTCTAACTTCTTTCAGTTCAGCTTTTGTATTTGCTTTTGTTGCTTTGAGTTTGTGCTTGCAGGTTTTGTGTTCGATGGTGCGGATGCTGCGGACTATTCGTGATCATAAACGCCAATCGTCTGGTATGCTCATTTCTGAGCATGGGGTAACGCTTCCTCCTTTCTTTTAGCTTCAAATTTCTAGATATATCGTTTAGCTTAAGTCTGGGGGAGCGGTTGTTGTTATCCACTGTGCACGAGTTGCACCGCATACTAGAAGGTTGTATCTTTATTTATCCTAGTCATTATTTTTGTTGTTCATGCTTCACACACCACTTCACCCACTTGAGTGCGTATTTATCTTTTTATCGTTGTTCCGTTTAAACTATTTTGGTCGGAATGTGAAATAGATTGTTAACGTAGGAATTATTATTTGGAGTGCGATGTTGACTCATGTAGTGTTCTAGTCACTTCGCATGCTATGGTAGAATTTGAGTAGAACTAGATTTTCTTTATGCATCTAATTTATGTTTAGTATTTCTGCGTAAATTTAGATTTAATAAACTCAAGTGGTGAATTTGTATGGAATTGACGATAACCCGGTGTTGTGTGTGTGCGATTGCTAGTCGTGTGTTGCTCGAGTCGGGAGGAAGGTTTATCTTTCTCGTGGGCTAATAACTTGCCCCAAGCGACTCTCGAAGCATGGGTGAGAGCTACTCGTTGAGTCAAGCATGATGTAGGCCACCCTTTGGCTAGTTTGAGCTTTGTTATTCCATGTCCATTTCATTCACCGTTGCAAGCCCATTTTGTGCCTACCATTCCTTTGTACAGCCCCTCTTCATCCACCAAAGCCTGAAGCCTATCCTACTCCCGCAACCAAAATGTTTTTAACTGCGCTCATAAGTCTCAACTTGTGTGGAGTGTGGAATCCTTGTGTTTTGAAGGGAAAATAAATTCTGTCTGCTGATTTTAAACCAACCGGAGGATACTTAAAAGAAGTAAAATGTGTAAAAGAAAAAAAAAGGAGTATTGTGAAAAAAAATCCTCCCGAGCTAAAAATAGAAAATCTGTTGGTATTTGTGAAGTAGGTCGTGTGCACTCCTGGTTTTCATGATAAGTCTGGGGGTGTGTCACACAAGCATAGTTTGTTGGTCTTGTGTGGTGCAACGTTCCGTTAGCTCACTTGGGTTGCGTAGCCACCGCGTTTAACTTTGAATATCATACCGTAACCTAAGCCCCGTTCTAATCCTATAAGTCCTACTGATTTGATTTGCGAGTTTGCTAGCGCCGTGGAGAGAGTGTGACAGGGCAAGCGTATGGTTCACGACGTTGATGGATTTCAGTGGAGTTATTCCTAAGCCCCGATCTTTTGCAACACCCGCCTCAGTGTCTCGTCACTTTCATACCGGGCATGATCGTCAAATTCTTCATAACTCACCAATTGAGTACATCTAAATCTTTAATTACGCTTTAATACTCTTATAAATTAGTTAGCATAGTTAGAATCTCCTTCTACTAAATTCTCTACTTGCATGCGTATGTTACTTCGCACCGTACTCCTTTGTGTAATTCTCTATGTTAATTATCGTTTTCACGCTCCGCCGGATTCGTTTGCTCGGGACGCGCAAACAGTTAAGTCTGGGGGTGTGATGAGTCCTGATCATATACACATTTATGGACTCATCCGGGCCGTTATTTAGTCATTTCTCCGCACTTTAGCCTTGTTTTAGTTTATATTTGATAATCCATGCTAGGTGCACATCTTGGCCCACTTTGGTGTGATTTTCGTGCTTTTTGTCTTTAGTAGTATTCTTGTGCTGTTAGGTGCCATTTTCAGTGGCTAGATCTGTGGTTATGCTGGAATAGGAGTCGTGCAAGTGTTCCCGGTGCAATTCTGCACAGGAACACTGCGCACGATCACCGGTTCTATTGCGCACGACCACTGGTCGTGCGCCACTGATCGTGTGCACTTAACCCTTTTTCACGAGTTCTGTTTGGTGCAGTGCGCACGACCATCAACAACAGTGCGCACGACCACCGGTCGTGCGCCACTGCTCGTGCGCACTTACCATTTAATTTCCGAGTTCTGTTTGCTCCAGCGCGCACGACCATCAACGATAGTGCGCACGACCACCGGTCGTGCGCCACTGGTCGTGCGAACATTTTATTTTATAATTTCGTATCTTGCAGGTTCCACCCAGGCAGTGCGCACGATCGCAGAATTCTGGTGCGCACGACCACTGGTCGTGCGCCAATGATCGTGCGCAGTATTTAATCCAGCGCCTATTTAAACGCCTGTTGCGATTTTAGGGCGGATCGTTCATTTCGGGAGCGGGGTTCCTGTTCCGTACGCCGCCGACCACCACCTTGGGACGCCTCCCCTTCATCTCCTACGCAAAGGGAAGCCTCCTCCATCCATTCTAAGACTTCCTCCATTGTCCGTGAGTGTTCTCCATCGTCCGCAAGCCTCCAAGCAAGCATTCTTTCATTCCGCTCGGTGAGAAGAAGAAGAAACCTAAAGTCGAAGACGACGGAGTGATGCGATAGTTTCGGCAAGTGCACCGGTCGCGCAAGTAATAATAATGGGGAAAATCCCCGAGTGTCGGTCTCTTGAGGAACACAGTAAGGTGGAGTTAGGTTTCGAGGAAGGACTTGAGATCGAAGTCCTTAGTCGATGCTACAATGAGTGGGTGGTTTGGTTTGCAAGCAATTAAATAAAATACTATGCCTACTCCTATGCAATGCCGCTATGCAATGCTTCGATCGGCGGGATGGAGACTAGGCAGGCCTTGAGCGCGCTGCGTCGAAAGGGCGGATGGGCGAGAAGGCTAACGAATTGAGGGTCGCAAACACCTCTTCAACAAGCGCGCCACTAGCAATTGCTAGTGCGGCACCGGACATGGTAATGGAGCGGAAAATCGATCGGGGCGCACCTCATTAACACAAATGAACAAAATGATTTCATAATCATGAAATAAGCAATCTTAAACATCATTCATAGCGTTCATCATCGATATAAAGAGAATACAACACTATAACCACATATGTAGAGGGAAAAGGGCGAGAGATACGACCGAATCCGGAGTCTCGTTGTAGATTCACGGTAGGAAGCACCAGGTTGTCAATCCGCGTCCTAACTCGGTCCCAACTGCGTCCGGGGTAGAGGAGGGCTGTCACACCTCCCAATGAACCCGTCTTCTCCAGCGATTTACCATCCGGCCACGTCTCAAGCGAAGAACCTCTTCATTAGCGATCAAAGTGAGTGTAGGAACCCTTCTTGCAAGCCCTTGGATGATGGAGGAGGCCTAGGGGATGAAATCCCTCTAAAAACGGCGAAAACGGCGGACGGAACGGAGCCCAAATTCGTCCCCCCTGACCTAATTCGCGATCAGGTCAATATATAGGCGCTGAATTAAACAGTGCGCACGGTCAGTGGCGCACGACCAGTGGTCGTGCGCACTAGAGTCCGGTGATCGTGCGCGCTGCCTGGACAGAACCTGCAAAGACAGAAATTATGAAATAAAATGTTCGTACGACAAGTGACGCACGACCGGTGGTCGTGCGCACTGGAGACGATGATCGTGCGCACTACAGCAGACAGAACTCAAGAATTTAATGGTCAATGCGCACGAGCAGTGGCGCACGACCATCGGTCGTGCGCACTGGAGTCGATGGTCGTGCGCACTGTACCAGACAGAACTCGTGAAAAAGGGTTAAGTGCGCACGATTAGTGGCGCACGACCGGTGGTCGTGCGCACTAGAACAAGTGATCGTGCGCAGTGTTCCTGTGCAGAATTGCACCGGAAACACTTGCACGCCTCCTATTCCAGCACAAACACAGATCTAGCCACCGAAAGTGGCACTTAACAACATATGAATACTACTAAAGATAATACACACGAAAACACACCAAAGTGGGCCTAAATGTGCACCTAGCATGGGTTATCAAATATAGACTATAATAAGGCTAAAGTGCGTGATATTGACAAAATAACGGCCCGGATGAGTCCATAAATGTATATATGATCAGGACTCATCACACCCCCAGACTTAACTGTTTGCGCGTCCCGAGCAAACGAATCCGGCGGAGCGCGAAAATGATAGTTAACATAGAGAATTACACAAGGGAGTACGGTGCGAAGTAACATACGCATGCGAGTAGAAATTCTAGTAGAAAGAGATTCTAACTATGCTAACTAATTTACGTAAGTATTAAAGCGTAAGTAGAGATTTAATTATACTCAGTTGGTGAATTATGACGAATTTGGCGATCATGCCCGGTATGAAAGCGACGAGACACTGAGGCGGGTGTTGCAAAAGATCGGGGCTTAGGAATAACTCCGCTGAAATCCATCAACGTCGTGAACCATACGCTCGCCCGGTCACACTCTCTCCACAGCGCTAGCAAACTCGCAAATCAAATCAGTAGGACTTATAGGATTAAAACGAGGCTTAGGTTACGGTATGATATTCAAAGTTAAACACGATGGCTGCGCAACCCAAGTGAGCTATCGGAACGCTGCACCCCACAAAACCACGAACTACGCTCGTGTGACACACCCCCAGACTTATCATGAAAACCAGGTGTGCACACGGCCTACTTCACAAACACCAACAGATTTTCTGTTTTTAGCTCGGGAAGACTTTTTTTTTTCAAACTACTTTTTTTTCTTTACATAATTTTCTTCTTTTATGTATCCTCCGGTTGGTTCAAAATCAGCGGATAAACTTTATTTTCCCTTCATAACACAATGGTTCCAAACACCACACAAGTTGAAAATTATGAGCACAGTTAAAACATTTTGGTTGCGGGTGTAGGATAGGCTTCAGGCTTTGGTGGATGAAGAGGAGCTGAACAAAGGATTGGTAGGCACAAAATTGGCTTGCAAAGGTGAATGAAATGGACATGGAATAATCAAAGCTCAAACTAGCCAAATGGTGGCCTACGTCATTTTAACTCAACGAGTAGCTCTCACCCATGCTTCTAGAGTCGCTTGGGGCAAGTTCTTAGCCCACGAGAAAGATAAACCTTCCTCCCGACTCGAGCAACACACGACTAGCAATCGCACACACACAACACCGGGTTATCGTCAATTCCATACAAATTCACCACTTGAGTATATTAAATCTAAATTTACGCAGAAATACTAAACATAAATTAGATGCATAAAGAAAACCTAGTTCTACACAGATTCTACCATAGCATGCGACGTGACTAGTACACTACATGAGTCGACATCGCGCTCCAAATAATAATTCCTATGTTAACAAACTATTTCACATTCCAACCAAACTAATTTAAACGGAACAACACAAAAAGACAAGCACGCACTCAAGTGGGTGAAGTGGTGTGTAAGGAATGCAACAATGATAATGATAATGAAAAATAAAAAGCAACCTTCTAGTATGCAATGCAGCTCGTGCACAGTGGATAATAACAACCGCTCCCCCAGACTTAAGCTAAACACGATATCTAGAAATTTGAAGCTGACAGAGGGGAGGAAGTGTTACCCAATGCTCAGAAATGAGCATACCAGACGATTGGCGTTTACGATCAAGAATAGTCCGCAACGTCCGCCATCATGAGAAACAAAGGCCACCTGAAAGTTATACACTAGAGCAACAAAAATAGTGAAAACTGAACTAAACACGTGAGAGCACCAAAAAAAATCAAGAAATCTAAGTTATCACCCATGGGAGTGACTTGTTCCTGCCATTAATATTGAGCACTCACACACAAAATAAGGGAACAGAAAAAGCTGAATAAATAAACTATGCCCAGAAGAGCATTCCACAAGCAAAATGTTATTATTACAATTAATAAAAGATAAGGAGTTCAAACGACTCAACAAAAGAAACTAAACAGAAAACAAGGCTTAGAATATCTCGCATGCAGGGGGGAAGATCACTCGTCGTCGCTGTCGCTATCTAGCACCACAACGGACGGCGACCGTCTGGAAGATGATGCGGCCCGCCCCGGAGGTGGGGGAATATTTAGCCCCCCCCCCCCCCCCCCCCCCCCCGCAATGCCTGCTGATAGACGAAATCCGTAAGCCAGTACTGGTTTGCCTCCAAATCGGAGAGGCGCCGATCGAAACTTGGCACCTCCGGCGCTCTAGAAGAACTGCCCTCTTCCTTGGCTCTCCGCTCCTGCTGAAATGAATGCCTTCACGGCTGCAGAAGGGCTACCTCGCGGTGAGTATTTGGCGGCTCAGCCGGCTCTCCGTGCTCCTCGTCGCCTTGCCTCTCCCTAGGCGCATCTCCCGGCATCACGACCACAAAGTGTCTACTACTCTTCTTCCCCACGACCCGTAATAGATGGAAACTCACCATGGTGGCCCGCGTGATGAATGAGGGTGCAGTCACCTGCACCATCGGAGGCAGATGACTCCAGATCCCCAAGCTTTTGGCAATGCGGGTGATATAGTAGGCACCACCAATGGCGCCTGTGAGACCGTAGGTAGCCTCGTGATGGAAGAAGAAGGCCAACATGTAGCCGAGATGCAAGGGCTGCCGAAATTCCATACTATAGAGGGAGATCAGATCTTGCCACCCTACTACATTCTGACTAAGGGCACGGGCAACAAGAGAGTGGCTGAGGACGTGCTGCAGGTATCGGAGAGCAGGCGCGACGATCCATGTGGATTTGCTTTTTCTGGCCACATATTCTTCATCACGACCCGTGAGAGCACCCCACGCAGCACGCGGAGTAACGCCATCTGGGAAGGAGACATCTAAGTCCAGAAAAGGGATCGTCGCGGCCTCGGCTTCAGTGTAAAATCCAGCGCACACCGCCAACTCGGATAAGGAAAGAGTGAAAACCTTGCCCAAAATTCGGAAAGAGCACTTTCCCGGACGTTGGCCGGAGGGCAACACTTCCCACTCAAATGTAGCGAGAAATTCCAAGGAGAGCTCCCGGTAGCCGAGATCATTGCACTCGAACACCCCGCTCCAATGATCGAAATAATAGCGCTGGCGGACGGCCTCCCCCAACTCCCCATTGTCGCCGATAGAGTTCAACTCGTTCCAATCCACGAGACGCTGTGATAGAAATGGCTTCTCCTTAAGAGAATTGAATCGCCTCGTGTGAGAATCTTTGGAAAAGGTAGCCATCCTAGCGAGGATCTGAGCGGGAGAGGCGGAAGAGCGGCCGGAGCGTTGGTAGACCTTTTGACGATCTCTGGAGCTCATGGTGGTAGGAGGGCAAAGGAAGGAGGAGAAATAGGGAAAGGGCTCACCGGAAGGGAAGGAGGCGCACGATCGGCGGCAAGCAGGCAGAAACGGCGCACGGACGATCGCGAACGAGAACCCTAGGTCGTGCGCGAAAGGCTCGGGCGGACGGGCTTTTTATAAAAATCTGGGCCGATCGCACGACCAGTGGTCGTGCGCGATAAGTAGTGCGCACGATCAGTGATCGTGCGCTTTAGGAATTTTTTAGCGGCCAAAATTTTAGTAAAAACTCCATTCACCGTGCAGTTTACGCACAAACAGGAGTCAGCACACGCAGCGAGACATTCATAGCATTAACAAAAACTCAACTAAACCAAACAAAATAAAGTTTCAGGAAAAATAAGGATAACTACTGGGGTTAATGTCATCCCAGCACGACTTATTTGAAAATATAAAAGTTCTAGCTAATGGGCCTATGGAAGGAGAAGTGCACAGGTAACTGTTCTAATATGCGTGTCGGTAACGAGTACCGATACGGTGATAGAGCAGTCACCCCTCTACTTAAATAAAGATACCTGCTCCTCACAGGTAGAGGGTAGAGAATGTGAGAAAAGGAGGGGACCTGGTCCTCGCTCATCTCACGAAACACATCCTTGCCTAGCAAGGTATCGTCAACAGGGAGGTAGCAGGAGGAAAAGGCAATGAATGGAGCTTCCTCTACGGAGGGGGAATAAACCTCCTCACATGAGAGGATGCTCTTATCATTGACTTGAGCAAACAGCTCCAAGTCCTCCTGAAGCACCTGTGAAGACTCAACCTGCACCGGCTCAGATGACGAAAGGGGGTCAGGAAATAAAAGAGACGAAAGACGTAAATGATCAAACATCGGGGGAGCGGTCCCGGTCTCACTCCCATCAGGTTGGGGAAGCAAAATAATGCTCGCATTGTCATCAATGCTACAAGGCTCGGCGGGATCAACGGTAGCCAAGCTTAGGATTTGGACTTCCTCCACCGGTGCTAAGGGAGACTCCTCTTCACCTAGAAGGTTGTCCTCCTCCATAGGAATAGGCACAACACTCTGATCAACCGCCTCCTCTTGTGACACCTCATCGACAATGTCGTCGGAGACGAGTGTAGTGTGCACAACAGCGGGAAGAATCGAATCCACTAGAAGTGGTGGATGCACTGGGAGAATAGACTCGGCAATGTCGGTGCCCAAATCAGCCACGCATCTGGTGACTGTGTCAACGCCATACCCTTCAAGATGTGAAGGTGGCAATGACACAAAACCGGATGTTGAAGGTGTGCCGCCAGAGTTAGGATTCGGGACGATCCGGATATCCGGCTCGTCATCCTCGTCCAATTGGCGACGAAAAACAGCACAATCCTTCAGGGCATGATCTGTGCTCCGACAAAACTGGCACTGCCTAGCGGGCTTCTTTGGCACAGCGGGGGCTGGAGCCGAAAAGAAGTATGACGGTAAAGGCTCAGCAGAGTAGCCATAAGACTTACGCGCACCATATGAAGTACCAGATGAAGTCGGTGCTCCATATGCTGGGCTGCAGGAACTATGCCTACTATCCTCCGTAGGGCATTCATCACTAGAGTGAGAAGTATCTCTACACCAACGGCAACGAATATTGAGATGTGCCCACATAGTGTAAAAATAATACGATTCACGATAAGAATGCTATTATGCAGACACTATACCAAACAGAAATTACTAAAGCAACCTAATATTAAATAAGAAAGCAGAATAAAAAGAACAGAAATAAAATTTAAAGGATGCAATTTACAAATGAAAGGGCTTCTCTCTCAGATTCTCCCTCTCCAGAAGACTCACACGACTGTGTTCCCCGGCAACGGCGCCAAAAACTTGATGCGATAGTTTCGGCAAGTGCACTGGTCGCGCAAGTAATAATAATGGGGAAAATCCCCGAGTGTCGGTCTCTTGAGGAACACAGTAAGGTGGAGTTAGGTTTCGAGGAAGGACTTGAGATCGAAGTCCTTAGTCGATGCTACAATGAGTGGGTGGTTTGGTTTGCAAGCAATTAAATAAAATACTATGCCTACTCCTATGCAATGCCGCTATGCAATGCTTCGATCGGCGGGATGGAGACTAGGCAGGCCTTGAGCGCGCTGCGTCGAAAGGGCGGATGGGCGAGAAGGCTAACGAATTGAGGGTCGCAAACACCTCTTCAACAAGCGCGCCACTAGCAATTGCTAGTGCGGCACCGGACATGGTAATGGAGCGGAAAATCGATCGGGGCGCACCTCATTAACACAAATGAACAAAATGATTTCATAATCATGAAATAAGCAATCTTAAACATCATTCATAGCGTTCATCATCGATATAAAGAGAATACAACACTATAACCACATATGTAGAGGGAAAAGGGTGAGAGATACGACCGAATCCGGAGTCTCATTGTAGATTCACGGTAGGAAGCACCAGGTTGTCAATCCGCATCCTAACTCGGTCCCAACTGCGTCCGGGGTAGAGGAGGGCTGTCACACCTCCCAATGAACCCGTCTTCTCCAGCGATTTACCATCCGGCCACGTCTCAAGCGAAGAACCTCTTCATTAGCGATCAAAGTGAGTGTAGGAACCCTTCTTGCAAGCCCTTGGATGATGGAGGAGGCCTAGGGGATGAAATCCCTCTGAAAACGGCGAAAACGGCGGACGGAACGGAGCCCAAATTCGTCCCCCCTGACCTAATTCGCGATCAGGTCAATATATAGGCGCTGAATTAAACAGTGCGCACGGTCAGTGGCGCACGACCAGTGGTCGTGCGCACTAGAGTCCGGTGATCGTGCGCGCTGCCTGGACAGAACCTGCAAAGACAGAAATTATGAAATAAAATGTTCGCACGACCAGTGACGCACGACCGGTGGTCGTGCGCACTGGAGACGATGATCGTGCGCACTACAGCAGACAGAACTCAAGAATTTAATGGTCAATGCGCACGAGCAGTGGCGCACGACCATCGGTCGTGCGCACTGGAGTCGATGGTCGTGCGCACTGTACCAGACAGAACTCGTGAAAAAGGGTTAAGTGCGCACGATTAGTGGCGCACGACCGGTGGTCGTGCGCACTAGAACAAGTGATCGTGCGCAGTGTTCCTGTGCAGAATTGCACCGGAAACACTTGCACGCCTCCTATTCCAGCACAAACACAGATCTAGCCACCGAAAGTGGCACTTAACAACATATGAATACTACTAAAGATAATACACACGAAAACACACCAAAGTGGGCCTAAATGTGTACCTAGCATGGGTTATCAAATATAGACTATAATAAGGCTAAAGTGCGTGCTATTGACAAAATAACGGCCCGGATGAGTCCATAAATGTATATATGATCAGGACTCATCACGGAGCACGTAGGGAGATCGTGACAGCTCTCTACGCCGGAAGCATTGTCCGTCCGAGTCCGGAGGTAGCCCGACAACCTACCATTCCGGCCGTGAACGGCCGCTAGTCTTCAACATTGGTTATTTCTTTCCTCTTGCCTCGTTGTACTCTTTGAACCGTGTAAAAACTCGAATATTGAGATGTTATTTGTTTAAATGAATGTCTCTTTGTTATTCTTCATGGTTTGGTTGTGATTCACTCCGTTCTCATTCACTCACTCGCGCCCACACGCAAGGTGTTTGACCCGCGTTAGCAAGAGCTAACGGCGGTTGTGAAGAGGTGTTTGCGACCCTCACCCTCTCGCACTTGAGTTCACTTCATCCGCCTCACGAAGCACGACATCGCGGCCGTTGCATCCACTTCACTTTGCGAAGCGGTGTTTTCGACCCGCATTTCATTTGTTATTGCTAAGATTAGGAAAACCAACCAAAAACCCCTCTTTGTGTTTGTTGAACGCTTGTGTAACAATCATCACTACGCGATTCGTTCACCCATCCTGCATTCCTCAAGAGACCGACATCCGGGGAATTTATTCTCCACAATTATTACTTGACAGCGACCGGTGCACTTGCCGACACGCATCAGTAACAAAGCGCGGTTCTCACCCCAGACTTAATCTAAGCAATACATCATAATGATATGACAGTGAAAATCAAAATTGAAAGCTAGGTAAGAAGTTACCCAATGCTCAGCAAGTGAGCATACCAGAAGATGCATGAAAATCTGAAGCAAACCCGCCATTCAGAATTTGCAATGAGTACCTGCAGGGGTGAGCTCCACAAAAACAAAAGAAAGCAGAAATGCTAAAACTGAACAGAAATTAACTAACTACTCTAACTAGGAAAATGAAAATGCAATAAAAGTAAGATAACTACTGGGGTTATTGTCATCCCAGCACGACTTATTCAGGTTTTGTACAGTTCTAGCTTATAGGCCTATGAAAAGAAAAGTGCACAGGTAACTGTTCTAATATGCGCATCGGTAGCGGGTACCGATACGGAGACAGAGCAGTCACCCCTCTACCTAAATATAGATACCTGCTCCTCACAGGTAGAGGGTAGAGAATGTAAGTGGAGGAGGAAATATCCTCACTCAACTCACCAAAAACATCCTTGCTCAGCAAGGTATCGTCTCCATGAAGGTGGCAGGAGGAAAAGGTAATGAGTGGAGCTTCCTCTACGGAGGGGGGATCAACCTCCTCACATAAGATGATGCTCACATCATTGACTTGAGCAAAATGCTCCAAGTCCTCCTGGGGTACCTGCGAAGATTCAACCTGCACAGGCTCAGATGAAGAAGGGGGGTTAGGAAATAAAAGAGAAGAATGACTTAAATAATCAAAAATTGGGGGAGTGGTCCCGGTGTCACTCCCAGCAGGATCCAAACATAGATCACTGTCGGTGTCATATGAGTCATAGCGAGGGGAATTCGGGAGCTCAAGGTCCTCTGTGGTGAGGTGGACCTCCTTATCCAATAAGGAAGTACAAACCTCCTCATCAGAAGAGGAATCCTCCTCATCCCACTTCGGCGCATCATCGTGGGCCAAGGAGTCACACTCCCCATCGGAGAAAATAACATCCTCATCCCACTTTGATGCAACCTCAGGCTCCGAATGAACATCCTGCACAACATCATCAACCAACTCAAAAGGAATAGGAATAGAAAATTCTTGCAAAGAAAGAGGAGGAACAACGGTACTAACATCAGGGAATATATAAACAGGTTCCTCAGGGGGTGAATCCAAAAGAGGAGATGAACGCAAAGGGAGAGGAATCTCCACCACGTCATCACACTGAACTGTTGAAAGTCTGATGGGAATATCTGCAGCAGTCCCCCATAGACAAGGTGGTACTGTGAACTCATCATCAGAATCAGAAGGGGCAACCAAATGAGAGGTGGATGGACAAACACGGACATCCGGTTCATCATCCATCTCCAACTGGCGCTGGAATTCTGCACAGTCTTTCAATGAATGCTCAGTGCTATGACAACACAAACATAATTTTCTATTCCTCGTCAGTCCTTGTGGGGCCGGTGAGGAATACAAAAATGATGGAAGTGGCGAAGAAGAGTGACCATAAGACTTGGGTACAGTGTATGAAGTGTCGTAGGAAAATGATGCTTCATGCACTGAGCCACGAGAATTATGCCCACCATCTTCAGTGGGGCACTCATCACTAGAATGCCTAGCATCCCCACACCATTTGCAACGGATATTTAGATAAGCAAACATGGTGCAAAGGAAGATAATTCACCAATAGAAATATTCTAAGCAAGAATTAACTATACACACACAATAAAATTGAAAACCTGCTTTTGAAAAATTGCAAATAAAGATTAGAAACAAAAAATTAAAAGATGCTACTTATATAACAAGAAATACAAAAGATGGTATAAACAAAGGGCACAAGGGCTTCTGAAAGTGGAGGTCAGATCTTAAATTACTCTAGAGGGGGGGGGGGTGAATAGAGTATTAAAATTTTTCTTTAGTTTTATAGCGGATTTAAAATAGTGTTATATATATATAAGTGTAATTAGTGTGAGAATTGAATAAACAGAAAAGGTAAATAAAAGAAATCAAACAGCACAAGCACGAAGAATAATTAACCACGGACGACACAAGGAGCTATAGTAGTTCCCCAAAAAAACTGGGTACGTCTACTCTTCTACCACCCTTGGTAGGAATCCACTAGGAGGTTGTTGATAAGGTGCCCTCACACCAGGTGATTTTGATAAGGTGTCCACACACCAGGTGAGCTGTTGATAAGGTGCTCTAACCAAGGTGCAGGTTTTTGCTAAGGTGCCCTGTCACCGAGATTAACTTTTGAAGGGAGTTATGACCCTGTACAAGAGAGGTAAGAAAGAGTTTGTAGTGTTCTTCTCTGTCAAGATGCTGAGAGAAGATTCTAGTGGATGTTGTTGTAAAGCTCCCCCTGTCTGATTGAATTAGTTGACAGAAGATGGAGAAGCTTTCTCTTGAAAAACCAAGATCTCCAGTAGCAGATTGATCTGGAAGAATAGGTTCTTCAGATTGTTTGTTGCTCTTTTTAGAAGATCTATCTTTGCAGCAGATTCTGAGTAAAAATCCTCTTGATGATGTTCTCTGAGGTTTTTGTGCTGCTTGTCGAAGAGAGAAAAAGAAGAAAATTACTACTTGTATATATCTGTATATTTCTTCTTCTTTTTGTCTATATGTATATCCCTTCTCCTTTTTTTTTTAAATTCTGTTGACATTCTTGGAAATAACAACAAGGCTCAAACGACTCTGCCAGGTCCTTTTGTTCCTTGGTCGTGAAAAGATTCCTTTTCATTAAATGTCAACGGCTATTCCTGTCTGGGAAAAAGGAAGGAAAGGAATATATTAATTGAGTTTCAAATATCCTTCCTTATCTGTCAGAATATATCCAAAGATATTGAATAGATCCGTTATAGTCGTCGTTTTGCTGTTAGGACAGAATAGAATGTGACTGATAATAAATCTGGAATTCAATAAATGATCTGTCGAATGCTGGGAGCCATCTGTCGAGCGCTGTCCAGAATATGTCGAACACTGGCTAGAAAACTGTCGAGCGCTGTTATATAAAAAAACTGTCGAACACTGAGAGCCATCTGTCAAGCGCTGCTAGTCATTCGTCGAACGCTGATCAGTAAATGTCGAGTGCTGTAACTGGCTGTAATACTTCAGTATGCTTAGAACAGTTTGTCGAACGATACTAGACGTTTGTCGAACGCCAAAAGCCATTTGTCGAGTGCTGCTAGTCATTCGTCGAACGCTAAAAACCTTAGATTAATCTTAAGTTCTAGCTAGTTTATCAGCCTAAAGACTTGACCCTTAAACTATACAATGGGGTCTACTGATCCTAATCAGTACAAAGCGATCATGGCCCAAAACAGTAAAAGGGTTGTTCCAACAATCTCCCCCTATTTGCGTTAGGATACTTTTTAACAAGAAATCAAATAGATGCAGCAAAACAGAGCAAAAAAAAAAAGATCATCAGATAAAAATAAGTGCTCTGAGTTCAGAAACTTTACATCCATAACCAAGCAATTTATTTAAGGCTTTTTGTCCTGAGAAGCTGGCTTGAATATGATTTTCCTGTTGGGGTCTTCTGATTTCTTTTTGCTGATAAACAATTCTTGAGCACCAATGATTTTCTGTTCTTTGACATGAGGGATAAATGCTTCTGGGTGCATATCAATATATTCCTCAGTATTGAATGATGTAACTGTTTTGTATTTTTCAAGTTCTTTTCTTCTGTATTCTGACATGGTTGAGAAACTTGAGAAGTCTTTGCCTTCTGCTTTAGCCTTTTTAATCTGTGCAAATGCAACTGTTTCTTTCAGTCTTTCCATCTGACACATTTTCTCTTCTTCTGGATCTGGAAAGTAATAAATATCTTCTGAATCATTTTTGTCTTGAGTGACCTTTTGAGGTACTCTATCTCTGTGAAAAGATCCATCAGAAATGTGAAATTTGTATTCTAAAGATATTTGAGAGGAAGAGAAGGTATGACTTCCTTGATAGATTGAAGCTGATTTCTTGGAGGAAGGAGCACTGGTTGATCTAGAGATTTGAGAACCACTAGAACTACCAGGTCTCCTTGAATGTTGAGAGCTTGGCTTCTGAGAGGAGGATGATACACCTGTTGATCCTGTTGCACCAGCTGCTGGAGGAGGAGGAGGAGGATGATTGTACTTGACCGATTTGTCAGAAATGTAGCCAGTCTTCTTGAATTTCTTCCTCCTATTGTTCTCATTTCTGGAGTACTTCATCCAGTGGGGAGTTTTCTCATCAAGAGGAACATTATACAAAATGTACAAAGGAATATCATTATTTGGATTTGGGGGCTTGGGAGCAGCCTTTGACTTAGCTGTTCTTTTCTTTCTTTTCTTTGAGAATGTATCATCAGAATTACTGGAGTCATCATCATCTTCAGAGTCAGAAGATGAGATTGGCTTATTATATAAGTCATCAATTCTCTTGATTGCTTCACGAGCCTTTAATCTTTCTTCTTCAGCTTTGTCAAACTCTGCATCTGCTTCTCTCCAGATTTTATCAAAGCTTGGCATTGGTTCTTCATTCCATACAGGAATTGGAGGTGAAGAAGTAATTTGTGGGGCTGGTGAATCATCAAGGAATTCTGCAAGATCATCTTCAAATTCTGCAGAATGGTCTTGTATTGGACTGTCTTGAATAGTGGATGAAGGAATAGAGGATATATAATTTTGTATGATGTCAGAATGAGTTTTCTGAGGAAGGCAAATCAGAGCCTTTGAAAGATCCTCTATGTATACCTTTGGTGATACTCTTGAAGTATATGTGACATCAAATTTTGAGAATAAGCTATATAGATCACAGGATGGATGAATGCATATAGTATTTATTACTTCTATAACTTGTGTATCTGTATCAAAAATTGTAACATCTTCTGGAATTTCTTCTGTTGCTGGAGCTTCTTCATAGAACATCTCCCCCTGCCTAGCTTCAGGGCAACCTGAATCTAGGCCTCTAGTAGAAGGGACAGCAGTGGAGGAGGGAAGAGAGGTTATCCTAGAAGATAAAGAAGAAAGTGCCTGAATAACTGGAGCAAGATTTGCATCCAGGAGCTGGCTTATTTTAGGAAGGATAAGATCAAAGACTTGATTAGCAATAGATGAGAGGTTGAAGGATGAATAATCGGGTGGATGGCAAGAGAATGGTTGTGATGTGGATGGAGAGGATATTGAAGGAATGATATTACTGATGTTGGTGGTATGTGTATGAATGTCTGGATGGATTGGACTAGGAGAATGGATAGGTGAGTGATATTCATTGTGTATTGGAGAGGGAGGTGTGGTAGGTAGTGGTTCTGAAGATAGTGGTGGTGGAGCATCACTGATGTGGTCGGTTAAGATTTGAATATCATTGATGAGTGGTATTGCAGTTGAAGGAGGGGATGAAGAATGAGCAGGAGATTGTTGAGCAGGAGGAGAGAGGATATGAGAGTGAGGAGGAACTGAGGAAGGATCTTGTAGAGGGAGTGACTTGATCAGTCCTTGTGTTCTCATAAGCTTTCCTTTTTCTGGAGGCCTCAGCTCCTGTATTCTTCTTGGGAATTATTCTATCCCATTTAGCAAAGAGTGCTGAGGTCAGCCTCTTGCTGGCATTTATTGTTACTTTTGGTGACACCAAAAGTTTTGGATGCCTTTCCTGCAAGAAGATTCCTATGATTCTTCCAAAGCATACATTCTCCGTAGAATTCTTCTTTTTAATTAGGTCAAAAAGGATTGATCCCAGTTAACTTTCTTCTTCTCCATTAAGGCCACCATTAATAGAAATTGGTGCCTACTGATATAGTCATGTCCAGAAGTCTTGCCCAGCAGGACTTTCCCAACAATATCTGCTAAGAACTTGTAGTTCTGAGACATGTTCTTTTTCAGAATGTGTCTAGGGTTTCCAGTCAAATGGCCCATTTTGACTAAAGCTTCATCAAATTCATTTGAGCTTATGTCTAATTCATCTTCACCGTTTGCAAGACCAAATATTTCAGTAAGGATGTTGGGAGAGAGAGAGACATGATGACCTGCGATTGTTCCCGACAAGCTTTCATCGACTGGTTTTGCAGTGAAAACCCATTCCTTTATCTCTGCAACAACTATCTTCTGCCTGGTGCTTAGAAATTTCCTTAGTTGTTGTTCATCCAGCATTTGAAGAATATCCTTGAAGATTTGGTCTGACTGTGCAAACGAGTCCATGTCAATATCAAAACCTGCGTCAAACTTCATTGGGTGCAGAGAGGCCTGAGGAATCGCCATTGTTCCTGCAAGAGAAGAGAAAGATCAAGTGCAATAGGGAACTGAAGGAAAACGATTTCTGTAGGCGCGAACTTAGAATGAAGTAAAATAGGTGTTATATAGTCGAGGAAATAGGGAGGAGAATTCGAGGAGCGCTGTTCGGCAAAACCTAATTAATTCTGAAGTTGAACCGACTTTAAAGTTTTAAAAAAAATCTTTTTCGTCGAGCGCCGTTCGACAAATGGGATTTTCTTCACTGACTCTTAAGATGTAGGTTTTCGTCAACCATCGTTCGACAAAAAAATATTGTCGTTCTTCGTTCGACGAAAATTGGGTTAGATAGAACATATAATTTTCAGCAGATTGAGTCTCCATCTATCATTCCCAGTTGATTCATAAAGAAGATGTGTTTCTTTTCATCCAGAGGTTTGGTGAAAATATCTGCTCTTTGTAAATCAGTGGAGATGAATTGTAGGCAAATTTATTTTTATCCACATTATCTCTGATAAAGTGGTGCCTTATTTCTATGTGTTTAGTCCTACTATGGAGAACTGGATTTTGTGCTATAGCTATTGCACTAGTATTGTCACAAAATATGATTGATTGATTTAAGTTGATTCCATAGTCTAGAAGTTGATTTTGTATCCACAGAATTTGTGAGCAGCAACTGCCTGCAGCAATATATTCTGCCTCTGCTATTGATGTGGACACAGTTGTTTGCTTCTTACAAAACCAAGACACAAGCCTATCACCAAGAAACTGACAAGTTCCTGATGTGCTTTTTCTGTCTACTCTGCATCCAGCATAATCTGAGTTTGAGAATCCAGTTAATTCAAATTCAGATGCTGTTGGATACCAGAGACCTAGATTAGGACAACCCTTTATATATCTTAAAATTCTTTTTAATAAAGATAGATGAGATTCTTTAGGGTTAACTTGAAACCTAGCACAAATACAGGTAGCAAACATTATATCAGGCCTACTAGCTGTCAAATATTGTAATGAGCCAACAATTGCTCTATACATTTTCTGATCAACAGGTTTCCCTGATTCATCAGCATTGATGACAGCATTAGAGGCCATGGGTGTTTTCATGGGAGAGGAATCAGACATTCCAAACCTTTTTACTAATTCCTTAGCATACTTTGATTGGGAAATGAAAATTCCTGATGTGGTTTGCTTCACTTGAAGACCAAGGAAGTATGATAATTCACCCATGCTACTCATTTCAAATTTAGATTGCATAAGTTTAGAGAACTTTTTGCATAAATTTGAATCAGTAGATCCAAAAATAATATCATCTACATATATTTGAACTAGCAGTGTTTGATTTTTATGTATTTTGAAAAATAAGGTTTTATCTACTAAGCCTCTACAGAACTTGTTTTCCAATAGAAAATTTGCTAAGGTCTCATACCATGCCCTGGGAGCTTGTTTGAGACCATAGAGAGCTTTATTAAGCTTGAATACATAAGAAGAATGAGTTGGAGAGATAAAACCTGGGGGTTGTTCCACATAAACTTCTTCTTTGATATCTCCATTTAGGAATGCACTTTTTACATCCATTTGATATACCTTAAATTGTTTGTATGCAGCAAATGCTAAAAATATTCTGATAGCTTCAAGTATTGCTACAGGTGCAAATGTTTGATCATAGTCTATGCCTTCTTCCTGTGAGTATCCTTGAGCTACAAGTCTTGCTTTATTTCTCACAATATTTCCTTGATCATCAAGTTTGTTCCTAAAGACCCACTTGGTGCCAATGACTGGATGGCCTCTTGGTCTTGGAACCAAATCCCAAACTTTGTTTCTTTCAAATTGGTTAAGTTCCTCTTGCATTGCAAGAATCCAATTTGGATCTTGTTCTGCATCTTTTATGGTTTGAGGTTCAACTTGTGATAGAAAGCAAGTATGCATCTGATTTTGATACAGTTGATGTCTTGTCTGAACACCTGCAGAAATATCACCAATCACTTGTGAAATTGGGTGATCTCTAACTGTGATGTGGTCAACAGTTGGAGTTAATTCTGCAGTGATATTTATTTGGGAATTTTGCTCAGTATCTGTATCCTGTGGAGGATGTTCTGTTGTTGCATGATTCTCATAATCAATAAGATCTGAATGATCTTCTTCTTCACTATCTTCAAGACTTTGAGCTAATGGTTGCATTGAATCTCCTAACTATAGATTTAGCCCATCAAGCTCTTCACATAGAGTTGGTACCTGCAAAGCATTCTTGGTAGAAGAGTTCTTCTCCTTGTAAAACATGTTAGTTTCATCAAAGGAAACATGCATGGACTCTTCTATCTTAAGAGAGGACTTGTTAAATACCCTATATGCTTTGCTAACTATTCAATATCCTAAGAAAATTCCTTCTTCAGATTTTGGTTCAAATTTTCTAAGATATTTCTTATCATTGTTATGAACAAAACACCTGCAACCAAAAGTTCTGAAATAGTCAACTTTAGGTTTCTTCCCTTTAAGTAATTCATAGGGAGTTTTACCCTTAAGTTTGTGTATCAAACTTCTATTCAGAACATAGTTTGCTGTGCTAACAGCTTCTGCCCAAAAAGATAGTGGCAAATTAGCATCTGCAAGCAATGTTCTTGCTGATTCAATTAGGGTTCTATTTTTCCTTTCAACTACCCCATTCTGTTGAGGAGTTCTAGGAGCTGAGAAGCAATGTCTGATACCTTCCTTCTCACAGAATTCTTGCATAAGAAGAGACTCAAACTCAGTTCCATGATCACTTCTGATCAATGCAACTACAGTAGAGTATTCAATCTGTATGCTCTTAAGAAAGTCTGTAAGAACTTTAAAGTTATCTGACTTTTCTCTCAAAAAGAATACCCAAGTGAATCTAGAGAAGTCATCTACAATAACTAGAGTGTAAGACTTCCCTCCTAAACTCTTTATTGCTATAGGTCCAAAAAGGTCCATATATAGCAAGAATAAGATTCTAGGTGAATCACTTTTAGATAAGGATTTAAAACTGTTTTTGGTTTGCTTTCCTAGCTGGCATGCCCTGCATAAACTTTCTTTCTTATATGATCCTGATGGTAAACCTCTAACAAGATTATCTTTAGATAGCTTGGCAATTGTTCTAAGATTTACATGTCCTAATCTTTTATGCCATAGTTCAGTAGGTTTGCTTAGCTCATTAAACAGGCAAATTTCTGATTTAGAGGAATTGAAATTTACTAAATATATATTACCCTGTCTAATACCTGATAAGACAATGACACTATCAAATGACTTGATAATGCATTCTGATTTATTAAAGGTTACCTGATAACCTTCATCACATAACTGACTTATGCTGATGAGGTTATGCTTCAGACCCTTCACATAGGTGACTTCTTTGAATGTTACTGCTCCAACCTTGATTTGACCAAAGCCTTTGGTTTGACCATAGTTGGAGTCTCCAAAGATCACTTTGGGTCCAAGCTGTGCCTTGTAATTTTTTAGATTGGCCTTGTTTCCTGTCATGTGCTTTGAGCAGCCACTATCCAAGTACCATTTTTGATTTAATCTTGGATGGCCAAGTACCTGCAAAGACAAAAACATAAACTAGTTGTTTTTGACCCAGACTACCTTAGGTCCTTTTGTGTTACCACAAAATTCAGAGATAAATGACATTTCAGGCTGGCTCTTATAGCCTTGTGGATGATATCTCCTTGGAGGTATTATCCATTCAGTGAAAGGATTTTTAGTTTGTTTGGAAGTGAGATTTCTAGTATTTTCTGTATAGTATCTGTTCGACAGATTTGGATAAATTGGTCGACTATTGTTCATCTGATAATTATACTGAAAATCTGTTTTCAGATTTCGTCGAGCTCCGTTCAACAAATTTGAACCTTTTTGTCGATCTCCGTTCGACGAATTCTTTTGAATTCTTTTATCCTTAACAGACTTGCTTGAAATATCTTTATCTCTTTTTACATCTTCTTTGCCTTGAGTAGAAATAAATTTTATAGGTGAGGAAAGGATATTTCTCTTAATCAGAGATGGTTCACTTGATGAGGCACCCAAGCCCAGCTTGCTATTATTAAGTCTAGCATTGACTGTGCTTGTGATGTCCATCAGTTTGATACTTCTCCCATTTAGGGATTCTTCAAATTTCTTGGCCTCAGAAAGTTTATTCTCAATGAGAATAATGTGTTCTCTGGAGGCAGCCAATTCTTTCTTAAGATTTGCATTTTCTTCACCCATATTTTTCATTTCAGCTATCTTACATCTGAGTGAGATTATTTATTTCTCAGAGTTGAGTAGATCTGAGCAAAGGACTTTGAATTCAGCTTTGAATTCATCTGAAGTAAAATCAAAATCAGACATTACCTGATCTGCATCATTTTCTTCTTCTGATTCTGAATTTTCTTCATCAGATTTGCTGGCTAAGGCATTGATTGCCATCATGCAGAAGTTCTTTTCTTCTTCATCATCATTGGAGCTTGATGAAGATTCAGATTGGGACTCACAGTCTGAGTCATAAGTTGCCATTAGACATTGGCTATTTTCTTTTGTTTCTTCTTCATCAGAAGAACCAGATGAGGATTCTGATTCAGATTCTGTTTCACTCCAGGATGTTGCTACAAATCCTCTTCCCTTCTTTTTGTGTGAATGGGAGGAAGATTTGCTGGATCTTTTCTTTTCTTCCTTTTCTCTTTTTCTCTCCTTTCTGTCCTTTTTGTTTTGATTTTCTGGACATTCAGGAGCAATATGTCCTGGCTTCCTGCAACCAAAACATATAATTTCATTAGAATGATTTTTGTCATACCTTGGCTTGTCATGGCTTCTGGATGACTTCTTCTTGAAATCTTTCTTAGCCATATTATAGAATCTTTTGGCTATGAAGCTCATCAACTCCTCTTTGTTAGGAGTTGGTCCTTCTTCTTCTGCAGCTTTGAAGGCTATGCTTTTCTCCTTCTTGAGTGCTGGGGATGAGGTAGATTCTTCAACTTCCCTACTCTTGATAAGCTGCTCATAAGATTTGAGCTTGCCCAACAAGGCTTCAGTGGTGATCTCATTTAGGCTTCTGGCTTCTTTGATTGGCCAGATTCTGGAGTCCCATGTGCTGGGAAAGCACATGAGAATTTTGTCATTGATCTCTGTGAGTGAGATCACTTTGTCCAGAGACTTCAACTCATTTATTATGAGGCTGAGCCTATTGTACATATCAGCAACATTTTCTGATTCTCCCTTCTTGAAGTTCTCATATTGAGAGATTAGGTGGGATCTTCTATCTTTCCTTTCATCTGCTGAACCTGCCACCATGTTGTTTAGTGATTCCCAGATTTCTTTTGCTGAGGTGCACTCAACAACTTTCTGGAATATGTCATCTGACATAGTTAAGGCTAGAATGTTCATGGCTTTTGCATCTGCATTTCTTTGCTTCTTCTGAGCCTCAGTCCACTCAGGAGGTGGAACAGCAGTGTTGTCTGTTGCTGCAGTAGTGCTGGTTGTTGCTGTAGGTGCTGGAGGTCCTGTAAGAATAACATTGAAAATCTCCTCATCAATAGAGTTCATATAAAGCCTAATCCTTGCTTTCCATAGTGCAAACTTATTGAGATTGCACATGGGAGGTCTTGTGCTAGAATATTCCTTGTTTTGTGCCATGAGTTTTGAATGTTATAAAATTCTTGGTTAAAGGAGCTCTAGACAAATTAAGATCTGGTTGATCTTTGTGATTCAAATGTTAGTCTGTAAAGAATCAACCAACCTCTGATACCAATTGAAAGTGGAGGTCAGATCTTAAATTACTCTAGAGGGGGAGTGAATAGAGTATTAAAATTTTTCTTTAGTTTTATAGCGGAATTAAAATAGTGTTATATATATATATATAAGTGTAATTAGTGTGAGAATTGAATAAACAGAAAAGGTAAATAAAAGAAATCAAACAGCACAAGCACAAAGAATAATTAACCACAGACGACACAAGGAGCTATAGTAGTTCCCCAAAACAACTGGGTACGTCTACTCTTCTACCACCCTTGGTAGGAATCCACTAGGAGGTTGTTGATAAGGTGCCCTCACACCAGGTGATTTTGATAAGGTGTCCACACACCAGGTGAGCTGTTGATAAGGTGCTCTAACCAAGGTGCAGGTTTTTGCTAAGGTGCCCTGTCACCGAGATTAACTTTTGAAGGGAGTTATGACCCTGTATAAGAGAGGTAAGAAAGAGTTTGTAGTGTTCTTCTCTGTCAAGATGCTGAGAGAAGATTCTAGTGGATGTTGTTGTAAAGCTCCCCTTGTCTGATTGAATTAGTTGACAGAAGATGGAGAAGCTTTCTCTTGAAAAACCAAGATCTCCAGTAGCAGATTGATCTGGAAGAATAGGTTCTTCAGATTGTTTGTTGCTCTTTTTAGAAGATCTATCTTTGCAGCAGATTCTGAGTAAAAATCCTCTTGATGATGTTCTCTGAGGTTTTTGTGCTGCTTGTCGAAGAGAGAAAAAGAAGAAAATTACTACTTGTATATATCTGTATATTTCTTCTTCTTTTTGTCTATATGTATATCCCTTCTCCTTTTTTTTTGAATTCTGTTGACATTCTTGGAAATAACAACAAGGCTCAAACGACTCTGCCAGGTCCTTTTGTTCCTTGGTCGTGAAAAGATTCCTTTTCATTAAATGTCAACGGCTATTCCTGTCTGGGAAAAAGGAAGGAAAGGAATATATTAATTGAGTTTCAAATATCCTTCCTTATCTGTCAGAATATATCCAAAGATATTGAATAGATCCGTTATAGTCGTCGTTTTGCTATTAGGACAGAATAGAATGTGACTGATAATAAATCTGGAATTCAATAAATGATCTGTCGAACGCTGGGAGCCATCTGTCGAGCGCTGTCCAGAATATGTCGAACACTGGCTAGAAAACTGTCGAGCGCTGTTATATAAAAAAACTGTCGAACACTGAGAGCCATCTGTCGAGCGCTGCTAGTCATTCGTCGAACGCTGATCAGTAAATGTCGAGTGCTGTAACTGGCTGTAATACTTCAGTCTGCTTAGAACAGTTTGTCGAACGATACTAGATGTTTGTCGAACGCCAAAAGCCATTTGTCGAGTGCTGCTAGTCATTCGTCGAACGCTGAAAACCTTAGATTAATCTTAAGTTCTAGCTAGTTTATCAGCCTAAAGACTTGACCCTTAAACTATACAATGGGGTCTACTGATCCTAATCAGTACAAAGTGATCCTGGCCCAAAACAGTAAAAGGGTTGTTCCAACAGCTTCTATCTCTTGTCTCCCTCTCCAGCAAACTCACACATCTGTGTTCCCCGGTAACGGCGCCAAAAACTTGATGGCGCAAATCTCGCACACCGCTATAAGCGGTAGCTCGACTGCGGCACGAAACGGCAGTGTACCGATCGTTCAAGTAATATAAAATGAGGATTAAATCCCCGAGTATCGATCTCAAAGGAACACAGTAAGGTGGAGTTAACGTTCGAGGAAGGACTTGAGATCGAAGTCCAGCGATAGGTGGAGTGCGGACGAATAGGATTTGGTTTGTGAATAATAAAATAAAGTATTACAACTACTCATATGCAATGCCGCTATGCAAAGCTTCGCTCGGCGGGATGGAAGACTACATAGGCCTTGAGCGCACTACTTCATTGGGCGGATGGACGAGTAGGCTAGCGGAATCGAACTATGCAGGCCTTGAGCGCGCTGCTTCGTTAGGCGAATGGAATACGGGCCGCGATGCCACGCTTCAGTGGGCGGATGGACGAGTAGGCATACGGATGAGGGTCGCAAGCACCTCGTCGATAAGCAAGCCACTAGCAATTGCTAGTGCGGCACACGAACACGAAAGCGGAATGGAAATTAGATGGGGGCTCACCTCATAAACATATATGAATAGTATAATCTCAAATAAATGAAATAGACATTACATAAAAAGATTCATTGTGTATATCATCAAAATATAGAAGAGTCTAACTTAAACAATCATCAACATAAAGAAGGAAAAAGAGGGTAAAGGAGTCGACCACATCCGAAGCCTTGCCGAAGATTCACGGTTGGAATCGCTGGGTTGTCAATCTGCATCCAAGCTCGGTCTTCAACTGCGTCCGAGGTAGAGGAGGGTTGTCACTTCCGCACAATGGCTCGTCTTCTTCGTGTCACGATCAAATCTACTCCGATACACGATCTCCTTGCTCGACGTTGGCGATCTTTGGGCTAGAAACCTCTCCTTGGAGCTCAAGGATGATGGAGGAGGCCTAAGGGGGCGGAGAATCGGCGGAAGGGGAGAAAACGGCGGACTGGACAGCAGAAATGCGGAGTCCCCGACCTAAATCGCGAGCAGGACAATTTATAGGCGATGGAATAAACAGTGTGCACGGTCATTGGCGAATGACCAGTGGTCGTGCGCGGTGGAGTTTTGTGATCGTGCGCCTACCTGGGTGGAGCCTGCAAAGTAAGAAATTTATAAAATACCATGTTCGCACGACCAGAGGCGCACGACCGGTGGTCGTGCGCACTATGGTAGGTGGTCGTGCGCACTGGTCAAAACAGAACTCATGAAATTGATGTTAAGTGCGCACGAACAGTGGCGCACGACCGATGGTCGTGCGCACTATCGTAGGTGGTCGTGCGCACTGTCCGAGACAAAACTCAGAAAAAAGGGTTAAGTGCACACGATCAGCGGCGCACGACCAGTGGTCATGCGTTATAGAACCAGCGATCGTGCACAGTGTTCCTGTACAAAGTTGTACCGGGAACACCTGCACAACTCCTGTTTCTACAGAAATGCTAATCAGGCCACTGAAAGTGGCACTAAACAAAACGATAAGGCTATCAAAAGGGAATAAGCATAAAACACACCAAATTAGGCCAAGAAGTGCACCTAGCATAGAAAGACAAATATGAGCTGAAACAGGGCTAAAGTGCAGTGAAACGACTAGAAAAACGGCCTAGATGAGTCCGAATATGTGTATATGATCAGGACTCATCACACCCCCAGACTTACATGTTTGCTCGTCCCGAGCAAATCATCTCAGGGCAAAGAAAAAGAGAACTAGTTGGCTAGGCAATTGTACGAACGAAGTACCATGCGAAGTCGCATCCTCATGCACAAAGAGAAATAGTAGAAAACAATTCTACGTATGCACGGTAAATTTTATTTCCTAGAAACGTAGAAGACATGTTACTCATACTCCATAATGTGAATCACAGTGAATCATCCGGTTACGCGTAGAACGAAAGTAGACAGACAGTGAGGTGAGCATTGCCAAAGATCGGGTCTCGGGAGGATCTCCAAAGGAATCCACCAATGTCGATGACCATACGCTTGCCCGTTCACACTCTCTCCAAGACACTGGTTTGACTCAAGCGCGCAAATCAATAGGACTTTAGGATAAAATAGGGCTTGTGTTTAGGTGGGGTATAACAACGGTAAACAAGAAGGCTAAGCACACAAAACCCAAATGAACAAGTACAAACACAGATAAATCACCCTATGCCCAAACATAATCAAATGGGTGCACACACCAACAGGCTTAGATTTGATAACATCGGTGTGTGCACCTCCTACTCCAAAATACAAAACATTTTTATATTTTTTCCATTTTTCTTTTCTTTTTCGTCTCCCTTTTTTTTAACATTGCATTCATTTTTTTTCACATAATAAATCCAGCATAAATACCATTTGGGCACAACCACATATCACGATATGAACACCACTTCAACACCCCACATTCAAAATATAAATAATAAAGCTCAATCATGGGTGTGCTAATAGGGTTGGCTATTTGGCTTTGGTGACGTATAGTGGAGCTGAATCAAAAGGAGGGGTAGGAACAACTGGGTAGCGAGGGTAATGTGGTAGGAACGGGTACAAGGCTCAACCGGGCCAAAATGAGGGCCTACATCACATTTGCGCGCTTGACTAACCATATACCCATGCTTCGAGAGTCGCTTGGGGCAAGTTCTTAGCCACCGAGAAAGATTAACCTTCCTCCTGACTCGAGCAATACGAGGCTACTGAACGCCTACACACAATTCTACGCCACCGTTTGATTCATAACCGGATTCACAACTAGAGTACAGTAAACAAAATTTACGCTAATAGAAAAATAGAAACTAAAAGCATATAAAGAATTTTAATTTACACAAACTCTAAGTGAACATGAGTGTACGACTAGGGACACTCTTGGAGTCAACATTTTACTCCGCAGTACAATCCTAAGCCAACACAGCATTCTTTACTTAGCGCACAAGTGATAAAAATAACTCAGCACCTGCAAAAATTTAAGCACGTTCTCAAGTGGGTGATGCGGTGCGCGATGCAAATGAACAAAACCAAATATCATAATAAAAGCTTCTAGCATGCAAAAGATGTGTGACCGTGAGTGGGTAACGAAGCGCGGTTCTCCCCCCATACTTAATCTAAGCAAGACATCATAATGATATGACAGTGAAAATCAAAATCGAAAGCTAGGGAAGAAGTTACCCAATGCTCAGCAAGTGAGCATACCAGAAGATGCATGAAAATCTGAAGCAAACCTGCCATTCAGAATTTGCAATGAGTACTTGCAGGGGTGAGCTCCACAAAAACAAAAGAAAGCAGAAATGCTAAAACTGAACAGAAATTAACTAACTACTCTAACTAGGAAAATGAAAATGCAATAAAAGTAAGATAACTACTGGGGTTATTGTCATCCCAGCACGACTTATTCAGGTTTTGTATAGTTCTAGCTTATAGGCCTATGAAAAGAAAAGTGCATAGGTAACTGTTCTAATATGCGCATCGGTAGCGGGTACCGATACGGAGACAGAGTAGTCACCCCTCTACCTAAATATAGATACCTGCTCCTCACAGGTAGAGGGTAGAGAATGTAAGTGGAGGAGGAAATATCCTCACTCAACTCACCAAAAACATCCTTGCCCAGCAAGGTATCATCTCCATGAAGGTGGCAGGAGGAAAAGGTAATGAGTGGAGCTTCCTCTACGGAGGGGGGATCAACCTCCTCACATAAGAGGATGCTCACATCATTGACTTGAGCAAAATGCTCCAAGTCCTCCCGGGGTACCTGCGAAGATTCAACCTGCACAGGCTCTGATGAAGAAGGGGGGTTAGGAAATAAAAGAGAGGAATGACTTAAATAATCAAAAATTGGGGGAGTGGTCCCGGTCTCACTCCCAGCAGGATCCAAACATAGATCACTGTCGGTGTCATATGAGTCATATCGAGGGGGATTCGGGAGCTCAAGGTCCTCTATGGTGAGGTGGACCTCCTCATCCAATTAGGAAGTACAAACCTCCTCATCAGAAGAGGAATCCTCCTCATCCCACTTCGGCGCATCATCGTAGGCCAAGGAGTCACACTCCCCATCGGAGAGAATAACATCCTCGTCCCACTTTGATGCAACCTCAGGCTCCGAATGAACCTCCTGCACAACATCATCAACCAACTCAAAAGGAATAGGAATAGAAAATTCTTGCAGAGAAAGAGGAGGAACAACGGTACTAACATCAGGGAATATATAAACAGGTTCCTCAGGAGGTGAATCCAAAAGAGGAGATGAACGCAAAGGGAGAGGAATCTCCACCACATCATCACACTGAGCAGTTGAAAGTCTGATGGGAATATCTGCAGCAGTCCCCCATAGACAAGGTGGTACTGTGAACTCATCATCAGAATCAGAAGGGGCAACCAAATGAGAGGTGGATGGACAAACACGGACATCCGGTTCATCATCCATCTCCAACTGGCGCTGGAATTCTGCACAGTCTTTCAATGAATGCTCAGTGCTATGACAACACAAACATAATTTTCTATTCCTCGTCAGTCCTTGCGAGGCCGGTGAGGAATACAAAAATGATGGAAGTGGCGAAGAAGAGTGCGACACACGAACACGAAAGCGGAATGGAAATTAGATGGGGGCTCACCTCATAAAGACATATGAATAGTATAATCTCAAATAAATGAAATAGACATTACATAACAAGATTCATTGTGTATATCATCAAAATATAGAAGAGTCTTACTTAAACAATCATCAACATAAAGAAGGAAAAAAGGGTAAAGGAGTCGACTACATCCGAAGCCTTGCCAAAGATTCACGGTTGGAATCGCTAGGTTGTCAATCCGCATCCAAGCTCGGTCTTCAACTGCGTTCGAGGTAGAGGAGGGCTGTCACTTCCTCCCAATGGCTCATCTTCTTCGTGTCACGATCAAATCTACTCCGATACACGATCTCCTTGCTCTACGTTGGCGATCTTTGTGCTAGAAACCTCTCCTTGGAGCTCAAGGATGATGTAGGAGGCCTAGGGGCGGAGAACCGGCGGAAGGGGCAAAAACGGCGGACTGTACAGCAGAAATGCGGAGTCCACAACCTAAATCGCGAGCAGGACAATTTATAGGCACTGGAATAAACAGTGCGCACGGTCATTGGCGCATGACCAGTGGTCGTGCGCGCTGGAGTTTTGTGATCGTGCGCCTACCTGGGTGGAGCCTGCAAAGTAAGAAATTTATAAAATACCATGTTCGCACGACCAGAGGCGCACGACCGGTGGTCGTGCGCACTATCGTAGGTGGTCGTGCGCACTGGTCGAAACAGAACTCATGAAATTGATGTTAAGTGCGCACGAACAGTGGCGCACGACCGGTGGTCGTGCGCACTATCGTAGGTGGTCGTGCGCACTGTCCGAGACAAAACTCAGAAAAAAGGGTTAAGTGCACACGATCAGCGGCGCACGACCAGTGGTCATGCGCTATAGAACCATCGATCGTGCGCAGTGTTCCTGTATAGAGTTGTACCGGGAACACCTGCACAACTCCTGTTTCTACAGAAATGCTAATCAGGCCACTGAAAGTGGCACTCAACAAAACGATAAGGCTATCAAAAGGGAATAAGCATAAAACACACCAAATTAGGCCAAGAAGTGCACCTAGCATAGAAAGACAAATATGAGCTGAAACAGGGCTAAAGTGCAGTGAAACGACTAGAAAAACGGCCTAGATAAGTCCGAATATGTGTAATGATCAGGACTCATCACACCCCCAGACTTACCTGTTTGCTCGTCCCGAGCAAATCATCTCAGGGCGAAGAAAAAGAGAACTAGTTGGCTAGGCAATTGTACGAACGAAGTACCATGCGAAGTCGCATCCTCATGCACAAAGAGAAATAGTAGAAAAAAATTCTACGTATGCACGGTAAATTTTATTTTCTAGAAACGTAGAAGACATATTACTCATACTCCTAATGTGAATCATAGTGAATCATCCGGTTACGCGTAGAACGAAAGTAGACAGACAGTGAGGTGAGCATTGCCAAAGATCGGGTCTCGGGAGGATCTCCAAAGGAATCCACCAATGTCGATGACCATACGCTTGCCCGTTCACACTCTCTCCACGACACTGGTTTGACTCAAGCGCGCAAATCAATAGGACTTTAGGATAAAATAGGGCTTGGGTTTAGGTGGGGTATAACAACGGTAAACAAGAAGGCTATGCACACCAAACCCAAATGAACAAGTACAAACACAGATAAATCACCCTATGCCCAAACATAATCAAATGGGTGCACACACCAACAGGCTTAGATTTGATAACATCGGTGTGTGCACCGCCTACTCCAAAATACAAAACATTTTTATATAATTTCCATTTTTTCTTTTCTTTTTCGTCTCCCTTTTTTTTAACATTGCATTCATTTTTTTTCACATAATAAATCCAGCATAAATACCATTTGGGCACAACCACATATCACGATATGAACACCACTTCAACACCCCACATTCAAAATATAAATAATAAAGCTCAATCATGGGTGTGCTAATAGGGTTGGCTATTTGGCTTTGGTGACGTATAGTTGAGCTGAATCAAAAGGAGGGGTAGGCCCAACTGGGTAGCGAGGGTAATGTGGTAGGAATGGGTACAAGGCTCAACCGGGCCAAAATGAGGGCCTACATCACATTTGCTCGATTGACTAACCATATACCCATGCTTCGAGAGTCGCTTGGGGCAAGTTCTTAGCCACCGAGAAAGATTAACCTTCCTCCCGACTCGAGCAATACGAGGCTACTGAACGCCTACACACAATTCTACGCCACCGTTTGATTCATAACCGGATTCACAACTAGAGTACAGTAAACAAAATTTACGCTAATAAAAAAATAGAAATTAAAAGCATATAAAGAATTTTAATTTACACAAACTCTAAGTGAACATGAGTGTACGACTAGGGACACTCTTGGAGTCAACATTTTACTCCGCAGTACAATCCTAAGCCAACACAGCATTCTTTACTTAGCGCACAAGTGATAAAAAAAACTCAGCACGTGCAAAAATTTAAGCACGTTCTCAAGTGGGTGATGCGGTGTGCGATGCAAATGAACAAAACCAAATATCATAATAAAAGCTTCTAGCATGCAAAAGATGTGTGACCGTGAGTGGGTAACGAAGCGCGGTTCTCCCCCCAGACTTAATCTAAGCAATACATCATAATGATATGACAGTGAAAATCAAAATCGAAAGCTAGGGAAGAAGTTACCCAATTCTCAGCAAGTGAGCATACCAGAAAATGCATGAAAATCTGAAGCAAACCCGACATTCAAAATTTGCAATGAGTACCTGCAGGGGTGAGCTCCACAAAAACAAAAGAAAGCAGAAATATTAAAACTGAACAGAAATTAACTAACTTCTCTAACTAGGAAAATGAAAATGCAATAAAAGTAAGATAACTACTGGGGTTATTGTCATCCCAGCACGACTTATTCAGGTTTTGTACAGTTCTAGCTTATAGGCCTATGAAAAGAAAACTGCACAGGTAACTGTTCTAATATGCGCATCGGTAGCGGGTACCGATACGGAGACAGAGCAGTCACCCCTCTACCTAAATATAGATACCTGCTCCTCACAGGTAGAGGGTAGAGAATGTAAGTGGAGGAGGAAATATCCTCACTCAACTCACGAAAAACATCCTTACCCAGCAAGGTATCGTCTCCATGAAGGTGGCAGGAGGAAAAGGTAATGAGTGGAGCTTCCACTACGGAGGGGGGATCAACATCCTCACATAAGAGGATGCTCACATCATTGACTTGAGCAAAATGCTCCAAGTCCTCCTGGGGTACCTGCGAAGATTCAACCTGCACAGGCTCAGATGAAGAAGGGGGGTTAGGAAATTAAAGAGAAGAATGACATAAATAATCAAAAATTGGGGGAGTGGTCCCGGTCTCACTCCCAGCAGGATCCAAACATAGATCACTGTCGGTGTCATATGAGTCATAGTGAGGGGAATTCGGGAGCTCAAGGTCCTCTGTGGTGAGGTGGACCTCCTCATCCAATAAGGAAGTACAAACTCCTCATCAGAAGAGGAATCCTCCTCATCCCACTTCGGCGCATCATCGTGGGCCAAGGAGTCACACTCCCCATCGGAGAGAATAACATCCTCGTCCCACTTTGATGCAACCTTAGGCTCCGAATGAACCTCCTGCACAACATCATCAACCAACTCAAAAGGAATAGGAATAGAAAATTCTTGCAAAGAAAGAGGAGGAACAACGGTTGTAACGCCCCTGATTTTCGTTAATTATTTTACGTACCCTCTGTGACGTATTTTTGGCGTAAGGGCGTTATGTCAGCTCGTCTGGTAGTGTTTCGAGTTTTAGCTTAGTTAAAGCTTGTGATTTAGGTCAAGCGTGCGAGATTTCGCGTCGTTTCGAGTTAAAGTGAAGATTTTGAGTGGATATCAAGATTTTAGCTTCGGAAGGCTTTATCCGGAGTTTGGCTCGTCGGAATTGAATTCTAACTCCGCCGTTGGATTCGTAGCGCCGTTTTTCAGTTAAGGAGCGAATTTCGTAGAAATCCGAGGTAATCTGGTCGCCCTCGCAGTTTAAGTAAATAAGGGAATTAATTAATTAATTAATTAAATATTAAATTAGGTTTTCATATAAATACCTAAAACATCTCCTCCTATGCATCTTCCTTTTCCTCGATCAAAATCAGCCACCAAGGGTTAGGGCGAGAGCGGAGCTTCGGAGAGCTTCCGGCCGGTGATTTCTAGGGTTGTAGTGGTCGGAATCGGGATTGGATTGAAGATTTGGAAAGCTCTCGGCGAGATCTTCGTTCTAGCGGTAAGCTTTTCTCGTTTCGTGGAGTTTTGGGAGATTTGGCGGTGACCTAACTCTTCCTTTTGGTCCGAATCGTTCCAGGATTTCGTGCTTGTGTGTTTCCTTAGCCTTCGGAGCGGAGGATCTCGAGTTTTGCAAGGTTAAGGCAAGTGGTTTCTTCCTCTTTCTCTCTTGATCCTTTTGACGATTGGTTTGCTCGTTTTGAGCTCTTGTCATGCTGATTAGCAAGATTTTTGTGTGTTTGGTGTAGTAACTTATGATCTAGAACCTCCCCTTGATTTTCTCCTCTTCAATCTTACCCTAGTATCTAGTTTTTTTTCCTTGGAGAAAACCGTGAGCTAAATAAATTCCATTTTTTCTTGCTGATTCTAGCTTACTCGAGAAATCACCTACCTTATGTCTCGAGAAACTGCTTATTACTCGAGAAATTGCCTGTCTTGTCTCGAGAAATCCTTTCCATGTCTCGAGAAATCCCTTGCTTTGTCTCGAGAATTCCTTGATGTCTCGAGAAATCCCTTGCTTGTCTCGAGAATTCCTTGATGTCTCGAGAAATCCCTTGCTTTGTCTCAAGAATTCCTTGATGTCTCGAGAATTCCTTCTGATGTCTCGAGAAATCACCTTTCGTATCTCGAGAGACTGCCTTTTTCTCGAGAATTCAACCTTCTATTTCTCGAGAAGTCCTCAATTTGAGGTGGTTTTTGTGTGGTTTCCGGTGGTGGGATTTCAAAATCACCTTTCGTATCTCGCGAGACCACCGCCAGGGGCGCTGCCCCTCGGACCCCGTTAGGGGCTCTGCCCCTAAGACCCCGCCAGGGGCGCGACCCCTTGGAACCCCGCCAGGTGCGCATGTGATTTTGTTGAGTTTTTTATGTTTGAATCTCGTGTCCCCTCGGGTGCACTTGGATGGTGGCCAGTGACCTTTCAGTGCTCCTGATCTCGAATCCCTCTCGTTTGAACTTTTTTTTCTACTCGTTGTGGTCTGTTGACATTTGAGTTACTCTTATGATTCATATTGATCGATGTGTACTTCGCCTTGGCCCTATTTCTTAGGGCCTTCCAGTGATTATCCTTTCGGGCAGCGTCCCGTGTTTAATTAAAATTTAAGTGATAAGAACTACTGTCTTTAGCCTTACACAGTAGTTGTGTTTGGGGGACAGTGGGGGGGGGGGGGAATGTTACAGCCTTGCACGGTAGTCGTGTCTGGGTGGTTGGGTCTAGTGGTACCCCTACCTGGTTTTGGGCTTTGGGTAGCGGAGGTAGTTAACCGCTCCCGTATAATTTGAGCTGATCAGTCTCTTTAATTGATAAAACTAAATAAATGAACGTGTTGTTTCTCTTTTGGTATTTAGTGCACTTGAAGCTTGTTGACTCTTTGTTTAGAGCTCTCTTTCGGTAAATTTGGCTTGGGTTGGTACCCCTTATGCCTTGCTTGTTTTTCTGCTAGTTTTCTGCCACTTGTAATTCCTTGCTGAGGCGTTCTTTGTTTTATTGAATGCCTCAGGTTCAGAGCCGTAGCGGCTAGTGGTGTAGCCTGAAGTTCAGAGTTTTAGTAGCTGTTCACCCCGCTGCTGCGAGGTAGTTGTTTTAGTTACTTCTTGTGCTCAGACATACTAGTTGGTGCCAATGGGTTAGTGTCATGTTGTTGACGTCCATTATGCCCCTTTTTGTACTTTATAGATTATTTGCCAGATTATGCCACTACTTTTAGATCTTGTGTATCTTACCCTCTGGGAATGATTTATGCTAGGTGCACTATAGTTATAAAATGTTTTTTCTTCATCCTCATTGCATTCTTTCTAACTGAAACCCTTACTTTAAAGTCGCCTAAAGGTATTTTCTACTCTTACAGTACGCCTAGTTATGTGCATATCATTTACCTCATACTCCGTCGTTTGCATACATGTAGGACTTTAAGTAAATTAAATCAAGTACTTTCTGCTGCAATTATATATACTTTCTCGGTGGACTGGTTGATCCACGAACTTAGAGACACAGTTCTTATCTCAAAACCCCTGATAAATGATTTCAAATGATGACTTATCATATAATCAAGTTTGTTTAGTTAAGTAATAGGTTCCCGCCTGAGCGTCTACAGTTGTCTCTTGTATGACGTGGCATCATGACGTATATTTTCTCTTACTCTGATATTCTTAAATTCGGAGAAAATGCGGGTTGTGACAACGGTACTAACATCAGGGAATATATAAACAGGTTCCTCAGGGGGTGAATCCAAAAGAGGAGATGAACGCAATGGGAGAGGAATCTCCACCACGTCATCACACTGAGCAGTTGAAAGTCTGATGGGAATATCTGCAGCAGTCCCCCATAGACAAGGTGGTACTGTGAACTCATCATCAGAATCAGAAGGGGCAACCAAATGAGAGGTGGATGGACAAACACGGACATCCGGTTCATCATCCATCTCCAACTGGCGCTGGAATTCTGTACAGTCTTTCAATGAATGCTCAGTGCTATGACAACACAAACATAATTTTCTATTCCTCGTCAGTCCTTACGGGGCCGGTGAGGAATACAAAAATGATGGAAGTAGCGAAGAAGAGTGACCATAAGACTTGGGTACAGTGTATGAAGTGTCGTAGGAAAACGATGCTTCATGCACTGAGCCACGAGAATTATGCCCACCATCTTCAGTGGGGCACTCATCACTAGAATGCCTAGCATCCCCACACCATTTGTAACGGATATTTAGATAAGCAAACATGGTGCAAAGGAAGATAATTCACCAATAGAAATATTCTAAGCAAGAATTAACTATACACACACAATAAAATTGAAAACCTGCTTTTGAAAAATTGCAAATAAAGATTAGAAACAAAAAATTAAAAGATGCTACTTAAATAACAAGAAATATAAAAGATGGTATAAACAAAGGGCACAAGGGCTTCTATCTCTTGTCTCCCTCTCCAGCAAACTCACACATCTGTGTTCCCCGGCAACGGCGCCAAAAACTTGTTGGCGCAAATCTCGCACACCGCTATAGGCGGTAGCTCGACTGCGGCACGAAACGGCAGTGTACCGATCGTTCAAGTAATATAAAATGAGGAGTAAATCCCCGAGTATCGATCTCAAAGGAACACAGTAAGGTGGAGTTAACGTTCGAGGAAGGACTTGAGATCGAAGACCAGCGATAGGTGGAGTGCGGACGAAAGGGATTTGGTTTGTGAATAATAAAATAAAGTATTACAACTACTCCTATGCAATGCCGCTATGCAAAGCTTCGCTTGGCGGGATGGAAGACTACGTAGGCCTTGAGCGCACTACTTCGTTGGGCAGATGGACGAGTAGGCTAGCGGAATCGAACTATGCAGGCCTTGAGCGCGCTGCTTCGTTAGGCGAATGGAATACGGGACGCGATGCCATGCTTCGGTGGGCGGATGGACGAGTAGGCATACGGATGAGGGTCGCAAGCACCTCGTCGACAAGCACGCCACTAACAATTGCTAGTGCGGCACACGAACACCAAAGCGGAATGGAAATTAGATGGGGGCGCACCTCATAAACACATATGAATAGTATAATCTCAAATAAATGAAATAGACATTACATAACAAGATTCATTGTGTATATCATCAAAATATAGAAGAGTCTAACTTAAACAATCATCAACATAAAGAAGGAAAAAGAGGGTAAAGGAGTCGACCACATCCGAAGCCTTGCCGAAGATTCACGGTTGGAATCGCTGGGTTGTCAATCCGCATCCAAGCTCGGTCTTCAACTGCGTTCGAGGTAGAGGAGGGCTGTCACTTCCTCCCAATAACTCGTCTTCTTCGTGTCACGATCAAATCTACTCTGATACACGATCTCCTTGCTCGACGTTGGTGATCTTTGGGCTAGAAACCTCTCCTTGGAGCTCAAGGATGATGGAGGAGGCCTAGGGTGCGGAGAACCGGCGGAAGGGGCGAAAACGGCGGACTGGACAGCAGAAATGCGGAGTCCCCGACCTAAATCGCGAGCAGGACAATTTATAGGCGCTGGAATAAACAGTGCGCACGGTCATTGGCGCACGACCAGTGGTCGTGCGCGCTGGAGTTTTGTGATCGTGCGCCTACCTGGGTGGAACCTGCAAAGTAAGAAATTTATAAAATACCATGTTCGCACGACCAGAGGCGCACGACCGGTGGTCGTGCGCACTATCGTAGGTGGTCGTGCGCACTGGTCGAAATAGAACTCATGAAATTGATGTTAAGTGCGCACGAATAATGGCGCACGACCGGTGGTCATGCGCACTATCGTAGGTGGTCGTGCGCACTGTCCGAGACAGAACTCAAAAAAAAGGGTCAAGTGCTCACGATCAGCGGCGCACGAACAGTGGTCATGCGCTATAGAACCAGCGATCGTGCGCAGTGTTCCTGTACAGAGTTGTACCGGGAACACCTGCACAACTCCTGTTTCTACAGAAATGCTAATCAGGCCACTGAAAGTGGCACTCAACAAAACGATAAGGCTATCAAAAGGGAATAAGCATAAAACACACCAAATTATGCCAAGAAGTTCACCTAGCATAGAAAGACAAATATGAGCTGAAACAGGGCTAAAGTGCAGTGAAACGACTAGAAAAACGGCTTAGATGAGTCTGAATATGTGTATATGATCAGGACTCATGCGGACGGAACGAGAACAGCCGGAACACTTCCGTCGTTTCTCTCTCGCGAAAAGGCTCGATCTAAAAACCGTCTGTATCGAAGCACTAAACACGTTCCTTTTATAAGCAAGGCATAAAATCGGCTATCCGCAGACCAGAGAAAAAAAATAGAAAATCTGTCCAGATTTACATTCGCCGAATTTGACTAATCAAATTAACCGAATTCGACTAATCACTATAACCGAATTCGGCGAAACCATTTCGACGAATTCGACTATATATAAATTCGGCTATTCACTATAACCGAATTCGGCGAAACCATTTCGACGAATTCGACTATATATATAAATTCGGCGAAACCCTTTAGTCGAATTTGCCATTAGCCGAATTCGTCTAAACCCTTTAGTCAAATTCGGTTAATGCCTTTAGCCGAATTATCTAGTGTAAAATCCGTTCTTTTAAACACTTTAAACGATTTCCCTTTTGAGACATTCTCAACTTGATTCCAAGCAGTCACAGGATTGGTCCTCCACTCATATCCAATATGAGTAAGGCCAACACAATCCTTTCTCCAATTTCTCCAAACGCTTTTATGTGTGACCCTATAGGCTCATATTGCGTTGGCAGCAAGACTAACTGTTGATTGCTTTGAGATCATCTCAGAAACTCCAACAGTCTCCCACTTGATCACAAAGTATCAACAAAAGTCTCACAAACAATGAGCGGCATCTAGCAATACATCATTGCTACCCAAGCAATAAGAGTTCATAACTCATATAAGCCTGCCATGACCAATGTATCAGTGTTGTCATGTCCCTTTGTCCTTTACATCCGGATAGAACTAGAGGCATGGACCGTGTCACCCTCATAATTGTTCAATCCTAGTTTCCTGATCTAGAATAGACTATCTGAAATTGGTGAGCTCAATATCATATATTGAGTCAACCAAGCATGGCCATGCATTTCTTAGTCTCATTCCATCAAGGGGCCCATGGATGTAACTCCTGTCATACAGGAGGACAAATCCCATTTCTGCTCATACACAAACATCCAAATGATTCGTAACATACCCAACAACCACCCTTATCATCAACCTTTCTCAAGAGAAGACTTTAGATGGCATCAAAGTACGCTCTTCCTCACCTGAAGAATGCTATGACTTCAGGTCAAAGTACCACAAACACCATTGTCACTTGAGACCTACTTGTGACACGTTCATATAACAATCCATAAAGTAGTTTCACGGGGGGTCTGTCTAGTACAACTTGTTCTTAACAAGTACCCATGTGATGACTTGATATCACAATATCATGACCTGTGAGAACCGGTCATCAGTCAACGCACATGCTGGTCTTTTGGTCTCATCCTCGCCCTAAATTTCTAGGATGATACCTCGACCAGGGACCATTTAAGAATGAAGCTTCATTTAAACATAGACCCTCACATTCAAGTCACGTACTTGAATTCCTATGGAAGCAAACACTCAAAGGGCATTTATTATGCTAATTAATCTTATCAGACAGATATAAATGACATAATAAAAGAACTTGCCATAAATATAAAATGAAATACATAGTACATTTTACATTTCATCCAATGAACAAACAACCAACAAATATGCAATCCACAAGGCTCGCACTAAAGATAATCATTCAGGTATCTAATACCCATTGATCTAACATGACCATCATGCTTCTTTTGCGCAAGAGGCTTTGTTAGTGGATCTGCTATATTTTCTTCAGTTGGTACTCTGCATATTCTCACATCTCCACGATCGACAATCTCTCGAATAAGATGGAAGCGCTGAAGTATGTGCTTGGAGCGCTGATGAGATCTAGGTTCCTTGGCTTGTGCAATTGCACCGTTGTTGTCACAGTAGAGAACTACGGGACCAACAATGCTAGGAACTACATCAAGCTCGCTGATGAATTTCCTAATCCATACAGCCTCCTTCGCCGCATTCGCTGCAGCGATATACTCGGCCTCAGTCATAGAATCGACAACTGTCTCCTGCTTGGAACTCTTCCAGCTTACAGCTCCTCCATTAAGGCAAAACACAAAACCTGACTGTGACTTTGAGTCATCTCTGTCAGTTTGGAAGCTTGCATCCATGTAACCCTTTACAACGAGCTCTTCCTCTCCACCAAACACCAAGAATGTATCTTTAGTCCTTCTCAAGCACTTTAGGATATTCTTGACTGGGATCCAGTGACCATCACCCAGATCAGACTGATACCTGCTAGTCATGCTTAATGCATATGAGACATCGGGTCGAGTACATAACATTGCGTACATGATTGATCCAATTGCCGAAGCATATGGAATCAACTTCATGCGGTCCTTATCTTCCAAAGATTTTGGACACTAGTCCTTAGAGTGCTCACACCAGGTGACATGGGTAAGAATCCTTTCTTCGACTCAAGCATGTTGAACCGTTTCAACACCTTGTCAATGTATGTACTCTGGGTCAAACCCAGCAACTTCTTCGATCTATCTCTATAGATCTTAATACCAAGTATGTAAGTCGCTTCACCCAAGTCTTTCATAGAAAAGCACTTCCCTAGGTTGTTCTTAACAACTTGCAGGGTCGGAATGTCATTCCCGATCAGCAGTATGTCATCTACATACAATATCAGGAAGACAACAATGCTCCCACTAATCTTCTTGTAAACACAAGGCTCATCTTCGTTCTTGATGAAACCAAACTCTTTGATCTTCTCATCAAAACGCAGATTCCAACTTCGAGAAGCTTGTTTCAATCCATAAATGGATCGATTCAACTTGCATATTTTAGTGGCTTCATCTGGAGATACAAAACCCTCGGGTTGTGTCATATACACTTCCTCAAGGAGGTTTCCATTAAGGAAAGTCGTTTTGACATCCATTTGCCAGATCTCGTAGTCATAATACGCAGCAATAGCAAGTAGAATTCTGATGGACTTGACCATGATCACAGGGGAAAAGGTCTCATCATAGTCAACATCATGAATTGGCCTGAAACCTTTAGCCACCAGCCGGCCTTTGAATGTCTGTACATTCCCATCCATGTCGGTCTTCTTCTTGAAGACCCATTTGCACTCTATGGGTCGTACCCCTTCAGGTGGTTCCACCAAGGTCCAAACTTAGTTTGTGTACATGGAGTCCATTTCAAATTTCATGGCCTCAAGCCACTTCTCGGAATCGGGTCCATTCATAGCCTCTTGGTAGGTTGTAGGCTCATCATCATGATCCATAAGCAACACACTACCTATTTGAGACACGAGAAATCCATATCTCTCAGGATCAAATCTTGGTCTACCAGATCTATGTAGGACTTGTGTTTCTTGAGCAGGCTCTCCAGCTATAACTTCTTGTAGTCCTCGCTCAGGTTCCAATTCTGGTTTGTTCATTGTTTGTGGCTATTGAACTTCTTCAAGTTCTACCTTTGTAGTCTTTCTGGATAAGAACTCTTTCTCCAAAAAGACACCAGTCCTTACGACAAACACTTTGCCCTCAGACGGTAAGTAGAAGTAGTATCCTTTGGTTTCCCTAGGATACCCCACGAGATAACATTTATCTGATTTGGGTTCTAGCTTGTCAGGCATTTGACGTCGCACGTATGCCTCACAGCCCCAAATCTTGATGAACGACATACTAGGATGCTTCCCAGTCCATATCTCATATGGTGTCTTTAGAACCGTTTTCGTTGGAACTCGATTTAGTGTGAAAGCAGCAATCTCTAAAGCAAAACCCCAAAAGGAAATGGGCAAATATGCATGACTCATCATCGATCGCACCATGTCTAATAAGGTACGATTCCTCCTTTCAGAAACACCATTATGTTGAGGTGTTCCAGGCGGAGTGAGCTGTGATATAATACCACACTCTTTCAGATGATCACGAAACTCATGACTCAGATATTCGCCACCTCGATCAGATCGGAGTGCTTTTATCCTTTTTCCCAGTTGGTTCTCCACTTCATTTTTAAACACTTTGAACTTTTCAAAGGTCTCGGATTTGTTCTTCATAAGAAACACGTGCCCGAATCTACTGAAATCATCAGTAAATGTAACGAAGTAGTAGAACCCACCTCTAGCCATAGAACTCATGGGTCCTCATACATCACTATGTATAATACCCAAGAGATCATTAGCACTCTCATTACAACTAGTGAAAGGAGCTTTCGTCATCTTGCCTAATAAACATGACTCGCATCTCTCAAATGATTCATAATCAAATGAGTCCAGTAGTCTGATGCGCGTCGGCAAGTGCACCGGTCGCTGTCAAGTAATAATTGTGGAGAATAAATTCCCCGGATGTCGGTCTCTTGAGGAATGCAGGATGGGTGAACGAATCGCGCAGTGATTATTGTTACACAAGCGTTTCACAAACACAAAGAGGGGTTTTTGGTTGGTTTTCCTAATTTTAACAACACAACAGAGATGCGGGTCGAGAACACCGCTTCGCAAAGTGAGGTGGATGCAACGACTGCGATGCCGTGCTTCGTGAGGCGGATGAAGTGAACTCAAGTGCGGAAGGGTGAGGGTCGCAAACACCTCTTCACAACCGTCGTTAGCTCTTGCTAACACGGAGCAAACACCTTGCGTGCGTGTGCGAGTGAGTGAGTGAGAACGGAATGAATCATGAGCAAACCATGGAGAAAAACAAAGAAATATTCATTTTCATCAAAGTAAATATCACAATATTCATCTAGTACATGGTTCGAAGAGTGCAATGAAGGGAAAGAAGGAAGAAATAACCGGCGGTGAAGACTAGCGGCCGTTCACGGCCGGAATGGTAGGTTGTCGGGCTACCTCCGGACTCGGACGGGCAATGCTTCCGGCGTAGAGAGCTGTCACTATCCCCCTACGTGCTCCGTCGTCTTCGACTCAAGGTCTCTTCTTCTTCTCACAGGGCGGAAAGCGAAAATGGGTGCTTGGAGGCTTGCGGACGATGGAGAACACTCACGGACGATGGAGGAAGGCTTGGAATAGATGGAGGAGGCTTCCCCTTGTGTGGAAGATGAAGTAGGGGCGTTCCAGGGCGGTGGTCGGCGGCGTGCGGAACAGGAACCTCGCTCCCGGAAGATCGATCCGCCCTAAAATCGCAACAGGCGTTTAAATAGGCGCTGGATTGAATACTGCGCACGATCATTGGCGCACGACCAGTGGTCGTGCGCACTGGAATTCTGCGATCGTGCGCACTGCCTGGACAGAACCTGCAAGAGACGAGATTATAAAATACAATGTTCGCACGACCAGTGGCGCACGACCGGTGGTCGTGCGCACTGGAGTTGATGGTCGTGCGCACTACAGCAAACAGAACTCAGAAATTTAATGGTCAATGCGCACGAGCAGTGGCGCACGACCGATGGTCGTGCGCACTGGAGTCGATGGTCGTGCGCACTGTACCAGACAGAACTCGTGAAAAAGGGTTAAGTGCGCACGATTAGTGGCGCACGACCGGTGGTCGTGCGCACTAGAACAAGTGATCGTGCGCAGTGTTCCTGTGCAGAATTGCACCGGAAACACTTGCACGCCTCCTATTCCAGCACAAACACAGATCTAGCCACCGAAAGTGGCACTTAACAACATATGAATACTACTAAAGATAATACACACGAAAACACACCAAAGTGGGCCTAAATGTGCACCTAGCATGGGTTATCAAATATAGACTATAATAAGGCTAAAGTGCGTGATATTGACAAAATAACGGCCCGGATGAGTCCATAAATGTATATATGATCAGGACTCATCATAGTCCATCTTTATGGAGCTTGGATATGCGTTTCTCGTTTATATGGCCTAAACGACAATGCCAAAGGTACGTAGGATTCAAGTCATTTGTTTTTAGTCTTTTAGTATTTTCTATGTTATAGATCGGATGGTCTAAGTTCAATACATATAAACCATTAAACATTTGGGCTACACCATAACAAACATCATTCTTATAAATAGAACAACAATTGTTCTTAACTAAGAAAGAAAAACCAATCATGTCCAAACATGAAATAGAAATAATGTTTCTAGTTATGGCCGGAACATAATAACAATTATCTAGTTCTATTACAAGCCCTGTGGGCAAAGAAAGACAGTAAACACCAACGGCGACGGCAGCAACTCTTGCTCCATTCCCGACGTGCAGGTCTACCTCCCCTTTACCCAGCATTCTTCTCCTTCTCAGTTTCTGCACATTTATACAAATGTGAGAACTACATCTGGTATCCAATACCCAGGATGAAGGAGCAGAAAGGTTTATTTCTATAACAAAAATACCTGAAGTGGAAGTCATACTTCCCTTCTTCTTCTGCAGATCTTCTAGATACTGAGGACAGTTCCTCCTCCAGTGCCCTGCCTTACCACAATGGTGGCACTTCCCTTCCTTAGCCAATCCTTTCCTTTTCAGTGTTGAAGACTTGGGATCAAGATGTGACTTAGGTCCTACCTTAGTCTTCTTGGTTCCCTTGCCCTTGCCCTTACCTTTATGCACCATCAGTATGGGGCTAGCAGGCTTGGTCTTCTTCATGTTGATCTCGGCAGTTCTTAACATGCTTAGGAGCTCGGGCAGTGTCTTGTCAATTTCATTCATATTGTAATTTAAGACAAACTGCTCGTAACTATCCGACAACGATTGGAGGATCAGATCAGTGGCCAACTCTTGGCTCAAAGGAAACCCCAGTCTTTCAAGGCTCTCTATATACCCAATCATCTTGAGTACGTGAGTTCCTACTGGGTCTCGAGCTCCCATCTTACACTGAAATAACGCCCTGGATATATCAAACCTCTCTTGGCGAGCTTGCCCTTGAAACATTTTCTTCAGGTGGTCAACCATCTCGTAACAACTCATGTTCTCATGTTGCTTCGGAAGCTCAGAGTTCATAGTCGCGAGCATAAGGCATTCAACATCCAAGGAGTCATCTCCATACTTCTTATAAGTATTTTTATCTGCACGTGGTGCATTAGAGGCTGGCTCTTCAGGGGGATCTTCTTCCAAGACATAGAGCTTGCGCTCTTGCCTGAGAACAATTCTCAGGTTTCTATACCAGTCAAGGAAATTTGCCCCATTTAGCTTATCCTTCTCAAGGATCGCTATCAGGGACAAGGCGGAGTGAGATCCACTTGCCATGGATATTCTACAAGGAATTTTGCAAAGTAAAATTTTAGTACTATATTTCAAAATACATTTTATATTATATTAATAAGGACTTTTATTAAAGAGCTCCCACTATTTTAATCAAATCAATAACCCTTAATATTGATTCGGAGAGTTTATGCGAGCCACTCTCTTAGTGGACAAGATCCGTATTTCACCAACACCACGAGTCCGCTTTGGCGTTCCTCTCATAATGCGGTTATTTAGGTAGACAACATTTGTCAATTGCATCACTATGCAACTCTTGTATGGTTGGTGAATAACTCTTTATTCGCATCCATCATATGGAGCATGCCAACCCTATGCCTCTAGGCACTCAACCTTTGAGGTCACCTAGTTAAGTTAGACCCGATGTCGACAGTGGGATATCACAATTATCCGCTCGCACCCTTACCAAGATAGATTAATGCACCTTGCTTTGGCAAGCCCACACTTCATCGATCGAGGCAGGAAGAGTGTCATCCATCGGAAGGCATCTATTTACTTAATACTGAATAAGGGATTTTATTTTTTCAAGTGATGAACATTTCATCGCGATTAACATTTAATCACAGTGCACAATCAGAAAATAAAATTACAACATTCACATTCAGATACATCCCAGATGTGCACAAAAACAGTCTATCAACACTTTGACAAAATAGGGCTAAATCTGAGCATTTAGAACACTTCTAAATCTCCAGATTTACATGCATTGGACATATGAACAACAACTCCACAAGTGCAGTAGAGAAGCTCGTCTCTCATGTCAGATTCAATAATCTAAACATTTGGTTTCACAAACAATTTTGAGGGACGGTTACTGCAGAGGAGAAACAACCTCTGAAACATGAAAATTGCAACGCAATCTCATGCGTTCCTGGCGGGGTTCCAAGGGGCCACGCCCCTGGCAGGGTCTCGCTGACCGATCAGCAAGCGGGATCAAGGGGCAGAGCCCTTGCGGGGTGCGGGGCAGAGCCCCGACCAAAATTTTGAAATCCCACCACCATAAACCTCACAAAATCACATCAAATGTGATATTCCAAGAGGAAATTAGGGCATTTAGAACGCTTCCAAATATCCCAATTTACACGCACTTGACCGCAACCTAGCTCTGATACCACTGTTGGGTTTTCTATACCCCTTCATAAGGGATGACATATCAAATATGCGTAGCGGAAATGAACAAGAACAACCCAAAAAGGGATCAACGGATCTTGCGGTTTTCATGATTCAAGAGAATATGCAAATCGAATACAATATACCTTCGCGGGATTGAGTCAATACTCAACCAAGGTGCTCCAAAGAGAAATCCGAAATCTGCCTTTGAGTTCTTCAAGGATCGAAATAGATCAACCCCTCTACAAAAGTCCACACAAGCGATGAAGAACCCTAGCTTCTTGTCGTACAAGAACTAGGTCGGAGAAGGATGCTCCCAACGTCCTCACGAACTGCTAGGTCCGATCCAGAGGAGGCGGCGACCGGCGACGGCGTCTAGTGGCGGCGGAACGATGATCGGCGGACGGAACGAGAACAACCGGAACACTTCCGTCGTTTCTCTCTCGCGAAAAGGCTCGATCTAAAAACCGTCTCTATCGAAGCCCTAAACACGTTCCTTTTATAAGCAAGGCATAAAATCGGCTATCTGCAGACCAGAGAAAAAAACAGAAAATCTGTCCAAATTTACATTCGCCGAATTCGACTAATCACTATAACCGAATTCGGCGAAACCATTTCGACGAATTCGACTATTTATAAATTCGGCTATTCACTATAACCGAATTCGGCGAAACCATTTCGACGAATTCGACTATATATATAAATTCGGCGAAACCCTTTAGTCGAATTTTCCATTAGCCGAATTCGTCTAAACCCTTTAGTCCAATTCGGTTAATGCCTTTAGCCGAATTATCTAGTGTAAAATCCGTTCTTTTAAACACTTTAAACGATTTCCCTTTTGAGACATTCTCAACTTGATTCCAAGCAGTCACAGGATTGGTCCTCCACTCATATCCAATATGAGTAAGGCCAACACAATCCTTTCTCCAATTTCTCCAAACGCTTTTATGTGCGACCCTATAGGCTCATATTGCGTTGGCAGCAAGACTAACTGTTGATTGCTTTGAGATCATCTCAGAAACTCCAACAAGCAAGCCACACAAGTTGTAAGCTATCTGCTGCTGCTGTGGGCGGTTATCATATCGTATAGGTGGTGACTGCACTCCTCACCTCTACTATAAATAGAGCCCCCCCCCCCCGGACCGAAGAAAGAAATTGAGAACTGTAAGTGAGAGCTCGCGAGTTATTGTGCAGATAGAACTTTTTTTTGCGCAATTTGAGATTTGTCTTTGCTGTGTTCACAGGTTCGGCGGCTTGCTTGTGGTTCTGATTTGATCAGAGGAGACCGCAGTGGATAAGTCGGTAGCAGTTAGTGGCGAGTAGCAGCAGGAGGTCATGGTTTGCGACAAGGCAATTATCTCTGGCTCGTTTCAGCTTTCAATAAGGATCAGTCCACGACGGGTAGGTGATGAGTCCCAGTTATATACCCTTTTATGGACTCATCTGCGCCGATAATCTAGTCAAAACACTACACATTAGACTTATTATCGTTCATATTTGATTGATATCTGTTATTCCATGCTAATTGCACTTTTAGCTCGTATTGGTGTGCAATTGCGCGCTATTATGTTGGGGGTAAGCACCTTGTGCTCCCCATTTCTTAAATTGCTGATTTAAGTAGTTTTCTTGTGCTGGAAGAGTGCTCTATGCAGTTTGTTGTGCTGAGCAGGTGGGAAGATCACCATTTTTGGTAAAAATCATTTCCTGTGTGAATCACACGGTTGTGCGTTTACTTGACGCACGATCGGTGTGACCGAATGTGCTTGTCTGTTCACAAAATGGTGATCTGGATTTGACCAAGAGTTTTTACGCACGGTTGGTTTTGATCGTGCGTGAGTAAATCGCACGAGCCCCTCTGTTGGCCTGTTTTCATGCATTCTGCATTTACCCATGCATTTTTACGCATGGTCTGTTCTGACCGTGCGTGAGTAAAATCTAAAGCCATTTTTACGCATTTATCATCTCAGGATCGATTATCTTTCCCGCGCCTGAATGGTTCTAGTTCCGCCATTTTCGCCGCTCCATCACCGCCCACCTTAAGGAGGAGCTCCGACCACCATTTCCTTGCAAATATAAAGCCAAAGCATCCTCTCGGCCGCCTCCATCATCCAAGTGCTTCAAGGAGAGGATTCCACACTCATCTTCATCTCCAAGCAAAGAGTTCTTCGCATCTGACGTGTCCGGATTGTAGTTTACCGGAGAAGACGGATCCATTGGGAGGAAGTGACAACCATCTTCTACCCCGAATGATAGTTGGGACCGAGCTAGGACGCAGATTGACAACATGGTGATTCCTACCGAGAATCTACAACAAGCCTCTAGATTCGGCCGTATCTCTTGCCTTTTTCTCTAACTTGTGTAGATGCATATGAATGTAATCTTCATTATTCGATGATGTGCACTATAAACCTTGCTTTGTAATGTTTATTTCTTTTTTATGAAATTATCTTGTTTATTTGTGTATTTGAGGTGCGCCACCAAATCCACTCCACCCTCCACTTCATTCCGCTAGCCTACTCGCCCATTCCGAAAGCCTTCTCTTCCATTCCTCTTGACTACTCTTCCATTCTGCATGCCTATTCATCCATCCGCCTAGCGAAGCATGGCATAACGGCCCGTGCAATCCATTCGCCTCACGAAGCAGTGCGCTCAAGGCCTGCACAGTCCGATTCCACACTTATTCACCTCATCTGCTCGCCTACCGGCCATCCGCCTTGTGAAGCATTATGCTCAAGGCCTGCCTAGTTTCCATCTCGCCAAGCGAAGCATTGCATAGCGAAATTACATAGGAGTAGTTGTAGTTATTTTATTTTATTTACAAAACCAAAATCCTTTTCATCTGCATTCCATCTGCCACAAGCACTTCGATCTCAAGTCCTCCTTGATTTGTTAACTCTACCTTACTGTGTTCCTTGAGAGATTCGATACTTGGGGATTTACTTCCTCATATTATTACTTGATAACAACTGGTTAACTGTCGTTCAGACCGCGTCGTTCTCCCGCCTATAAGCGGTGTAGAAATTCGCGCATCAAGTTTTTGGCACCGTTGCCGGGGAACACAGTCGTGTTTGTTTTCTGGAGAGGGAGAACCTGCAAGAGAAGTTCTTCCATTTGTAAATTACATCCTTTATTTTATTTCAGTTCTTCTTATTCCATTTTCTTGTTTTATATAGGTTGTTTAGATAAATTATTGTTGGGTGTAGTATTTTGCACAATCGTATTTTTCTTTTGAATCTATTTATCTTCACACAATGTGGGCTTCATTTAATATTCGTTGCCGTTGGTTTGGAGATATCTCTCATTCTAGTGATAGATGTCCAAAGAGAGATAATAGCCCTATCACTCAAGGCCCAGTATATGGTGCACTGCCTTCGTCTGGTACTCCATATGGTGGGCGTAAGTCCTATGGATACTCTTTTTAAGCCTTTACCGGCATATTGCTTTGCAGCTTCAGCACCTATTGTGCCAAAGAAGCCAGCAGATAAGTGCTTGTTTTGTTAGAGCACGAATCATGCCTTGAAGGATTATGCTGCTTATCTTCGCCAATTGGACGAGGATGATGAGCCGAATATCCAGATCGTCCCGACCCCTAACTCTGACTGCACACCTTCTACCTCTGATTACGTTGTTGTGTCATCTTCAAGTTTTGAAGGGAACGATGTAGACACGCTCATCAGTGTTATGGAAGATGTATGTTCCGACATTGCTGAGCCAATCTCCGCTGTGCATACATCACCTAGCGTGGATTCGATTCTTTGTGAGGAATCGGTGCTTGACTTTTATCCAAGCACTATTACTCCCCCTATTGTGCATACTACTACATTTGTCTCTGATGACATTATTGAGGATGTTTCGCATGATAAGGTAGGTGATTTATGTGTTAAGCCTATTCCTATGGAGGAGGATATTTTCCAAGGTGACGAGGATTCTACCTCAGCACCGGTGGAGGAAGTCCAAATCATGGAGGAGGCCACAGATGATCCTACCGATCCCTGCAGCATTGTCGATGATGCCGACAGTATCCTTTTGCTTCAACCTATTGGGAGTGATACCGGGACCACTCCCCCGATTTTTGATTATTTAAGTCATTCTCCTCTTTTATTTCATGACCCCCTTCTTCATCTGAGCCTGTGCAGGTTGAGTCTTCACAGGTACTTTAGGAGGACTTGGAGCATTTTGCTCAAGTCAATGATGAGTGCATCCTCTCTTGTAAGGAAGTTGATCCCTCCTCCATAGAGGAAGCCTCATTCATTGTCTTCTCCTCTTGCTGCCTCCCTGTAGACGACACCTTGCTAGGCAAGGATATTTTTTGTGAGATTTGTTAGGAGTACTCCTCCTCCTCTTCTTACTTTTTATTCCCTCTACCTATGACAAAGCAGGTATTATCTATATTTAGGTAGAGGGGTAACTGTTCTGTCGCTGATTTAAGTTGTTTTCTTGTGCTGGAAGAGTGCTCTATGTTGTTTGTTTACTTGACGCATGATCAGTGCGACCGCGCGTGCTTATCGGTTCGCAAAATGGTGACCTGGATTCGACCGTGTGTTTTTATGCACCGTTGGATTCAATCGTGTGTGAGTAAATCGCACGAGACCCTCTGTTGGCCTATTTTCATGCATTCTGGATTTACCCGTGCATTTTTACGCACGGTCTGTTCTGACTGTGCGTGAGTAAAATCGCACGGGCATTCTGGGTCATCTTCCTGGGCTTTCTTCTTAATTAATATTGCACGCTCCATGCACGGTCGTGCGTTCGACCGTGCGTGATCAATTTCTGACTATTTTCTATAAAAGCTGCAGGCTACGTCGTAGACCGGATTGATTATCTTTCCTGCGACCAAAGGGTTCTAGTTCCACCATTTTCGCCGCTCCATCACTGCCCACCTTAAGGAGGAACTCCGACCACCATTTCCTTGCAAATCTAAAGCCGCAGCATCCTCTCGTCCGCCTCCATCATCCAAGTGCTTCAATGAGAGGATTCCACCCTCATCTTCATCGCCAAGCAATGAGTTCTTCTCATCGGACGTGACCGGATTGTAGTTTACCGGAGAAGATGGGTACATTGGTAGGAAGTGACACCCCTCCTCTATGCCGGACGATAGTTGGGACCGAGCTAGGATGCGGATTGACAACTCGACGATTCCTACCGAGAATCTACAACAAGCCTCCAGATTCGGTCGTTTCTCTTGCCTTTTTCTCTAACTTGTGTAGATGTATATGAATGTAATCTTCATTATTCGATGATGTGCACTATAAACCTTGCTTGCAATGATTATTTCAATTTTATGAAATTATCTGGTTTATTTGTGTATTTGAGGTGCGCCACCAAATCCACTCCACCCTCCACTTTATTCCGCTAGCCTACTAGCCCAATCCGCAAGCCTTCTCTTCCATTCCGCTTGACTACTCTTCCATTCCGCGTGTATACTCGTCCATCCGCCTAGCGAAGCGTGACATAGCGGCCTGTATAATCCATTTGCCTCACGAAGCAGTGCGCTCAAGACCTGCACAGTCTGATTCCGCACTTATTCACCTCATCTGCTTGCCTACCGGCCATCCTCCTTGTGAAGCAGTGCGCTCAAGGCCTGCCTAGTTTCCATCTCGCCAAGTGAAGCATTGCATAGCGGCATTGCATAGGAGTAGTTGTAGTTATTTTATTTTATTTACAAAACCAAAATCCTTTTCATCTGTATTCCATCTGCCACAAGGACTTCGATCTCAACTCCTCCTTGATTTGTTAACTCCACCTTACTGTGCTCCTTGAGAGATTCAATACTTGGGGATTTACTTCCTCATTTTATTACTTGACAACGACTGGTTCACTACCGTTCAGACAGCATTTTGCTCCCACCTATAAGCGGTGTAGGAATTTGCGCGTCAGTAGGCGGTTTGCCTTTGCCGGATTGTTTTCTCTTCTGTTCATCAGCAACTTGTTTGCGGTTAGAAGCGTCCAAGTTACTGCGGTCAGGCGGCCTTGCTTGGGCGAACAGAGTGAGCATTGGAATAACGGGTAGTCCGCATGTTGAGTTGCGGGTTGGCGACTTGGCAGTTTGCGCGGACAACTCTGTTAGCTGGGTGGTTTGGCGGGTTTAGTTTGTAACTGCTAGCTTCTTGTAGTTTGTTTCTTTCTCCTTATTTGGTGTACTAGTAAATCATGTCTCGCCATGTATGTCTCAAAATGTACAGAAGATAGTTAATATAAGATTTTTCTTATTCTTTCATTGTTTCTGGTTTCTGGTGCTTGGTATGGTTGAAGTGTTCCTGCGACCTAGTTCTCATTTTCCGCTTCTCAGAAATTTTAATATAGTATCTGAGGAATCTAAACACATGTCGTGTGAAGCCCATTTGGATAGATTGGTCTGTATTGGTGATGTTTATTGTGAACTGGAGAAGAATCCGAGGTTAAATGCTGTGACTTTGGGTTCTGAGTACTGTGACGTGTTGCAGGGAGTTCTGGAGGTGATCTCCAGAAAATACACGAAAAAGGGGGCAGATTCGTTGTTGTGCTCCTACCGCCCAGTGGTATCTCCTTGTCGAATCTAGCAAGCCGTTTGTGGTGGGTATGAAGCAAAAGTCCTGGGGACTGGGTTCGTAGTACCAGAAAGCTACAGGTCTACAATTGCAAAGAGTCGCTGAGTGCAAATGAGTGTTCTGCCGATAAAGCTAGGCATTAGTGCTACCGCTGGCGGTAGCTCCCATGGAGCTGGTTGTGAAGCGGAAGGGCCTGTGATCCTAGATTCATTGGCCTTGCGTGCCAACAGTGGGAACAAGGGGAAGCTAACCCGCGTCGGGCAGAGTTGATCCCGACGATGTCAGCACAGGCAAAGCTGAACCGAACTCGTCCCTTAGCTGGTCAATAAAGAGGTCGCCCCTCAGTGTACTGAAGGAATTTTGGGAAAGGGTTGGTTAGTGTATCCTCAATAGCCTAGATTTGTAAGAAGTCACCCTTGAACCAAGTTGAATTGTTGTTGTATTTGAAGTTGTTTCCTAGTTGTGTACTTGCAGGTTATTATTGCCAAGTGGTGACCACTGTCAGATTATAGTGAGTCACTAAACACAGTATCATGCAATGTAATCCCTCATTGTGTAGAACATGGTGTTGAATCATGTGTGATCTCTCTATTGGGATACACTTCATTTCAATGTACCTTTGATGTTTGGAAGTTGGAAGGATTGCTGGTTGTCAAGAGAGAAAGAAAGGAAATGTTTCAGAATTTTTCTAAGTGTATTTCTCGAGAAATCAATTCTGTTTCTCGAGAATCAAGATCATTTCTCGAGAAGCCAAATTCAGTTCTCGAGAAGTCAAGTTCATTTCTCGAGAAGCTATTTCTGTTCTCGAGAAATCCTTTTTCGATTTCCAGTGAAGATTTTCTAAGTCATTTCTCAAGAAGCCAATTCCTTGCTCGAGAAATCAAGATCATTTCTCGAGAAGCCAATTTCAGTTCTCGAGAAATGAAGTTCATTTCTCGAGAATCCATTTATGTTCTCGAGAAATTCTTTTCAGTCTTCCAGAAAAGTCCTTCTAAGCCTTTTCTCGAGAAGTAGCAGACCTTCTCTCGAGAAATCATGTCGTTTCTCGAGAAGTCCTTTAGATCTCGAGAAATATTTTTTTAGGTCCTGTTTTAAAAGCCATTTCTGACGGGATATAAAACTTTCTCTGATTATGGCAGTGCCACGTATGACTTATTTTAAGGAGATTCTACCTTAAATCAAGGACTTATTACAGTTAGACATGATTGCATGTAAAAGGTCATTTTCAAAAATTGTCTAGACCTAATCTTTCGAAAAACCTAAAAGAGCCGCACGCTTTCTGCCATTTTCGAAGAACTTCATCTCTCTCAATCAGGCGATCTATTTGAAGAAAAAGATTCGATAGATCAGTGATCTAATTTCTACAAAAGTCTATTGGATCTTGTCGAGTCCTAGAAGTTTAGATCTGAGATTTCAAGCTTTCTTCCTCAACATCAAGCCAAAATTTTCCAAGTCTCAAGAAGGACGAAGATCAAAATATTTCAGATCTGTACTTGTATTTTTATCTTTTTACTGTACACAAACCTCTATTTCTATGTAGGAAATTTATCTTCCGAGTTGTAGGAGCGTTTTCTCCGAGTTTGTAGGAGAGTTGTCTCTGAGGTGTAGGAGTGGTGACTCCGAGTTTGTAGGATCATTTTGATCCGAGATATAATGAAGTAGTTGAGGCTAGCAGTGGTGCTAGATAGGCGAGGCTGGAAAGTGGACTACGCAATATTGGGGAACCACTGTAAAATCCTTGTGTCGTATGTGTTTGTGATTTGATTTTCTGTGTTCTAAATTTCATCAAGTTTTAATTCCGCAAAAGACGCAGATCTCACCTATTCACCCCCCCCCCCCCCCCCCCCCCCTCTAGGTGATTTAGCTAGGCAACTAAATACTTCAATTGGTATCTGAGGGTCGTTGTTCATTGCAAGGTTAACACCTTGAACATGATCCATCCATTCTAGTTCCTAGCAAAACATGGAAAGAAGCAAGGAATCACCACGTTGAAGCTGCCTATCTTCACAAAGGCTAACTTCCCCAAGTAGAAGGAAAGTGTAAATTTTTTCATGGAAGCCTCAGATCCGAGAATCTTCCAAGTTCTGGAAGAAGGTCCTCATGTGCCTATGGTTTCCTCTATAATTGACCCAACTGTCCAAGTGCCTAAGAAAATGATGGACTTAACCAAGGATGAGATCGCCGTCTTTGCCTTGGACAAAAAGGCGAAGAACATAATTGCTAGTGCAGTGGACAGCTCAATGCTACAAAACTTAATCCAATGCAGATTTGCCAAAGAGATGTGGACATCCTTGATTGTCCTCATGGAAGGTACCAAAGAGGTAAGGGACGATAGAAGGTCTCTACTCAACCAAGAGTATGAGGACTTCAAGCAGAGCAAGAAGGAGTGCATTGCCGATGCTTATGAAGGATTATTCAATATCATACACGACCTAAGAAATTATGGGCGGGTGTTTACAAATGGTGAACTAAATGACAAGTTCCTGCGATCCCTGACGAAAGAATGGGATAGCAAGATCGTTGGTATTAGGGAGTTTCGAAAGCTACCAAACATTGATACACAGAATCTGTTCGAGAATCTACTGTCCCATGAACTGCAGTTGAACATCAACAAAGCTGAAGAAGATGTGAGTCGGACCTCAGGCAAGGAGAGGACCTTGGCCCTGAAGGCTGAGAGATCCAGAAAAATCAGAGCTGTGTCACCAATAAGGACACAAGATACTGATAAAGAAGAAGAGTCAGAAACTAGCTCCTCCTGCTCTGAAATGTCAGATGGGGAGTTCTCACTAATATCTCGTCAATTCAGGAGGTTGCTAAGCAAAAGAAGGCATATGAAGAACATGCCCTCTTCCTCAGACTACATACATTCTCGTCGTGATGGTGATTATCACAGGAAGGGCTCAAGTAGCCATGACAAGTATAAGTCGAAACTGAACAACCATGTTTCTTCTAACGTTGTTTGTTATTGTTGTAACAAGCCAGGGCATATGATCGATGATTGCCCTCACAAGAAGAAAGAGGGTTGAAGGAGACAAGAAAAGAAGTCCACCCATGGAAAGAAGAAAACTGATGGCCCAACACACTGAATTGCTTAGGTGAGGATTCAGAACTCGTGGCCCAACACACTGAATTGCTCAAGATCTTTGACAAATGCCGAAAGGTCGTCAAAACCTAGGCCAAGGAGATCAAGTCTCTCAAGGAAGTGGAATCCAATCTGAGGGAAGAAGTTGCACAACTTACTTCTCTCGGAGAGGAAATCCAATTCTTGACAGACAAGCTCAAAAGCTAAGATGAGCTCCTTTCCCTGAGAGAGAAAATCATCAAAGAGCTGGAAGAACAGCTAGCTGCTGAGAAAAAGCTAGTCGAAAAGTTCTCCCAACCGAAAACTATTCATCCAATCATTGATAAATTCTTTGCTAAAGCAAGCGGTAGTGGATTAGGCCATGTGGCTGGCCCTAGTAAATCTTCTAGGAGTATCTGAGCCAAGAAGAAAGATAGGGTTGCTATGAAAGCTACCGCCGAAGGGAAAGGGAAGGCCCATCTGAATCAGACGACATTTAAGAAAGTTATATTTCCCACAAATGCCTATAATTTGGAGAGCTCCTATGGTCACTTGACTAGACCAATTGAATTTGAGCCTGTAAATGACTACGAGGGGTGGACTCATCCCTGAAACATCGGTGCAAGTGTATTCAAAGCACCTTATGAGGAAATAAATCTAAGAGATTTTGGTCCTTATGTTCATGGACCCAGTGCAAAGAAGGCACCAACGGTGAAGACTGCTGCACCTAAGCCAAAGGAGATAGCAATTCCATATGTGTACTGTACTCATGAGTAATCCTCATGCAAAAGTAATGCTCCTGCCAAAACTATCATTCAAAAAGTAAAGCAGGTGAATACAAAGCAAAGTTACACCAGATTTGGCTGTTGGTGTTGCTGCAAGATTGGTAACTTTTGTGAGAACTTGAAAATAACAGAATTTTTATTTCCAAAAAATCTAAGTATTACAAGAGTATTGCCTATATTATATAGACTAGGAGGGAAAGAGGAAAAACAAAATACACAATGTGGGACTAAATACAAATACAATACACAAAGTGAGTTGGGCGATCATGCGGTCAGGGAGAACAAGGCCGCAACGACCTCCGCGGTCTGGAGAGAAGACGGGCGGTCACACGATAGGAGGAAGGTCGTGTGACAGAGAAGGCCAACAGATCATGAGACTGCTCCCCTGTAAAGGAGATGTCAGGGGTACCAGACCGCTTCCCTTCACCTGAAGCGATCTGGTATTCCTGAGGAGAAACGGCCGTCTAATTCTTGGAGACCGCACTGACCGCAGTTATCCAACTATTTTTTGATTGAGCTGGGGACCGCTGATCTTCATACAACGCGATCTCGCACTTCTGAGGAGAAGGCGTGGTCTGATGCTGGGAGACCGCACAGACCGCAGTTATCAGACCATTATTTGATGGAGCTGGAGATCGCTAATCTTCATACGGTACGATCTCGCACATCTGAGGAGAAGTCGCGGTCTGATTCTGGGAGACCGCACAAACCGCTGGCACGAGACCGCTCGGCTTCAACTCTTTGAGACCCCATGTCTTCAACACTCCCCCGCAAGCTGGAGCATATATATCAATCATTCCTATCTTGTTGCATACATCAAAGAAGGATGATGATATGGGTTTGGTGAGATATCCGCCAGCACTTTATCCGAGGTTACGAATGGAGTGCAGATTTGTTTCTTCAAGGTTTCTTCCCTAATAAAATGACAGTCCACATCAATGTGTTTGGTTCTCTCATGAAAGACTGGGTTTTGAGATATATAGATTGCAGCTTTATTGTCACAGAACATTGGCAAGGTATGGTTATAAATTTCTCCAAAATCTAGAAGGAGAGTTTGTAACCACTTCAATTCACATGTAGTTTGGTCCATGCTCCTGTACTCGGCCTCAGCACTTGATCTGGATACTACTGCTTGTTTCTTTCTCCTCTAGCTCTCAAGATTTCCTCCCATGAATGTGCAGAACCCAGACGTGGATTTTCTGTCTCCTTTATCATCAGCGTAGCTAGTTTCTGAGTAGGCTTCTATCTTGAGATGGTTGTTTCTTTGGAACAAAAGTCCCTTTCCTGGAGATCCCTTAATGTATTTAAATATCTTTAGAGCAGCTTGAAGATGACATTCCCTTGGGGCTTACATGAATTGGCTGACCTTCCCAACGACATAACAAATATCAGGTCTTGTTACAGTTAGGTAGATGAGCTTGCCTACAAGACGACGGTATCTAGTGCTATCAGGTAGAGGTGGAGAGTTGTCATTCCAGAGTTTGTCGTCTCCTATTGCCATTGGATACTTAGCAGGTTTTTCCCCAAGAAGACCTGTTTCCTTCAGAAGGTAAATAACATACTTACGTTGTGAGAGGACAATAGAACTATGCTTTCTTAAGATCTCAATACCCAAAAAATACTTTGGAGTCCCCATGTCTTTGGTTACAAAGTGTTGAAGGAGATGTTTCTTTGTATGGGTGATACCTTCAATATCATTACAAGTGAGAAGAATGTCATCAACGTAGACAGCTAGAACTACCATTCAATGAGAGGTCTTGCGAATGAAGTGAGAGTGATCTGCAGAGCTGCGAAAAAAAATCCAATTACCTTGATTACTTTATTAAACTTTTCAAACCAGGCATGAGGACTTTGCTTCAGACCATAGATAGCGGTTTTTAGCTTACATACACGAGACTCCCCCGGAGCAACATACCCTGGAGGTTGCTCTATGAAAACTACCTCTTGAAGATCACCATAGAGAAAGGCATTCTTGACGTCCAATTGAGAGATTAGCCACCCTTTATTAACAACCACAGAGAAGAGGACCCTGATGGTTGTAAGATGAGTAACAGGGGAGAAGGTGTCAACGAATTCAATGCCATATGTCTGAGTAAAACCTTTGGCAACCAAGCGAGCCTTGTATCTGTCGACAGAGCCATCGACACGGTATTTGATCACAAAGACCCATCTACAGCCAAAAACATCTACACCAAGAGGTGGAGGAACAAGTGTCCACGTGCCACAGTCTTGAAGAGTGGGTATTTCTTCATCCATGGTGGCCTTCCACTGTGGGATAGCAAGAGCATCCTGATAATTAGCTGGAATGACAGTATCTGAAATAGCAATAGCAAACGCCCTAGTAGAGGGGTGAGTTGAGCATATGTCACAATATCATGAATAGAATGTTGCGTACATGAGAGAAAACCCTTACGAAGGGAAATAGGGAGGTCTACAGTAGTGACTGTATTAGCAGGAGAGTCATCATCAGATGAAATAGTGATGGCCCAAGAGTTGGGATAGGAGGCCCCAGAGTAGGAGGAAAAATGGTAGGAGACTTTGTAGATGGTGGAGTGAAAGGAGGAGGTGATGGAGTAGGGAGAGGAGGTGTTGTTGGTGGGGAGTGAATTAGAGGAGGTGTTGAATGGGTTGTAGGAGGCAGAGAGGTGGATGTGTGAGAAAAGTATGATATATTTTCAAAGAAGGTGACATCAGCAGAAACATATTGTTTGCGAAGAAGGGGATCATAGCATCGGTAACCTTTTTGAGTGGGAGAGTAACCAACAAAGATTCACTTAACTGCCCGAGGGGAGAGTTTGTCCCGACCTGGTGAAGGAGTGTGGACAAAGGCAGTACAGCCGAAGACTTTGAGAGGTAATGGGAAAGGTTTCAAGGTAGGATAGAGAAGAGAAAAAGGTGTGGAGCCTTGGAGAAGAGTGGAGGGAATGCGGTTAATGAGATAGCAGGAGAAGAGGATGGCATGACCCCAATAGTTTTTGGGCATATTCAACGGGAAGAGTAAGGTGCGAGTCATGTCAAGGAGATGACGATTCTTACGTTCCGCTATCCCATTTTGTTGAGAAGTATAAGGACAACTAGTTTGATGTATAATGTCATGATGCATGCAAAACTCAGAAATATGATGAGAGATATATTCTTTAGCATTATCAGTGCGAAAAGCTTTGACAGACACTCCAAATTGAGTGGAAATTTCATTATAGAAAGTGGAGAAAACTGTAAACAGTTCAGAGCATTCTTTTAAAAGATACTCCCAAGTACATCGAGAAAAGTCATCAATAAAAGTAACAAAATATAAACTACTCCCACCCACAGTCTTGGTAGGAGAAGGACCCCAGACATTGGAGTGAACTAGATCAAAGGGACGAGACGAGCTACGACCATGCTTGGCAGGATGGGAAGCCAGATGGTGCTTTCCTAGTTGACAAGCTTCACAGTTGAGAGGAGAGGTATTAGTGGTGAGGTGAGGTAGAAGTTGATACAGAAACCGAGGTGGAGGGTGACCAAGGCGGAGGTGCCATTGATGGAGAGAATCAGAGGCTGTGGAAGCAGAATGAATAGCAAGAACGTCAAGGAAGTAGAGGCCTCCACTCTCAGTCCCAGTAGCAACTGTCTCCTTCGTGTGCAGATCCTGAAAATAACCGTTAGTCGGAGTAAATATAATAGAACATTGTAACTGTTGAGATAGAGCCTTGACTGATAGTAAGTTGCAAGGAAATGTAGGAACATAAAGAGTGTTCTTAAGAGAGATAGTCGGAGTGACTTGAACTACTCCATTTCCACACACATGTGAGGGAGAACCATCTGCTGTTAGAAATGGTGGCAAATTCTTGTGTTCTAGTAACTGTGAGAAAAGGTGAGGGTTCCCTGTCATATGATTTGTTGCTCCAGAATCAATAAGCCACTAACCTTCAGTAACCACATGCACGCTACCTGAGGAGGTAGCAATAGAAGCAGATGGTGGTGTAGTACCAGGATGAGAAGTCGCAGTCGCGGGGTGAAGGTGAGGATGTTTGAGATAGCAGCGGTCAATAGTGTGACCCTTCCGACCGCAATGAGAACAGATGTACTGAGGAGGTCCGCGGCCACCAATAGATCCGCCACGGCCACTGGGGTGACCATGATTAGTGTTGAGTCCAAAGATGTACCCCCACGGTTTGTGACTAGAAAAGCGGAGGTTGCGGACTGTCGGTTACTTAGAAAGAAGAGAATGAGACCGCTAGCAGCGGTCGAGGCCGAACTTCGCCCATCACGACAAATGCCACTCTTGTGGCGGGCTTTCCTTTGATTAAAGTGAGAAGGTTACAGCGGGTTACAAGCGCAAGCCGGCCGGTCAAGCAGGTCGCAAGACAGGGAACTCAAGTCCGCAGCTCAAACAAGCGAGCTCCTAGATTCGAGTGTGCGTGCCTTGGGAACAGTGTCGCCCCCTATTTATAGGCTTGGTGGCCTGCCCGAACGGGCAGGGATAAAATAACCGCCTGCCCGGGTACAGGAGAGTCGGACAGGCAGTGACGAGATACGAGGGAAGATTAAGAGGTCGCGCGGTCTGACGGCCTGCACTTCCGATCTGACTTGGCCGAAGGCTTGAAGATGTTACGACCAAGGAGACAGCATAGTCCGAGCGGTCTCTTGTATGAGGCCGCGACTTGTCCTCCGGGTTTGAACCTTGATATTCTTCATGATGCAACCCGAGTGGCCTCTGTCTTGAGACCGCAACTTGAGTTTTTGCCTCGACCTTTTGACAATCTTGGGAGTGGCCAGGAGTGTTACCAAACCGCCCGGATTGGCTTTCCTTGGTCAGAAGGCGGTTTCTCTTGGGATTACCCGACCTGGCCTGTCAAACCGCCCGGCCCGGGCTGTCAAGCCACCCGGCCTAGGAGAGGTTCTAATTTAGTAGCGGTTTGCCGGGTAAACATTATCCCCGCATATTTTCAAATTCCAAAGAGATTTCAAAAATATCAGTCTTGCCCGGAGACCGCGCCCGACCTGCCAAAATTTATATAAGGGTCTGAGAGCCCCCCCCCCCCCCCCCCTTTTTTTCTTCATAATCCTTTCGAGACCACGGGGAACTATTCGCCAGCTGCGGTCAGATTTCTGAAGTCCGATTTCTTGAGTTCGACAATGAATGTTTTAAATAACTTCGCCAGCCGGACGGGAAAAGATAGAGACCAGAAGAAAGGTGATAAAGGAAAGGAGGACGAGCGGAAGAGGAGAGAGGAGCAGAGAAGAAAAGACCAAAAGTGAAAAGAGTAGTTTGAGAAAGAGCAGGTCGAGAAGGAACAGGCCGAGAAGGCCAGAGCTGAGAGGGAGCTGGACCGAAAAGGCCAGGGCCGAGAGGGAGCTGGCTGAAAAGGCCAGGGCCGAGAGGGAGCTGGCAGAAAAGGCTGAGGCTGAAAAGGAGTTGGCCAGGAAGGCCGCAGAAGAGGAATAAGCTAGGCAGGCTGCTTCGGACATGCAACAACCCGCCACGAAGTTGGTGGTTTCAAGTCTCCCGGAACAACCCGCAGCGGGTGGTTCTAAGGCTCTCCCTCCAGACGTATCCATGTTCCTTAGTTCCGATATCGACCTACGAGAAGGGGGAGAGTCCGCCCCTCCAGTTACTCTGCTAAAAGGAGGGGAGCCCACTGTTGTTGATAAAGCGGACTCCCACTAGGTCGCTTCCAGGACTGACGACGTGGCCACCTCCTTCGCGAGGGACATTACTCCTTCCGGGGAGCATCGCTTACTAATAAAAGTTGGGGAGGAAGGAGAGGCCAATTCTTCAACACCGGGCGGATTGGAAGAGGATGAGGCGGTCACATCTCAGAGGTCGCGCGAGTTGATCCTCACCTCGACAAATGCGGCAGGCGAGCCCAGTCGGTCTCATCCGCCTGACTTGCTGTCCACCAAGAAGAAGAAGAGGAAGAGGGCTGTGACGATAGCCGAGCGGATTGCTAGGAAGGCCGAAAAATTGAAGGTCAAGAATAAGTCGATCTCGAAGAAGTCCAGCGAGGCTAGCCTTCAGTTCAGGCCGTATGAGAAAGAGGTATTTGAGGGGCAGGTTACTCCTTCGGACAGGCCGGAAGAGATAAACCTGAATTCTGTGGAAAGTTTTTCCATGAGTGCTGTTTTTAATGATATGGATACACTTGTGCAGCAGGATAGACTTCTTGGCAGCCCGATCACTCGTACTGACGTTGTAGACCTTGATGCTGACGAGGCCAGCACTGGGGAGGCCGTGGCGAAGGTTGACGCCATTAGAACTGGGATGCAGCTGTTGAAGGCGAAGGCGGAGTCAATGAGAGGTTCCTTTGTCATGCCGCAGCGGCTTGATCCTTTCTCGATAGGTAAACAGGTCTTGAATTTCCATCCCATCCGCTTCTTTCGATCGCGGCCTCGTAAGATGCAAAATGTTCAATTGTTGAACCAGCCGCCGAGATTTTTTCCATCCGCGGCTCAGACCTCCGCGGCTAGACGAAAGCTCAATGAAAGATTGTGGAGAGTGCAGCGGCAAAGGATGGACCCTGAACAGTCGCGGCGGGCTGTCCTGCCAGGCATTAATTCCGTTATACCTTTTGCATAAATTTGTTCAGTTGTAATTGTTCCCTAACCGCTTTATTTCTTGCTTCAGATAATCCTGAATCGCCAATTAGGCTGGGCGACCTGGAGGCCCTTCTTCCACCACTGCCCAGCTCCATCTTGAGAACAGATCCCGGAACGGAGCATCTCAGTAAGCTTGAACACGATTATGGGACGGTGAAGGTGATGTTGAAAGAGAGGAAAGAGAAAGAAAGAGTTGCGCGAGCTGGTCTTGAGGTTAGTTTGGAGATTGAGAAGAAAGAGAAGGAGATTCTGATGGCTCAGTTGGAGGCCGAGCGAGCTGAAAGAGTGGTCGACCGGACTGAAAGGCTGTCATGGGAGAAGGCTTTTCAGGAGCAGGAGAAAGCTCTTAAAGAAGAGGTTGCCGTGGCGCGGGGCCAAATCGATGTGGCGGTCGGGCGGCTTGATAAGGAGAAGAAGGCGAACAACAAACTTGAGGATGACCTGAAGCAATACAAAGATAAATTCTACAATTTAACCCGGTCGATTAATAAGGGTCAGCGAACCACTTTAGCCACCTTGACCGTCGAAGAGACCTCAAATCCTCCAGCGGCCAAGGAGACTGAGCGGGTTAACTTTCCTAATGAGGCTGCGGCGTCGCGCGCTATTCCGGTTGCCCGGGTAGAGCGTGATGTCGCGCGGCTTCATAGTACTTTTCAGCTAATACATAAAAGCATGAATTCTTTGTATGGGCTACTAATTCAAGCCGGTGACCAGACCGCACGACTGCATAGGGAAGACGTTCCCCCGGAAGATCCCCAGCCATGAATGGCTTTCAATTCGGACAATGTTGTTTGTAATATTATTTGCAGACTTCGGACTTATGACAGTCTTCTTGATGATATGCGCGGTTTAATTTTTCCGATACTCGCGGTCCGTATTTATGTCATAACGTTGCGCGATCTGTTTACTTGAATGGATTTATTGTCCGCGTGATTTCTGTCTGTATTTCTTCCTTTGCAGGGCTTGAAAATTGATGGCCATACGGTCCGTGTTGTGATGATTTTGAGCACCTAGCTCAAACTATTTGATAGATCATATATTGAGAACCGCGCGGTTAGAACGTATTTTCTCTAACTGTAGATCATTGGAAGCTATAAGTATCAGCTTCTGCGGAGTCATTCTCGCAATTCCATGGCGCGATCCACGGGCAAATCGGAGCGGTCTGAGAAGATCAAATCGAAGTGAACTGATGCGGCCGCAGCTTTTCATTCTGCTGACCATAAAGAATGCCGTTTAACCCAAGACGAGCTGGACGATTTCATAATGAGGCACATGACCGGGAGCAACCTGCTCGTGCGACTTCCCCTCCGTGATGAGCGGGTTAATTCTTCCAATCCGCACCAGGTCGCAGTGCTCATTGATCATTTTGAGAATGGTTTTAAGTTCCCACCACCTCTCGAGGTCATTGAGGTGTTTGACCATTATGGAGTTGTGCCCGGACAACTCCCGCCGAACTCTATTGCCTCAATATATAGCTTCATTTCGTATTTGCGGTCTGAGAGAACTCGATTCTCTATTGATCTCTTCAGAAAATTCTTCTCCGTGCGAGCTAAAGCAGATGTAGGGACCAACATCTTCAGAGGGCATCTCTATTTCTGATGTCGCGGCTTGAAGGTTGTTAATCTCGTGAACAAACATTCGAACTGGTCGGAACGATACCTTATGTTCAAAGGCAATTTCGGGCTGATGCCTGTTAGTCCGCAAGTCAGGGACGAAGAGGCATTCCGCCAGGTCGACGTTTGGCAGATCGAGTTGAAAACTTATAAGCTCCTTGAGAACGAGCGGCTTGACGTTTACCATTATATTCCCCTATTTTCTAAGCTAGGGAATGTTCGTCCTGAAGATAGTAAGCTTCCCTTCAACTCGCTACTTCCAACTGGGCGGATTGTTTTTACTAAAACTTGACTGTCTTGCAGCTGCCCATATGGTTCCTTTGAACAAACCAGTCACGCCGTCCGTCCCGGTTTTGACTCAGAGGGAGAGGAAGGAAAGGAGAAAAAGGACAGATGGGACGGACTCATCTGAAGATGAGGGCCCGTTTTCCCTGGAGGAATTCGAACTCCTCCGGTCTTGTAGGAATCCGCGCAACTTGAAAGGCAAGGCGACAGTCCAATGGCATAAGGACGAGGCCGCTGTTCAAATCTCCACCGCGCTCCCTTTCTGGGGGAGCGGAAACGTCGGCCGCCATGCGCTAGCCGCCGGTGCGGCCTTGTATGGCTGGAATAATCTGAGGAAGTTGAAGAGGGTTCCCGAGGAAGAACTTGCCAAGGTGGCCGCGCAAGCCAGAGCTTGGGGTTTTACAGTCAACCATTTTATGCCTCTGGCATATAAGCGGCTTGTGTCGGCCCAAGTGTATGTGGAGAAGAAAATTGAGGAACTAACCGAAGAGGTTACTCGGTTAAATAAAATTGTGGAGGTAAGTTGGTGATTAACTGCGGCTTGTCTTTTTTCTGACCGCACGGCCTGATTCTGTTCCCCTTTATAGGATAAATATAATCCTGAAAACCCGGATTTCCAAGATGAAGTCTTCTCTCTTATTTCTGATGGGGTCAACGGCACCTTGAACATTCTGAGGGAACGAGATGGTCTGTCCACCGGTTTTGAGGATGTGACCTTTCCGGATGTCTTTCCCCATCTTTCGGATCAGTACGAAGAACTCCAATGGAAAAAGAGAGGGAAGGACCCGGCTGAGTCCGGTGACGACTCGCAAGAGATCGGGGAAGATAAAGATGGGTCCGCTGCGGCTGATAATGACGCCGCCGAGCAGGAGGATATTGAAGACGCCGCGGTCGGTGGAGCTGCTCCTGAAGATACAACTGTTAAAGAAGAAAAAAGTTCATCTTCCAGTTCGGGTTCATCTTACAGCCGGTCCGCGCGGACCGGTGATAGCAGTTCTTCAAGCTTTTCATCATCTAGCGAAGTTTACTCGCCAGAGGTAAATGTTGATGGAAATTCGCTGGATGTGGACTCAAACTCTCCTGCTAAAAAGAAACATAAGTCGAGCGAATAGTTCTTTTCTTTTTTCTTTCCTCTTAGAAAGTTGTATGATAACCAACCGGTCTTATTTTGTTAACCGGGTGGTTTAAGTTAAATGTAAAGACTTGTTGATAGTGAATGGAATGTTACCTGTTTAGCTGTTCATTGTTTGTAACTTACTTGTGTTCGATGCGATCTCATTCCTTTTCAATTTTTATTTCTTTTTACCAAGTCGCGCGATTTGTCATAAGGCCGGTTGAATAATTAGCCTCGGATTCTCAGCAAATATATAAAACTTCCTTGTCATAACATAAGCTGTCCGCGCGGCCTGATTTTTAATGAATCGAATACTTCCTGTGGAATTCTCGATGAGCTCGTATGGTTTAAATCTTAATTCGAACGGACAGAAAGACAGACTTTCAATCTCGATACAATAAATCAAATATATTATAAAGAGATCCTGATGAATCCCGAATGGTATAGAGATTAATCCGTGCGGACAGGAAGATAGGCCATTATGATGAATCGGCAGATCAATTATTTTCAAAAGAATTCTTTGATAAATCTGAGCGACCTGGAGACTAATCTGATCGGGTAGAGAGACTTTCGATCCTGTTTCAATAACCCGTAATGTATTCGAGCGACTTGAATTTCAACCCGGGCGGATAAGGGTATTAATTCCCAAACTTGCCTCTGTCAATTAATCGTGGCATCATAATGAATTCGAACACTCTGAGCATCAAACCGATCGGTTCGAAGGAGCACTTTAAGTTTGATCCAATAATTTAATCATTTTTGAGGAACTCGTTACGAACTTGAGCGGCATGAATATTAGCTCGCACAGACAGAAATCTGGGTTCAGTTCAATGAACTTATTGACCGGCTTAATGAAGAACGGACAACCATTATTTAATACAAGTGTTGTCAACCGGTTGTTCGGGAAATTGTCAATCCGCACGATCAATAATTTTAATCCCTGAACGATATTTAAAGAACCTATAAGTTATAATCAAGTCCAAGCGGCCAGAATATATCTCTGGTGACCAAATAACGATCAACTTTTGAAGACCAGAATCTACCAACTCGAATTATTTGGATGTAATCCATACGACTCATGATGTCATTGAAGTAATTCCTCATCGCTCGGTTAGAACATCGAACTGCTGTCTAATTCCAGATCACCAACCTGGTGACTCAAGCTGTCGGATGTATACCTGCTTATCAAACCGGATGGTTTAATAATTCAAACCGCTCGGCTTGAATATTATGTGGGCCTAGGCGGCGAATATTGCTTTCCTCAAGCTGTCATGAGGGTTGTAAATGACTAGACTGCTCTCCCCGCCTGGGGTTACAAGCTGAGTTGATCATCTGGGCAGGTGTGGTTATGCCGCGGGGGCTCTACCGACATTGCTTTCCTCAGAAGGATCAACTCAGTTGTGGGTTCCGCCCAGGCGTCGCTTGAGAGTACCTTGGAGTATTCGATGGTTATAGACTAAGATGATCAGTTGGGCAGGTATGGTTATGCCGCGGGAGCTCTACCGACATTGCTTTCCTCAGAAAGATCATCAAAGCTATAACTATATCCCTTTCGGGGTATGATAGAGCTAAAAATCACCCGACCTGGTGTGTTAGATATCAACCGAGATCTGAGATTCTGAAGACCACCGCACGGGAATTGGCAAGCTGCCACTACACATGTGCGAAAACTCCCCGCTACATGTGGTCGACGTGGGCTTACACTAATGACTACAATCCGAGGGGGTTCAAGCAGAATTCAGCGATGTCTCCGCGGTTCAGTGAGTTTGATATATAAAGAAAGTAAGAAAAATTTAGACAAGGAGAAGTGTCAGTACGGGGCTTTTCATCGAATATCTAAAAAATGCTTAAAATGAAGAAAACATTCTTTAAGGATAAAAACGTTTGAGGTCGTCACAGCTCCAAGTGCGTGAGATGTCTTCTCTGTCGCTTGTTTGGAGGCGGTAGGCCCCATTTCTCAAGGCTTCTTTGATGATGAATGGCCCTGCCCAGTTGGGTTTCAGCTTTCCAACATTGCCAGATCTGGCTGCAACATCTACCTTCTTTAGTACCAAATCCCCGACTGCAAAATGCTTTACACTGACATTTTTGTCAAAGTACTTTGCCATCCTCCTTTTGACTTCTTCCTGTCTGATCGTTGCCTCATCCTGAAGTTCTTCGATCAGGTCCAAACTATACTTGATAGCCTCGTCATTCTCATCTATCCATGCTTCTCCTCCCTCCTTTGCATATACCACTCTTGGAGTGACCACCTCAAACTCTATAGGAACAATAGCCTCCGAGCCATGGGATAGTTTGAATGGTGTCTCTCCCGTATCGGAAGATGGAGTGGTACGAAGAGTCCAAAGGATAGAAGGGAATTGGTCTGCCCAATTTCCTCTTGGATTCAAGACCCTCTTCATCAAGAGTTGTTGAATCTGCTGATTCGCTGCTTCTACCTGACCATTTGTCCTTGGATGATGCACTGAAGCAAACCGAAGATCAATCCCCACCTGATCGCAAAAGTTTATCATCTCTGGATTGTTAAATTGCGGACCATTGTCAGTGACGATTGCCAGCGGAACCCCATGTCAACAAACTATTTCTCCCCAGATGAAGTTCCGGATAATTTGAGTTGTAGTTTTTGCCAATGCTTTTGCCTCAATCCACTTGCTGAAGTAGTCGATCATCACAATGATAAAACGACGCTGGCCACTGGCTATCGGAAAGGGTCCGATAAGATCCATCCCTCATATTGCGAAAGGCCACGACGCAGTTATTGATCTGAGTGACTGAGCAGGCAAATGCTGAAGAGGAGCGAACTTTTGACACAGAACACACCGCTTGGCAAATGCTTCAGCATCCTTTCTCATGGTTGGCCAAAAATACCCTTGCCTCAAAATCCTCTTTTCCAATGTCTTTGCTCCCGAGTGACTGCCGCACTCCCCAGAATGGACTTCTTGTAGTATAGTGGGGATCTCCTCTTCCGAGACGCATCGAGCCAAAGGAGAGATGAGAGTTTTTCGATACAAGATTCCAGCCACCAAGCAATAATAAGCCTCTTTTCATCTGAATCTCCTTCTTTCTTTGATAGATTCGTGGAACTCTCCTTTTGTTAGGTATAATTCATAATGATCCATCCAGGAAGGATGTTGATCGATTTGCATTAGTTCCCCCTCCTCTATAGCTGGATGAAAAAGTTTAGACGTCACTCCTTCTGATGGAAGACCGAACTTTGATAACTCATCAGCTTCTCCATTCTGCGTCCTCGGGATATGTTCGATGACGAAAGATTTAAATCTTCCAATCTCTTCTTTTGCTAGCAGTAGATACTTCCGCAATGTCGGCTAACGTGTTTCATAGTTGCCCAAAACCTGCGAAGCCATTACCAGGGAATCAGTTTTTACATGCACATGCTCTATGCCCAGTTCTTTCGCAAGCCTTAGCCCGGCTAGAAGCGCCTCATATTCGGCTTGATTATTCGTCACCGGAAAAAAGAACTTGATTGCCTATTCGAGCTTAAGGCCATTAGGACTGAGCACGATTACTCCTGCTCCTATCGAGTTCTTCCCCGAAGCACCATCCACGAAGATAATCCAGGCCCAAGGGGACTTCTCCACTTGCTCGGAATTTGATTCTGGTATATTGACCATGAAATCTGCCAAGACTTGGGCCTTGATTGCGGTTCTGGGGATATAAGTTATTTCAAACTCGCTAACTCGCTTAGCTCAATGGCCCACTTGGCTAATCTTCCGGAATGGTCAGGCTTTTCCAGGATGCTCCTCAACGGATGGTCTGTGATTACTTGGATTGGATGTGCTTGGAAATAAGGTCGGAGCCTTCTTGAGGATTGAACTAGAGCCAGAGCTAGCTTTTCCAGGATTGAATACCTCGTTTCTGCATCTTTAAGTATATGGCTAACATAGTATATAGGAAACTGCCTCTTCTTTTCTTCTCGAACGAGAATAGAGCTGACAGCATCGGGTCCAACCCCCAAATATAAGAACAGAGTTTCCCCTTCACGAGGGCTCTGGAGAAGAGGAGTTGATGTTAATTGTTTCTTCAGTTGATCAAATACGTCATCACACTCCTTGTCCCACTCAAACTTCGACCCTCCTCGGAGTGTCTTGAAGAAAGGAGCACTTTTATCTCCCGATTTAGAGATAAACCTGCTCAGCCCTGCCAATCTTCCTCCAAGTTGTTGTACTTCTTTCGTATTACGAGGAGGGGTCATTTCTAGTATGGCCTTTACCTTATCCGGATTTGGTGCAAGGCCATCGGGCGTAAGGAGATGTCCAAGAAACTTTCCCTTATTTGCCCCAAACACACATTTCAAAGGTTTTAATTTTAACTTGAACCTTCGTAGAGTAGCGAACGTCTCTACGAGGTCTGCCAAGTGAATTGAGAAGGTTTTACTTTTTAGGAGGAGGTCATCAACATAAACCTCGAGGTTCCTTACTTTTTGCTGCTTAAAGACGGTGTCCATCATCCTCTGGTACGTCGCTCCCGCATTTTTAAGCCCAAAGGGCATTACGAGGTAACAGTAACAGCCATCGTTTGTGATGAAAGATGTATGCGGGATATTAGGTTTATGCATTTTGATTTGGTGATAACCAGAAAATGCATCGAGAAAGCTCATAAAGTTATACCCAACCGCGGAATCTACTAAAACATCTATCCGAGGCAAAGGGTAGCAATCTTTGGGGCACGCTTTATTGAGTTTTGTGAAATCTACACACATGCGCCATTTTCCCACAGATTTTTTCACCATTACGACATTTGACATCCAAGTGGGGTATTGGATTTCAGAGATGAAATTTGCTTTAAGAAGTTTTGCAACTTCTTCTCTATGGGTACCGCCAACTTGGTTGCTACCTCCCTCTTCTTTTGTTGGATCAGCTTGAATTCAGGGGAGACATTGAGGTGATGGCATTCAATATCCGGATCTACTCCAGGCATATCTTCCGCCGACCAGGCGAAGATGTCCAGATTCTTCAATAGATAGGAGATCAGTTGAATCTTCTCCTCTTCTGATAGTTCGGCATTGATGATTAGTTTCTTTTCTTCCCCTTCAGCAATGGGGATCTCTTGGGTCTCCTGGGCAGGTTCCAGGTGAGCCCCTTCTCGCTCTGTGCTTCCTTCAGCCTCTTCAAGGGGCTTGGATACTTCGCGAACGTCATTCTGAAGTTCGTGAAATGGTGTCTCGGTGATCACATTGACTGTTTTTACATAGCATTCCCGAGCGACTTTTGAATCACTTCGGATCCGATATTGACATCCTTCGGCAGCGAACTATAAAGCCAAGTGGAAAGTGGACACTATTGCCTTGTAAGCGTTCAGGATTGGCCTTCCAAAGAATGCACAATAGCTGCTCGGGGCTTCCACCACTACGAAGCTTATCAGCTTTGTTATGCCTCCCAATGACACCAAAAGATTTAGACACCCTTCCACTTCTTTCTTTTCTCCCTAGAAACCGTAGAGAGGCCCTTCTGTGGAGAGCAGAGGCTTTTCCAGTCTTAAGGGCTTCGAATGTTTGACGGAAAATGAGGTTAATTGAACTACCGGTATCAATCAGAATCTTGTGTACAATGTAGTTCTCGATGACTGCCTTTATAACTACAGCATCATCGAAAGGGTTTGCATTCGGGGGAAGGTCTTCTTGGCCAAAAGTAACGACCGACCTTTCTGGGGCGGAAGTGGAGGCGGCCGCCACTTCTTGTTTGGAGATTCTTCCAGTGCTGGATTTTCGAGAGGATTTTGGCCCTGCTCCACCATGGATACAGTAGATGTTGCCGAGGGGACCAACATCATTTACTTCTACACATTCGGTGACAGGATGTATATCCCCATAACAACCTGCCTCTTCCACGTCAGCACATTCCCAGGTCACTTCGACCGCTTCCTTCTTCTTTTCGGTTCGGGGCTCAGCAGGTGTGTCCTTATGGACCAGTCCTCGGAGCTTCCCTTCCCTTAGAAGCTTTTCTACCAGGAAGCGGAGGGCGCGACAATCTTCCGTCAGATGATCCGCTTCCTTGTGATAATCACAATAAAGATTCGGATTTCGGCTGTGAACATCCGATCTCATAGGAGCGGGTTTTTTACAGTCAGGTCTCTTTTGCAAAATTTGGACTACTTCGTCCATGGAAATATTCAGAGAAGTCAATGATTCTTGCGAATCATCATATTGGATGGATGGGGTAGTCGAGGATGGCTGCGCGGTATATTGTGGTAGATATACCGGCATGGCCTGTGGAATGGCCATGGATGGAGCGGGTGCGATGGCCAACGGTGGTTTCTGATCTTGAAACCGCTGATGGCCAATGAATGGTTGCTTGTGCTTGTAGTTCCTCCCCCTTTGAGCTCGGGGTTTGAAATAAGATGGAGCGGATGATTGGTAAGTAGGGAGTGAGTAAGGTTGACCTTGATCACTTAGAAGCTTATCCACATACCCAGGATTAGTCTTTTCACCCCTGATAAACATATTGGCCATACTTATCAATTCCTGATAAGTTCGAGGTTATCTTATGCTGGCTTCAAATTTTAGAGGGCCTTCCCTCAGCCCATTCATCAGAGCTACTCTGTATAGCTCTGGATCCACATTTTGGATCTCCATTATTTCTGTTTGGAAACGGTCGACGAACCTGGCCCAGGTCTCGTCCTCCCGCTGCTTAATATCAAAGAGGGCCGCCGGGCCGCTCTTTGTCTTCTTTGAGGTAGAGAATCTAAGCAAAAATTCTCTACGCAGCTCAGCAAAGCAGCTGATTGACCTTGGATTCAACCCATAAAACCATTCTCTTGCTTGCCCCTCAAAGGACGTCACAAGATGTTTGCATTTGATAGCATCGGTCAGGGTTCTTAGTGCTATGGCTGACTCAAAATCTTGAAGATGAAGAGCTGGATCAGCTTCTCCACTATAGGCTGCCAGACGTGGCTCTCTGAAGCCATTCGGAGCTGGCTCGCTCCGAATGTAATCCACGAACGGGGAGGTTTCTTCCATATCCTCATACAGAGAAGGAACATTGTAATAAGCCATCTGACTCATGGTGACCTGAGGATAAGCCACCCAACCTGCGGCGGCTTGAGGATAAACTGCCTGATAGGAAGATCTGGCGGCGGCTTCTGGCGGACAGGCCGCCGGGTTGGACAGGCCGGCTGCGTGAAAAGTCGCTTCCTGGAAATCCAAAATCCGAGCCGGCGTGTTCTGGGCGGCTTCCTGGTAATAACCTTATCGTGCGGCAAAGTCGCCCTGAGCCGACTGGCAAGTTGCGGCTTGTGGAAGCGGGTATGGAGGGGGAGGAGGAAGGACCGGAGTGACCGCTTGGTTAACCGCGACCTGGGGAACTAGTCGCTCGGTTAACACGGCCAAGGCTTGGCTGATCGCCTCCAGGCACTGGTCAGTCGCCTTTTGAGTCCGCTCGGCTTCACGCTTGCTTTCTTCTAGAGCCTCCCACAGTGAATCCTCACTATGGTCAGAGCGATCTCTAGGAGGGAAATGGCGGTCTGACATTTCTTCGAAGTTTTCACCGACAACCTGCGATCTGAAGGTCGCGTGTTTCAGTTGAGTCCAAAGATGTACCCCCGCGGTTTGCGACTAGAAAAGCGGAGGTTGCGGACTGTCGGTTACTTAGAAAGAAGAGAATGAGACCGCTAGCAGCGGTCGAGGCCGAACTTCGCCCGTCATGGCAAATGCCACTCCTGTGACGGGCTTTCCTTTGATTAAAGTGAGAAGGTTACAGCGGGTTACAAGCGCAAGCCGGCCGGTCAAGCAGGCCGCAAGACAGGGAACTCGAGTCCGCAGCTCAAACAATCGAGCTCCTAGATTCGAGTGTGCATGCCTTGGGATCAGTGCCGCCACCTATTTATAGGCTTGGGGGACTGCCCGAACGGGCAGAGATAAAATAACCGCCTGCCCGGGTACAGGAGAGTCGGGTAGGCGGTGATGAGATACGAGGGAAGAGAAAGAGGCCGCGCGTTCTGATGGACTGCACTTCCGATCTAACTTGGCCGAAGGCTTGAAGATGTTATGACCAAAGAGACATCATAGTCCGAGCGGTCTCTTGTATGAGGCCGCGACTTGTCCTCCGGGTTTGAACCTTGATATTCTTCATGATGCAACCCGAGTGGCCTCTGTCTTGAGACCGCAACCTGAGTTCTTGCCTTGAGCTTTTGACAATCTTGGGAGTGGCCAGGAGTGTTACCAAACCGCACTACAACAAACTGCACTTATAGTAAGAACCTAAATCGTTACAATAAGTGCCAAAAATCGTTACAAAAAGTCTTTGGTAACGAAAAAAACTTTAAGTAACGGTCCTCCTCTAAAGCTCGACGCTAAAATTTCTTGTAACGAATGTATGCATGTCGTTACAAATAAATTAATTGTAACAAACGATACTTTCTCACCAAAAAGAGATTCTTCCTCACAATAAATTGGTCACAATAAATATTATTTCGTTACGAATGTTTTTTTTCCTCACAAAAAAACAGTTACGATTAAAACTATTTCGTTACAAATGTTTTATTTTTTCCTCACTAAAAATAAACTAACTTCGTTACAATAAAGTATAATAAATATTATTTCGTTACAATAGATTAAACAATAGTAACGAAAAAATCGTTACATTTGTTTTCCATTCTTCTTACTACAGCCAATTCATTTATATATCAAAAATATTTCATTTCTATTTTTTGTGTACCCGAGATTTTATTACAAATAATAATCTTGAAAATACACATATATTTAATATTTTGTAACAAGATCAACATGTATTTATTCACACCAAAAAGTATTACATAGAGTACAAGTTATTATCATCTCTTCTAAAATAATACAATATTACATTACAAGATCAACATGTTTCTAATAAATCTTCCGTCATTTTTCAAAAAATGAATCGTCCATCACTTTCTTACTAATGAATCTTTCTTCACTTGCCGGTCAATGCTCGAGCACCCTACAAATAAAAGAGAGCAATTAAGATCACCCTACAAATAAATGAGAGCAGAAACCGCAAATGATTTTAAAGTATTAGATAAATGAGTAATGCTAGTCAAATTAAAGCAAAGAGAACATCAATTAAATGTTGATGGATAGATTAATACAAATGAGTATCCCAAATAATATGTTTGTCCATCAATTATTCAACAATAAGTAATATCAACTTGAAACAATAATTTGCATAAGCAATAAGCAGACTGGGACTGATCGGTTGCTGAATTAAGTGGCTTCACAGTACTATGATTGTAATTTTGCACAAATTTTAGAATTCTTGGAAGGAGCCTACTGTAATGGAGGGTCTCCGGTGGACCTTGGGGCTGCTGTGGTAGGACTTTGGGCTGGTGGATAGGTTAAGGAGGGGAATTTCAGTGGCCTGGGGAGTAATCGCGTAGAGGGGTGGGCTGTAGTATGGAGGAGATTAGGTTAAGGAAGAGTTTCAAGTGTTGGGAGATCCTTTGAAGGGTTCTGGATAGAATATGGGAGGCCATTCTGGGCTTGGGATGGTTGGTTGTGGGCAGGAAGGGGATAATTGGGTCTTGGAGATTGTCGGTTAGGAGTTTGGAGGGGAAAACAATTGGGTGAATTATACTGGCTGCTGACATGTCACAGTTGCACACACAACACTCAGCAAAGATGCACACACAACACTCACACCAAAGAGTTTGTTGCAGCTGCAGCAAACTGGCTGTTGCAGTTTGCTGCCGCTGCAGCAAACTCGCTGTTGCAGTTTGCTGCAGCTGTAGCAAGCTCGCTGCTGCAACAAACTCGCTGCTGCAGATTGCTAAAGCCGGAGCCACATGGTGAACATGATACGACAAATATATCAAAGAACAGATAGAAGAGCCACATGGTGAACATGATAGGAAGCACTCATACAATAGCTAAATATATGTATATTGTATAAGCAATATTTGATCATATATATGATGGATAAATAAGAGGACTCCTAATTCTCAGCATTGAGTAAGCTGTGATAGAGGCTGGAAATCTTCTTAAGGACATCACATATTCATCTCCAAAGGACTGTAGAATATAGTGGAGTTATAAATAAAAGGAAACAATTCTTGATAGCAGCTCGATCAATAAGGTTTGCCAATACAGCAAACCCTCAAGGGTGACCTATAATCTACGAACCAGGTGACGACCACCTCTAGCTGCATACTGACTTCCCTCACAATTATGACTGACAAAGTGACAAGAGGTGGAGCTTTAAACATCACTTGTATATTTCGTATTCCTCATTAAATCTGATTACTGATCCTTACACTTCTTAAGATGAGAAAGGAAATAATTCACAGTTCACTCCGCAAATTCTGCTAGTTGCTGCTTTATGCTTGAAATGAGTTTTTAGCAAATTTGAAAAGGAAAGGTAGCAATTCAACATCAGTAAAAAGGAGAGTTTGCATGATGACTGATGATGCACTCATTTGAACAGTAAAACTGAACTCTTTTTGCCGGCTAGTCTCACTTATATAAATAGTTGATTAGTGACACAAGATTTGGAAGGAAGAACAGCCGAACATATAGCTAATAACTTATAAAAAAATAATAAGTCAGTTTGCATGGATTAGGTTCAAAGTCTCAGCTGCTGCTAACATGAATGGTTGTAAAACAAAGATTCATAATGCCAAACCGATATATTTGGGATAAAGCAATTGGTCATGCTGCTGCTGATGTTGATGATATATAGTAACCTTCTCATACATATTAATAGTTTGTGTCCTATCAGCTACGAAATGCAGGCTTGGAAAATAAATCGTTTTAGGGCAGTTGCAGGGATGTCAGTTTGTAATAATGGTTTTCATTTTTTGGTTATTTTTCTAACTTTGTAGAGTGCAATGGGGAAACGTTTTAGGGGACCTTTAATAGTTTACCTTCAAAAGAAATTAAAATGATGACAAACTAAAATCATTTTAAAATTTCAATAACTGTGAGAGAGAAGACCTTTAATAGAAGAATAAAGCAAATGCAAAATTTGAATATCTTAATATTTAGAGAGTTTAGACCATAAAAGATATGTGAATATTAGTGTATTAATCTTGCTGAATGCATAAAAAGAGATGGAATCGAATTTGTCTAGGAAGTAATGAGAAGCAACATATTTATGAATGCCAAAAGATGTAGTGTATGACCATAAAGAAATGATTGATCTACAACATCCTTTTGTTGATCATCAATTCCATAATTTTCGAGGATGGCATATTTACGAAAGCTAAGAAATGTAGTTGACGACCATAAAGGACTGGTTGATGTACAACGCGGCAAATAAGAGAACTTAATATTTTAAATCTAATGTACAGTCTTGGCTGTGATTTCATGCCATATGACAACATATTTTATAAGCAGGTATAAATAATTGTTCTGAAGATGTTAGAGAATGTACATATTTTGTAATCAAGATGATTTTTTTAGGAGAGAACATATTGCGAATAAAATAGCTTGGGTGTCGAAAGCGTCAATGTAAAGCAACTCATAAGTAAACTAAAGATAATGTAAAACACATTCTACCGGTAAATAAGAATGCTTAAATTAAATTGAATTGTTGTGAAGAAATGCTAATTTACAATTTGAACAACTATGCCTATAAATTTTTTTAAAACTATTTGAGATAAGTAGTTCCAGGTTTTAGAATTCTAATTAGTAAGAGGAAGTTACTTGTTGAGGAGGAAGTTACTTGTTGAGGAGGAAGTTTCTTGCTGAGTGGGGAGCAGTATGCGGATGAGCGAAGGAGTTGATTCGGCGAGGTAAGCAAGAAGACCGGCATAAGTACAACTTGAAATTGCAGTGGGCTTGAAACAGAAGTTATTTCAGCAGTTTCCTGCATTAGAAAGCTTAGTCAAATTTATTTGTGGCAAATATTGACTGAGTATCCTTCCACTCTTTAGGTTGAAAATGCAAAAATAAGAACTGAACCAATTAATTTTCATGGAGAGAAAAGAACTACTAGCTAGTGAATGCAGCTAAACACATTGCACACACCATTTGGAACCCGTGCTCTCCCAAACATGCCGCCAAACTCATAAGCCAGATAACTATGCTTTTCCAAGTATCATGCATAACATAACTCTAAAATAAGTCATAGTCGGAATCCTTATGAAGTTAATCTTAGAAGTGGGTTATTCTTCATACATGGAACTAAAAATCTATAGCAACACTGTCTCTAATTTACTTTATAGTTGTGTAAAATGATTTACTTTATAGTTGTGTAAAATGACATGTTTCGGATATTCAAAAGTGCTTTCTCTAATATATTGAGAAAGAATCATTGGAGCATTTAGACAAACAACTAGCGGGCAGTAGAAAGAAAAATTTGTTGCTACTCAGAACCAACCAAGGCGGCCCTAATCAAAAATAGCATTATGGGCCTGCTGCAAGGTTGTGTCGTGAAATATACAAAAACCTTAGTATCGATGAGAGAAATGAGTATAGGAGTCGCACTCACCTGAATAGGGAGTGAGCTTGCATTGGAGCAGTCGGAGCAGTCGGAGTCGCACTTGCCTGGGGTTGCCGTGGAAGATGGAGTCTTGCATTGTGTATGGAGATTGGGAGATGGAGTTGCTGTATAGAGGAGCGCGAAATGCAGAGAAAAAGCAAAAACACAGAGAAATAAGGGAGCTTGAAATGGTCGGAAACCGAAGTGAGAGAGAGGAGTGGGAACAAAGGAGATTGCCTACCTCGTCGACCGGCGGCGGCGTGTAGTTTGCGAGCCCAGACGGTGAGAGCAAAGGTTGACACGAAGTAGTCGAATGCGAAGGAGGGATGCCCTAGGAGAGGTGTCAAAATGGCGCAGCGGGATGGGGAGTCGAAGGCGTCGAGAAGGGGGCGATCACGAATGGCGAGCGGGAGAGGAGTCGAAGTCCTAGGAGAGCCCGTCGAAATAAGCAGCACGTGAATTTGTGCGGGAGATCTGCCGCCAAATATATGAGCGGTGAGAAATAAGGGATTCAAATTAAAGTAGAATTAAGGGTTATGATTTAATGGCTAGGTGGTATTAGATGGCTAGGATTAACTCTATAGACTTCAAAGAAGCCTTTAAAAGAACACTGTCTTTTTAGTGACGAAATATATTTCGTCACAAAATTTCTGTCACTACAGACCAATTTTCTTGTAGTGAGTGTTCAGCGGCAAAATTTTATTTTACCGCTCAAATTTTTTGGTTGGAGCCAAAAGTTTAATAAATTTATGTATTTTTAATTAGCAACAAAATTTGAAACAAATTAATCAAATTTTTTTCTTTCTATTTTTGAAAGAAATTTTTATCAACAAATATTTTTATTTCTAATTTTGTTGGAGAATTTGTTTTTAATATTTATCGCTAAATTTATTTTACTTTCTAAATTTTCTTGATAATAGATGTTTTTTTGTAGTGCCCGCCAATTGATTGATGTCGTCTGCCGAATAATATTGTCTGCTGATTGATTGATGTCACCCGCCAAATGATGCTCCCCGCCAAATGCTTTCGCTCGCCGAATATTGTGTGTGTGTGTGTCTCTGTGTCTGTGTCGGTTTATGTCTGTGTCTGTGTTTGTGTATGTGTCTATGTGTTTGTGTCTATCAATGTTTGTGTGTGTGTCAATGTTTGTGTGTCTATGTGTGTCTGTGCCTATGTGTGTCTTTGTGTGTGTGTGTGTGATTGTTTCCCTCTCTCTATCTTTGTGTGTGTGTGTGTATGTGTGTCTGTGTGTCTGTGTCTGTGTGTCTGTGTCTATGTCTGTGTGTGTGTGTGTCTGTGTGTGCGTGTGTGTCTGTGTCTGTGTCTGTGTCGGTTTGTGTCTATGTCAGTTTGTGTCTATGTCGGCTTGTGTCTATGTCGGTTTGTGTGTGTGTGTGTGTGTGTGTGTGTCGTTGTGTGTGTGTGTGTGTCGGTGTGTGTCTATGTTGGTGTGTGTCTGTGTCCGTATGTGTCTGTGTCGCTGTGTGTCTGTGTCGGTGTGTGTCTATGTCGGTGTGTGTCTGTGTCGGTTTATGTCTGTGTCGGTTGGTGTCTGTGTCGGTTTGTGTCTGTGCCGGCTTGTGTCTGTGTCGTTTCGTGTCAGTCTCGGTTCGTGTCTGTGTCGGTTCGTGTCTGTGTCGGTTTGTGTCTGTGTCGGTTTGTGTGTGTGTGTGTGTGTGTGTGTGTGTCTATGTCGGTTTATGTGTGTGTGTCTATGTCGGTTTGTGTGTGTGTCTATGTCGGTTTGTGTTTGTGTCTGTGTGTGTGTCTATGTGTGTATGTGTCTGTGTGTGTCTGTGTGTCTATGTATGTCTGTGTTTGTGTGTTTGTGGCTATGTGTGTGTGTGTGTGTGTGTGTGTCTGTGTGTGTGTGTGTGTGTGTCTGTGTGTCTATGTGTGTGTGTGTGTGTGTGTGTGTGTGTGTGTGACTGTGTGTGTATGTGATTGTATGTGTCTGTGTCGATCTATGTATGTGTCTGTGTTTGTGTCTGTGTCGATCAATGTAAGTGTTTGTGTTTGTGTGATCTCTAGCTATGTGTGTTTATGCATGTGTTGCCTGTGTCTGTGTGTCTATGTGAGTGTGTGCTTGTGTTTGTTTGTGTGTCTGTGTTATGCGTTTGTGTGTGCGTGTGTGTGATTGTGTGTGTATATGTGCAACATTACCCCCGTCTCGATAGTGCCCTAGTGCGACGACGCCCATGCTGCTTGCAAACCCCAGTGCGCGAAAATACTCATGCCGCTGTAGTACCACAAGTCTTCGACAGTTGCACGCGGGGGTTTGCGAGTTGTAGGAGTGTCGTCGCGATGTGGCACTGTCGAGGCGAGGGTACTGTTGTGCGGGGAACATGAGCTTCTTGTGCACTGTTAGTTGATTGAGCGTTCCAGAGCGAGCGAAAATGAGCGGAGGTAATTCTTATTTAAAAAGTAAATAATCTTATTTAAAAAGTAATTCTTATTAAACAACATATTTTATTTATCAATCGATATGACATTTATTTATGGTTTTCATTACATCCATTTTCATTAAAATACGTATCTTCTAGCAATTGATATGACATGTGTTTATATACTTTAAATTTATATGTTTTTAAATTTGATTTTTTTGCGACAGTACACGGGGGTCATCTCTCGCGCGCCCGTAAGAAAAATGTGCATTTCTCCCAAAAAGCTATAAAAGTTAATATCTTCAATCTTATTTTCTTAAACGACTCTACAAAAAAAAAACGTCGCTGTAGACGCCTTTTTTGTAGTGATAATAATTAAATAAAATTATTTTTTTATTGATATTTATACAAAAAATTAAAAGATATATTAGATATTTTTATTTTACGCGGGAGTGCCTTTGCGTGCGTGCGAGGCCCGTGCACGATCGTTATTTTTATTCTAAAATTATGTTAATAAATTAATGTCATATTTGCATTATATACTTTTTTTAAATTTAATATGTTTTTAATTTTTAGAATTGTTTTTGCAAAATTTTATGGATTTTAGGGTTGCGAGGCCCCTTCTGCCAAGCACGACAGTACCCGACCGGCAACGGCGGACTTCGCCAGTCCCCCGACGGGCTCGTCCGCCTGTGCGCGATAGTTATTTTTATTCTAAAATTATGTTAATAAATTAATATCAAATTGACATTCATTTTTAAATTTAATGTTTTTATTTTTTTATTTTTTTTTCAAAAATTTTATGAAGGGAAATTTTCCTTTATAAAAATTTTATATAAAGAAACTTTATATATCTTTAATTATTATATATAAAGAAACTTTAAAAGAAATTTTTGTTAAAATATAAATGTTTTTGAAAAAAATAATTATAAAATATTGATGTATATTTTTTTACGGTCATTTTGAGTACTCATATGTATATGTTGTGAGTGAAGCCCACCAGGGGCGGGCGAAGCCCGTCGCCGGCCGGGTACTGTAGAATGTGGGCGCAGCCCGCTCGAATGCGGGCGCAGCCCGCTCGAATGCGGGCGCAGCCCGCTCGAATGCGGGCGCAGCCCGCTCGAATGCGGGCGCAGCCCGCTCGAATGCGGGCGCAGCCCGCTCGAATGCGGGCGCAGCCCGCTAAGAGCCAGCGAGCACGGGCGAAGCCCGTGTAGAGCTGCTCGTAAAGTTGTATATAAAAACTTTATATGAAATATTTATAAACTTTATACAAAATTTTATACACGTTTATATATAATTAAATTTATAATTATAATTTATTATATATATAATCGGTTATATATATATATATATATAAAGGTACGCCCGTGCTCGAAACTCTCCGTTGTGACAGTACCCCGGCAGCGATGGTACCTCCGCCAAAACTGTACTCTCCCGGCCCACTCTCAAACGCTCGATCGATCAACTAATTAACAGTGCATAGGAAAAGCGCACGTGCCCCACACGACATTAATTACCCTCGCCTCGATAGTGTCCCAGTGCGACGACGCTCATGCAACTCGCAAACCCCTGTGCGCGAAAATACCCAAAATTTAAAATCTTTAGTCTTATTTTTTAAAACGCTACAAAAAAACGTCGTCGTAGACGTCTCCTTATAAGTGGTGATAATAAATAAATAAAATTATTTTTTAGTAATAATATATTTCTATTTATACAAAAATTTAAAAGATAAATTAGATATTTTTCATGTAACGATATTTAATTAATAGTCATCTCTTGCGCGCCCGTAAGAAAAATGTATGCTTGGAAAACAGTACTTGCACCCAGTTGAAAAATGCGCGTCCGTGAGAAAATGCGTAACTAGCTAGGCTAAAACGTGCCCGGGTGAGAAAAAACATCAGGACGAAAAAAGCGCGCCCGAAAAAATGTGCTTTTGAAGAAAACGCTCATGAGCGAATAACTTGTGCGCAAACAAAATTGTGCTCCCGAGCCAAAAAAAGTGTGCACAATCAAAAACACGCGCCCTGACAAAAATGAACTCGGGAGAGAATGAGTGATGATTCGAAAATGCGTTCTCGGGCGAAAACATGATCCCAGGCAAAAATGCGCGTCTGGGAGACAATGCGGCCGGGCAAAAATGCATGCTAGTGCAAAAATGCGCCACCGAACAAAAAACGAACTCACAAGTGAAAAACACTTGCTCGGACGAAAAATACGCTCTAAGGCCTAAAATGCGCGCTCATGTTTTAAAATTTATTATATTTATTGTAATAAAACTTTGGTTACAAAATAATACTAATTGTAAGGATTTTTGGCACGTGCTCGAGCGAAAAATGGGCGCTCGAAGGGCACAATTATTTCACCCATGCGCACAATTAAAAAATATGCGTGCATGCGGGACCAGTGCGCGATCGTTATTTTTATTCAAAAAATATATTAAAATATTTTAAATTTTTTGATTTGTTTTGTGCAAAATTTTATGGAGAGAAATTTCCCTCCATATATTTCATTAATGTGAGAGGGAAGGAAATAGACAAAACTTAATAAACTAGAGTAAGAGAACGGCGTGCGGCGACGGCCGAGAAAGAGAACGACGATGGCGACGGTCGTGGAAGAGAGAGGTGACGGCGGCGGCGACCGTCGAAGAGAGGGGAGACAACGGCGGCGGCCGTACGTGGAAGACATTGCTACAGCTCGCAAATGGATGTTTGTGTGTTTGGTTGTCCATGTTTGTGTGTGTGGATGTGTCTGTGTTTGAGCCCCGACACATGCAATACGCGCTAGCTCTCAAGCAAAAAAAGGAAAACTACACGCACGAGAGTGCATTTGTGTGCGCGCGAGAGTGCATTTGCGTGCGCGCGAGAGTGCATTTGCGTGCGCGCGAGAGTGCATTTGCGTGCACGCGGGTTCGTGCGTGATTTTATTTTAATTCCAAAATTATATTAAAAAATTAAATCATATTAATTTGCATTCATTTTTACATTTAATATATTTTTAATTTTTAGTTTTGTTTTGTTCAAAATTTTATGGAGGGAAATTTTCATCCGTATATTTCATTCATTCATGTGTGAGAGAGATAGAGCTGCATAGAAGAGAGGCAGAAAAACTTTTATAAAAAGTTAAAGATTTATAAAAACTCCCGTACGCGCAAAAATACATGTCGCAATAGTACCACATATCTGCGACAGCCGCGCACGGATGTTTGCGAGCTGTAGGAGTACTGTCATCACTTTAGAGCACTATCGAGGCGGGGTACTGTCGCGCGCATACAAATTATTTTTTTATTTAAAAAAAAAAATTAATTCAAAACTTTGATAATAAAATTGTACAAAAATAGAAAATAAAATATGATATATTTTTTGTAACAAAACTTTAATAATAAAATATTACTATTAGTAAGGACAATATTTTTGTCACAAAAAACTTTCATGATATGGTTACAATTGATACTTATTGTGAGAAAAGTTTTCTATTTGTAACGTAACATTTGTGTTGTTACAAATACTTACAGTTATAGTAACGAATTAATTATTATTGTAACAAAAATTAAAATATTTGTTACAAAAAAATACTTTTTTGTAACAACAAAAAAAATTTGTTACTAAATACAACTATTAGTAACAAACTGTGTTTCAGTTACATTCCAGTCCTTACAACATGTGCAGTTTGTTGTAGTGCCGCCCGGATTGGATTTCCTTGGTCAGAAGGCAACTTCTCTTGGGATTACCCGACCTGGCCTGTCAAACCGCCCGGCCCGGGCTGTCAAGCCACCCGGCCTGGGAGAGGTTCTACTTTCGTAGCGGTTTGTCGGGTAAACAATCAGCCCGGCAAAGCTCTCTGGAGGAGGAGGAGAGGATAACAAGGGTCATTGGAGAAGGGAGGTAACGGTAGAAACCCGAGCAGCGGTGGCATTAAGAGTTGGAGAGTCAGCTTCCCCAAGAATTTGTTGTAGGATCATATCATAGGACTATGAAAGTGGAGGTTAGATCTTAAATTAACTCTAGAGGGGGGGGGGGGGGGGGGGTGAATAAAGTTTAAAAAACTTTTTCCCTTAGTTTTATTGCGGAATAAAAAATAGTGATAAATATATATGTGTATAGAGTAAGTGATTTATAAAAACTAAATAAAGAAATCAACACAGAACAAGCACAGAAAAGTAATGCAATCACAGAGGACACAAGGAGCTATAGTTGTTCCCCACTAAACTTGGGTACGTCTACTCTTCTACCACCCTTGGTAGGAATCCACTAGGATTTTTGATCAGGTGCCCTCACACCAAGGGGTTTTTGTTCAGGTGTCCACACACCACAGATCTTTTGATCAGGTGCTCAAAACCAACTAGATTTTTTGATCAGGTGTCTTGCCACCAAGGAGGTAAACTTTTGAGGGAGTTTTAACCCTGTACAAGATGGGATAGAGAGGGGTTTAGATGTTCTTCTATGTCAAGATGCTGAGAGAAGACTCTAGTGGATGTATGTTGAAAAAATCCTCTATCTGATATGAAATGTTTGACAGTAGATTGGCTGGAGTTTTTTCTTGAAAGTAATGATCTTCCTGTAGCTGATAAATCTGAAAGACAAGAATGCTTCTCAGATTGTTTGTTGCTCTTTGGAGATCTGTGCTTGCAGCTGATGACTGAGAGAATAATGTTGAAGATGTTCTCAGTAAATGAATGCTGCTCAAGGAAAAAAGAAGATCTGTATAAACTTTTTCTATTCTTCTTTCTTCTTCTTCTCTGTTCTTTCTTCCTCTTTTTCTATCTTTTTCTGTACAGAAGATTTTTCATATGTTCTGTCGTGTGTTTAACTATAGAAAAACACTCTGCTATATCTTCTTCCTGTTTTCCCTTTTTGAAATTTCTGACAGCTATTAAATGCAAATCCCTTATATTAAAGAATAAATATATCTGAAAGCTATTTTGGTAATAGTACATCTGCTGTGCCGTTTATCTCTTTCCTTTTCCACGAAATGTCCTTTTCCGAGTAATGTCAACGGCTATAATCTTGGAATAATAAAGGAAATAAATTATCCTTACTTGATCTGATAGAAAGAGCCGTTGATGTAGTCGATCTGAGTTCAGAGAATGAAATGAATATAATCCTTCTGAAACTTTCTGAACTTAAATAAGATTTCTTCGATCTGTGTTAAATTCGTCGAACGCAGATTCATCGATCTCAAGATTTTCGTCGAACACAAAATTTACTTCGTCGACCTCAAATGAATCTTGCTGGAATAATTAATTTTGTTGAGTTGAGGAGAACTTTCATCGAACGCAGACTGGAGTTCTTCGAACAGAATTATTCGTCTACCGCTGAGCCTGGATAAATTCGTCGACCGCTGAGCTTGAGCAAAATCGTTGACCGCTGAGCTGGGATCTGTCTGTCCACCGCTGAGACAATCTGTTCGTCGACCGCTGAACCGTTGAGACGGGATCGTCGAACGCTAAGCCGGGCTGGATGGTCGAGCGCAGAATGAATACCATTCGTCGACCGCAGAGCATCGTTTCTCGAACGCAGAGAGCACGTCGTTCGTCGAATTCATATAATCGTTCGTCGAACGCAGTGTGGAGTTCGTCGAACGCAGAATCTGAATGAAATCTTGAGTTCTAACAACCTAAACTCTTGACCCATAAACTATACATTGGGGTCAACTTTGATCCTAGTCAACATATAGTGATCCTAGCCCAAATCAGAAATAGGGTTGTTCCAACAATCTCCCCCTATTTGGTTTAGAACACTATTTGACAAAATTTGAAAATAAACAAACAATAATACAGCAAAAACAACCGAGCATATATATATCTGATATATTTTAAATATTTCATCAGATATAAAATAAATAGTACTCTGAGTTTTGAAATTACATTTCAATAAAAACATAAATGATAAAAACCTTTTAACATTCTGAAATCTGCTTTCTCAAATCTAATCTGATAATTCTGAATTCTGATTTCTGATTTTGTCTGAACTATATCTGCTATGTTTCAGCTTTCTGAATTTGATCTGAACTGAATCTTTATAATCTGAATATGTTATCTGCCATAACTAAAATCTGAACCTAAACTTGAGCTAAAACAATTGCTGCATCTGAATTTGCATATAAATACTACAATCTGCTTTTTAATCTGAACAGCTTTATAATTTTGATTAGATGTGCTTGTCATCTTGCCCTTTCTGAAGGCATCTCCCCCTGAGAGTGTCTCCCCCTGAGACTGGAGGTTCTTCTGCTTTCTCTCCTTGACTAGTTTATAGAATAACTCCCCCTGAGTAACTGCATCAAATGGAGCGTGTTCATACAAACTTCTCCCCCTGCCTAGTTTCAGGAAGGCCTGAAGCTAGGCCCCTTGAAGAAGGGACATTTGATGGAGGTAGGGAAGGATGCAAGATTGTCATTGATATTGTCCCTACATAATAAAATAGAGATCAAGTGCAAAGGGAACTGGAAAGAGAAACAATTCTGTAGACATTCAGCTAAAAAAATTTGATTAATGATGAAAGGCTGAAATAAAAAGCTTCAGAAAAACTGGGTTCGACGAAAAAATGAGTTTTTGTCGATCTCGGTTCGACGAACTTGATGACTTCGTCGATCTCCGTTCGACGAAAAACTAAATTTTGTCAGGCTCAGTTCAATGAAGAGATGGGTAAGTAGAAAACTTAAATTTTTAACAGATTGAATCTCCATCTATCATACCTAGCTGATTTATAAAGAAAATATGTTTCTTTTCATCCAAGGGCTTGGTGAAAATGTTAGCTCTTTGCAAATCAGTAGAGATGAACTGTAGGCAAATTTTGTTTTTATCCACATTATCCCTAAGGAAGTGGTGCCTAATTTCTATGTGTTTAGTCCTACTATAGAGAACTGGATTTTGTGCTATAGATATTGCACTAGTATTGTCACAAAATATGATTGAATTATTTAAGTTGACACCATAGTCTAGGAGCTAATTTTTTATCCACAATATCTGTGAGCAGCAACTGCCTGCAGCTATATATTCAGCTTCAGTTGTTGATGTTGACACAGATGTTTGTTTCTTACAAAACCAAGACACAAGCCTATCACCAATAAACTGACAAGTTCCTGATGTTCTTTTCCTATCTACTCTGCATCCAGCATAATCTGAATCTGAGAATCCAGTTAATTCAAATTCAGATGTTGTTGGATAACAAAGTCCTAGATTAGGTCAACCCTTTATATATCTCAAAATTCTTTTTAATAAAATTAGATGAGATTCTTTGGGGTTAACTTGGAATCTAGCAAAAATACAAGTAGCAAACATTATATCTGGCCTACTTGCTGTTAAATAAAGTAATGAGCCAATAATTGCTCTATATACCTTCTGATCAATAGGTTTCCCTGATTCATCACTATCAACAACAACATTAGAGGGCATGGGTGTTTTCATGGTGGAAGAATCAGGCATACCAAATCTTTTCACTATTTCTTTAGCATACTTAGATTGGGATATGAAGATTCCATTGCGAGTTTGCTTCACTTGAAGACCAAGGAAGTATGATAGTTCACCCATACTACTCAATTCAAATTTAGATTGCATTAGATTAGAAAATCTTTTGCATAAGTTTGAATCAGTAGAGCCAAAGATAATGTCATCTACATATATTTGAACTAGTAGAGTTTGATTTTTATGTATCCTAAAAAATATAGTTTTATCTACTATGCCTCTACAGAATTTATTCTCTAAGAGAAAACTAGCTAAGGTCTCATACCATGCTCTGGGAGCTTGTTTAAGACAATAAAGAGCTTTCTTAAGCTTAAATACAAAAGAAGAGTGAGTTGTAGAGATGAAACCTGGTGGTTGTTCCACATAGACTTCTTCTTTGATTTCTCCATTCAAGAATGCACTCTTTACATCCATTTGATAAACTTTGAATTTCTTGTATACAGCAAATGTAAGGAAGATCCTGATTGCTTCTAACCTTGCAACTGGTGCAAAAGTCTAATCATAATCTATTCCTTCTTCCAGTGAGTATCCTTGAGCTAATAGTCTAGCTTTGTTTCTCACAATATTGCCATCTGCATCTAGCTTGTTCCTGTAGACCCATTTAGTTCCAATGACTAGATGATTCTTTGGTCTAGGAACCAATTCCCAAACTTTATTTGTCTCAAACTGATTGAGCTCCTCTTGCATAGAAATGATCCAGTTGGGATCTTGTTCTGCATCTTGTAGGGATTGAGGTTCAATCTGAGAGAGAAAACAAGTATGCATCATATTCTGATTTACTTGATGCCTTGTTTGCACACCTGCTGAAATATCACCAATAATTTGAGATATTAGATGATCTCTAACTGTGATGTGATCAACAGTTGGAGTGGGTGTAACGCCCCTGATTTTTGCGGTGTTTGTTTAATTTAGTAATGGCGTGTTAATGACGTCGGGGCGTTACTTTTAACATCGAGTTAGCAGCGCGTTGCCGTTTGCGCATTTTCGCGTCCGTTTGGGTCAAGTCGACAAAAATTTGCGATGACCCGGAATTGAAAAATTTTAGGTTAGGAAATTAGATTATTTAATTTTAGACTTGCCTATCAAGTTTCGTCGCGATCCGAGCCATTTTGGAGCCTCCGCGCATTTTATAAGTTTTGTATATATTTAAAGCTCGCCGTAACTTCCGCCATTCGTATCTCGAAAACGGCACGTCGGATTTTGATTCCAACTTCGCTGTTGGATTCGTAGCGCCACCGTTCACTTTAGGCGAAATTTTCGTCGGATTCGGCGTTCGTTTATTTTTAGTGATAAAATAATAATAATAATAATAATAATAATAATATTATTATTATTATTATTATTATATTAATTCAGAACATATATATATATATATATGCACATTTCATTCAAAGCATGCGTTGATTCCTCCCTTCCATGCGTCGATTCCTCCTCCCATTTGCATGCTTGCGTCGAACTCCATATATATATATATATATATATATATATATATATATATATATATATATATGTATATATTTGCATGCTTGCGTCGACTTCACCTCCAGCATGCATCGATTTCTCCAGCATGCGTCGACTTCCCTATTCAGCCTTGCGTCGATTTCTCCAGCATGCGTCGACTTCTTTTTTCAGCATGCGTCGACCTTCCTTCCGCGAATAAGTCAGATATATACATATATATATATATATATATTAATATATATATGTATATATATATATAATGCTACGTTCACCATTCGTCTTCCTCTTTCTGTCTGAACGCCGCGACGGGAGCGGCGTTTTCTTAAATCTTTCGGGCGCCGTCGACGGAGCTCCGGTGGTCAAAATCGCGAGCCGAGCATAGATTCGGAAAGCTCTCGACGAGAGCTTCGTCCTCGTGGTAATTTCCTTCCGCTTTGTGAAACTTATTCGTTAGGTCTTTTGTACCCTAACCTTTTCTAACCCGATCTCTTGTAGATCTTGACTTCTCTCGCCTTCTCGTAACCCGATCTACAACGGGGAGCGATTCAGAGAGTTTTTCCAGCAAAACCTAAGGCAAGTGGTGTTCTTGCCCTTGCTCTTTCTCTTTGCCATATAACCGCTCCAAGATGGTGCTCTTGATCTAACTGAGCCATATCTCCATTCTTTTATCCTCTAATTATTGTTGCTAATAACTGGACATTTTGCCAGTTAATAAAAAGACTTTTGTTAGCATTATATCTACTTGTATTTTCCATTTCTGCTTGTAATTTAGTGTGATATGATCTGTTGGGCCTCGCCCATTGCTCCTTGAAAGAACCATGAAAAAATGTGAATGATCCATTGGAGGTCGTACACGATGTTGGCGGTGCCACCGGTGCGATGCTCTTTTAATTTAATAAATTCTGTTGAAGGTCGTACACGATGTTGGCAGTGCCACTGGCGCGGTGCTCTGAGGGTCGTGACGATGCGATAGGGATTTATCCCCGCACGGCTTCTCTTTTTTCTGTTTGTCTGTCTGATGAGCTGATCAGTCTCTATAATTCTGAACAAGAGTAACATAATTAATAATTTGAAAGTTGATGGTTCTTTTCTTTTGCTTATGGCGAGTTTCGTCATCGCCTGTGTTCTCACCTTTGTTGGTGAGCTTTTTCCGCTGACTTTTTAGTTTCTGCTGCTGCTTCCTTTTTGACTGTTTATTAGATTCTTCTGCTGTTTCTTTTCCTGTGACTATTTGCTGCTAGCTTTGTCAACACTAATCCTTGCAGATACCGTTTCCCTCCAGTCTCGCGGAGGTTTGCTTACTTTCTTGTTTTCCGCACCACTTGTAACTTGCTTCTGAGGTGTTCTTTCTTTGAATGACACAGGTTCTGGACAGTAGCAGGTGTTAGTGCGGAGTTGCTTTAGTTGCTGTCTTCTGACCCTCTTGAGGTAGGGTATTCTGTGGTCTTGCCGGCCCATAGGTTCGTGTCAGGTGTTGACGCCCGTGGTGCCGTTTGGTTAAACTTTTGCTTCACTGCTGCTGTTATTTATTGTTCACTTTTAAACACTTGTTCTGTAATGGTTAATTGCGGGTTGGCTTTATAGCCCCTTGCATAGATATGCTAAGGCATTTGTAGCATTGTGCATCATGATTTGAAATGTTAAGCTCACTAATTTCAGCGCGTGATAAATCTACCTTTATATATAGTAAATCCACACATTCGATCTTGCATGGTGCACCTTACTAGGTCTTCATGTTCACTTAGGCCACTATATAATTAAATCAAGTATTTTATTTCCACTGCGTAAAACTATATTTTAAAAGCGTGGACTAGTTGATCGACCTAGCCGAGGGACGCGGTTTATTAATTTTCTGCATAAATCATTTTTGAATCACTTTGATTTGATAATAATAATTGCTTGAACTGTGATGAAGGATACATTGCCTTAACGTCAGTAGGCGTCCCCTACGTGACATGGCATCACAACGCGTAGCTTTCCCTACTCTGATAGCATTTTAATGTTGGGAAAATGCGGGTTGTGACAGTTGGTATCAGAGGTAGGTTCTGTGAAAAAGGTAGTTGGGTGGTTTGGCGTGTGAGCCAAACAACCGCTATCCTAAGCAGAACCTCATAAGACCATTTCATTGTATACACACACCGATATGTCATCAATATGTCTTGACTGAAGCATGGGCACAACACTCATAGCATGATAAGAAGTATACGAGGCATATTATGTAGTATGGGATGCATAATGTGTTTGTATATGGATCCACCATAGGTGGCAACATGTGACGGTTATGTAGTATGGGATGCATAACCACCATCACATGGATGCCCATTAGCACGTTTTCTTTTTCGTTACATGTAATATTATGTAGTATGGGATGCATAACATTACATGTGCACGTCGCTCATAACATGCATTAAGGCCTCTTTTTAGAATGCATAGCACTGCATACATTCATATCATCGCATAAGCACGCGTGCCAAGTTAAAGACATACCAGATGACATATGTACACACATGTTTTGAAAAAGGAATTTAAATGTTCATGCACTCATGTCATAGCACAAGAGTCAATAGGATGATGGTGCATCATCCTAAGTTTAATCATTGCATCATTTCATGAAATTCCAGAGCAAGGTAACAGCAATAGCAGGTTGTTTTCTTTCCTGTTCCGAATTGATCCGGGATGTTTCCGAGTCTATTTGGCTTAAGCGTCTTAAGCCTGTTTCTGATTGGATGTCCATCTATCTTGTAGACATACCTCATAGGAGAGTGACGTGGTCGAGTTTGCTAGCTTTTGTGTCTTAAGCTAGGTCTTGATGAGTCGATGTTTGTAATTGTAGAAGATGACCCCGAAGCATTTTGCAATGGGGGCATTTTCCCAGTTTGAGGGTGAGTCTTCGGATTCTCATATCGAAGCGATACTAGATGCACTGCGTCAGAGCATTGAAACAATGTCAAGGCAGATGTTTGTAATGCAAACGCAGTTGCAGGCATTGCTTACTGCCACCTTGAGGCAGCAACCTGGTGTGCAGTTTCCTGTGTTGGTTGAATACCAGAGTGAGATCGGTAAATAGAATAGATTCGCTCCTGAGTTGATAGCTGCTGAGGAGTGCAAGGTCAGAAATTCTTGGGTGATCCTCAAGGTAACATCCATCAATTTACTAACGCCTACCAATCCGAGACTGATGCGAAAGCAGTTGAAGCTGCCTTGAAGTTTGAGGCTATTGGAAATGCCAAAGATCGCGGTATGTCCTCGTTACAGGAAAAGAGAAAGGTTGGGGATGGCGAAAGCCATTGGGCATCTAGCCCCACACCAAAGAAAGGACAGGAGAAAGCATGTAGTTTCTATGGCCAGTCAGGCCATTCGCTCGGAGAATGTTTCAAGAAACTAAAAGCTCAGAAGCAACAACGGGTAAGCATAATTCAAGACGCACCTAAAAGTGATTGGGTTGCATTACAAGTAATAAAGAGGGACACGATGAGATCCGGTGTCAGATGAAGGGAAGGATAAACTGATCGTGGTGAGCGAGGGAGAAGCTCAATCTTCAACCATGGTGATCTTAGGTTAGATTCTGATTCAGTTAATAGTTCCTCGCTATCTCGATTTCTGTTCAGTTGGCTATGCGTGCAATTTTTTTTAAGGAAGTCATCATAATTAACCGATGAGCACGCGTTCTTTTGATTTTGGTGTTATCCACTTGTTCGTGGCTAGGATCTTTGTAATGGTCATTTCTTGACTCCCGATCGAGTTAGTGATTTGTTTCGTGCTAAGTTTTCCCTCGGGTGACTCAGTAGCGTTGAACCTTTCCTTGGGTTTGATTTCTATAGTATGTCGATTGAAAGTACCAGATTTGGAAGAGGTTAGTATGATTTCTTGGGCATGGATTGGAGATCTAGTTTGGCATTGTAGACCGGTGAGAGGATAAGCACCTGGACTTCTCGTTGGATATTGACCAACCCTTGAGTGTTGGATTCCCGTATCAAGATTCTCTGGTTATTTCTGCGGTTCGTGCTCGTCAATCCTTAGAGTCTGGCAGCGAGTCTTTTCTCATCTCTATTTCTGTTCTAGAAAAAAAAGCTCTCGTTGTGCCATGCATTCTGTTGTGTGAAAGCTTCAAATGTTTCTCCGGCTAGTCTTCTCGGTCTTCCCCTTGAGAAAAAGGCGGAGTTTGTTTTAAGGTCTTGAGCCAGATACTTGTCTTTTTGCGAGGGCACCTTGCCGCATGGTCCTGCGTGAGCTAGAAGAATGTTTCTAAAAGATTGTGAATAAATTGTGCAGAGTTGAATGAGGTGACTATCGAGGTAAATGTTCATCACCTCGAATAGATGATTTGCTTGATCAGTTGCGAGATAGATCCGTATTCTCGGAGATTGGCCTAGATTTTTTTTCTGTGAAGGATCCGTGAGTTGGATGTTCCACGGACTGCCTGTTCCTTCCCGTTGTGAGCTTTATTTGAGATCTTAGTGACGACCTTTGATTTAGCTAATGTCTCCTTTGCCTTCATGAATTCGATGAATTGAGTGTTAAGAAAATTTCCGGACCAATCTTGTGACCGTCCTTAGAAATGATGTTTGACACACTCTAAGAGTGCAGAGGATCGTGCTGAGCATTTGGGATTGGGTGCGGTATACGTTGTGAGAGCACAAGTTTGTTTGCCAAGATGAGCAAGTACAAGTTTTGGATGTCTTTAGTTACCTATTTGGGTCATGTTATTAATGAGGATGAGTTTTCGACGGACCCAGTATAGATCGTTGAGTGATTGATTTGGAAGAGATTTACAATATCCGAGGAAATAGGGAATTTTGTATGGTTGGTATGATGATATAGAAGGCTTGTGTAATGATTCGTGTGATTAATTGCGTCCTTGGTTAGGTTTATGTAGGAGAATCCAAAATTTGTTTGGGGTGACTAGTGCGAAGGAGCCTTTCAGGAATTGAATAGAAGATGAGCACTGCTCCAGCTTTGGATCATACCTACCGAAGGAGTGGTGTACTATTTATGTAGATAAGTTGTACGTTGAGCCCAGGTATGTCTCGAAAAAAAATGTGATCGCATACGATTCGAGTAAATTGAAGATTCATGACGAGAATTATAGTGCGCATGATTTGGAATTACCCCAATAATCTAGGCATTGAGCCTTGGAGATTATTTTGGTATGACGTATTGTGTAAGGTTTACGGACCATAAGAATTGAAGCATATCTTCGCTCAGAAGGAGTTGATTCTGCGCCAGAGAAAATGAATAAAATATATTGTGAATTCTGGTATTGGCATTCGTTACCACCCGGATCCTACTAGGATGTGTAGAGATTTGAATCATATTATTGCTAGTATTAGATTTGTTATCGGTTTGATGAGGTATTTCCGAAGACACAAATTGTGTGAGCTATCGTGAATAAATGGATAAAATATACCTTTAAGTTTGGAGTCAGATCGAAACCCCAGGAATTGTTTTTTTTTGTGTCGCGTATCTAGTTGAGTTGGTGGAAGCTTCAGGTTCTGAAAGTTAATCAGATCGTGGAAGATTTGATCAGGTATTACATAATGGAGCATGGTGGAGCTTGGGACGAGCGCCTCAGACTCATGGAGTTTGCTTACAATAATAGTTTTCAAGAAAGTCTGCAGATGGCCCCTTTTGAAGCGTTGTATGGGAGCCGCTGCAGGACTCCCTTGTTTTGGGCCGAAGTCGATGAGAGACCGTTGCTAGGTCCGGAAGCTTTAATGGAAATGGAGGAGGCGGTGACTAATATTCGGGAGAAGCTCCGCGTTGCTCAGGAGCGGTACAAAAAGTATGCCAATCAAAAAAGGGCAGATCTGGAGTTTGCGGTTGGGGACAGTGTTTTTCTGAAGGTCTCTCCGATGCCAGGCGTTAAAAGATTTGGGAAGAACCACAAGTTGGATCCCAGATATGTTGGGCCATTTCAGATCATTGAGCGCATCAGAGTGTTTGCTTATAGATTGGAGTTACCTGCTACCTTCCCTGGCGTCCATGATGTGTTCCATGTGAGTCAGTTAAGGAAGTGTGTCCGCAGCAATCATCAAGTCCTTGATTTGGTGCCTCAGATTCAGCCCAATTTATCTTATGTTGAGGACCCTGTTCGCATTTTGGAAACCCAAGAGCGGGTGTTGCGTAGGAAATCCATTCCCATGGTGAAAGTTCTTTGGCGGAATCATGACGTCGAGAGCGCAACATGGGAGCTGGAGTCAGCAATGCGAGAGTCTCATCCTCACCTTTTTAATTAATTAGCCCAGGTAAACCTTCTTCCTGCACCATTCATCTTCTCATTTAAATAGCTCAGATGGATTTATTTTCCTGTACCATATATCTTGCCCAAGTGTTGTTCCTGCATAATTAATTATTCATCTTAAATCTTCTTTCCTACACCATGTACCTATCTTAATGTTGTTTTCTGCCTTTATGTCCAGTTTCGGGACGAAACTTTCTTTTAGGGGGAGTGGCTGTAACGCCCCTGATTTTTGCGGTGTTTGTTTAATTTAGTAATGGCGTGTTAATGACGTCGGGGCGTTACTTTTAACGTCGAGTTAGCGGCGCGTTGCCGTTTGCGCGTTTTCGCATCCGTTTGGGTTAAGTCGATCAAAATTTGCGACAACCCGGAATTGAAAAATTATACGTTAGGAAATTAGATTATTTAATTTTAGACTTGCCTATCAAGTTTCATCGCGATCCGAGCCATTTTGGAGCCTCCACGCATTTTAGAAGTTTTGTATATATTTAAAGCTCGATGTAACTTCCGCCATTCGTATCTCGAAAACGGCACATCGGATTTTGATTCCAACTTCGCCGTTGGATTCGTAGCGCCGCCGTTCACTTTAGGCGAAATTTTCGTCGGATTCGGCGTTCGTTTATTTTTAGTGATAAAATAATAATAATAATAATAATAATATTATTATTATTATTATATTAATTCAGAACATATATATATATATATATATATATATATATATATATATATGCACATTTCATTCAAAGCATGCGTTGATTCCTCCCTTCCATGCGTCGATTCCTCCTCCCATTTGCATGCTTGCGTCGAACTCCATATATATATATGTATATATTTGCATGCTTGCGTCGACTTCACCTCCAACATGCATCAATTTCTCCAGCATGCGTCGACTTCCCTCTCCAGCATGCGTCAACTTCCCTCTCCAGCATGCGTCGACTTCCCTCTCCAGCATGCGTCAACTTCCCTCTCCAGCATGCGTCGACTTCTTTTTTCAGCATGCGTCGACCTTCCTTCCGCGAATAAGTCAGATATATACATATATATATATATTAATATATATATATATGTATATATATAATGCTACGTTCACCATTCGTCTTCCTCTTTCTGTCTGAACGTCGCGACGGGAGCGGCGTTTTCTTACATCTTTCGGGCGCCGTCGACGGAGCTCCGGTGGTCGAAATCGCGAGCCGAGCATAGATTCGGAAAGCTCTCGACGAGAGTTTCGTCCTCGTGGTAATTTCCTTCCGCTTTGTGAAACTTGTTCGTTAGGTCTTTTGTACCCTAACCTTTTCTAACCCGATCTCTTGTAGATCTTGACTTCTCTCGCCTTCTCGTAACCCGATCTACAACGGGGAGCGATTCAGAGAGTTTTTCCAGCAAAACCTAAGGCAAGTGGTGTTCTTGCCCTTGCTCTTTCTCTTTGCCATATAACCGCTCCAAGATGGTGCTCTTGATCTAACTGAGCCATATCTCCATTCTTTTATCCTCTAACTATTGCTGCTAATAACTGGACATTTTGCCAGTTAATAAAAAGACTTTTGTTAGCATTATATCTACTTGTATTTTCCATTTCTGCTTGCAATTTAGTGTGATATGATCTGTTGGGCCTCGCCCATTGCTCCTTGAAAGAACCATGAAAAAATGTGAATGATCCGTTGGAGGTCGTACACGATGTTGGCGGTGCCACCGGTGCGATGCTCTTTTAATTTAATAAATTCTGTCTAAGGTCGTACACGATGTTGGCAGTGCCACCGGTGCGGTGCTCTGAGGGTCGTGACGATGCGATAGGGATTTATCCCCGCACGACTTCTCTTTTTTCTGTTTGTCTGTCTGATGAGCTGATCAGTCTCTATAATTCTGAACAAGAGTAACATAATTAATAATTTGAAAGTTGATGGTTCTTTTCTTTTGCTTATGGCGAGTTTCGTCATCGCCTGTGTTCTCACCTTTGTTTGGTGAGCTTTTTCCGCTGACTTTTGGTTTCTGCTGCTGCTTACTTTTTGGCTGTTTATTAGATTCTTCTGCTGTTTCTTTTCCTGTGACAATTTGCTGCTAGCTTTGTCATCACTAATCCTTGCAGATACCGTTTCCCTCCGGTCTCGCGGAGGTTTGCTTACTTTCTTGTTTTTCGCACCACTTGTAACTTGCTTCTGAGGTGTTCTTTCTTTGAATGCCACAGGTTCTGGACAGTAGCAGGTGTTAGTGCGGAGTTGCTTTAGTTGCTGTCTTCTGACCCTCTTGAGGTAGGGTATTCTGTGGTCTTGCCGGCCCATAGGTTCGTGTCAGTTGTTGACGCCCGTGGTGCCGTTTGGTTAAACTTTTGCTTCACTGCTGCTGTTATTTATTGTTCACTTTTGAACACTTGTTCTGGAATGGTTAATTGCGGGTTGGCTTTATAGCCCCTTGCTTAGATATGCTAAGGCATTTGTAGCATTGTGCATCATGATTTGAAATGTTAATCTCACTAATTTCAGCGCGTGATAAATCTACCTTTATATATAGTAAATCCACACATTCGATCTTGCATGGTGCACCTCACTAGGTCTTCATGTTCACTTAGGCCACTATATAATTAAATCAAGTATTTTATTTCCGCTGCGTAAAACTATATTTTAAAAGCGTGGACTAGTTGATCCACCTAGCCGAGGGACGCGGTTTATTAATTTTCTGCATAAATCATTTTTGAATCACTTTGATTTGATAATAATAATTGCTTGAACTGCGATGAAGGATACGTTGCCTTAACGTCAGTAGGCGTCCCCTACGTGACATGGCATCACAACGCGTAGCTTTCCCTACTCTGATAGCATTTTAATGATGGGAAAATGCGGGTTGTGACAGTGGGTTCAACAATGATTTCCACTTGGGGAATTTGTTCAGCTGTGATATCCTGTGGAAGATGTTTTGCTGTTATCTGATTTGAACTGTCAGCCAAATATGGATGATTTTCTTCTTCACATTCTTCAACATTCTGCTGTACAGGATTTAGAAATCCTTCTTTATGTAGAGCTAATTGATCTAGCTGCTCACATAGCGTAGGTACCTGCAAATTTTCTATGGTAGAAGAATTCTTCTCCTTGTAAAACATATTAGTTTCATCAAAGGAAACATGCATAGATTCTTCAATTTTAAGAGAAGATTTGTTATAAATCCTATATGCCTTGCTGATTAAAGAATAGCCTAAGAAAATTCCTTCTTCAGATTTTGTGTCAAATTTCCTAAGATATTTTTTATCATTATTGTGAACAAAACATTTACAACCAAATGTTCTAAAATAGTTAACTTTAGGTTTCTTCTCTTTAAGTAACTCATAAGGAGTCTTACCCTTAAGTTAGTGTATCAAACTTCTATTCAACACATAATTTGCTGTGCTAACAGCCTCTGCTCAAAAAGATAGGGGCAAATTAGCATCTGCAAGTAATGTTCTTGCTGATTCAATTAGTGTTCTATTTTTCCTTTCAACTACCCCATTTTGTTGAGGAGTTCTAGGAGCTGAGAAGCAATGCCTGATACCTTCCTTCTCACAGAATTCTTGCATGAGAAGAGACTCAAACTCAGTGCCATGATCACTTCTGATCAATGCAATATGAGTAGAGTACTCAATCTTTATGCTCTTAAGAAAGTCTATAAGAACTTTAAAGTTATCTGACTTTTCTCTCAAAAAGAGCACCCAAGTGAATCTAGAGAAGTCATCTACAATAACTAGAGTGTAAGACTTCCCCCCTAAAATCTTTGTTGTTATAGGTCCAAAAAGGTCCGTATGTAGCAAATATAAGATTCTAGATGAATCACTTTTAGATAATGATTTAAAACTACTTTTAGTTTGCTTGCCTAGTTGACATGCCCTACAAAGACCTTCTTTCTTGTATGAACCTGATGGTAATCCTCTAACAAGATTGTCCTTAGATAATTTAGCAATAGTCCTAAGGTTTATATGTCCTAATCTCTTATGCCAAAGTTCACTAGGTTTGCTTAATTCATTAAATCAACAGATTTCTGATTTAGTTGAATTGAAATTTACTAAATAAATATTACCTTGCCTAATACCTGATAAAACAATAATATTATCAGAAGATTTAATAAGTCATTTTAATTTATTGAAAGTTACTTGGTACCCTTCATCACATAATTGACTTATGCTGATGAGGTTGTGCTTTAGTCCCTTGACATAAGCTACCTCTTTGAAGGTGACTTCTCCAACCTTGACTTTTCCATAGCCTTTTGTTTGTCCACAGTTGGAGTCTCCAAATATTACTTTTGGTCCAAGCTTTGCCTTGTGGTTGTTCAAGTTGGCCTTGTTTCCTGTCATATGCTTTGAACAACCACTATCCAAATACCATTTTTTATTTATTCTTGGACTGCTGTGTACTTGCAAAAAACAGAAAAACAATCTATTTGTTCTTGACCCAGACTACCTTGGGTCATTTTGAATTTCCACAAAAATCTGAAATAAAAGACATTTCAGGTTGGTCCTTATAACCTTGTGAATGATATCTCCTTGGAGGTATTAACCATTCAGTGAAAGGATTCTTAGAATGTGAAGAATAAGAATTGTTCAGATTTGCTGTATAGTTTATGTTCGACGAACTGGGCTGAGTTCGTCGAGCTCCGTTCAATGAATGGCTGAGATTTTGTCGAGCGCCGTTCATATAATTACTATATTGAAAATCTGTCTTCAGAGTTCGTCGAGCTCCATTCGACGAAGTGGATACATTTCGTCGAGCTCCGTTCGACGAATTCTGCTGAATTCTGCTATTCTCGACAGTCTTACTTGAAATGTTTTTATTTGTTCCTACAACCTCTTTGCTCTTAGCAGAGATGAATTTTATAGGTGCAGATAATATGTTCTTCTTAATCAGATGTGGCTCACTTGATGAAGCACCCAAGCCTAGTTTGCTATTAAGTCTATCATTTACTGTACTTGTAATGTCCATCAGTTTGATGCTTCTCCCATTTAGTGATTCTTCAAATTTCTTGGCCTCAGAAAGTTTATTCTCAATGAGAATAATTTGTTCTCTAGAGGCAGCCAAATCTTTCTTAAGATTTACATTTTCTTCACTTAAATTTTTCATTTCAGCTAGCTTATGTCTGAGTGAGATTATTTCTTTCTCAGATCTAATTAAGTCTAAGCAAAGAACCTTGAATTCATCTTTGAATCCAACTGAAGTAAAATCAAAGTTAGATATTACCTGATCAGCATTATCTTCTGCTTCTGATTCTGATTCTTCTTTATCAGAATTGTTGGCTGAGGCATTGATTGTCATCATGCAGAAGTTCTTCTCTTCTTCATTATCTTCATCATCACTGGATGATGATGCATTTCCTGACTCACTGCCTGAGTCATAAATGGCCATCAAGCACTAGTCATTTTCTTTTGATTCTTCTTCATTATCTGAAGAACTGGATGACTGTTCTGATTCAGTTTCACTTCAAGTTTCTGCTACAAATCCTTTTCCCTTCTTTTTGTGCTTGTGGGAGGAAGACTTGCTGCAGTGTCTTCTTTCCTCTTTTTCAATTCTCTTCTCCTTCTTCTGATTTTCTGGACAATCTGGCAGAATATGTCCAGGTTTCCTGCAGCCATAACAAATAATATCTTTAGAATTTCACTTGTCATACCTTGGCTTTTCCCTTGATCTGGAGTCCTTCTTTCTGAAATCCTTCTTGTCCATCTTGTAGAACCTTTTGGCTAGAAGGTTCATGAACTCCTCATCTCTTGGAGCTTTTTCTTCTTCTTCAACTGCTTTGAAAGCTATGTTCCTTTCTTTCTTTGTTGCTGGATATGAAGTTGATTGTTCATCTTCACTGGATTTGATGAGCTGCTCATAGGATTTGAGCTTGCCCAACAATGTTTCAGTAGTAATCTCATTGAGGCTTCTGGCTTCCTTGATTGGCCAGATCCTAGAGTCCCATGTGTTGGGGAAGCACATTAAGATCTTGTCATTGATTTCAGTGATAGAGATCACTTTATCCAAGGTCTTCAGCTCATTTATTATGAGGCTGATCCTATTGTACATATCAGCAACACTTTCAGATTCTCCCTTTTTGAAATTCTCATATTGAGAAATGAGATGGGACGTTCTGTCCTTCCTTTCATCTACAGATCCCTCAACCATATTGTTGAGAGAAATCCATATTTCTCTTGCTGAGGTGCATTCCACAACTCTCTGAAAAATGTCATCAGACATTGTTTGAGCCAGAATGTTCATGGCTTTTGCATCAACACTCCTTTGCTTTTTCTGGGCTTCAGTCCATTCAGGAGGTGGAACAACATTGTTGGTAGTTGTGGTTCCAGCACTTGCTGCTGCTGTAGGTGTTGGAGGCCCTGTCAAAATAACATTAAATATTTCTTCATCAATTGAGTTCATATATAACCTAATCCTTGCTTTCCATAGTGCAAACTTATTGAGATTGCACAAAGGAGGTCTTGTGCTAAAATACTCTTTGTTTTGTGCCATGAGTTTTAACAGAAAAATAAATAGAATAAAAACTCTGAAAGAATTTAAGATCTAATTGATCTTTGTGATTCAGGTGTTAGCCTGTAAAGAATCAACAGCCCTCTGATACCAATTGAAAGTGGAGGTTAGATCTTAAATTAACTCTAGAGGGGGGGGGTGAATAGAGTTTTAAAAACTTTTTCCCTTAGTTTTATTGCGGAATAAAAATAGTGATATATATATATGTGTATAGAGTAAGTGATTTATAAAAACTAAATAATGAAATCAACACAGCTCAAGCACAGAAAAGTAATGCAATCACAGAAGACACAAGGAGCTATAGTAGTTCCCCTCTAAACTTGGGTACGTCTACTCTTCTACCACCCTTGGTAGGAATCCACTAGGATTTTTGATCAGGTGCCCTCACACCAAGGGGTTTTTGTTCAGGTGTCCACACACCACAAAGCTTTTGATCAGGTGCTCAAAACCAACTAGATTTTTTGATCAGGTGTTTTGCCACCAAGGAGGTAAACATTTGAAGGGAGTTTTAACCCTGTACAAGATGGGATAAAGAGGGGTTTAGATGTTCTTCTCTGTCAAGATGCTGAGAGAAGACTCTAGTGGATGTATGTTGAAAAACTCCTCTATCTGATATGAAATGTTTGACAGTAGATTGGCTGGAGCTTTTGCTTGAAAGTAATGATCTTCCTGTAGCTGATAAATCTGAAAGACAAGAATGCTTCTCAGATTGTTTGTTGCTCTTTGGAGATCTGTGCTTGCAGCTGATGACTGAGAGAATAATGTTGAAGATGTTCTCAGTAAATCAATGCTGCTCAAGGAAAAAAGAAGATCTGTATAAACTTTTTCTGTTCTTCTTTCTTCTTCTTCTCTGTTCTTTCTTCCTCTTTTTTCTATCTTTTTCTGTGCAGAAGATTTTTAATATGTTCTGTCGTGTGTTTAACTATAGAAAAACAATCTGATGTATCTTCTTCCTGTTTTCCCCTTTTGAAATTTCTGACAGCTATTAAATACAAATCCCTTATATTAAGGAATAAATATATCTGAAAGCTATTTTGGGAATAGTACATCTGCTGCGCCGTTTATCTCTTTCCTTTTCCACGAAATGTCCTTTTCCAAGGACTGTCAACGGCTATAATCTTGGAATAATATAGGAAATAAATTATCCTTACTTGATCTGATAGAAAGAGCCGTTGTTGTAGTCGATCTGAGTTCAGAGAATGAAATGAATATAATCCTTCTAAAACTTTCTGAACTTAAATAAGATTTCTTCGATCTGTGTAAAATTCATCGAACGTAGATTCATCGATCTCAAGATTTTCGTCGAACACAAAATCTACTTCGTCGACCTCAAATGAATCTTGCTGGAATAATTAATTTTGTTGAGCTGAGGAGAACTTTCGTCGATCTGAAGGTGTTCGTCGAACGCAGACTGGAGTTCGTCGAACGTAACGGAAGTATTCATCGACCGCTGAGCCTGGATAAATTCGTCGACCGCTGAGCTTGAGCAAAATCGTTGACCGCTGAGCTGGGATCTGTTCATCAACCACTGAGACAATCTGTTCATCGACCACTGAACCTCTGAGACGGGATCGTCGAACGCTGAGCCGGGCTGGATGGTCGAGTGCAGAATGAATACCGTTTGTCGACCGCAAAGCGCCGTTCGTCGAAAACAGAGAGCACGCCGTTCGTCGAATGTAGATATCCGTTCGTCGAACGCAGTGTGAAGTTCGTCGAACGCAGAATCTGAATGAAATCTTGAGTTCTAACAGCCTAAACTCTTGACACATAAACTATACATTGTGGTCATCTTTGATCCTAGTCAACGTATAGTGATCCTAGCCCAAATCATAAATAGGGTTATTCCAACAGACTCAGGAAGACGGAGAAGGTAACACACAACTAGGAGCTCCTGGAAGTGTTTATGCTGCTTTGCAATATCAGCAGAGAAGGGACGATGCTGAAGGAGTTCAGCCCCAAGGGCCTGAACCTCTTGATATGCTGTGGTGGGATCCATGGTTGGGCGGGCAAAGAGATCAGCATACAAGGTGTAGATACGGGAGGTTTTGGCACCTTGGAGTAAAGGGCAACAAGATGGTTCCAAGCTGCTTTGACGGTCTCATCATGACGAATGATAGGAAGACACTCATTAGATATACTGTTAGCAAGCCATGTGCGGACCAAAGCATCGCTAGCATCCCAATCATCAAAGGTAGCAGACTCTTTGAGAGGAGGATCATCGGTGAGATGATGTTGTTTGCGTTGGGAGTGTAAGAGGAAGGTGAAAGAGACGCTCCAATCAGGATAATTAGAGCCAGTGAGCTTGTCGGAGGTGCCAAGATTGCCAGAACTAGAGATAGAGGTAATAAAAGGTAGAGACTGGAGTAGCCACAGGAGTGGTGGTGAGAACATTCTCAAAAGGGGTACCCATGTGAAGAGATCGGCAGGAGGAAAGGCAGATCGCGCGGTCTCGTGGCTAGAAGGCCGAAAAACAAGGGAGATCGCGTGGTCTGGAGGAAGAGAGATCGGCCGAACAGAGAGAGCTCACAACACAAGGATCATTGCAAGCTCTGATACCATGTGAGAACTTAAAAATAAAAGAATTTTATTTCTAAAAAATCTAAGTATTACAAGAGTATTGCCTCCTTTATATAGACTAGGAGGGAAAGAGGAAAAACCAAATACACAATATGGGACTAAATACAAATACAATACACAAAGTGAGCCGGGCGGTCAGGCGGTCAGGGAGAACAAGACCGCAGCGACCTCCACGCTCTGGAGAGAAGATGGGCGGTCACACGACAGGAGGAAGGTCGTGTGATAGAGAAGGCCAACTGATCGTGAGACCGCTCCCCCGTAAAGGAGATGACGGGGGTACCAGACCGCTTCCCTTCACATGAAGAGATCTGGTATTCCTGAGGAGAAACGACAGTCTAATTCTGGGAGACCGCACAGGCCGCGGTTATCCAACTGTTATTTGAGTGAGCTGGGGACCGCTGATCTTCATACAACGCGATCTCGCACTTCTGAGGAGAAGGCGCTTTCTGATGCTGGGAGACCGCACAGACCGCAGTTATCAGACCATTATTTGATGGAGCTGGAGACCGCTGATCTTCATACGGTGCGATCTCGCACATCTGAGGAGAAGTCGTGGTCTGATTCTGGGAGACTGCACAGACCGCTGGCATGAGATCGCTCGGCTTCAACTCTTTGAGAACGCATGGATTCAACAACTTTGCAGTAGATTGCTGGTTCAATCTGATTAATATTAAGGGGTCGCAAGTAAACATTGCAAGGAAGACCACCCACAATGTTAACGTTCAACGTGGTGCTCAACTAACAAGGGACCAAGGGCCCAAATTTGTTTGGGTTCCTAAGGAAGAATGATCTGTTTTTGCAGGTATGTCCAAAGGCCAATAGAAATCCTATTTGGTATTTGGACAGCAGTTATTCTCGGCACATGACCTGGACAAGAAGCCAATTGTAGAATTACAGTCCAGTTGAGAACGGCCCAAAAGTTATTTTTGGCAGATCCGATAGAGTAAAACTAAAGGCTACGGTATGATTACTAATGGTAATCTTATAAGCATAAGTCAACTTTGTGATAAAGGATGCATAGTTGATTTTCGTAAAGATAAGTGTTTGATAAAGTTGGTAGAAAATTTAGAAACGATTTTATCAGGCACTCGCTGTAAAAACATTATCTGTTTAAACTTTCTTTGTTTAACCTCCTCTACACCAGTGTGCTTTTTAGCAAAAGATAGTGCATCTCTTGTTGATCAATGGCACAAGAGACTAGAACATATTAATTTCAAAACTATAAATAAATTATTTTCTCGAAACTTAGTGTGTGATGATCCCAATGTTAAGTGCATTAAAGATAGACATTATCACGCATGTGTAAAAGGCACGAAAACAAGGGCTAAATTTAAGAGCATAATTGGGAAAGACACTACTAGGTGTTAACACCTGCTTCATATGGACTTGTTTGGTCCCTTGCAAATTAGAAGTTTAGGAGGTAAGTCTTACACATTGGTTATTATAGATGATTACTCACGTTTTGCATGGGTATTCTTTCTAAAACACAAGTCAGATACCTTTGATATTTTCACTAAGTTTATCAGGAAAATCCAGAATGAATTAGATTATTCGGTGGTCTAAATCAGAAGTGACCATGGAACATAATTTGAATCTGGGGCCATGACAGGCTTCTGTGAAAGCCTAGGTATCTTACATGAGTTTTCCTCTCCTCGAAGTCCACAACAAAATGGGGTAGCTGAGAGAAGGAATAGCACACTCATTGAGGCTTGTAGAATAATGTTGAGTGACCCTTCACTACTAGAATACTTCTGGGATGAAGCCGTCAACACTGCTTGCCACGTGCAAAATAGAGCACTCATCAATAAAAACCATGAAAATACTCCATATGAACTACTAAAAGGCAAGAAACCAACCATCTCTTATTTTAGAATCTTTGGCAGTAAATGCTTTGTACTTAATAACGGGAAGCATTACAAAACCAAGTTTAGTGAAAAGAGCTTTGTAGGTATTTTCGTAGGCTATAGTAGCCATCGTAGAGCTTATAGGGTTTTTAATAAGAAAACCATGGTTGTAGAGGAATCCATTAACGTTGTATTTGATGAGACGAGCATGCTACAAAGCAGCTCTTCTAATGTCTTTGTTGAAGATGCAGGTTTAAGGCTGCAATACTTAAGCTTGGATGATCCAGTTAAAGAAAATGCTCAAAAATTCGTCAAGATCTCTCCCCCAACCTCATCTGAAGAGGAAGATCACCAAGATGAAGATCTAATCCAAGTGGAGGAAGACACTCCAGTAGAAAAAGAAGTTCCTGGTGGCCCAATTGATGCAAGGAATCTAATGTTCAGACATTTGAGGGATCATCCAATTGATCAGATCATAGGAGATCCTCGTGACAGTATAAGAACAAGAAGAGGTGCTACTAATAAAAATATGTATTTGAGTTTCCTCTCGCAGGTTGAACCAAAGAAATTCTAAGAATAAAATGAGGACCCTTCATGGATAATTGCAATGGAAGAAGAACTAAATCAATTCAAGCGGTGCAAAGTTTGGACTCTTTTACCTAAACCCAAAGATAAGAATATCATTGGAACAAAGTGGGTCTACACAAACAAATTGGATGAAGACATAACAATAATCAAGAACAAAGCAAGACTTGTAGCGAAAGGATACAGACAAGAATAAGGGATCGACTTCGATCAGACTTATGCTCCAGTAGCAAGGCTCGAAGTAATCAGGTTGTTCCTCGCATATGCTGCATTCAAGGGATTCACCGTATATCAAATGGACGTTAAGTCATCTTTTCTCAATGGTAATATAAAAGAAGAAGTATACGTGGAACAACCCCAAGGTTTTGTTGATCCTAAACACCCTGATTATGTTTATTTATTGCAAAAAGCTTTATATGGTTTGAAACAAGCTCCTCGAGCTTGGTATGAGACGATGTCTAACATTCTTCTTGAGAACAAATTCACAAGAGGAAAGATAGATAATTCAATATTTCTTAGGGAAGTAAAAGGTAATATCTTGCAAGTGCAAATCTATATCGATGATATTATCTTTGGCTCTACGGATGACAACCTTTGCAAGAAGTTTTCCAAACTTATGCAAGGGAAGTTTGAAATGAGCAGTATGAGTGAGCTGAAATATTTCTTAGGACTTTAGGTGAAGCAATCTGAAGATGGAATTTTCATCTCTCAGACAAAGTTTACCAAGAAGTTGATAAAGAAATTTGGAATGGAGATTGCATCCTCTATGAGGACTCCAATGTGTTTAGCTATGTCTCTGGACAGGGATGAGAAAGGGAAACCTTTCGATGAAACCATGTACAGAAGCATAATTGGCTCTTTGCTCGACCTTACTGCTAGTAGGCCTGACATAATTTTTTCTACATATGTATATGCTAGATATCAGGTGAACTCTAAGGAATCTCACTATACCACATCAAAGAGGATTTTGAGATAACTTAAAGGTACACCAAATCTTGGCTTATGGTACCCAAGAAGTAATGACAGCGAGCTGATTGGTTTTTCAGATGCAGATTTTGCAGGTAGTAAGGATGATAGGAAAAGCACTTCTGAGACTTGCCAATTCCTTGGAAGGAGACTTGTTTCCTGGAGCAGCAAGAAGTAGAATTGTGTTACAATCTAAACCGCCGAGCCAGAATACATTTCTGCAGGAAGTTGTTGCGCACAACTTCTATGGATAAGGAATCAGCTTGAAGATTATAATATGAAGTTTAAGGACATCCCAATGTTTTGCGACTCCTCCAGCGCAATTGGAATTGCAAATAATCAAGTCTCTCATAGCCGGACAAAGCATATTGAGTTAAGATATCATTTTATCCGGGAGCATGTGGAGAATGGGGACATCAACCTCAGTTATGTCCCAACAGATAAGCAAGTTGCGGATATTTTCACGAAGCCGCTGGATGAGGCCAAGTTCTCTTTCTTCAAGACAGAACTTGGTATGGTCAATATGGAGCCCTAGAGAAGTCATAATTGAAGCCAAGAAGACTCTCAATTCTTCAAATTATCAAGGAAGCTAAAGTTAGGAATTTTCAATAATAGTTCAAGTTATTGTCTGGAATTCCTCGAGAAACAGCTGAAATTTCTTGAGAAAAAGCTAATTACTCCAGAAACAGCTTATTAATCGAGAAACAGCTTATTAATCGAGAAATAGCTTATTACTCGAGAAATAGCTTATTACTCGAGAAACAATCTTATTTCTCGAGAAACATAATTGACCTCTCGAGAAACTCTTGGGGCCTCTCGAGAAATAATCAACTGTTTCTCGAGAAGAAGTTTTTTCTTTTTAGACCTATATTCTATTCACTACTCTGGAATTCGAAAAGACTGGTACGCGCCTCAAGATTAAAATTTCTATATTTTTTTTATTTTTGTAACCGTCAAAATTGAAAACATATATATAAATATGATCTCTCGAATACTTTAAGTCCACGCATTCTCTTTCCGAGAAATGACCTAGCGACCCTTCATCTTCTCGCGGCATCCTTCTCCCGATCCAATGGCTCCTCCAGCAGAAGCGAAGATCGGAATCGGTAGTGAGCTGATAAGGTCAGGTCTAGTCTACATCTCAGAAGACTTTCAGAACTTGTATCTTCTCCTAAATGTAGCAGGCCTCTCCTTTGTTTTGGAGCACCCCAGCAGAATTCTGCTGAAGGAAGTGGAGGAATTTTCATGAATGCCAAAGTCAAGCGGGAAGGTCGGGTGATTAAATCATCTGTGAATAACCTAAAAATCAAGATTACTTCAAAATCAATCTCCAAACTTCTGAAGATGCTGAGAGTGGGAACTCAAGATGATCTTGTAGATGAAGACTGGTCAAGAACCTTATCTTTCTGTGGATTAGACAAATTATCCAATTCAGTTAGAAGACATAACAAGAATGAAGTAGGAAAGCTATTGGTGGAAATAATTTCCAAGGTCTTCCTATGCAAGTCTGGAAGCCTGGGATATATCTCTGAAGATTTTTTCTGCCTGATGTCAGCAGTTGTTTGCAGAAAACAATGTGACTAGGCATCTATTCTTTTTGTGAAAATTAAAGAATGCCTCCTTGCTCCTAATTTTGCAAGGATCATTTCCTTGTATCTGAACCAGGACAATCCTAAAGTTTTTGATATGTCCAAGGGAGTAGCTATTCACCACTAGAAAAAGATAGATGTTTCCACCATACAATGATGGGACATCAGAATTCAGAAACCAGTTGGTGCAGGTGCAAATGTCAAGGGGGAGCCTGCTCTTTCTGGAGTTGGTAATAATCAGAATGGTTCTCCATCTCACCTCCCTACTCCACAGAATGCAGTTGTTCCTGATGTTCTAGCTAAGGAAATAGCTCCAAGGTCAGTTTTCCTAGAGATTCTTATTGAAGATGATGTCCCATCCTCTATAGGTGCTGCAACAGATAATATTCCTCCACTAGAAAAAGATATAGAAGTTGTGCTTGAAGACACAATTGATGATGAAGTATGAGATGGAGATGAGGAAAAAAAACCTAGTGCCCATTTGGCAGGCTCAGGTGCTGATCTTGAATTTGCAGATGTTGATGATGATGATGATTCAGTGAAAGGAAACTCTCCACCCCCAGTAGATATTGAGGGGGAGAAGGAGATTGTTATAAATGACCAAGATGGTGATGCTCTAGATATTACTGTGGAAAAAGGGAAGGCTGCTCAGCTTGAGCAAGCTAATGAGGGAGAGGATGTGGTTCCATATTTTTCCCTCAAGGCAAACAGTACAATTGTTCTTGAAGGAATCCTCGAGGATTGGAGAACAGTTTTCTGAAGATAATCTTCTTGGTAAGATTGAAGCTATGCTGAACAATCAAAGAGAAAAGTTTGAGAGCTCCATCAAAGAAGTGCATACAAGAATCACTGTTGTAGAAAAAGAGATGAGCAGGGGACTTGCAAAGATTCAGGCTAATACTGATGAGATTAAAAGGCTTGTCAATCTTGGAGGCAAAGCAATGGACCACATAATTGAAAGTGTGGGTCAAGTTATGAATGAAGCAGTCCAGGTAAAAAATGCTCAGAATTCCATAGCTACAAAAGAAGAAGAAAATACTTTTCAAATAATTGATGAAATTGGTAAGTTTAAGGAAGAAGTGGTCCAAACCCTCTCTGTAGAAGTCAGAAAGGGGGAGGATAAGATGGCAGATGTTTTGGGTAATCAGTTGAGTGAACTCCTGAGGCTGTGGGCTGCTCAATTTGAACAATTAAATATTGGTGTTCAAAATCAAATATCTGATGTCAATGCCTATACTTCTAATACAGCAGGCTGGTTACATAATGCAATCTTCCCCGAGCTAGCCATTCATACAGAACAATCCCAGTTCTCACCAAGACCTGAAGTGCAATCAGATTATGCTCCTCAAGTGAGCTATTCACAGGTATGGCCAGCAGATCAATCAGAAGTGTAGTATAAATTGTCATGTTCTAGGAAAAGGAAATATGGGGAAGGACCTTCTGCAAGCAGATCAATTCCAGGTAAAATTTTTGAAGATACTGTAAAAGGAGTTGCAAGAGATTATGCAGAAGAATGGAGTCTGCATCTATGATCGTTATCTTAGACACTTTCAAGCTTATTAACCAGGGAGGAATGAAAGTGCAAGATCTTTATAGTAAAGAAGAGTGGCACAAGTATGAAATGAGCATGACCAGAAGAAGAATTCATTTGAAAACTCATGGATGGGAAAATCCAGAGGCACCAGCTCCACCTCCTAAGTACTATCCGAAGCCTGAAGCCTACTTCTAGAGACAAGAAAAGAAGAAGAAAGAACAGTAGCTGAAGGAAGGAAAATAAGACCATTCAAATCTTTTGATTAGAAAGATTGTGTGAACTTAAACTTATTCTAGACAATCTTAATTATATGTATAATTTTTGATTTTATTGGTCTATGCTGTGCTTCTCATTTTTTTTCTATTATGTGCATTTTATATGTTTTATCTTGATGCAATTCATCTTAGTGTATATGGTTCTGAATTCTACAAATAGGGAGAGAATGTTGGGTAGTGTATCCACAATAGCCTAGATTTGTGAGAAGTCACCCTTGAACCAAGTTGAATTGCTGCTGTATTTGATGTTGTTTCCTAGTTGTGTACTTGCAGGTTATTATTGCCATGTGTAGACCAATGTCAGATTACAGTGAGTCACTAAACACAGTATCATGCAATGTAATCTCTCATTGTGTGGAACATGGTGTTGACTCATGTGTGATCTCTCTATTGGGATACACTTCATTTTCAAGTACATTTGATCTTTGGAAGTTGGAAGGATTGCTGGTTGTCAAGAGATAAAGAAAGGAAAAGTTTCAGAATTTTTCTAAGTGTATTTCTCGAGAAATCAATTCTGTTTCTCGAGAAATCAAGAACATTTCTCGAGAAGCCAAATTCAATTCTCGAGAAATCAATTTCATTTCTCGAGAAATCCATTTTAGATATCCAGTGAAGTCATTCTAATTCATTTCTCTAGAAGCCAATTCCTTTCTCGAGAAATCAAGTTCATTTCTTGAGAAGCCATTTTTGTTCTCGAGAAATTCTTTTCAGTCTTCCAGAAAAGTCCTTCTAAGCCTTTTCTCAAGAAGTAGCAGACCTTCTCTCGAGAAATCATGTCGTTTCTCGAGAAGTCCGTTAGATCTCGAAAAATATTGTTTTTAGGTCCTCTTTTAAAAATCCATTTCTGACGGGATTTAAAATGTTCTCTGATTATGTCAGTACCACGTATGAGTTATTTTAAGGAGATTCTACCTTAAATCAAGGACTTATTAACATTAGACATGATTGCATATAAAAGGTCATTTTTAGAAATCCGCTAGACCTAATGTTTCGAAAAACCTAAAAGAGCTGCACGCCTTCTGCCATTTTCGAAGAACTTCATCTCTCTCAATCAGTCGATCTCTTTGAAGGAAAAGATTCAACAGATCAGTGATCTAATTTCTACAGAAGTCTATTGGATCTTGTCGTGTTCTAGAAGTTCAGATCTGAGATTTCAAGCTTTCATCCTCAACATCAAGCCAAAGTTTTCCAAGTCTCAAGAAGGAAGAAGATCAAAATGTTTTAGATATGTACTTGTATTTTTTATCTTTTTACTTGTACACAAACCTCTATTTCTTTGTAGGAAGTTTATCTTCCGAGTTGTAGGAGCGTTGTCTCCGAGTTTGTAGGAGAGTTGTCTCTGAGGTGTAGGAGTGGTGACTCCGAGTTTGTAGGATCATTTTGATCCGAGATATAATGAAGTAGTTGAGGCTAGTAGTGGTGCTAGATAGCGAGGCCGGAAAGTGGACACGCAAGATTGGGGAACCACTATAAAGTCCTTGTGTCATCTGTGTTTGTGATTTGCTTTTTTGTGTTCTAAATTTCATAAAGTTTTAATTCCGCAAAAGACGCAGATCTCACCTATTCAACCCCCTCTAGGTGATTTAGGTAGGCAACTAGATACTTCAAAAAGGAACCGTAAGGTATGATGACCTTGACGGTAAAGCTCATAGGTATCTAAGTTGAAAAAGGACTTAGATTGTTGGTGTAACTCGGGAGGTACGCCGAAGTGTGCCATGTGAGCACGAAACATTTGGTTGCGAATGCCTACATTGGTGATGAATGTAGATATATATTTATATGCTTCTAACATTTTCCTGCAGGGAAGGAGTACCTCCATCCTCTGAATGGGGTGAGGTCGTTATATATCTTGTTCAGCTAAAGCTGACCGGTGTCCTATTTTCCCATGCTTTTGTGGAATTTGTTTGTACAGGTCCTAGCGAGACAAGCAAAAAATAGCGGGTTGAAGCCCCAGTTGCTGTGTTGTGCTAGCCCTCGAAGGCCAAAGTGTGTTGTTTACTACTGTTCATGTGTGGCTGGCCTGCGTGATAATGTTTGTAAACCACTTGATGATGTAAACATTCAAGTAAAGAACTTGTGTTGTATATTAGTTCCTTGTGAACAAGTGGACAAATGTAAATCTGGTTTTACCTTAAATACATAAATGCTTCTGTTGTGTACTTCTATGATTGCTGAAATGGTTTGTGTAAAACAATTAAAAAACTAATTCTGTAACTCTCCTTACTGTTCATTTAATATGGCGTGGGTTCCCTACTAGACCTACTGTTATATTCTATGTAACAAGGAGAGGTGCTACAGATGTCCACTCTCTAAGGTTTCTTCCCTTCTCCTATTTCCTTCAGGGTGTTCACATCTCTTTGAGTTTTTTGAACCTTAGGGCCGGACCAAGCATGAGTTCTTTAGGTCAAAATTTACTATTTTTAAAGGTAGTATGTCAGTAGCAATTAGCATCACACATACCCTAAGCACACAGGTGTTTGTCACGGCTATGTGCCTCAAAGATCATGCCGCTTCACTCCTGTTTATGTGTATAGCTAAGAACTGACAAAAACTGACACACACTTTAGGAACAAGGGCTTGTGTCTCCAAAAGTTGAATCTTTTGGTCCATGAAACTTCCACCATATGATGACCACAACTTAATTCTTCCCTAAGACATTGGGATATGTATCTTCATCGCTTTGATCCATTTTAGGCCCAAAAGTGTCCCAATTTGTCTGAATTCAGATCTACCTACTCCTATACACATAAACACACAATAAACACAGTATTATATAAAACACATAATTTAATATATTTATAACAAATAATCATTGATGAAGTGAAAAATAAAAGTGTATAATTCAAGCATCATCAAATAACCCAACACGTAGCATTTTCTATTGCAGGGCAAAACATGCTATGAATAAGAGTTCATTTGGGTTTAATGGAATCTTAGCATAGTGGTCGTGACTCTCCTCTCTACATACTTGATGAACCTAGTTTGAGACACACATCACTATAACATAGATTTTATTTGCAAAATTAAGTGTTCACAAATGAAATGAAAATTAATTTTGTTACCTTCTTTTTATATCATTAACTCATATGTAGTTGGTTCTCCATATCTTGCTTTGATAGGATCGCATAAACTTACTTTATATACAATATCTGTTTTTATTAGTGCAATTTAATAAATCATATAAATCTTACAATTTTAAGAAATATGGGCAAGAATAAGGATCTTTGGGAGTTTTGATATACAATAATGTGGTTTAGGTAATAACGGATAGGAATAATTATCAGTAACAATCATTATCACTACTAAACCAAATTTGGGCCTTGTACTTAAGAAATGATTGCAATTCCAACTCCATAAATGTATATACACCCACACTTATTTTTTTTATGAAGGGTGCATTTATTTTCATTATTTTGACTCCTTTTCCTTATTATTTTTTTCCAGAAAGATATATAAATATATATATATATATTTATATATATTTCAATTTTCTTTTGTAATATCCTCATCACCCCCACATAAAAGTGAATCATAGGACATCCAATAGTATTCTCATCATTCCCACATAGAAATGATTTTTTTTTCTTTTCTCCATCATTCTTATAATAAAATTTTGTAGAACAAAAACTCTTTAGTAATGATATTTAGGATGGAAGAATTAGACTTTGGTAATTATTAGTAGAGTTACAAAAGAATAAAGATAATGGACTCAAGAAGGAGATGCTAGTGGTAAAAATGTGTAGGTTAGGCCCAAAAGCTCAAACTTCAAAAAAGGTGCCCTAATTCATTTCCTTACTAAAAGCCTTATTCTTAAATTTTGCACAAAGTGTATACTGAATTAAATTTTAGAACCAATACAGAAATCATCTATAAAGGGCTAACATAACCACTGTCTAGCTTTTTATGAATGAATTACTACATTTTTTTAATTCAACTTAGAGTGGTGATCAATTAATTAAAATTTTATAAATAACACAATATTTATTATATTCATAAAAACTTAGTTCTTAGTATGTGTGTACAAATATTGGTGATGCGATCTCGGCAAGGGCACCGATGCCATCAAGTAATAATTAAATAAGGAGTAGGGAATGCTGTTTATGGAACTATCACTTAGACGGGGGCGGGGGGGGGGGGGGGGGGGGGGGGGGGGGGGGGGGCGGAGGGATAGGTGATGTGACTATTTTTAAACATGAACTTATAGAAATTAAAAAGAACCACAACATTGAACACAACCACAAAATTCAGCACACAGAGACACCATATTTATAGTGGTTTCCCAAAGATGGGTATATCCACTTCCCCCAACACATATCTAGCAAGGAACTAGCATAGGCAAACTCCTCCAATTTCATAAATCTCCTTCACAGATCCTACAACTCAGGCACAATAGGCCCTACAACTTAGATCCATTTAGGATCCTTCCTCGGGTTCCTGGAACCCTACAGCTCATGCACAACATGCACTACAACTCAGATCTACAGTAGACACTACCTCTGGTTTGCAGAGAACCCTACAACACAAATTCAGAAGAGTCCTATAGTGAATGTAAAGAGTTTACTATATAGAAGAGCACTCCACAATGTAAAGGATAGAAATAGCCTGGAGAGTCTTCTTAGGTCTGAAGCAGATTTCCTCTGTTTCAGAGAAGGCTTTGAAGGACTTGAAGATGATGCATAATAGCTTCTATTTGATCCTCTTCTTCAATCCAAAACAATACTTATCAGTCGATGATGCCTGACTGAACCTTGGAGAACTGATATTGTAAGAAGTTTGTTCTCGTGAATGTTCCTTCATCCGAACTGATGGCCATTACTTTCTTTCAATTCGTTAGTTATGTGTTGATTTGGGCAACCAACTTATCATTATATATGAAAAGGATATCTAACGGTCTATTCTGAGGTCTCTTGATTGTCAGAAGCCCATTCCTTAATGGCATCTGCTTATTGGTCCCTTAGACAACAACATTAGGTGCAGACAGCTCATTTTGAAAAATCCTTATCTATTTCGACGATACGAATGATATCTCAACGACATATCTTTCCATTTCCGCGGTCCATCTTGGACTTAGACAACTCTTCAATTCCTCTGAAATCTTCACTTAAAATATGTATCTCGATGATATATGATAGCTGATTCTTCTTGAGTCCTTTCGACGATATCATTTTGTGCACCTTGTTGACACAATGATCAATGCCTTAGCATACTTTCTTTAGTTCTCACAATGATATCATCGCGTGTACCCTATTGACAAGATGATATATTCCTTAACATACTTTCTTTGAGACCTCACAAGGATATCAAGATGATATCGTCGTGTGAATGTTATATACACAATGATATTTATCTTAATCTGAATTTTACTTCTAACTCCTGAAGTATCTCTGCAAAGCAATCTTTTCAACGATATGTCTAGTCCTTCTCAACAATTTTGGACTTAGAGAGATTTAAGAAGCACTGGACAAACTAACTATACACTATATTCATAAATAAGATAGAACATTAAATACACAGTGCTTTTATCATTGACTTGAGCACTTCTTCAAATCAAGAACATTGCTGGACACTATTCCCAATAATCTTCCACTATTGGAAGAAGTCAAACTCACTTCAATGATAAATGCTAGATAACAAGTAGAGTCAAATAAAGAAAGTTAGAAAAAGACACAGAAAGATTCAACAACCAACATTGTATAAATGAAAGATAATGTCTTATACAAAATTAACAAGGTCATTTGCCCTTTCCAATTTCAAGACAAACATCCTTAGATATCTGATCTTTTAGCTTCTGCTGTTGCCTTTTCCTTTCCTCATTTGTCTTTCATAGGAACTCCTTGGCTTTGCGATCCTCTTAGGAGAAGGAGGAGGACTATGGGGAAAACCTAGTTTTTGATTTCTCCTCTTCTCCTCTTGCCTCATATGGATTTGCCAGTCAGTAGACTAATAAACTCTTTCTGAGCCAGCCTTGGGATATACAAATTCGGTTCCTGCTGCTGTAATGAAATAGCTAGAAGTAGGACTCCACCTGCTAAACTAAGGATCTAGCTCAACTTCCCTCAGTCTTTGAGGCTTGGGATCTAGTTCATGCATCTGAAAAGCTAGTCTTCTTTGTATGTGCTCTCTGCTTTCTGTTCTTTTCCTCTTCTTAGAGGTTGAGGAGTCTCCAATTTCATCAGCATTTTCTTTTGAAGCAGTACTCTCAGAAGGTTCTTCCATGTCATACATAGAGGTGGTCATTTTCATGGCTTGCTTAACTTGATCAACTGCCTACATTGCCTTATTGGAGCCTACATTTATCACTGCATTCTCCCCCTTTGTGACTTCTACTGAAATGTGATCATCCAGGGTAACTTGCACCAAGTTAATTCTCTCATGAAAATTATGTTCAGTCTGAAGAAGAGAATTTTTGACTAGTAGTAGATGATTATCTAGTGTTTGTGTATCATAGTCAATTCTGTTAACTACAGTTTGTCTCTCCAGACCCACAAAGTTTATGAACTATTGAAAAGCTTATTGCATATATCCTAACATGGCCACCTAGTTTTGTATAACTTGGAGGGTTGTCTGATGAGTTATATTTAGTTGATCAATAATATGTCCATAACTGGAGCTGCCAGGTGAAGAATGTGAGTTTGTTGAGTATTGAGATGATGCATATCATCTTTGACAACCTGGAGCTCATCCTTCAGCTCCTTCCTCAACCCTTCAATTGTCTTCAGAACAAATTCTTCCCTTTTTATCTGTTGCACATCTAGCAATGCTGTCAGCATGTTAAACAACGATCCTGATTTTGCATTGGATGGTTCATCAACGACATCTTCAGGTGTAGAAAATCTCTTTGAGACACTTTGAGAATCACTGTCTACAAACTGGAAGATTGGAGAAACTATTGGCATTTTCTCTTCTTCTGACACATCTTCCTTGCCTTTGAATAACACAAGGTCAAGTCTAGTGAGAACTATTTTCTGGTGCTTTCCAGGCTCCTCCTATTCTCTTCATAGATAATTCACATCATCCTTTTCTGTCCCTGTCTGGTACTCTTCTCAGCTTCTATTCTAACATCTTCCTAAACTCTACCTTCCGCAGAAGTTCCAACTTCTCCAGCAGCAACACTTCCACTTCTGTCGTCAGCAACCAATCTGTCTACTTGATCATCTAGGGCGCAGAGTACCTCAAATGGGTCTCCCCCTCAAAAACTACAATGTCTTGGGATGAGCCCTAGCAGGGAATCCCCCTAAACTTGATAGCCCTCCCCCTCTATCGGAGCAGAATTTGGGACAGATTGAGCTACTTCTTCTTCAGAACTGCTAGATGATCTTTCTTCCATCTCTGAATCATCAGACTACACAACCTTCTGGTTTTATTTTAGAATTTCATTGATAGCTTTAGGGGACTTTGAAATCACCCTTTCCCATCTCTCCATCATCCTCGAGTCCTGCTTCTTGGATTAGTGAAGTGGCACTCACATCTTCCTCTTCAGGTTCTCCCCAATAGAGTTTTGAAGAAAAGAGATAGAATCAATCATGTCAGCCCTCTTGGATTGGATGATTCAGCATATGATGTCAAACATCTCTTTCGAGATTCTATCATGAGAACCTGGCTTACACATGATTACATTCCTTACTATATCAGCCAATAGTTTCCCTCGCTAATTGAATTCAGCCCTTTTAATCGACCCATAGATCTTGCCGTTGTGACCACACCAGGTGTAACCTACATTGTGTATTCTCTTGACATATCTTCATCTTGTTCTCCTTCCTCCAACCATGGCAGTCGCAATGCCTTCCCCAGGCTCAAAGCAGACACTTTCACCTTCCTGTCAGCCACCTTTGAATTTACAGAAGTTTCATAACGACTAATTTGAGCTTCTTCATAGAACTCCAGCAATTCTCTATACGAGAGACGCATGACTCACTTAACATATATTCCAATCCTATCGCTTCAAGTAATCATATTGTTGTTTATAGGGTGTCTACTTTATCACCTAGAGGGGGGGGGGTGAATAGGTTTTTCAAATTATGTTATCCCCTTTTAGGTGTTCTTGATTTCTAGTTAGTAGATCTGTAAAGTAAAGCATAACACAGAAAAGCACACAAAGATGTATAGAGGTTAATCAAGACCGGGTGTCTTGAGTAGTCCTCTTTCCCTCTGCGCCTGCCTAGCTGTATGCTAGGCTCGGCAAACGCCGCCAAAAACATCAGGCCCTCAAGCCTTACAATGCGGACCCGCAAGTCCCAACAGCCTAGGCCCGCAAGCCCCTACTGCCCCCGAGCCCGCAAGCTCGACACTCAGGCCCTCAAGCCCAACAATACGGACCCACAAGTCCCAACAGCCTAGGCCCACAAGCCCCTACTGCCCCCGAGCCCGCAAGCTTGACAAATCGCACCCGCAAGTGCACTGCCCTGGCCCTCAAGCCTCACAGCTCTCCATCCCGCAAGCTAGACGGTGTCAGACCTGCAAGTCCACTGCCCTGGCCCTCAAGCCTCACAGCTCTCCAGACCTCAAGCTAGATGGTGTCGGACCCGCAAGTCCACTGCCCTGGCCCTCAAGCCTCACAGCTCTCCAGCCCTTAAGCTAGACGGTGTAAGACCCGCAAGTCCACTGCCCTGGCCCTCATGCCTCACAGATCTCTAGCCCTCAAGCTAAACAAATAGGCCCGCAAGCCTTTACAAGAGATTATAGTAATAAGACTGTTACTTCTGCCGGATGAAGATTGGCAAGTTTAGCCTGTTGAGGATTGGCTTCTTAAGGTTGAAGAAGATGCTTTTTGATCTGGAGATTCAACACTGGATCTTCTTCAGCCTTCACTTCTTTTTTCCTGGTGTTGATCGGCTACTTTTTCAGTCGATGATGATGACTGATTCTTCAGAGAGCACTTGATGCTTGCTCTCTACTTGATCTTCTTCTTCTCTACCGAGAATAATGTTATATTGAAGTGTAGCGGCGGGATTCTTTCTTTTTCTTTTCCTTTCTCTTGTTTTTTGATCGATTGATTCCATGTTAGGGCAACCTCTTATCTCTTTTATAAGACTGCGACGTCCCCAACGGTATTCTGAAAAAGTGCCTTAAGTGTCAGACACTCCTTTCCTTTAGAGCAAGCGTTGATTAGACAATCAGGCGGCGGCATTAAATACTGACAGCACGTCCGCAACATTTGAATCTGTCTTGACGATATTTCCATTGTTACGGTGAAATGGAAACTATCTCGACGACAAATTTTTTTGTCGATCCCTTTGACCTTAGAAGATCTTCAACTCTTCTTGCTTCTGCTTCTAAAGCAGGTATCTCGACGATATGAGACATACTGACGATTATGCATATACGACGATAGGCTATCTTTAACTGTGTTGTTGAGATCTTCTATCTTGCTGTCTGTCATCGTAATCATGTTGTTCTCTAGACGACATTCTTTCTTTACGACGATGTTTGTTCTTTCTCGACGACAAGGCCACTTTTGTGAAGTCGACGATACTGCGTCTTCTCTGCGTTCGACAATCTTGACGAGTCTCAGCGGTCGACGATCATACTTCTGAGTTCGATGATCTTGCTTCTGCGTTCGACGATCTTCCTTCTGATTTTGACGATCTTGCTTCTGCGTTCGACGAACACGCCAATTCTCAGCGGTCGTCGATCTTCCTTCTGAGTTCGACGATCTTCCTTCTGCGTTTGACGAACACGCCAATTCTCAGCGGTCATCGATCTTCCTTCTGAGTTCGACAATCTTGATTCTGAGTTCGATGATCTTCCTTTTGAGTTCGACGATCTTGATTCTGCTATCCCGTCTCAGCATTCGATGAACTCCATTCTGCGTTCGACGAATCTTGTCTTTCTATCTTCCTGAGATTTATAAGCTAGAGAAGTGATCAAATACAAAGTGAAGTTTTCTTGACTTGGTGACTTCTTCAAATCAGGAATCATGGGGGCAAGATTCCCAACAATCTCCCCCTATTTGAAGAAGTCAGAATCTCAATTCAAGACTACTTTCACTAGACAATAAATATTATAATCTTAACTTTGAGCATGTAAGATTGTACTTATCTTTGCTGAACTTTCTGAGTACATCATCAAGCTTGTAGCTCCCCCTAGATTCGATGTCTCTTCTTTTATGGATTCCCTACTTCTTTGCTCCCCCTATCTTTGAGGTCGTCTTCTTGAGCATCTTGTCTTGAACATTTGATGCCCTTTCTCCCCCTTTCTGACTTCTTTTCTTGAGCACTTCTTTTAGGATACAATAGTTCAAGGCTCCCCCTTTCTCGGTTATAGTTCATCCAAATCCTGAAAGGTTGTCCAACCAATCATCTAGAAAGGGATTAGTGAAAAATAAGTAGAGAATTATTCTAAGTTCAACAATCCCAGTTGGAATTTGAAGAAGTTGAACATAGCTTCATCTAGGGGCTTTGTAAATATATCAGCCACTTGTTTGTCTGTTGGGACAAACTCAAGGGTGATATCTTCATTTTCCACATACTCCCTGATGAAGTGATACCTGATCTCAATATGCTTAGTCCTGCTATGAGAGACAGGATTCTTAGCAATTGAGATTGCCACACTTGTCTGCTTCTTACTGCTCCAAGAGATCAGTCTTCCACCAAGGAATTGACATGTCCCTGATGTACTTTTCCTGTCTTCCTTGCACCCTGCATAATCTGCATCTGATGTCTAGCATAACCTGCATAACCTGCATAACCTACATAACCTACATAACCCGCATCTGATTTCTAGCATAGACCCTTGTATGATATTTTGCTAGCTAAGCACACAAGGTGCAGGGCACGTTATCAGTTATCAGCAGGCAATAACTAGATATATCAGTAATTGCATTTTCATGAATACCATGCACATTAAGAATAGCATGCCACGATAATATTATAGGCATATGCCTTATAAGCAGGCATATATAAATGTTCTTATACTAGAATTGTTCATATATAAGACTGGTCGTTTAACTGGACCAAATGTTCTTTATGTAATATTAACTGAAAAAATGACTATCGTTCAATCGTTTTTAAACGGGAGGTCTTCTTATGCCTTGTTGGAGCTGGATTCCTTTGCTTCCTTCTTCTTCTGTCTACTGTAAAAGTGCATCGGCTTTGGAATCTTCTTTGGAGGAGGAGGGGGACCATGGGGAAAAGCCATCTTATGTCTCATTCTTTCTTCCAGATCTTTCATGTGACGATTCCATTCGATGGAGGAGTACACTCTCTCATGGTCCTTCTGACCGTGTCCAAACGCTATCCAAGATTCAGTGATGATTTCGTTCGAGCGAGGACTCCATCAGCTAGAATCTGGGTCCAGTTGGACCTCATCTACTCTTTTCTTCCTGTACTTTTCGCAGGAGATTTTCCTTTTCTTTCTGGTTATTGCGGATTCACCCGATTCAATTTCGGAGTCGGAGCTGGTGGAGAGTTCAGTGGGTATGCATTCAGAGGGGGTAACTTGAAGCACTTGCTTTACTTGATTACTTACCCATTTTGCTTGATGCGAGCATGCAGCGATGCCTCCCTTGATTTCCTCCTGAATTTCTTCTCTAACCATCCTTTCCCCATCTTGAATTTCTTGTGTTACGGACTCCTTCAGTTCAAATATCTGTTCAAGAGTTTCTTGATCCCCGACATCAGTAAATTTTCTTAGTTCCGGAAGACGAGCATCTATGGTTAGCTCGTGGTTGGTGAGTCTGTTCATGATGAGGACCGTGGACTCCGCATGTTGAGTTTGCAGTTGAGTGATGTCCTCCTTTATTGATTTTACTTCCTCCTTCATCTCATCCCTGATTTTGTTTACTGCTCTTTCTATAAGAGCTTCCCTTCGCTCCCACAAAATCTCGCCCTTTCCTGTTTCGGTTGACATTGTTCCTGGGAAGTCGATAGATCGGAGACGAAGAGGTGGTTTGTCGAGGAATGTATTAGGGAAAATGAGCTCTATATTAGACATTCACTCTACTTATAGTGGGAGTAGGTGAAGGGACGTGCACTCATTTTTGAGTTTATCGAGGAGGAATCGATGTATGCTGCATCGAGCGGGTCTGATTTATCTAATTTAATATTATTTACGTTATTTAGACGATGTTCCGTCGATACAATTTTGTCGTTAAAACACGTCTAGGATACGCATTCTTCCTAACGCGTCTGCCTAAGACATTCTTCCGCCCTGCTTGGGTGTTGTCTTTTGGTACCAACCCTGCACTAAGATAGTTAGTGTTCTAATTTTGCTGTTCTGCCGATGGGTCAGAACAGCCACCTTGTCCAAGGCCCAGATTTGCTTCTGGTGGGCACTTGGACTACCTGCAAGACAAGATTACAATCCCTTAGGAACCCAAATGAATTTGGGTCCTTGGAATTTGTTAGCATTAATAGGCATACTGGATTTAATTACTCCAGGGTATACATAGTTGTAATGAATAAAGCGTTTTGCAGGCTTAGCATTCGTTACCTTTGGAGCAGTTGGATTGTACCAACAATCGATTGCAAAGTGGCATGTCTTGCCACAGCGCCAGCATTCAAACCTATTGAATTGCATTTCTGATTGACTTTGTGAACTGGGGTTCTTTGTGTGTGAATAGATGAATGAAGCAAAGAAGGTGATCTGTGCTGATGGTAGATGTGATTGTCACCATTCACAGTTTCCCTTCTAGATTCATTCTTCTTTATTGATCTCTTCTCTATTCTGAACTCAGCAAGTTCCTGCCTCCTCACAACTTTTTGGGTTACCTTTGAGGTCTTGGGCATGTTCTTTGCTTCACTTGTGGAGCTCCTCTTTTTCAGATTCCCAAGATTGGGTTGCCCAGCCTTCCTGATGGAGGGTAAGTTTACCTTCCTCAAGCTAGCCTTCATCCCGCAGGGTCTGTCTGATCTATCTTCCTTAAAGCATTCCAGCTCCCTTCTTTGAGTGGAGCAGCAACCATTAACCAATGGAGGGGATGTCTCTGGTTTGAAGTAGCTTGCTACTGGGTTTCCTTTAATGGAAGATTTGTCCTCCATACTTCTGACTTTATTAGCCCTCGTCTTCAAGAAGCAAGCCTGATTTCTATCCTTCTTTAGAAGCGTAATCTCCTTGGTGAGAGAGTAGCATGCTTCCCTGCTATCTACCAGCGCCTTCATAGTTTTTTCAAACTTGCATATCAGGTCAAGGTTGGAGTTTGCATTGTAGTCTCTCTTGAGCTGGCAGAAATCTGCGTTCTCCAGAGTCAGCCTTTCAGCCTTTTCCGAGAGATCGGTGTTTCTGGATGAAGATTTAAGAACTCATCAGCTTGCTTCGTGCAGATCTCCTTGCTCCTTCTGAGTTCTTCAAGAAGATCCCCATAAGTTTTTGAGGGACACATTTCAGAATCTTAATCGGTATTAGATAATGGAGCCATTATGCCTACCTGTTCTGGTGTTGTTTCATCCTGAATTTCTTCCTCTGATTCAGATAGGAGAGTTAGTCCAAACTGAGCTTCCTCCTCTGCATCTAAGTTGCTTGAGTCACTATCACACAAGATTTTTTTTCTTCCCCTCAGCTGCAGTACTTCTAACTTCAGAGGATCCTTCCATGAGGACTGTCAGTGCGTTCCACATCTCCTTAGCTGTTGTGCAGTGGATCAACTCTTGGAGTATAAGAGTATCAACTGCATCAGCTATGATGTTTTTGGATTTCTTGTCCAAGTTGACTAGAAGAGTCTCATCTTTCAACATTGTCATGGAGGGACCTTCTTGAATAATCAAGAACATTCTGGGATCAATTGCCTCCATGTATATTTTTGCTCTTATTTTCCAAAGGGCAAATTTCTCCTTGGAACAGATAGCTATTCTTGAATCCATAGCTATGATATTTGGACACCCAATGGCAGATCTGTTCAAGCTGTTAAGCTTTTCATTGAACAACCTACCTCTGATACCACTTGTTGTTTATAGGGTGTCTACTTTATCACCTAGAGGGGGGTGAATAGGTTTTTCAAATTATGTTATCCCCTTTTAGTTGTTCTTGATATCTGGTTAGTAGATCTGTAAAGTATAGCACAATACAAAAAAGCACACAAAGATGTATAGAGGTTCCTCAAGACCGGGTTTCTTGAGTAGTCCTCTTTCCCTCTGCGCCTGCCTAGCAATGTGCTAGGCTCGGCAAACGCCGCCAAAAACTTCAAGCCCTCAAGCCTTACAACGCGGACCCGCAAGTCCCAACAGCCTAGGCCCGCAAGCCCCTACTGCCCCCGAGCCCGCAAGCTCGACACTCAGGCACTCAAGCCTAAAATACGGACTCGCAAGTCCCAACAGCCTAGGCCCGCAAGCCCCTACTGCCCCTGAGCCCGCAAGCTCGACAAATTGCACCCGCAAGTGCACTGCCCTGGCCCTCAAGCCTCACAGCTCTCCAGCCCGCAAGCTAGACGGTGTCGGACCCGCAAGTCCACTGCCCTGGCCCTCAAGCCTCACAGCTCTCCAGCCCTCAAGCTAGATGGTGTCGAACCCGCAAGTCCACTGCCCTGGACCTCAAGCCTCACAGCTCTCCATCCTCAAGCTAGACGGTGTCGGACCCGCAAGTCCACTGCCCTGGCCCTCAAGCCTCACAGCTCTCCAGTCCTCAAGCTAGAAAAATAGGCCCGCCAGCCTTTGCAAGAGATTACAATAATAAGACTGTTACTTCTGCCAGATGAAGATTGGCAACTTGAGCCTGCTAAGGATTGGCGTCTTAAGGTTGAAGAAGATGCTTTTTGATCTGGAGATTCAGCACTGGATCTTCTTCAGCCTTCACTTCTTTTTGCCTGGTGTTGATCGGCTACTTTTCAGTCGATGATGATGACTGATTTTTCAGAGAGCACTTGATGCTTGCTCTCTACTTGATCTTCTTCTTCTCCGCCGAGAATACTGTTCTATTAAAGTGTTGCGGCGGGATTCTTTCTTTTTCTTTTCCTTTCTCTTGTTTTTTGATCGATTGATTCCGTGTTAGGGCAACCTCTTATCTCTTTTATAAGACTGCGAGGTCCCCAACGGTCTTCTTAAAAAGTGCCTTAAGTGTCAGACGCTCCTTTCCTTAAGAGCACGCGCTGATTAGACAATAAGGCGGCGACATTAAATGCTGACAGCGCATCCGCAACATTTGAATCTGTCTCGACGATATTTCCATTGTTACGGTGACATGGAAACTATCTCGATGACAGAACTTTGTCGATCCCTTTGACCTTGGAAGATCTTCAACTCTTCTTTCTTCTGCTTCTGAAGCAGGTATCTCGACGATAAGAGACATACTAGCGATTCTGCATATACGACGATATGCTATCTTTGACTATGTCGTTGAGATCTTCTATCTTGCTGTCTGTCTTCGTAATCATGTTATTCTCTCGATGACATGCCTTCATTACGAGGATGTTTGTTCTTTCTCGACGACAAGGCCACTTTGGTGAAGTCGACGATACTGCGTCTTCTCTGCGTTCGACGATCTTGCCGAGTCTCAGCGGTCGAAGATCTCCTTCTGAGTTCGACGATCTTGCTTCCGCGTTCGACGATCTTCCTTCTGAGTTCGACGATCTTGCTTCTGCGTTCGACGAACATGCCAATTCTCAGCGGTCGTCGATCTTCCTTTTGAGTTCGACGATCTTCCTTCTGCGTTCGACGAACATGCCAATTCTCAGCGGTCGTCGATCTTCCTTCTGAGTTCGACGATCTTGCTTCTGCGTTCGATGATCTTCCTTCTGATTTCGATGATCTTGATTCTTCTATCCCGTCTCAGCGTTCGACGAACTCCATTCTGCGTTCGACGAATCTTGTCTTTCTATCTTCCTGAGATTTATAAGCTAGAGAAGCGATCAAATACAAAGTGAAGTTTTCTTGACTTGGTGACTTCTTCAAATCAGGAATCATGGGGGCAAGATTCCCAACACATATTACTGACTGGATTTCTACTGAACAATTGTTGAAACCTCCTCGCAGTAGTAGACATACATAAATCACAAATGCCTCTTCCTTTTGTTTGTCCTTCTTTGGATCCAGTGAAGAAGGTTGACAGGGACAAATGTGTGTCGAGAACAGAATGGGAGTTTGTCGCAGAAAGGAGTTATGAAAAATGATAGTGTATGTTTGACCTAAGCATTCATCCTATTTATACTAGAGGTAGATGAAGGGGCGCGTACATGTTCATACTATTTGATTTGATTAATTGATCATGAACGACTCAAATTGAAAGATCCAATATTATTTTAAATAGCTGAGTTGTGTTACGACGATACGCATTGTGTCGCTGAGATTTTTATAGTATCATCGAGACATCTAATGATGCCGTTGAAACAAGGCACTGATATTTACCAGACTTAGTGAATTTCCATCACTTTTTGAAAGGTGCTTTCAACACTCAGCATGTATGTTTTCAGTGATTATAAATAGATGATGGAAAATTGAAATTGAGTTAGAAATCAGTCCGAGTTCAATATCCCCAATTGAAACTTGAAGAAATTGAACTTAGCTTCATCTAGGGGGTTTGTGAATATATCAGCCACTTGTTTGTTTATAGGTACAAACTCAATGGTGATATCTTCATTCTCCAAATGCTCACTAATGATGTGATACTTGATCTCAATGTGCTTGGTCCTACTATATGAGACATGGTTCTTAGTATAAGATCCCTCTCCCACACCGAAGAGTTCCCAGATCTTATGCCCAGAACTGCCTCCTTAAGATGACACCAACACACGTGTTAGTTTACTCCAGAAGACGCTGATCCTGCCAGCAAGAATGATCAACCAGGCCAACAATGGAAAGAAGTAAAAGTAGGTAAACAAGTCCACAATCACACATTTATATATATCCAAAAGAATACAAGTCCAATAATGAGTACAATAATCTGAAAGAGAGTAAGGGCTTATGCCTGGTACATGACCAAAATAAAACTAAATAAACTCTCTCACTCTACATCTACACGAAAGATGACTAACTCTAATCAACCTATCATCGGGTGGTAATGTTGCGCGGAAACTGCTCCTCATGTCTTGTCATAATGTGTCACTGGCTGTGCTGCTGCTCCGGCTCCTCGTAAACCTAGTGTTACGGTCATAACCTACCGTTAGTCATAAAGACCAAGCCAGTTTTGTCCTCGCCTCCCTCCAAGACTCCTAGGCAACGTGTTGGAGGAGGAAGCGGAGGACAAGGTGTAAAACAAGCAGGTGGCGGTGAATATACTAGAAGTAGTATATGATCAAATACTAGCAGTCTACACTAGCAGTTCTCCTATATAACAGTATGAAGAAATACCAAAATAGTAATAATGAGCAGTATGTAGAACTAGCAGTAAAAATATATGAGTAAAAGTAAGGGAAGCTGAGTAATTAAATCTAAGAGCAGCTAAAAAAGTAACCTTAACTTATATGAATGCCCATATAAACTTATAAGTTAGGGGATCTAACACTACGCTAAACTTATCGTATAAAAGAGCTCATAATAATTTATACGATGAGGTCTTGTTTATGAAATGACGTTATGCTATGTTGTGTAATACAATGATGCAACTCACACACTTGACTCTGTAAGTATAGACCTTTTGTTAGTTCCCTCTGTTCGAGTGTGTCAACTCAGGTACCCCGTTAAGACAAATAGGGCAATGGATCAGTCATGTCCACTTCTAGGCACCTTTCACTATCTCTCGGCCTAGACCTTATGTACGCCCCTAAGAACATACAGGGTAGCTGTGCACTATCCGATAAGCACCACCTCTATCCCGCTTTTCGAGTCTTTGCTCAGGTACACCGTATCGAGGCAAACAAGGGTACTGGATTGGGTCCTCCACTCCTAGGCTAGTATGACACCTCCCAGCCTAGACCTTATGTACGCCCCTAAGAACACACAGGGTATCCGCATACAATCTGGTAAGTAATGCCTCTTAGTTATATTTCACCCGAGCATCCAGCTCGCGAGTCTATCATGTCCTCCTTATATAACATCGAGCCTACTGCTCACAGGATAACCCATACTGATTTCATAATTTCCTGAACCTCCAGCTCGCAAGACTATTAGTCCTTGTACCATTTTGTCCCAAATTTGGAATGAGGTTTACCTTATCAAGTTCTCATATTTAAACTACTCTTGTCTATCATTTAGTTGTAGTTAGAAGTTTAGGGTGAATCCTGGACTTCCCGAGGGAAACCCAGTGAAGGGCTCGCAGCAGTACTAGGGAATACAATGGGCTGAAGCCCAAATCCCCCTTTCCAGGATATTTACTCTTATTGGTGGCTACCAATCCTTTTATACCCACTTCCTCTCTAGTTACTCTAAAATCGTAAGGTGGATTACAAATAGACCGGACAGACGAGTGTTGATGTTCAAATGAACATCAAACCATACCTTTCCTAGTGACCGACTATTCTTGCGTGTCATCACTTAATCCCTACCTAATGATTCCTAATTCATGCACCAATCACCACTTATACTTGTTGTTGGGTCATTCCTCACATCTCCTATTATATCGTTGTCAAATTCTGAATTGATAGTTTTACTAAACGCACCCAACCCCATTCTCCTAGTATATGCCACTAATGGACAATCCTTTAATCAATCCATGCCTTCACAATTATCAGTGAGGGTCAACAATTCTATGTGTGATGATCATATGGGGCTAAGTCAAATATTCAGTTTTACTATTCGCAGACTCAATTGTCCTCAAGTATGATAACATGACTTAAAGGGAGACTATATGATCCTCTAACTAATATGTACTCAAACAAGATTCTAGAAGTTGTATAGATGATAAACTTCAGATTTTTCATTCTTTTTCCTTAATTAAATTATATTGGGCCTATAATTTAATTCCTTATATTTACGATATTCATCAACTTGCACATAAAGTGTCAATTATCATGGCCCAAAGAGTCCAATAAATTTTCCAGGTAACTGTGTCACTCTAAAGTGATCATCAGCAAAGTTTGGTATTTTTCTAACAATGATACATCATTAATAATAAATAAACAAAATAAGCCCAACAATTCCATTTAATGAAGGATCTACTATAAACATTCATAGAATAATCACCACAAAATCTACAGGGCATTATGGTAGTATCATAAAACTACTGGTTAAGTTTCATAAATTTCTAAGTCAATTGTCCAGCAATAATAATTATTGAAGGAAAATATTAAATTCCCACTTTATGAAAGATCTATTGTAATTCCTCAGAGATTAAATATGAAAAAATTATCCAGATATTACTTTGGTCAAATGAGCCTACTGACCAAGTTTCATAATTTTCCAAATCAAATTGACTGGCAAAAAGAATTAATTAAGGTGACCATCAATATTCAATTTGTGAAGAAACATAATAAAATATTCCACCATAATTTCTGATAAAATTGCCAGAACATAATATTGATCTCAAAAGCTTAATTACCCAATTTCATGTAATAATAAATTCATTCACCCATCTAAATGTGGGACAAGGTAATTGGGGTTAATTTGGGTATATGCATTATAGTGAATTAGAATATCATTAAAAATTCCAAGTAATCTTCCCTTAGAGTAATTTCACCTCCTATAGTAATTCCAGAGTTTCATGACATTCCAGCGCCTTCTGTCCCTAGATTTCTCATTTATGTCAAATGTGACAAAAGTACCCAAACTGTACTTTCCTAGGGAAATCAACCCAAATATTATTGGTGTTTACCCACAAATTGTCGATTCCCTCCAAGCTGTCCTTTTTTTCATTTACCAGGCAATTTTGGAGATCTCGGGCGGTCTCCCCCTTCAGCCGACCGGTCTCCCCCTTTTTGGCGAGCTCTCCCCCAAGGCGAACTTCGCCTTTCTGGCGAGCTCCCCCTTTGGGCGATTTCCCTTAGGGCGATGTCCCTCCAGGCGATCTCCCCCTTTCTGGCGACCTCCCCCTTCGGGCGATCTCCTCCTTTCTAGCAAGCTCCCCCTCCGGGCGATCTCTCTCGGGGAAATCTCCCCCTTTTTGGCGAGCTCCCCCTTTGGGCGATCTCCCTATTTCTCACGAGCTCCCCCTCCGGGCGATCTCCCTCCGGGCGATCTTTGCCTTCCTGGCAAGCTCCCCCTCCTTGCAATCTCCCTTAGGGCGATCTCCCTTAGGGCGATCTCCACTCAGTCGGTCACTTGTGGCTCAGCCAACCCATTTTTTCTGGCCCTACCCATTTAGGCAGGTTTCGGGCCTATAAATATAGGGGCAGGGGTACCCGAAATAGACTTTGGAGAGTTGTCAGCCCGCAGCTAGTGACTTGAGCGGTATCAAGTTTTTAGACCACGGAGACCTAATCTCCCTTGCCTGGGTGGTCTCCCTCCTGTCTGGCGATCTCCCTCGACGACCATAGTGACTCCATCAGCTGCCTTCTCCCCCACCAATCTCTTTCCTGCTCGCAGCCATCTCTTTTCTCCCCGTCTTACTCCTTCACTCTTAGGTCAAAGTAACTGACTACCCAACAGTTTTCCCCCTCCTTCTCCAGCTTGAACAAGTGTGGACCTGGTACATTTTTGGTTTGAACATTTGTTTTTTTTAGATGATAGATCTCATAAATCAAATTGCCTGTTCCAAATTTGGTAGACGTTGACCAAGGGAATAAATTTATTTCAACAAAATAGCAAGTGTGTACAAACTCATTTTTCCCAAGTCACCATGGTCTTGCATGTGGCTTTCCCTCACATGCATGAACCCAAATGGGTTTAAACTTTTACTAGTGACTATTTATGGTCTAATTAACATGCCACCAAAGTTTTGGGTCAAGCTGAGTTAATTTAACCGTGTATATTTAGATCTACATTTTTGTGCTATATGCACACAGAAAATTTGCACATTGCATGCATATGGAATTCCTTCACATGCATAAAGCTAATTGGTCCGAAATTTATACCAAAGGCTTATAGTGACCTACACTACTATCTATAAAAATTGGGGATCACTTGGTGTTGTCGAGCCATGTATACTACAAATATATGATTTATCAAATTAATGAAAAAACTATGGGAAGACGTTTCCCAAAAGTTATGAATTTTGGACAGAGGGTAAAAATAGATTATATATATCTATGGTTAAAATCACAGTCCTATTCACCCATTAATTAGAGAGATATACGCAAAATACTCTCTGTGCTATATGCACACAATTTTATATACTAGACAAAACTTGCATGTTGAAAATATCAACTTGCATAGCTCTAAATGGTCCAAAATTTTATACGGGGACTTTCATTGTCCTAATTGATCTCCACAGAAGATTTGATGGATTTTAAGTTCATAAAACTCAAAAATCAACACATGAATGGATTATTAAATATTTTCTAAAACTATAAAAAAATGTTGTCCAAAAATTCTAATTTTTAGACAGGAGTTGTATCTTTTGTACATGCATGCATGTACAAAATCTAAATGTCATACCATTAACCGTTTAAAAGTTATTTCAATAATATGGTCTGTCACCTCCTTTGGACCATTCCCACTAAAATTGTCCTATAGGTAGCTATAGGGCACCAAATCAAGTGATTCAAAGTCCTATGAAAAGTAGACCTCAAGGGCTACAATGTTTGTATCTGGCATTATTTCCTAAAACATCTTCTAAGGACATTAGAAATGAGCTTTACATGTCTGTATAAAATGTGACAGATTGTATGATATGATTTGTTATCATTTGGCCTGCCAGTAGCTGATTCTGCACGAATCTGGAAGCAAATCCAATGGAAACTGGTTGTATTCTTCCTCTAGCCGATGGTTAAGATGTACAGAACTTCAAGCTTTGATTTCTCCTACTTAGGACCATCATTTTACATGAATTCTATGGCATTAGCTTGCTCTTGAGTAGAGGAAGAGGTGGGAGTCATTTTTAAAATGAATGGTGGCTGAAATCTATGTTTTTAAACATGGATCATCCTCCATTTCTGCCATGGATTTTTTTGAAATCAAAACCTCAATTGAGGCTCGATTATCATCCAAATTGATCTAAGAAGCTGACACAAAGGGAGGGGAGGAGAAACCGGACCTTGATGGTGCTTGGTGGAAACTATGGTGGTTGTTCGCCGTGTATTTTGTCCTCTCCGGTGAGCTTTCCTGATCTCCCATTTCTCCACCAAAACCTCCACTTCAAATCTCTATCCTGACTACTCTCCACTTCCGAAGCTAATGGAGGGTTCAATTTGGAGGATGGTGGAGGTTTTAAGGAATTTCCATGAATGGGGATTTCGGACAAGGCAAATAAAACCTAAAATTTCCTGCCATATGGCATGTGGGTGACTGGCATTCTGCTTGATACTCCATGGGGAGTTGTGGTGCATCCCTTGGGAGATGAATTGAGTGCCAATTGGCACTCAATACATGAATCCCTTTTTTGGCCTTATTATAAATTGGGGAAAAGTCCAATTTTGCCCTTGCATTCCCCATATTTTTTTGAAATTAGAGGGCATGGATTGTCTTTAGGCAAGTGGGATGTAGGATGCGCTAATCTTGAAGGCTTTAGCTCATTGAAATAGGCTTGGGCTTTCATTTCCCCTCTTTGGGCTTAGATTTGACCATGGTTGATTTTGGGGTTGACTTGGTCAAAGTGATGGGTTGACTTGTCCAAAGGGTTGTTCTCGATTCTCTTGACACCACCCAATGTTGATAGGGTCATGGTGATGCCCTAATTGGGCCAATTTAGCCAATATGCAAGATTTTGACCAAAATTGGGGAAAGTTGACGTTGGTCAAATTTGGCCAATTGATGACCACTTGATGGGGATTTTGGTTCCATTGGCCCCCTATGATGTTATAAGACTAAGGTTGATGCCAATTTTATGGATTGGCAGTCAATTGGACCTATTGGTGAAGGATTGACCTATGTCGACCTAAAGATGACTTAGGTCAATATTGACCAATTGGTGACCCCATTATGGGGATTTTGGGTCACTTGGGTCTCTCTTAGGGTTAGGGACCTATTGGTAAGCTCAATTTGAGTTGGTGAGTGCAATTTGATACAAATTGACCTAGGTTGACTTGTTCACTTTTGGGGTGCTTATAGCAATTTTCCTAAGTTCAAGTTAACCTAGGGTCCTGCCATGACCTCTACTCACAACTCAAGTCCTAACCCTAACACAAGGGGTCTAGGAAGAATAAGGATGTTACAAATCCCAATAAACATAAAAAATAACTTCATCCCCAAAATTCAAGTTCAGGTCTATGGGGTTTCACGCTCAATGGAAATAAAGAATTTCCAGAGAGGTTTAGTACTTGACGCGAAGAGTCCTGGGTATTGTTGATGCATGGGGTTCATCAATTCCCATGTGTGCTCCTCTCATCCATGAATGGACAAGAATGCCTCAAACAATGGGACCTTCTTCTTTCCACAGGACTCGGGCGGCGGTTCCATCGATACAGATTGGTTCCATTCAGACTGTATGATCGGATCGTCGTGCAATCCTGCCAATTTTGGCCAAAACTCCTGTCTATAAGCTGAGTGGCCGATCCGCTGCAGGATCCTATAAGGCCCCATGTATCTCGAACTGAGCATCTTTAGTCTTTGTACCCATGAGACTCTGTGTGCCGGTCATATTTTCAAATGCACTCTGTCTCCTGCCTTGAATTATCTTATGATGTCACGCATTGTAATATTTAGCTTGCCCGCTCTGCGCTTCCAACATCCAATCTCACATCAGTCGTATCTGAGCATCCGTGTCCTCTATATAATCTGACCACAATTCCTTCGGGTCTTCATCCCGAATCCATGAAAGTGGAGTCCTACACTTCCTCCCATATATGGCCTCATAGGGAGATCTCATTAATCCCATTAGTTCTCGTGTAATTTCATCGCGTATACATTTGACAATAAAATTCTGTTACCCATAGTTACAAGTCATCCTAATGGTGATTATGGTGTCATTATACATACGCACTCTGGTTCTTGATGCTATCAGATTCATAATTAAAGGATCATACCTAAAGTATGCATCTCCAATATATCGTCTGCCAATTTCAATTTTTTCTGGGGTCATTATACTTCTAATATCATACCATAGCAAATTAATCTTAATTTTTCATCTCTTAAGATCACGAGGACATATTGCCAGTTCTACTCCTGTCTAGTCCATATCCGACTTAAACTTGCACTAAGTTAATAATCCATGTCGGTTCTCTCTTGCGCTCTTCATGAGTTTATTAATCAAATCCTTAACTGACAATATAATACCTAATCGTATGTTACAACAATTTAGTTAAGATGGTAGAGCATCTAGGAATATACTTTGTTGAGACAATAAGTATCACACAACCTTAATTGTATATAAAACTCTTTCTACAACCAATGTTGCCTCGAACTTAGGTGTTTTAAAAGAAATTTTCTCAATTTCCTTGTGGATTTATAAATGATTTACATCGTCTCTTGTATTAAGGAACGCATAATCGCTCCTTAGGTTCCGTACTAAGTAGTTATCTACTTCATTAAACTCAAAATTTGAGAAGTCTCCCGAAGTCTTATACCATCTTCCTTGATTTCAAGAGTCGCATGCAAATATAACTAAGCAACCCGATTTATATCTCGAAGAATTCATTTACTATTCTCTCTGTTTACTCATCCGCATTACCTTAGAGCAATAAGGAGGCTGGATAATCATTCTTGGAAGGCTCTATGAATTTATTTCGATTACGAATTTATAGTGATCACTACATAGTGTTAACAATCCACATTTCTTAATATGAAGGAATTATTCAAGGATCCCGACTTCTAGGGAGGGTTGATAATCAAATCGATCATGCATACTTTGAATTCTCCTTTTAAGACGAGTAATGTTTGAATACTTTAGGATCGCTTACGTTTGTGACAAACATTTCCAAAAATAAGGTCTATGGAACCCAAGTTGATACCAAACTAAACCAATAAACAAAAAGGATTAGCTCCCATATATTTTGGGCTAAGTTTCTTGATATCATTATAATATATTTGTCCTAGATAAGCACTCAGTTTTTTAGGGCATGCAACTCTAGACTTGGAGTTTCATACTAAGACCAATTGATATCCAACACACTTTAGGACCTCAAGGTTACCAATTACTACAACCTTCTCAAGGTTAATCTATGGGCAACCCAAAAATGGGCCTTTTCTGAACACGAATCCTTATCCGACCACTCGTATTTATCATGGTGATTGTTTCGATGTAACCCAGTTGTTGGTTTGGAGATTAAGTTTGTGAGTCTCCTCTGTTCTACTAATAGTTTTCAAGCACCAAATCTTTTGAGGCTGTCCTATCCATTTGGTAAGAAGTGATAATATCACTTGATAGGAGAATTAGGGACATTGGGGTTTAAGCTTTAAGCAACTACTTTCCCTTTAGACTCGCCTTAGTCACTTTGGGTATCATCATGCCTTAATGAGAATATACCTGAGGTCGATTTCAGATTAGGATGCGCTATGAAATCATCTTGGTACGTCAAACTAAAATGGCGTCCCAGTTGGGTTGGCCTAACGCATTGATTAATGGACTATTTTATGTGATTTTTACACATGTGCACACCGCTGCTTTCGCTGCTAGTTTGTCCTCAAACTAAGCTCGAGTGGGGTGTCCCACGATTTTTGTGGACTTCTTTCTCGTTGGATTGTTTGTTTAAGTAACACCAGTTGTAAGATCCCTCTCCCACACTGGAGAGTTCCCAGATCTTATGCCCAGAACCGCAGCCTTACGATGACACCCACACACAGGTTAGTCGCCTCCGCAAGACACCAATCCTGCCGGCAAGAACTATCAATAGGGCCAAGAATGGAAAGAATTAAAAGTAGGTATACAAGTACATAATCACACATTTATATATATCCAAAAGAATGCAAGTCCAACAATGAGTACAATAATCTAAAAGAGAGTAAGGGCTTATGCCCGACACATGTCCAAAAAAACTAAATACACTCTCTCACTCTACATCTACATGAAAGTTGACTAACTCTCATCAACCTGTGATCGGGTGCTAATGCTGCACGATAAGTGCTCCTCATGTCTTGTCATCATGTATCGCTGGATGTGTTGCTGCTTCGGCTCCTCGTACACCTGGTGTTATGGTCACAACCTATCGTTAGTCATAAAGACTAAGCCAGCTTTGTCCTCGCCGCCCCCACGATTCCTAGGCACCGTACGGGAGGATGAAGCAGAGTATAACAAGGGGTAAAACAAGCAGGTGGCAGCAGATATACTAGCAGTAGTATATGATCAAATACTAGCAGTCTACACTAGAAGTTCTACTATATAGCTGTATGAAGAAACACCTAAATAGTAATAATAAGCAGTAAGTAGTACTAACAGTAAAAGAAGATGAGTAAAAGTAAAGGTTGTACAACCCCGTACCCGTCAGGTAGGACCCTCCCCAGATAGCGGGGACCTGTGGTGTCCCGTGATTGACCAGCATTGACCGGGGTGTGGTTAGGATCCATATTCTTAAATAAACAAGGAATAGGGGTGCGAGTAGCGGAGTTTGGTGTACGTTTAGAAAAGAGGGTTGCGGATAGCCATGTTTGGCTAGGGTTTTTTATAAAACCTAAAAAAACAAACTCAAAAGGAGGAGGCCCTTCCTTCCCAGCCGCAAGAGGAGCCGAGACCCACCTTCCTGTTCGCGCGCGTCTAGGGCACGCCGCGGCCGATCCGCCGCCAAGAGCTCTCCTCCCCGTCACCACCTGCAGAGACCGAGCCCCAGCTCTCCTCCCTGTCGCCTCCTGGAGCAGCCGCTTCTCCTTCCCCGTCGACCTAGAGCAGAGCCCGACCCCCAATCTCTCTCTCTCGTCACCTCCCATGGAAAAAGGAGGCCGATCCTCCTCCTCTCTCTCTCGTCGCCGCCTAGGGCAAAGGCCCGCTGTGCCCTATTCTTCCCGTCGCTGCCTCCCAACAACGTAAAGGCCGGGAGCTCCTCTCCTGCGGCCATTTGGAGTAAGGTTGGCCGGGAGCTCCTCTCCCGCGGTCATTTGGAGCTAGATCAGAGCGTGGACGGCCTCTATGGCCGCTATGGCCGTTGGACGTCGAGCTCGTACAAGGTCTTCGATTGCGACTCCGTCGAAAGCACGCGTCAAGGGTAACGAATTTCTACTTGGGCAGGTGAAGCCTTCAATTCTCATACTTGCATGGAAGCTCCCCTCCACCATCAGGTGGAGGAGGTGTGCTCTCCGATGGGTTGATGTGCGCATCCCCGAAATTAACCACATTAGCGCCCGGAATTGTGAGTACGGGTTTAGGCATTCTGTGTGAAGCCCATCCGGGTGTGTAGACCGTATTGGTGATGTTGCTACGTGAAGCACATCCGGGTGTGTAGACCGGATTGGTGATGTTCTGGGGACCCCAGAGAAGACTCTGTGGAAGATATTTAGTATTTGCTCGTATTTATAAAATGTCGCCGCCTCGGGAAAGGGGTGTGGGCAATATTGCTCAGTTTGCTTCAATTGGCCGAGGTTCAGTTTGCTACCGCATGGCGAGGCGTTGGCGTACAGGTGTTGCAGAGCTAAGCGAAAGATAGCGGGCTTTAGCCCAAAGCTGTGCCGGCCCAAGAAGGCCTTATTTATTTATATTGCCGGCCTGCGTGCCGAAGTATGGAATGTATATTCCTGTAATCTGTGATGTCTGTGATGTGTATGTTTAGTTTATATTTTTTATCGTAGGCGAGCGGAGTCCACGTAGACCCCTCGCCCGATTGGGCCCAGAGGTTAGTTTGCCTGGATGCCCCTGAGGGTCTGCTATTAGACATTCAGAACAGCGGAGTTACGTTGTTGGCACCTCAATTGGGGCTGCTTGTAGCCAGACTGTTTGTCGGGATTACGCTATTGGCGGCCCGGACGAGGAACGCTATAAATAGAACCAAGAGAGCACCTTTAGGAGGGGGATTCGGTTTGGGATTTCCCCTTAGATGTTTTGGTTGGCCAAGAGAGTCCCCCAATGGAGCTTTGTCTCAGTCTTTGGCTTTAGAGGGGAAGTGCTTGTTAGTCTTCCGGGTGTGTGGTGGGACCTCCACGCTGAGGCCTTGGGTTCATCCTTTGAGTTCCTAGTTTTGGGCCTAGATTGTTAGCTTGAGTGAAGTAGGTGTGAGGCCACCCCTCTTTTGGGACCCCGAACTCCACAGAGACCAAGTCTTGTTCGCAAGATTTCGGTTTCAACACATTGTGTGGTGAGCGTGGAGAGTGGCCAACACAGAAAAGCTCGGGCGGACATCATGGCTAGAGAAGAGGAACTGAGTGATGACCAAGGTAATGCGCTGACACCCGCGGGAGGGGTCTTGCAGTCTCAGTCCGAGGGATTTCGGCGAGAGTTTCAGCGGGAGGTCATGGAGACTTTGCGGCACACTTTCGTTGCGCATGCCAAGTACTCAACACCACCTGCCCCAGTTGATCGTGACGCCATCTTGGGGCGAGTGTTCATGTTTTAGGTTTTCGTTTTCCTTAATTTCCTTCCTTCTCATGTGAAAGATACTCAATGAAATTTATTCCTTGTCAGGAGGTTAGGCAGAAGTATATAGGAAAAGGTTTAAGTACCTGCACGATGTCAAGTATATCTTTCAATCGAACTTTAAAATATCTTTTAGAATCAGAAGACTCTTGAATTCCGAGTAATTGCTGACCCCAATATCATGAGTAAAGCCAGAATCTGTCCTAAAATCTAACCCTGTCGATCGAATCATAGAAGTCACCTCATCCTTTGATTCCAATTCAAGCCCCATGTTCTCCAGTTTCCCTACTCTAGTCCAAAATATTGGATGAGGGTTATTTCGGTCGAAGGAGAATGAGTGATATTGTCTGATTAATGTTATTATGCCGGAAAATATTCTACGTGCCAATCTTCTTCTGAACTTTTTTCTACTTGAAGTGATCCCGAAAAATGTGTATACCATTTTTTCTCCCCTACGACATTCACTTTTGCACAAGCCAAATATACGTCATAAAGAAATTCTAGACGTAAGACGAAGAGATCTGGTACTAGCAACTAATGCTGTGTAGTGAATCATTGAGAGGTTTCGTGGTTCAATGTCATTTTTTAGTAAGATGGAAAATGCAAAGTCTCTTCAACCGGATAAATGCTCATTTCGGAGGAGACATTGTCATCTCAGAGTTTTCTTATGAGCATCTATTAACATCGTGTTTAAAACTTTTATTTTCTTGTATCAGTTAAGCCCAGGAAGCTCTACGCCACAGTTGTTGCCAAATAGGGATGACATAATGTCATAGAGAGAGTCAATTTACTCAAATGGTCTACCACAACAAAGATTATTTCCTTCCAGTGAGATCTAGACACTGCATTTACTGATATAGTCGTGAAAGGTGACCTTGAGCTTCTTCCCATAATAGAGTTGTTTGGGCAATTAAGTGGTTGTTATTCCTGAATGCCCACCAATTCTAGTGTCATGATATAACTGTAATTAAAGTTTCTTAACTTCATCATCTCCAGTTACAAACTTTCACTTCCGCTTCAACACTCTATTAACACCCTGATATTCGGGCTTATATGTATTATCTTCTTTCTTCTTAACTAATTCTTCTATTATAAAATGTGACCCCAATAACCTCATGTACATTTGATTCTTTGCAATAGATAAGATGTCATAATTACTAGGGCTGCTAGTCGTGCCTCAACTTCCTGGTGTTAACTTCTTGGTGTTGTCTTGACAAACCATTTGCACCGTTGTTTTCACTACATTTTTCATATGCAAGTGCCGCACAAATCTTAGCACACCGCTATAGGCGGTAGTAAGACTGCGGCACGACGGCAGTGCACCGGTCGTTGTCAAGTAATATAAAATGGGAATGAATCCCCAAGTATCGATCTCGGAAGGAACACAGTAAGGTGGAGTTAACTATTGAGGAGGACTTGAGATTGAAGTCCTTAGGTCGATGTTCACAAAGGTTGGTGGATTGGTTTTGCAAAATAAAATAAAAGCTATCAAATACTCCTATGCAATGCCGCTATGCAATGCTTCGCTTGGCGGGATGGAAACTACACGGGCCGCAATGCACCGAATCGCTAGGCGGATGGACGAGTAGGCAAGCGGATGAGGTGGAGAGAATGGCGGAATGAGGGTCGCAAGCACCTCTTCGCAAAGCACGCCACTAGCAATTGCTAGTGCGGCACTGAACACAAACAAGCCACACCACAAGGCACACCTCAAAATGATAAGCAAGAATACCCAAATCACATAGACATAATTAAGTATAAATGCTAATAGTCAAAACACACTTCATCAAACATATAAGAAATCCAACTAAGCTATCTATAAGGGGAGGTGAGTGTGCGAAATCGACCGACTCCGAAGTCTTGTTGAGGGTTCACGAAAGTAATCGTCGGGTTGTCAATCTGCGTCCAAGCTCGGTCCTCAACTGCGTATGGGGTAGAGAGAGCTGTAACTACTCTCCAATGGACCCGTCTTCTTCGTGTCACAAACCGGTGGAATGCTCACACAAGCTGCTCCGATCTTGAAGAAGAAGGCTAGGTTGATTCCCTTCTTGAAGCTCTTGGATGAAGGAGATGGCCGAGAGGAAGCTCCGGCGAAGATTTGGCGTTGAAAGCTTTCCCGGAGCTCCTCCCTAAGGTGGGCGGTGAAGAAGGAGGCGAAACCCTGCAAAAAGGGCGGAAAACGGAGGAGCTGGGCGGAGTCTGATGATGGATCCCGACCTAAAATCGCGCATGTCTATTTATAGACGGAGCAGAATTAAACAACGCGCACGATCAGGCGCACGACCAATGGTCGTGCGCGAAGAAATGCCTCTGATCGTGCGCGAAGAACCTATGGCATAGCTAGATCTGCACAAAATCGCATGGTCAGTGGCGCACGACCAATGGTCGTGTGCGAAGAAGTGCCTATGACCGTGCGCATTCCTTCGCGCCGATCTCAATCTGGGACAGGAATTAACGCACGACCAATGGTCGTGCGCCTGGTCGTGCGCGAAGGAATGCGCACGATCAGTGGCTTTTTAGGCCAAAAGTTTCCCCGCACCATCCCGAGCGTGCACGCGATCCCAGGACCTGCAGGAAAAATACACTAGACCACAGAATTACATGAAATCACACCAAGATGGGGCATAATGTGCACTAAGCCATGAAATGGGCAACGTGATCAAATAGAAGTGAATATAGGCCTAAAGTGAAGTGCAAATGCATGAAACCTAGCCCAGATGAGTCCGGAAATCACTATATAAACTGGACTCATCACACCCCCAGACTTACCTGTTTGCACGTCCCGAGCAAACAACATCTAAGCAGACGGAGAAAAACAACTAGCTAACAGAGAAATTGCGACACAGAGTATCATGCGAAGTCGCGTGCTCGCACGCATAAAAATATAACAGAGGAAATTTCTAAGTATGCATAACAGTTTGTACTTTTCTAAAATGCCTATCAAAAATTTATTACTACTCAAAAATAGAATCACGGTGAATCATCTGGTCACGCGTAGGGAGAAAATAAACTAATCGCTAAGGTGAGCATTGCCAAAGATCGGGGCTCACGACAACCTCCAAAGGAATCCACCAATGTCGGTGACCATAGGCTTGCCTGTTCGCACTCTCTCCACGGCACTGGTTTGGCTCACTCACGAATCAGTAGGACTTTAGGTGAAGATGGGGCTTGGGTTTCAGTGAGGTAAACAAGGATAAACATGGAGGCTACGCACCAAACCCAAATGAGCTAGCATAAAAAAATAATCTATCCGCTAACCCAAATATATGCGAGTACACCACACCCCCAGACTTTACTTTTTAACAATGGGTGTGTGCACTGCCCACTCCCAAATACAAATCAAAAATTATTTTCAATTAAAATTTTTCTTTCTATATCCATTTTTTTTCAATTTTCTTTTTCTCTTTTCATTTTTTCACAGCATAATCAGCAGATTAAACATTGAAGCACATCCACATTTTCACAAAAATATTCACCACATCAACACCCTGAATGAAAATATAAAATACTAAAGCTCGACTTGGGTGCGCGACTAGGATCGACTATGAGGCTTTGGTGAAATAATGGTGGAGCTGAATCAAAAGAAGGGGTAGGCACAACGGGGCTAACGAGGATAAGACATTAAGATCGGTACAAAGCTCAACCGGGCCAAAATGAGGGCCTACATCACGTTCGTGCACTGAACTAACCTATACTCATGCTTCGAGAATAGCTTGGGGCAAGTTCTTAGCCAACGAAAAAGACTATCCGTCCTCCCGACTCGAGCAATGCAAACCTAATGCCCGGCTACACACATCCCTAAGCTACCGTTTGATTCACACAGAATTCACCATTTTTGAGTAGAATAAATAGTATTGACGCAAATAGAAAAATATAAAACTAAAAGCATACAGAAAAATTAAATCTACTCAAATTTCTACATGATACGAGAGCACTCGACTAGGACACTGCAGGAGTCAACATTTTACTCCGTTTCACAATCCTAAGCCAGCACGATGATTTGCTCGAATCTTGCTCAAGAAATGAGTTTAACTCGCGGCACGCACACAGCTAAGCATGCGCTCAAGTGGGTGCAAGTGGTGTCTGATGTAATGATCTAAACAAAATAAATCAATTAAAGCTTCTAGTATGCATATGCAGTGTGCACGTGCATTGGGTAACAAATACTAACTCTCCCCCAGACTTAACCTAAGAAGTACATCACATGATATTGAAATGAAAATCAGAAAGAGACAGGGAGAAAGGTTACCCCATGCTGAGCTAGTGAGCATACCAGAAGACGCGTGAATGACCGAGGCCGCGCCACCACCATACGAAGAATCACAACCACCGCCTTATAAGATGTGCAATGAATACCTGCAAGGTGGGTGAGCTCCGCAAAACAAAAGCAAAAATATACTAAAAATAAAAACTGAAATTAAGATGGACATGAAAAATAAAATGAAAAAAAGATAAGATAACTACTGGGGTTATTGTCCTCCCAGCATGACTTATTCAACTACTGTGCAGTTCTAGCTAATGGGCCTATGAAAAGAAAAATGAACAGGTAACTGTTCCATCATCCGTTTCGGTAACGGGTACCGATACGGCGATAAAACAGTCACTCCTCTACCTGAATAATAATACCTGCAACGCACAGGTAGAGGAAACAGAATGTAAGATGAGGAGGAGGAATAAGCCTCACTCATCTCACACAAAAAATCCTTGCCAAGCAAGGTGTCGCCGGGGAGGCGGCATGAGGAAAAGGCAATGTATGAGGCTTCCCTTATGGAGGAGGGATCAACCTCCTCACATGAAAGGATACACTCATCATTAACTTGAGTACAAAGCTCCAAGTCCTCCTGGGGTACCTGCGAAGATTCAACCTGCACAAGCTCAGATGAAGAAGGGGGGTTAGGAAATAAAAGAGAAGAATGACTTAAATAATCAAAAATTGGGGGAGTGGTCCCGGTCTCACTCCCAGCAGGATCCAAACATTGATCACTGTCGGTGTCATATGAGTCATAGCGAGGGGAATTCGGGAGCTCAAGGTCCTCTGTGGTGAGGTGGACCTCCTCATCCAATAAGGAAGTACAAACCTCCTCATCAGAAGAGGAATCCTCCTCATCCCACTTCGGCTCATCATCGTGGGCCAAGGAGTCACACTCCCCATCGGGGAGAATAACATCCTCGTCCCACTTTGATGCAACCTTAGGCTCCGAATGAACCTCCTGCACAACATCATCAACCAACTCAAAAGGAATAGGAATAGAAAATTCTTGCAAAGAAAGAGGAGGAACAACGGTACTAACATCAGGGAATATATAAACAGGTTCCTCAGGGGGTGAATCCAAAAGAGGAGATGAACGCAAAGGGAGAGGAATCTCCACCACGTCATCACACTGAGCAGTTGAAAGTCTGATGGGAATATCTGCAGCAGTCCCCCATAGACAAGGTGGTACTGTGAACTCATAATCAGAATCAGAAGGGGCAACCAAATGAGAGGTGGATGGACAAACACGGACATCCGGTTCATCATCCATCTCCAACTGGCGCTGGAATTTTGCACAGTCTTTCAATGAATGCTCAGTGCTATGACAACACAAACATAATTTTCTATTCCTCGTCAGTCCTTGCGGGGCCGGTGAGGAATACAAAAATGATGGAAGTGGCAAAGAAGAGTGACCATAAGACTTGGGTACAGTGTATGAAGTGTCGTAGGAAAACGATGCATCATGCACTAAGCCACGAGAATTATGCCCACCATCTTCAGTGGGGAACTCATCACTAGAATGCCTAGCATCCCCACACCATTTGCAACGGATATTTAGATAAGCAAACATGGTGCAAAGGAAGATAATTCACCAATAGAAATATTCTAAGCAAGAATTAACTATACACACAATAAAATTGAAAACCTGCTTTTGAAAAATTGCAAATAAAGATTAGAAACAAAAAATTAAAAGATGGTACTTATATAATAAGAAATACAAAAGATGGTACAAACAAAGGGCACAAGGGCTTCTATCTCTTGTCTCCCTCTCAAGCAAACTCACACGTCTGTGTTCCCCGGCAACGGCGCCAAAAACTTGACGCACAAATCTTAGCACACTGCTATAGGCGGTAGTAAGACTGCGGCACGACGGCAGTGCACCGGTCGTTGTCAAGTAATATAAAATGGGAATGAATCCCCAAGTATCAATCTCGGAAGGAACACAGTAAGGTGGAGTTAACTATTGAGGAGGACTTGAGATTGAAGTCCTTAGGTCAATGTTCACGAAGGTGGGTGGATTGGTTTTGCAAAATAAAATAAAAGCTATCAACTACTCCTATGCAATGCCGCTATACAATGCTTCGCTTGGCGGGATGGAAACTACACGGGCCGCAATGCACCGAATCGCTAGGCGGATGGACGAGTAGGCAAGCGGATGAGGTGGAGAGAATGGCGGAATGAGGGTCGCAAGCACCTCTTCGCAAAACACGCCACTAGCAATTGCTAGTGCGGCACTGAACACAAACAAGCCACACCACAAGGCACACCTCAAAATGATAAGCAAGAATACCCAAATCACATAGACATAATTAAGTATAAATGCTAATAGTCAAAACACACTTCATCAAACATATAAGAAATCCATCTAAGCTATCACTACAAGGGGAGGTGAGTGTGTGAAATCGACCGACTCCGAAGTCTTGTTGAAGGTTCACGGAAGGAATTGTCGGGTTGTCAATCCGCGTCCAAGCTCGGTCCTCAACTGCGTCCGGGGTAGAGAGAGCTGTAACTAGTCTCCAATGGACCCGTCTTCTTCGTGTCACGAACCGGTGGAATGATCACACAAGCTGCTCCGATCTTGAAGAAGAAGGCTAGGTTAATTCCCTTCTTGAAGCTCTTGGATGATGGAGATGGCCGAGAGGAAGCTCCGGCGAAGATTTGGCGTTGAAAGCTTGCCCGGAGCTCCTCCATAAGGTGGGCGGTGAAGAAGGAGGCGAAGCCCTGCAAAAAGGGAGGAAAACGGCGGAGCTGGGCGGAGTCGGATGATGGATCCCGACCTAAAATCGCGCATGTCTATTTATAGATGGAGCAGAATTAAACAACGCGCACGATCAAGCGCACGACCAATGGTCGTGCGCGAAGAAATGCGTCTGATCGTGCGCGAAGAACCTGTTGCATAGCTAGATCTGCACAAAATTGCACTGTTAGTGGCGCACGACCAATGGTCGTGCGCGAAGAAGTGCCTATGATTGTGCGCATTCCTTCACGCCGATCTCAATCTGGGACAGGAATTAACGCACGACCAATGGTCGTGTGCCTGGTCGTGCGCGAAGGAATGCGCACGATCAATGGATTTTTAGGCCAAAAATTGCCCCGCACCATCCCGAGCGTGCACGCGATCCCAGGACCTGCAGGAAAAATACACTAGACCACAGAATTACATGAAATCACACCAAGATGGGGCATAAATGTGCACTAAGCCATGAAATGGGCAACGTGATCAAATAGAAGTGAAAATAGGCCTAAAGTGAAGTGCAAATGCATGAAACCTAGCCCAGATGAGTCTGGAAATCACTATATAAACTGGACTCATCAGCAAGTCATATCCCAGAAACTTGGTGATATATTTTTGGTGTTGTTGAGTGGTGTTTCTCCGCTTCATCAAATATTTTGACCATGATGGTTTGTGCTGATATAAAAATGTGTTCCTATCAGATAATGTCTCCAATTTTATAGCTAAAGCTATTACGAGCAGTTTTTCTCATAAATTGATAATGCGGCATTTCTAGGTCTTAAAGTCTTACTGAAATGCACAATAGGATGATGATCCTGAGTTAATATTGCTGCCACTCTCAGATTTGAAGCATGTGTCTCTACTATAAACGTCTTAAAGAAATATGGTAATGTCAGGATTGGAGGATTGCTGTCAGCTAATTTCAATTATTTGAATGCTTCTTTTGCTTCAATAGTTCACTGGAAAGATCACTTCTTCAATAGATTTGTCAGTAGTAGAGATATTAACTCATAGTTCATGAGATTTTTTTGTAATAGTAATTTAAACCTATGAAGCCTCTTAACTACCTAACTAAATTTGGAACAGGTCACTATAACATATCCTACATTTTCTTTGGATTAGCTTCCACCCCATAAGCAAATACGTAAAATAAATTAAGAATTAAGCGGTGTGATGTGTTAACCTCATAACAGAGCACCTCAACGATCACACTGGTGACACAGATAATGTTAAAACGATAGTAAGTTAAATGTGCTAATCACTAGCCCAAATATTTTATTGATCGAGTTTTTGTCGAAGAAGGGTAAAATTGCATACGCTACTGCTAAGCTTTTTATTTAAGGTGCATGTCCTTTTCAAAAATAACGGTAAGAACCATACAGATTGTGTTTTACTTGATCTTATGGCCAGTTTTACACTTAACATTGAAGAAAGTTATTTACATCTCAAAATAGGCGGTGTTAGTACTTTTTACTTGGTTCAAGAATTGTGCGCTCAATAAGGCTTGGTCCGGCCTGCACTATGATTTTGGCTTCACAAGGCTTCCGATTTTGTTTATCATGTCGCTCTTGCGATTTTGCCCCATTCTGTGAGCCCCGTTCTCATGAGATTCTGGGTTATGCCTAGATTATTTTACCATATCCATTGTCGAGAAGTTGATAGCGTTTTAGAAGCTTGAACCCAATTGGGAAGGGCCGTATATTGTAAATGAGGCGCTCAGGTCCGGGGGATATCATCTCCAGGATGTGGAAGGGGTACCCCTCGGCCGGGCTAGAAGTGGAGATAACCTGAAAAGATTTTATCCTTGAAAGTTCTTTCCTTTTATATATATAACTATTAAATTCTTTGACTATTGTGACTCATATGTTGGCTTGGTGACTAAAAGGTTGTATATGTTGGTGCTGGAATGCCCCAGATCGATTCCGCTCCAGGGCTCTCACCTAGACGGGGGGTTCAGGTTGATCTCTGGAGAGGCTGGCAAGGTGTGATATATGTTGGTGCTGGAATGCCCCAGATCGATTCCGCTCCCAGGCTCTCACCTAGACGGGGGGTTCAGGTTGATCTCTAGAGAGGCTGGCAAGGTTGGATATGTTGGTGCTGGAATGCCCCAGATCGATTCCGCTCCCAGGCTCTCACCTAGACGGGGGGTTCAGGTTGATCTCTGGAGAGGCTGGCAAGGTGTGATATATGTTGGTGCTGGAATGCCCCAGATCGATTCCGCTCCCGGGCTCTCACCTAGACGGGGGGTTCAGGTTGATCTCTGGAGAGGCTGGCAAGGTTGGATATGTTGGTGCTGGAATGCCCCAGATCGATTCTGCTCCCGGGCTCTCACCTAGACGGGGGGTTCAGGTTGATCTCTGGAGAGGCTGGCAAGGTGTGATATATGTTGGTGCTGGAATGCCCCAGATCGATTTCGCTCCCGGGCTATCATCAAGACAGGGGGTTCAGGTTGATCTCTGGAGAGGCTGGAAAGGTGTGATATATGTTGGTGCTGGAATGCCCAGATCGATTCCGCTCCCAGGCTCTCATCTAGACGGGGGGTTCAGGTTGATCTCAGGAGAGGCTGGCAAGGTTGGATATGTTGGTGCTGGAATGCCCCAGATCGATTTCGCTCCCGGGCTCTCACCTAGACGGGGGGTTCAGGTTGATCTCTAGAGAGTCTGGCAAGGTTGGATATGTTGGTGCTGGAATGCCCCAGATCGATTCCGCTCCCGGGCTCTCACCTAGACGGGGGGTTCAGGTTGATCTCTGGAGAGGCTAGCGATGATGTGCTTTGAGAGTAACAAAATAATAGTATATGCTAAGGCTAGTAGGGCCTGGATTGCTCCGAGTGATCCCGCTGTCAGGCTCTTATTAGCTGGCAGGGCAGGAAGGCCTCGTGGAGATGAATTGTTTTTGCTTCGTGTGATCCCGCTGTCAGGCTCTCACTAGCAGGCAGGGCTGGAAGGCATTCGAAGGAAAGTTGTTTTTGGAAAAGTGCCCCCGAGACGGTTCCACTGACGTAGCTCTCGCTAGCCGGCAGGGTGGGTATACCTCTCGGGTTGACGATTTGAGAAATGATGATTTTTGGAAAAGTGCCCCCGAGACGGTTCCACTGACCGAGCTCTCGCTAGCCGGCAGGGTGGGTATACCTCTCGGGTTGACGATTTGAGAAATGTTGATTTTTGGAAAAGTGTCCCCTATACGGTTCCATGGACCGTGCTCTCGCAAGCCGGCAGGGTGGGTATACCTCGAGGGTTGATGGTTTGAAAAGTTATTTTTGAAAAAGTGCCCCCCGAGCAGACACGCTGACCAGATTCTCACCTAGCTGGCAGGGCCGTAGGCTCACTCGATGGCAGGTCCCAAAGGCTTTAGCATATAAGGAATCAGTTACGCTTGATAAATTGATAGTTTTTCACTGACAATCGAAGTTCTTCAATAATAGTTTTGAAAACAGAAGCTTAAGATAATAAATCCTACAACGGCGCAACCTTATTTGATTAGTTTTAGAAACAAAATCAGATTCATTTTGAATTGATAATGCATGATTGTTTATGTAATCATTGAAGATAATAGTGAGCATTCTATTCCTCAGCACCATCAATCATCCTTGAGGCCCATTCCTGAATAACACAATATGCAACAGTAAAAAGAACTGCGATCTAAATTATGAGTTTGCTTGCTAATAGACATTAAGTGGCATGACATTCTGAGAACCTGAAGGGCATAGTATCTCTACCATAAAAAAGAAGGCATAGTGTATAACCAAGGTTGTTGACAACCAAATTGATCATTTGAAGGCAACATAGGGAAAAGTTATCACATCAAGACAAATATGAGCACAAAAAAGAGAAGAATCATCATTCATATGATTATATACCCATAAATTTTTTTTGGGTCGGTTCCCACCCGTCGGATACTTGGGGTTGGACATTTCTTTCCGAGCGTGAGACACGCTCGCAAAGAGCAGGGATTGTGTACAACCCCGTACCCGTCAGGTAGGACCCTCCCTAGATAGCGGGGACCCGTGGTGTTCCGTGATTGACCAGCATTGACCGGGGTGCAGTTAGGATCCATATTCTTAAATAAACAAGGAATGGGGGTGAGAGTAGCGGAGTTTGGTGTGCGTTTAGAAAAGAGGGCTGCGGATAGCCATGTTTGGCTAGGGTTTTTTATAAAACCTAAAAAAATAAACTCGAAAGGAGGAGGCCCTTCCTTCCCAGCCGCAAGAGGAGCCGAGACCCATCTTCCTGTTCACGCGCGTCTAGGGCACGCCGCGGCCGATCCGCCGCTCGGAGCTCTCCTCCCCGTCGCCACCTGCAGAGACCGAGCCCCAGCTCTCCTCCCTGTCGCCGCCTGGAGCAGCCGATTCTCCTTCCCCGTCGACCTAGAGCAGATCTCGACCCCCGATCTCTCTCTCTCTCGTCGCCGCCCATGGAAAAAGGAGGCCGATCCTCCTCCTCTCTCTCTCGTCGCCGCCTAGGGCAAAGGGCCGCTGTGCCCTATTCTTCCGGTCGCTGCCTCCCAACAACGTAAAGGCCGGGAGCTCCTCTCCTGCATCCATTTGGAGTAAGGTTGGCCGGGAGCTCCTCTCCCACGACCATTTGGAGCTAGATCAGAGCGTGGACGGCCGCTATGGCCGCTGGACTTCGAGCTCGCGCAAGGTCTTCGATTGCGACTCCGTCGAAAGCACGCGTCAAAGGTAACAAATTTCTACTTGGGCAGGTGAAGCCTTCAATTCTCATACTTGCATGGAAGCTCCCCTCCACCATCAAGTGGAGGAGATGTGCTCTCCGACGGGTTGATGTGCGCATCCCCGAAATTAACCACATTAATGCCCGGAAGTGCGAGTATGGGTTTAGGCATTCTGTGTGAAGCCCATCCGGGTGTGTAGACCGGATTGGTGATGTTGCTGTGTGAAGCCCATCCAGGTGTGTAGATCGGATTGGTGATGTTCTAGGGACCCCGGAGAAGACTCTGTGGAAGATATTTAGTATTTGCTCGTATTTATAAAATGTCGCCGCCTCGGGAAAGAGGTGTGGGCAATATTGCTCAGTTTGCTTCAATTGGCCGAGGTTCAGTTTGCTACCGCATGGCGAGGCGTTGGCGTATAGGTGTTGCAGAGCTAAGCGAAAGATAGCGGGCTTAAGCCCAAAGCTGTGCCGGCCCAAGAAGGCCTTATTTATTTATATTGCCGGCCTGCGTGCCGAAGTATCGAATGTATATTCCTGTAATCTATGATGTCTGTGATGTGTATGTTTAGTTTATATTTTTTATCGTAGGCAAGCGGAGTCCACGTAGACCCCTCGCCCGGTTGGGCCCAGAGGTTATTTTGCCTGAATGCCCCTGAGGGTCTGCTATTAGACATTCAGAACAGCGGAGTTACGTTGTTGGCACCTCAATTGGGGCTGCGTGTAGTCAGACTCTTTGTCAGGATTACGCTAATGGCGGCCCGGATGAGGAACGCTATAAATAGACCCAAGAGAGCACCTTTAGGAGGGGGATTCGGTTTGGGATTTCCCCTTAGATGTTTTGGTTGGCCAAGAGAGTCCCCCAATGGTGCTTTGTCTCAGTCTTTGGCTTCGGAGGGGAAGTGCTTGTTAGTCTTCCGGGTGTGTGGTGGGACCTCCACGTTGAGGCCTTGGGTTCGTCCTTTGAGTTCCTAGTTTTGTGCCTAGATTGTTAGCTTGAGTGAAGTAGGTGTGAGGCCACCCCTCTTTTGGGACCCCGAACTCCACAGAGAGCAAGTCTTGTTTGCAAGATTTCAGTTTCAACAAAGGCAGCTGAGTAATTAAATCTAAGAGCAGCTACAAAAGTAACCCAAACTTATATGAATGTCAATACAAACTTATAGGTTATGGGATCTGGCACTACGCTAAAATCATCATATAAAAGAGCCCATTATAATTTATACGATGGGGTATTGTTTATGAAATAATGCTATGCTATGTTGTGCAATGCAATAATGCAACTCACACACTCGACTTTGTATGTACCGACCTTTTGTTAGTTCCCTTTGTTCGAGTGTGTCAACTCAGGTACCCCATTTAGGTAAATAGAGTAGTGGATCGGGCATGTCCACTTCTAGGAAACTTTCACTATCTCCCGGCTTAGACCTTATGTACGCCTATAAGAACACAAAGGGTATCAGGGTACTATCCGGTAAGCACCACCTCTATCCCTCTTTTCAACTCTCCGCTCAGGTACACACATTTGAGACAAACAGGGGCAGTGGATCAGGTCCTCCACTCCTAGGCTAGTATGACACCTCCCAACCTAGACCTTAAGTACGCCCCTAAGAACACACATGGTAACCACGTACTATCTGGAAAGTAATGCCTCTTAGTTATATTTCCCCTAGCTTCCAGCTCGCCAGTCTATCCTGTCCTCCTTATATAACATCGAGCCCTCTTCTCGCAGTATAACCCGTCCTGATATCATAGTTTCTCGAGCCTCCAGCTCGCAGGACTATAAGTCCTTGTACCTTTCCATCCCAAATTTGGGACGAGGTTTACCTTATCAAGTTCTCCTGCTTAAATTACTCCCGTCTATCGTTTAGTTGTACTTAGAAGTGTAGGGTGAATCCTGGACTTCCCGAGGGCTACCCAGTGAAGGGCTCTCATCGGTACTAGGGAATACAATGGGCTGAAGCCCAAATCCCCCTTTCCAGGATATATACTCTTATTGGTGGCTACCCATCCTTTTATACCAACTTCTCAATAGTTACTCTAAAATCTTATGGTGGAATACAAATAGACTGGACAAACGAGTGTCGATTTTCAATTAAACATCAAACCCTACCTTTCCTAGTGACCGACTATTCTTGCATGTAATCCCTACCTAATGATTCCTAATTCGTGCATCAATCACCACTTATACTTGTTGTTGGGTCATTCCTCACAGCTCCTATCATATCGTTGTCAAATTCTGAATTGATAGTTTTACGAAACGCACCCAACCCATTTCTTCTAGTATATGCCACTAATGGTTAATCCTTTAATCAATCGATGCCTTCACAATGATCGGTGGGCGTTTAACAATTCTATGTGCGATGATCATAGGGGGTCTAAGTCAAATATTCAGTTTTACTATTCGCAGACCCAATTGTCTTCAAGTGTGATAACGTGACTTAAAAGGGAGACTACATGATCCTTTAACTAATATGCACTCAAACAAGATTCCAGAAGTTGTATAGATGATAAACTTCAGATTTTTCATTCTTTTTCCTTAATTAAATTATATTGGGCCTATAATTTAATTCCTTATATTGAAGATATTCATCAACTTGCACATGAAGTGTTAATTATCATGGCCCAAAGAGTCCAATAAATTTTCCAGGTAATTGTATCACTCTAAAGTGATCATCAACAAAGTTTTATATTTTTCTAACAGTGATATGCCAATAATATTAAATAAACAATATAAGCCCAACAATTTAATTTAATGAAGTATCTACTGTAAACATTCATAGAGTAATTACCAAAAAATTTACAGGGCATTATGTTGGTATCATAAAACTACTGGCTAAATTTCTTAATTTTCTAAGTCAATTGTCTAGCAATAACAATTATTTAAGGAAAATATTAAATTCCCACTTTGTGAAAGAACTACTGTAATTCCTCAGAGATTAAATATGAAAAAATTATCCAGTCATTATTGTGGTCAAATGAGCCTATTAACCAAGTTTCATAATTTTCCAAATCAAATTGACCAGCAAAAAGAATTAATCAAGGTGACCATCAATATTCAATTTGTGAAGAAACATAAGATTGATCATAAATTTTGATAAAATTCCCAGAACGTAATATTGATCTCAAAAGCTTAATTACCCAATTTCGTGTAATAATAAATTCATGCACCCATCTAAATGCGGGACATGCTAATTGGGGTAAATTTGGGTATATGTACTATAGTGAATTATAATATAACTAAAAATTCCAAGTAAATTTCCCATAGTGCAATTTCACCTCCTATAGTGAATTCCAGAGTTTCATGACATTCCAATAGCTTCTGTCCCTAGATTTCTCATTTATGTCAAATGTGACATAAGTACCCAAACTCTACTTTCCTAGGGAAATCAACACAAATGTTATTGGATTTTCTTGAGATGATAGATCTCATAAATCAAAATGCCTGTTCCAAATTTGCTAGACATTGACGAAGGGAATAAGTTTATTTCAACAAAATAGCAAGTGTCTAATACACACTCATTTTTTCCAAGTCCCCTTGGTCTTGCATGTGTCTTTCCCTCTCATGCATGAACCCAAATGGGTTCAAACTTTTACTACTGACTTCTTATGGTCTAATTAACATGCCACCAATGTTTTGGGTCAAGTTGAGTTAATTTAAGCATGTAGAGTTAGATCTAGATTTTGTGATGTATGCACACCAAAAATTTACCCATTGCATGCATGTGCAATTCCTTCACATGCACAAAGCCAATTGGTCCCAAATTTATACTAGAGGCTTATAGTGACTTACACTATTATCAATCAAAATTTTGGGTCACTTGGTGTTGTCTAGCCTTGTATAAAACAAATACATGATTTATCAAATAATTGTATGAACTATAGGAAGATGTTTCCCAAAAGTTATGACTTTTGTACAAAGGTTAAAAATAGGTAATATATATCTATGGTTAAAATCTCATCCCTATTCACCTATTAATTGGAGAGATATACTCAAAATACTCTTTGTGCTATAGGCACACCATTTCATATACTAGACAAAACTTGCATGTTCAAAATATCAACTTGCATAGCTCCAAATGGTCCAAAATTTTGTTGAGGGATTTTTATTGTCCTGTTTGATCTTCTAGAGAAGATTTGATTTATTTTGAGTTCATAAAACTCAAAAATCAACACATGCATGGATTATTAAATATTTTCTAAAACTATAGAAAAATGTTGTCCAAAAATTCTCATTTTTGGGCAGGAGGTGTATCTAGTGTACATGCATTTGTTGGAACATGATCTTCCGCATCTCCTAGGTTTGAGAATAACAAATACCATGTGTATTTGATCTTGTGTGTTTAAGTGTGCAGGATAACATAGTCTAGATGACTCAAGGATTACATAAGAAGCTTGCCTCCAAAGTTGAGCCAACAAATCCAAAACATCTACTAGCGCTGGCGGTAGTACTAGCGCAGGCGCTAACTGCCGTTCGACGAACTGTTACGGCGCTAGACAAAATTCTCATCATGGCGTTCGACGAAACTTCGCTCGACGAACTCTTAGCGGCGTTCGACGAATTCCTGTTCGACGAAATATTGGCTCAAAGCACAACTGTCGGGAGAACTTATAGAAGGAGATAGCGCCAGGCGATATCCGATAGCGCAGGCGATAGCGAGGAGCACAATTGGCAAGGGAGAATTGTTTCCTCGGATTGAAGATTCTGCCACGCAGAATGTGTCCTAATATGGGATAGCGTCGGCGGTACCGCTAGCGCAGGCGCTAGCGCTGAGGATATAAAAAGGACGTCTCTTCTCTCGTTTCAAGACAAACATCAGAAAGATATCACAGAGATATAGAGTTCTAGAATTCCAGAGGCTATCTTGGCCGAAAGTTGATGTCCTACAAAAGTTCTGCAAACTTCTGAAGGAGAATCTCATCACGCCGGATCCAAACGAAGTCTGCTTCTTCAACGCTTACTCTACAACGGATCTTCATCTCCAACTTCAGAAGTTCATCAAGAGGGAGTTTTTATTTTCATTTCATATTTTTCTTGTAAACGGTTAGTGAAATCGCCTCGTGTTGGCGACTAGGTCTGGGTAGGACTGATATTAAATTTGGTAGGTTTTGAAATTTAGTGAAAGGTTGAGATTTTCTCCAAAACTATATCCGATAAAGGCAAGTGTACCTTATCGTCTATAGTATAGGATATTTAGGAATATCAAGGTCGTATTCCACGGGGCGCGTTGATTACTTCTACTTCGAGGAAAATCACTATTATTTTATCGACGAAAATTTGAGGTGGTTTGTTTTCGCTTAACTAAAATTAAAACTAAATTCAAACTAAATGAAAAGCTTGAACATTGCATGAAAAGAAAGAGAAATTGACATTGCATAAAAAAGAGAACATTACTAAGGAGAGAAAAATTTAGCCTTGCATGAAAAGGAAGAAATTACTTAAGGAGAAAAAGAACATGAAAGAGAAAACTAATTTTATTGAAAATCAAAGAACTATTACAAGCCTTAAATTAAGAGTGCAAGGCTAAGGAAAATGAAAGTTGCAAGCTTAAGAAAACTAGTACACGAAAGTTATATTACAACATTGCATGAAAAGGGAAGGAGGAGAACATGAAAGCCTTAAGAAACATGAACATTAACTTGAAAAACTCACTCTCAGCTCTAACAGCACCTCCCCATCTCCAAATTTCTGAACCCTGGACTCAAGGAGAGCCTCTGAATTTATAGGCAAAATTTTCAAGTTACACGCCCTCGGTCACGGGCGTGTCCAAGGGCGTGTAATCACTGTAACATTGGATCTGGCAGCGGCGTGGGCTTGGCGTGTCGGCGGCAGAAAAGTTGGACATTACACGCCCGTGTAACATGGTCACGGGCGTGACTTTGGACGTGTGCATTAAATGCGGCGTGGGCTGGAATTCGGCGCGGCGGCAGAGCAGGGATCACGCTGGAAAGTCACGGGCGTGACATGTGGGTCACGGGCGTGACTTAGGTTGACTTCTCGACAGCATCTCCTCGTCTCGACGGCGGCTCCACGTGGACGATTCTAAGATTACACGCCCCCGGTCACGGGCGTGACTTTGGGTCACGGGCGTGACCTGGGGCGTGACTTGGTGTGGACTGGTTCAAACAGTGCGGCATCGATTCTGGACTGATCTTCAGGTTACACGCCCTTGGTCACGGGCGTGACCGAGGGCGTGACAAGCCATTTTTCCCGATTTGTCCCAAAAATCTGCAAGTATCGAAATTAAGCTAAGTTAGAATCAAAATTACAAAAAGAACTACTTATAACCTAAATTTGACATAAAATAGAGAATTCATATTAAATATTTACAAGATTTTCTATTAAAAAGTTATAAAAATACTACTTATCAAATACCCCCATACTTGAGGTTTTGCTATTCCAGAGCAAAAGTGTGAGACATTATTTATAAGACATCCTTAAAAAAATTTTAATTTAAAACTAAAATTTCATTTAACCAAAAGTTAAGTTAAGAGTAAATTCAAGGGGGAGTTAAGTCCTAAATTATGATGATGATTTGAAAAGAGGGAAAAATGTTTAGGCAATAACTTCTCAAGAAAATTAAGTAGTTTGACAAAATTGTAGAAATTATAAAACTAAATTAAATTAAAATTATAAGAACTCTATCTTAAAAGAATCTTAAGGAAAAGTAAATTACTAAATATTGCTCTCTCCATAATTTTCAACTAAAACTAGAACAATGATAATTGGCTAAGGGGGATTTCATAAAATTTGGCATAAGAAGAGAAATTTTTGAATGGAGGAAATGGAATTTATCATGAAATTTCCTTCTTTTTTTTTACTCTCTTTTTTTTTTCTCTTCTAATAAAAACCCAAAATGTATATAGTTTAGGAGTAATGAATTTTATCCTCTTACTCCATGCCATATAATCTTTTCAAATATTTTGGGTGCATATGTTTTAGGGAATAATGAATTATATCCTCTTATTCCCATGACATATGATCTTTTAATACATTTTTTTTATGCCATCAAAGGGGTAGGGTAGGGGAAACAAAATCTAGCTAGCTTTAAATCATATTGAGAGCAAATTCTAGTAAAATTAAAATTCCTAAGATCTAAGAAGTTAGAAGAAAATATAATTAAAATCTAAAGAGGTTTAGGAAATTTACTACAAAATGAAGCCATTTAAAAATAAAAAGAGAAGTCATGCTAACAAAATTCTTTAATCAATTTAAAATCATAAGATGATTCTTAAATCAAAATTACCTCAAATTTAAAATTAACAAACTATGATAAGCAAAATTTCAGCCAATTAAAAACTTAAACATGCTTATAAACATTCTCAACTAGATTTCTAAGAAATCACAAAAACAACAAGAAGGAGGGACATAAGAATTTTTTGGAATTTTTGATATTATCTTTTTTTTTTGAATTTTTCTCATTAAAAACTATTTACAAAGAAAGGAAACTAGGTTTAAAACTTAACAAATTTTTTTTTGCAAGTCTTGGACTTCCCAAGGGCTACCCGGTGAAGGGTTCGCAAGGTACTAGGAGGTGTGATGGGATAAAATCCCAAACGTCCCTTTCCAAGATTTAAATTTTTCTGTTTTCTATTTTTTTTTTGAGTTTTTGGGTTTTATAAGTGCTAAAATAGAAGAAAACATAAGAAAAAATATATATTTTTTTTGTTTTGAAAATTTTCTGATTTAACAACTATTTACAAAAAAGCTATTTACACCCCCATACTTAAAGTTAAACATTGTCCCCAATGTTTAAAACTAAGTATGAAGTAAAGGAAGAAAGAAAAAAAAAGTGCAAAACAAAATAAAAAGGAAATACATGATAAAAGAGAAGGAAGAAAGAGAAGGGGCTTCCCTGATTTTTGAAGTTTGCGCGGGGAAGCGACGATTACCTACAAAATATATTAAAGAACAAGAGAAGACAATAAAAAGATAACTTTGGGGTGCCTCCCAAAAGCGCTTTGTTTAAGGTCGCGTAGCTTGACCCACTTGCCGGTCATATTAAAGGTTGAAAAACAATTGAATCACTCTTTTCATTTGGTAACTCTCCCGGAAGATATAATTTAAGGCGGTGCCCGTTAACTTTGAAGGTACCTTTTTCCGGGTGGGAAATTAAAATTGTCCCATAGGACCAAACCTCTTTAACAATAAAGGGTCCGGTCCATCGGGATTTTAGTTTTCCCGGAAAAAGGCGAAGGCGGGAATTATAAAGGAGGACGAGATCGCCCGGCGAAAAAGTTTTTGGAAATTTTATATGCTTATCGTGATAAAACTTTGTTCGCTCCTTATATAATTTATTGCTCTCATATGCGTTCGCTCGCCACTCATCTAATTCGTTCATTTGAAATTTTCTTTGTTCTCCCGCTAGAGTGGAATCGAGGTTTAAAAATTTAAGCGCCCAAAATGCGCGATGTTCTAATTCGACCGGAAGGTGGCAAGCCTTGCCATAAACCATTTGATACGGTGTACAACCGATAGCGGTCTTGTACGCCGTTCGATAGGCCCATTGCGCGTCATCGAGCTTTATTGCCCAATCCTTCCGATTAATAGAAACCGTTTTTTCTAAGATCCGTTTTAATTCTCGATTAACAACTTCAACTTGGCCGCTCGTTTGTGGGTGATATGCAGTGGATAATTTGTGCGTAACACAATATTTTGCTAAGATTTTTGTGAATTGAGTATTGCAAAAATGGGTGCCCCGATCACTCACAATAGCGCGCGGAGTGCCAAATCGAGAGAATAATTTTTTTAAAAAGTTAACGACGACTCGCGCATCGTTGGTGGGGAGAACTTGCGCTTCCGCCCACCTTGACACGTAGTCGACCGCTACTAGAATATACTTATTTGAAAACGAAGGAGGGAGAGGACCAACGAAATCAATGCCCCAAAGATCGAAAATTTCGCATTCTAAGAAAATGTTTTGGGGCATCTCATCCCGGCGAGAGATGTTCCCCGACCGCTGGCAGCTGTCGCAAGTACTCACAAGGTTGTGAGCATCTTTGAAGAGCGAGGGCCAATAAAAGCCCGCCTCCAAAGCCTTCCTCGCGGTTCGGTTTGAATGATAATGACCTCCGGTGGGTCCCTCATGACAATGACGTAAAATTTTAAGGCCTTCCTCACTCGAGACGCATCGTCTTACTACCTGGTCTGCGCATACACGGAATAAAAATGGGTCCTCCCAAAAGTAATTCTTTTAATCAGAAAAGAATTTCTTCTTTTGCTAACTCGAGACTTCTTTTGGCAGGACCCGGGCTACTAAATAGTTAGCCAGATCTGCAAACCAGGGGGTAGACGATGAATTAATATTTTCGAGAGCAAGGAGGCGCTCTTCGGGAAATTTATCATTAATGTCAGATTCTATTAATACTTCCAAGGCGGGGTTTTCTAAACGGGAGAGATGATCGGCCGCCAAGTTTTCAGCTCCCCTTTTATCCCGGATCTCTAAGTCAAACTCCTGCAAGAGGAGGATCCATCGCAAAAGATGAGGTTTGGCGTCCGATTTGCTGAAAAGATATCTAAGTGCGGAGTGATCCGTGAAGACGATGACTTTCGAGAGGGTGATATACGACCTAAACTTATCGAAGGCGAAAACGATTGCTAGAAGTTCCTTCTCGGTCGTGGTGTAATTTGCTTGTGCCGACGTGAGTGTTTTGCTCGCATAATAGATAGGGTGGAAATACTTACTCACCCGTTGGCCTAAAACGGCACCAACCGCAATGTCACTCGCGTCGCACATGATTTCAAAAGGGAGCGACCAATCCGGCGCGACTAGAATCGGGGAGTTTATAAGTTTTTCTTTGATAAGTTGAAAAGTTAAATGACATTCATCGCTAAAAAGAAAAGAAGAATCTTTCTCGAGAAGATGGGTTAACGACTTTGTAATTTTTGAAAAATTTTGTATAAAGCGCCGATAGAACCCCGCGTGGCCTAGGAAACTCCTAATAGCTTTTACGTTTGTGGGAGGGGGGAGTTTTTCAATTACTTCAATCTTGGCCCTATCGACCTCGATCCCCTTGCCCAAAATTTTATGGCCAAGGACTAGTCCTTCCTTGACCATAAAATGGCATTTTTCCCAATTAAGCGCTAAATTTGTTTCCTCACATCGCTGCAACACGCGCTCGAGATTTTTTAAACAATTTTCAATAGAACTCCCGTACACGGAAAAATCGTCCATAAATACTTCCATCACCTCCTCCACTAACTCGTCAAAAATTGCCAGCATACATCTTTGGAATGTAGCTGGCGCGTTACAAAGACCGAATGTCATCCTTCGATAAGCGAAGGTGCCAAAGGGACAAGTGAAAGTGGTTTTCTCTTGGTCGTCGGGCGAAATCGGAATTTGGAAGTATCCCGACAAACCATTGAGAAAACAGTAGTAGGAGTGACCCGAAAGGCGTTCTAAAATTTGGTCGATAAATGGTAGAGGGAAATGATCCTTACGGGTGGCATCATTTAATTTCCGATAGTCGATGCACATCCGCCAACCCATAACAGTACGGGTTGGGATCAATTCGTTATTTTCGTTCGCAACTACCGTAACACCACCTTTCTTTGGCACGACTTGTACTGGGCTAACCCAAGTACTGTCCGATATCGGGTAGATGATTCCCGCGTCCAGAAGTTTTATAACTTCGGCCTTAACGACTTCTTTCATATTAGGGTTTAGCCGTCGTTGAGGCTGGACTGAATTTTGGGAATTATCTTCGAGAAATATTTTATGAGTGCAGAAAGATGGGTTTATACCCTTAATGTCCGATAATTGCCACACAATTGCGTGGCGGTGCTTTCTTAAGACTATAGTCAACTCAGAAATTTCTGAGTTGCTAAGATCGGATGAAATGATGACGGGTAGCTTAGACTCTTTTTCCAAAAACAAGTATTTAATGTGAGGGGGGAGTTGTTTCAACTCTAATTCGGGTGGTTCTTCATAAGAAGTCTTGATTTTTAATTTTTCTAAAAATAATGGTTCGGGTGGTGTGGGGTGAGAGACTTCTTCTTCATCGCAAAAGAGCTCTACGGGCTCGGAATCACTATTCGCCGATGAAACTAACTCGAGGGATGAATCGAACTCACAACACTCTTCTAAGTAAAAACATGAATCGTCATTTTCTAGCGTGTTCTGCATCGAGGAATTTATGCCGAAAGTAACTTCATCGTCTCCAACCCATAGGAGGAGCTTTCCGTTACTTACGTCGATAATAGCGCGGGAGGTGGCAAGGAAGGGGCAGCCGAGTATGAGGGGTACTTCGGCATCCTCTTCGATGTCAAGAATGACAAAATCCACCGGGAAGATGAATTTGTCAACCTTGACGAGCACGTCCTCCACTATTCCTATCGAATATTTTAAAGAACGATCCGCTAATTGGATACTCATTCGAGTGGGCCTTGGATTTCCTAGACCTAACTTTTTGAACAAAGAAAACGTCATAAGGTTGATGCTTGCTCCAAGATCCGCTAAGGCGTGTTTTACTAACGAATTGCCAAAAAGACATGGGATGGAAAACCGTCCCGGGTCATTTGCTTTTTTCGGCAATTTGTTGAGTACAACCGCGGAGCATTCTGCGTTTAAAGAAATATGCGAAATATCTTCTAACTTTTTCTTATTGGAGAGCAACTCCTTAAGATATTTCGCATATTTAGGCATTTGTGAGATAGCCTCGCAGAAAGGTACATTAATATGGATTTGTTTTAAAACATCTAAAAACTTTTTATAATTTTTTTCGGCGCTTTCATTTTTAAATTTCGATGGATACGGAATATTAGAAGTAGGAGCGCGTGGATTTAAAATAGAAGAGTGCGGAGCTATCGTAGCGGGCAAATTCGAAGATGAATTAAAAGTAGGAGGGGGAGGAGAGGAAATTACCTTGGGTTCGTCCTGTTTTTGAACCACCTCCTTCCCGCTTCGGAGTGTAATCGCGTGCGCGCTCTCCTTTGGATTTTGCTCGGTGTTCCCCAGTAGTGCTCCTTGTTGATGCTCAGAAATCATCTTTGCGAGTTGGCCCACTTGATTCTATAAATTTTTGATTGATCCGATAAGGTTCCGGATGTTCGTTTCTTTTGTAGCAACATATTTTGCAAAAACCTCTTCAATCGGAGAGAGTTTTTGCTGTTGCGGTGGAAAACCGGGTGGATTATAATTTTGAGAAATCAAATTTTGAGGCGGAGTTAAGTTAAGAAGTTGATTAGGGGGAGGTTGATTTAAATTCATAGGACGCTGAGCATTTCCTTGGTTGCTCCATGAGAAATTCGGATGATTCCTATAACCCGCATTGTAGGTGTTATTATACGGAGCGGTGTTCGGGTTATAGGAAGGCCGAGGTGGATTTCCCATGTAGTCAACATGTTCTTCAATTAAAACGTTATTGGCCCAAGGAGGAGTGGCGGAGAAAGCAGACATCTCCGCCACTTGCTTTGTTAAGCGCTCAACTTGTAAAGCCAAATTTGCGTTTGCGTCTATTTCAAAAATTCCGGCGGGCTTATTAGGCCGCGCTCGGGGCATGTTCCATTGATACGCATTTGTGGCCATCTCTTCGAAAATCTCTTGAGCGGCGATCGGGGTTTTATTATTTAATGTCCCCCCGGCGGCCGCATCAATCATTTGCCTCGTTTGGAGATTTAAGCCAATATAAAATATTTGCACTTGTTGCCAAGTGGCAAGTGCATGGTGAGGGCATCGACGCAAAACTCCTTGAAGCGCTCCCATGTGTCATATAGAGTCTCCGAGTCGATTTGCATGAACGATGCAATATCCGTGCGCAATTTAGCGGTCTTTGAAGGCGGGAAATATTTATTAAGAAATTTTTCCGCCATTTCGGCCCATGTAGTGATGGATCCCCTAGGTAGGGAGCTCAGCCACTGCTTGGCCTTAGACCGCAAAGAAAAAGGAAAAAGACGTAATCGAATGGCGTCATCGGTGACGCCATTGATCTTAAAAGTGTCGCAAATTTCAAGAAAGTAAGAGATATGTGAATTTGGATCCTCGTCCGGTTGACCATCAAAGGTCACCGATTGTTGCACCATTTGTATGATGCTGGACTTGATCTCAAAATTATTGTTCGCCACCGTGGGGCGAACAATACTCGATTGTGTGCTGATGGCGCAAATCTAACACACCGCTATAGGCGGTAGCTCGACCGCGACACGAAACGGCAGTGTACCGATCGTTCAAGTAATATAAAACGAGGAGTAATCCCCGAGTATCGAATCTCTCAAGGAACACAGTAAGGTGGAGTTAACGTTCGAGGTAGGACTTGAGATTGAAGTCCTTAACGTCGGATGGAATGCGGGGGAGTTGGGTTGGCTTTTGGAAAATAAAATAAAAGCTATCAACTACTCCTATGCAATGCCGCTATGCAATGCTTCGCTTGGCGGGATGGAGACTAGGCAGGCCTTGAGCGCGCTGCGTCGCAAGGGCGGATGGACGAGTAGGCAAATGGATCGAACTATGCAGGCCTTGAGCGCGCTGCTTCGTTAGGCGGGATGGAATACGGGCCGCGATGCCACGCTTCGGTAGGCGGGTGGACGAGAAGGCAAGCGGAATGAGGGTCGCAAGCACCTCTTTGACAAGCACGCCACTAGTAATTGCTAGTGCGGCATCGGACAACCAACAATCCACACCACAAGGCACACCTCAAAATAATAAGCAAGAATACTCAAATCACATAGACATAATCAAGTATAAATGCTAATAATCAAGCACGCTTCATCATAATGTTAGATCTAACTACATAGACATCAATAAGAGAAGAATAGAGCAAGAAATCGACCGAATCCGAAGGCTCGTTGTAGATTCACGGTTGGAATCGCCGGGTTGTCAATCCGCGTCCAAGCTCGGTCCGCAACTATGTCCGGGGTAGAGAGAGCTGTCACGACTCTCCAATGGACCCATCTTCTTCGTGTCACGATCCGGTAGAGGTTGCAAACTTCCTCTTGCTTGATGGTAATGGCGGCTAGGTCTTCCTTTGGAGCTCTTGGATGAAGGAGGAGGCCGAGAGGAAACTCCGGCTCAAGATTGGCGTGAAGAGCAAGCCCGGAGCACCTCCATATGGTGGGCGGCAATGGAGGGGCGAATCTGGGCGGAACCGGGCGGAAAACGGCAGAAGAAGACGATCGATCTGACCTAAATCGCGAGCAGCGGATTTTATAGGCGCTGGAATTAAACAGTGCGCATGGTCATTGGCGCACGACCAGTGGTCGTGCGCACTAGAATCCTGTGATCGTGCGCTCTGCCTGGACGGAGCCTGCAAAGACAGAAATTGTAAAATAAAATGTTCGCACGACCAGTGGCGCACGACCGGTGGTCGTGCGCACTAGCGTTGATGGTCGTGCGCAATACAGCAAACAGAACTCAGAATTTTAATGATAAGTGCGCACGAGCAGTGGCGCACGACCGGTGGTCGTGCGCACTGGCGTTGGTGGTCGTGCGCACTGCACCAAACAGAACTCGTGAAAAAGGGTTAAGTGCACACGATCAGTGGCGCACGACCAGTGGTCGTGCGCAATAGAACCGGCGATCGTGCGCAGTGTTCCTGTGCAGAATTGCACCGGGAACACTTGCACGACTCCTATTCCCGCACAACCACAGATCTAGCCACTGAAAGTGGCACTTAACAGCACATGAATACTACTAATGACAATAAGCACGAAAATCACACCAAAGTGGGCCTAGATGTGCACCTAGCATGGATTATCAAATATAAGCTATAACAAGGCTATAGTGCGGTGAATTGACTAAATAAATGGCCCAGATGAGTCCATAAAAGTGTATATGATCAGGACTCATCACACCCCCAGACTTACCTCTTTGCGCGTCCCGAGCAAACAAATTCTAAGCGAACGGTGAAAGAAAAGTAGATGGCTTAAAACTACAATACAGAGTACCATGCGAAGTCGCATGCTCACGTGCATAAGAAGAATAGTAGAGAAGATTTCTGATTATAAAATAGTCTATATATTTCTAAAAGAGTAAAAGCATATTACAACTACTCAAAATGGTGAACAACGGTGAATCATTCGGTCATGCATACGGAGAAAGTAAACGAAGCGCTGAGATGAGCATTGCTCAAGATTGGGATGCCGGATAAACCCCACCAAAATCCATCGGTGTCGGTGACCATAGGCTTGCCCGGACACATTCTCTCCACGGCACTGGTTTGACTCAAATGCGTGAATCAATAGGACTTTAGGTTTTGAATGGGGCTTGCGTTTAGGTGAGGAAAAACAAAGATAAAAACGATGGTTAAAGCACTAAACCCAAATGAGCTAATGCAGGAAACTATCCTCATTCACCACACAAACACGCGGGTACACAACACCCCCAGACTTGGACTTAACAGCATGGGTGCGTGCACCGCCTACTCCCAAACATAAATCTATACATAAAGATTTTCAAGTAAACATTCCTTCTCTTTCCTTTCTTTTTAACTTCTTTTTCTTTTTCTCATTTTTTTTTCTTTTCTTATCATTTTCAGCAAATAAACAAAAGGACACATCCACATCTTCACAAACATATTACCATATCAACAACCCAACTCATGAAAATAATAAACAGCTAAAGCTCAGATTTGGGTGTGCGACTAGGATTGGCTTTTGGGCTTTGGTGAAATAAAAGTGGGGCTGAATCAAAGAACGGGTAGGCACAACTGGGCTAGCGAGGATATAGCGGTAGGGATAGGCACAAAGGCTCAACCGGGCCAAAATGATGGCCTATATCACATTCACACAATTGACTAACCGTATACCCATGCTTCAAGAATCGCTTGGGGCAAGTTCTAGCCACGGAGAAAGATTCTCCTTTCTCCCGACTCAAGCAATACGAATCTAGCGATCGTATACACACATCCCTATGCTACCGTTTGATTCCACCGAATTCACCATTTGAGTAGAGTAAACAACATTTACACTAGTAAAAAAAATATTAAACCATAAGTATAAAGAGAAGTCTAATCTACACGAATTTCTATGCAACCGAGCACTCGACTAGGAGCACTACTAGAGTCAACATTTTACTCTGCTGCATAGTCCTAAGCCATCACCTAGACTTTCCCAAATAAGCAGAAGAATTGAATTCACTACAGATCACGCATACAGACGAGTACGCGCTCAAGTGGGTGCTGTGGTGTGCAATGAAAATAAACAAAACATTTTAAATGGAATCTTCTAGCATGCAGTGCAATAGTGCACGTGAGCGGGTAAACAAAACTACTCTCCCCCAGACTTAAACTAAACAATCCGCATAATATATGACATGAAAATCAGAAAAGGCTAGGGGAAGAGAGTACCCAATGCTCAGCAAGTGAGCATACCAGAAGATTGGCGTGTAAACCCAGACTAAGCTGCAGCATCCGCCATCCAGAAGAAGTACCTGCAGGGGTCAGCTCCGCAAAACAAAAGAAGCAGAAAAAGATAAACTACAATAAACTACAGCTAACTAAACAGGATTGAATAAAATAAAATGCATGAAAAGTAAGATAACTACTAGGGTTATTGTCATCCCAGCACGACTTATTCAGATTTTGTACAGTTCTAGCTTATAGGCCTATGAAAAGAAAAATGCACAGGTAACTGTTCTAATTTGCGCATCGGTAGCGGGTTCCGATACGGAGACAGAGCAGTCACCCCTCTACTTAAATATAGATACCTGCTCCTCACAGGTAGAGGGTAGAGAATGTAAGAAAAGGAGGAGGCCTGGTCCTCACTCATCTCACAAAACACATCCTTGCCTAGCAAGGTATCGTCAACAGGGAGGCAGCAGGAGGAAAAGGCAATGAGTGGAGCTTCCTCAACGGAGGGGGAATAAACCTCCTCACATGAGAGGATACTCTCATCATTGACTTGAGCAAAAATCTCCAAGTCCTCCTGGGGCACCTGTAAAGACTCAACCTGCACAGGCTCGGAAGAAGAAGGGGGGTCCAGAAAGAAACGAGAAGAAAAACGTAAATCATCAACAATCTGGGGAGTGATCCCGGTTTCACTCCCAGCAAGATCCAAGGGTATATCACTATCATCATCGTAAATATCATAGCGAGGGGGACTTGAGAACTCAGGAGCCTCAGTGGTGATTTGGACCTCCTCGTCCCATGAAGAAGTGCAACCCTCCTCATCAGAGAGAGTATCCTCCTCATCCCACCGAGGTGCATCATCGTGTTCAAAGTATTCATTCTCCCCCTCAGGGAAAATGACATCCTCATCCCACTTTGGAGCACCCTCTGAGTCAGAAGCATCGCCCAGCTCCTTTACTTCGATAGGATCATAAAGAATATGTGTAGAAAAATCATGCAAAGAAACTGGAGGGACAAAAATATTCGGTTCCTCCGCAAAAAGATCTGCTAAAGCCTCCCCGATGGAAAGAATACTTTCCTCATCATACTCAGGTGCATCTAGGAGCTCCCATTCCTCTCCTTGTTGGCTAACAGATGAGTGATCATCATCACTGAGAGTGAAGCCATAAACAGGGAGTGAGGAGTCCGTGCACGAGACAAGCTCAGGGGTAGAGGGCACAATTGCCTCCATGGGTAAAGAATGAGAGATAGGGACAATGTTGTCCTGAGTGGAGGGGTGGCGGTCAGGCTTGAAAAGACTAGGACAGTCCTTCAATTCATGACCCTCTCCTCGACACAACAAGCAAACAATGTTCCTACACTGCCTAGCATTCAACTCATTCATTTGGTCTATATAATAAACCATCTTATCATTAAAGCTAGGGGAAATATCCCATGACGACATATTTGACAATTAAAGCAGATATAACGAGACTGAAATTCTTTGCAAGAAAATTTACACAAACTAATAAAACTTCTTGGATTAGACTTGCCTAAAACTTTAAAAATAAGAGGGAAAGAAATAAAAACAAGCAGTAATTAAGTAAAAAGCAAACAAAAATTAAAAAGGCGGCTATACACACTGGAAGAACTACTATCTCTCGGCTCTCCCTCTCAAGAAAACTCACACGTCTGTGTTCCCCGGCAACGGCGCCAAAAACTTGTTGGCGCAAATCTCACACACCGCTATAGGCGGTAGCTCGACTGCGACACGAAACGGCAGTGTACCGATCGTTCAAGTAATATAAAACGAGGAGTAATCCCCGAGTATCGAATCTCTCAAGGAACACAGTAAGGTGGAGTTAACGTTCGAGGTAGGACTTGAGATTGAAGTCCTTAACGTCGGATGGAATGCGGGGGAGTTGGGTTAGCTTTTGGAAAATAAAATAAAAGCTATCAACTACTCCTATGCAATGCCGCTATGCAATGCTTCGCTTGGTGGGATGGAGACTAGGCAGGGCTTGAGCGCGCTGCGTCGCAAGGGCGGATGGACGAGTAGGCAAACGGATCGAACTATGCAGGCCTTGAGCGCGCTGCTTCGTTAGGCGGGATGGAATACGGGCCGCGATGCCACACTTCGGTAGGCGGGTGGACAAGAAGGCAAGCGGAATGAGGGTCGCAAGCACCTCTTTGACAAGCACGCCACTAGCAATTGCTAGTGCGGCACCGGACAACCAACAATCCACACCACAAGGCACACCTCAAAATAATAAGCAAGAATACTCAAATCACATAGACATATTCAAGTATAAATGCTAATAATCAAGCACGCTTCATCATAATGTTAGATCTAACTACATAGACATCAATAAGAGAAGAATAGAGCAAGAAATCGACCGAATCCGAAGGCTCGTTGTAGATTCACGGTTGGAATCGCCGGGTTGTCAATCCGCGTCCAAGCTCGGTCCGCAACTACGTCCGGGGTAGAGAGAGCTGTCACGACTCTCCAATGGACCCGTCTTCTTCGTGTCACGATCCGGTAGAGGTTGCAAACTTCCTCTTGCTTGATGGTAATGGCGGCTAGGTCTTCCTTTGGAGCTCTTGGATGAAGGAGGAGGCCGAGAGGAAACTCCGGCTCAAGATTGGCGTGAAGAGCAAGCCCGGAGCACCTCCATATGGTGGGCGGCAATGGAGGGGCGAATCTGGGCGGAACCGGGCGGAAAACGGCGGAAGAAGACGATCGATCTGACCTAAATCGCGAGCAGCGGATTTTATAGGCGCTGGAATTAAACAGTGCGCACGGTCATTGGCGCACGACCAGTGGTCGTGCGCACTAGAATCCTGTGATCGTGCGCTCTGCCTGGACGCAGCCTGCAAAGACAGAAATTGTAAAATAAAATGTTCGCACGACCAGTGGCGCACGACCGGTGGTCGTGCGCACTAGCGTTGATGGTCGTGCGCAATACAGCAAACAGAACTCAGAATTTTAATGATAAGTGCGCACGAGCAGTGGCGCACGATCGGTGGTCGTGCGCACTGGCGTTGGTGGTCGTGCGCACTGCACCAAACAGAACTCGTGAAAAAGGGTTAAGTGCACACGATCAGTGGCGCACGGCCAGTGGTCGTGCGCAATAGAACCGGCGATCGTGCGCAGTGTTCCTGTGCAGAATTGCACCGGGAACACTTGCACGACTCCTATTCCCGCACAACCACAGATCTAGCCACTGAAAGTGGCACTTAACAGCACATGAATACTACTAATGACAATAAGCACGAAAATCACACCAAAGTGGGCCTAGATGTGCACCTAGCATGGATTATCAAATATAAGCTATAACAAGGCTATAGTGCGGTGAATTGACTAAATAAATGGCCCAGATGAGTCCATAAAAGTGTATATGATCAGGACTCATCATGTGCCTTCCAAATTTGGCCACGCATAATAGGACATTGTCCGTTGCGCGTCCTCATTAGGATTTGGCTCGTTAAGATTAGGAGGATTAAGATTATGATCCATATTTGCTGCGTTAGTATCCCCGATCGACTCTTCGGATTCTATTTGATTTCCCTGATCACGAGAACGGCGGTGCCTCAAAAGGGTTCGCTCGATCTCCGGATCAAAAGGAAGAATCGAAGTGCTACCTCGGGTCATACACTAAAAAGAGAAGAAAGGAAGAAGAAAAACTAAAAATATTTTTTTTTCTTTTTGAAAGTTAGAAAAAGCAAAATAAAATAGAAAGAAGCATGATAAAATTAATAGCTATCCTCTTTTCAAAATATCTACGCAAAGTCCCCGGCAACGGCGCCAAAAACTTGATATTAAATTTGGTAGGTTTTGAAATTTAGTGAAAGGTTGAGATTTTCTCCAAAACTATATCCGATAAAGGCAAGTGTACCTTATCGTCTATAGTATAGGATATTTAGGAATATCAAGGTCGTATTCCACGGGGCGCGTTGATTACTTCTACTTCGAGGAAAATCACTATTATTTTATCGACGAAAATTTGAGGTGGTTTGTTTTCGCTTAACTAAAATTAAAACTAAATTCAAACTAAATGAAAAGCTTGAACATTGCATGAAAAGAAAGAGAAATTGACATTGCATAAAAAAGAGAACATTACTAAGGAGAGAAAAATTTAGCCTTGCATGAAAAGGAAGAAATTACTTAAGGAGAAAAAGAACATGAAAGAGAAAACTAATTTTATTGAAAATCAAAGAACTATTACAAGCCTTAAATTAAGAGTGCAAGGCTAAGGAAAATGAAAGTTGCAAGCTTAAGAAAACTAGTACACGAAAGTTATATTACAACATTGCATGAAAAGGGAAGGAGGAGAACATGAAAGCCTTAAGAAACATGAACATTAACTTGAAAAACTCACTCTCAGCTCTAACAGCACCTCCCCATCTCCAAATTTCTAAACCCTGGACTCAAGGAGAGCCTCTGAATTTATAGGCAAAATTTTCAAGTTACACGCCCTCGGTCACGGGCATGTCCAAGGGCGTGTAATCACTGTAACATTGGATCTGGCAGCGGCGTGGGCTTGGCGTGTCGGCGGCAGAAAAGTTGGACATTACACGCCCGTGTAACATGGTCACGGGCGTGACTTTGGACGTGTGCATTAAATGCGGCGTGGGCTGGAATTCGGCGCGGCGGAAGAGCAGGGATCACGCTGGAAAGTCACGGGCGTGACATGTGGGTCGCGGGCGTGACTTAGGTTGACTTCTCGGCAGCATCTCCTCGTCTCGACGGCGGCTCCACGTGGACGATTCTAAGATTACACGCCCCAGGTCACGGGCGTGACTTTGGGTCACGGGCGTGACCTGGGGCGTGACTTGGTGTGGACTGGTTCAAACAGTGCGGCATCGATTCTGGACTGATCTTCAGGTTACACGCCCTTGGTCACGGGCGTGACCGAGGGCGTGACAAGCCATTTTTCCCGATTTGTCCCAAAAATCTGCAAATATCGAAATTAAGCTAAGTTAGAATCAAAATTACAAAAAGAACTACTTATAACCTAAATTTGACATAAAATAGAGAATTCTTATTAAATATTTGCAAGATTTTCTATTAAAAAGTTATAAAAATACTACTTATCAAGGACTTAGGGGGAAACTCGCCTCGTGTTGGCGACTAGATCTAGGCTAGGTCTAGGGGGTGCTCGAGGCCATATCTAGGGAGGGGTTGGCTAGAGCGGCTTGAGGCCGAATCCGGGGAGGATAGGCTAGGGCCACCGGTTCGTGGGGATGCGAGTCGGGATAGAAAACAAAAAGAGTTTACTATTCATCGCCACCGATTTCTAGCGTTATAGAAGTCAATTTTTGTAAAACCATTTTTGATATTAATAAAGCATGTCTCTACTTTATTTCAATCATTTTACTTGACTTCTTATTGTCTTTGTCTTGCATTATTACAAAGCTTTTTAAAATATAACTTAAGTTTTTGAAAACCCTTTTTCACCCCCCCCCCCTCTAAGGGCGCCTACAGATCCAACAAGTGGTATCAGAGCTAGGTTATTCCAAATCGGCTTAACAACCAGGAATAATGGCGTCTCATGATCTCGCTTTTCCTGAGGGTCAAGGGGTTAGTCGACCAGCTCTCTTTACTGGGTCAGATTTTAACTACTAGAAAAATCGAATGATGTGTTTTCTTATGACCATGGATGTAGAAGTATGGAACATGGTAGAAGTTCGGTACTCTCCTCTTACAACTGTAGTTGGAGAGGCGATATTAGCAAAACCAAAAGATAAATGGGACGATAATGATAAACTAAGGTGTAAAAATAATGTTAAAGCAATGAACGCTTTATATTGCGCTTTAAATAGGACTGAGTTTAATAGAATTTCTGCATGCACAACTGCTTATGATATTTGGAATCAATTGGAAGTAACTCATGAAGGTACATCGCAGGTGAAAGATGCAAAGCTATTCCAACTGGAATCTGGATATGAAAAATTCAGGATGGATACCGAAGAGGACATTAACTCAATGTACACCCGCTTCACCAAGATCGTCAACGCTTCAAAGGCACTTGGAAAAACCTACTCAGACGGGGACTTGGTGAGGAAAATCCTTCGTTCCTTACCTCCAAGGTTCAATCCAAAGGTGACAGCCATCTCAGAGTCGCACAACTTAAGAACGCTCCAGATCGAGAACCTTATTGGGAATCTCAAAACCCATGAGGTAGAACTCCAGATTCAACACGATGAATACAACAAAGAGCCAAAGAAAAAGGCGATAGCACTAAAGTCAAAGAAAGAGAGCATGGAAGATGATGATGAAGATGAAGAAGGTCTCTTGGTGAAGAACTTCAGGAAGTTCATCAGGAATCTGGAAAGAAGGAACACATTCCGCAAATACTTCCAAAAGGATACTCGACGAAAGGGATCTTCCTCTTCATCAAGGAAAGAAAAAGGAAGCGAAGATGAAGAAGAAAGACCACCACCAGAGTGCTACCACTACAGAAAGACCGGGCACATTCGGATCCAGTGCCCAAAGTATCAAAAGGAGCAAAAAGAACAACACAAAGTAAAGAGAAGAAGAAAGTACTGAAAGCCGGCACTTGGGATGATTCTTCCTCTGAAGAGTCAAACGAGTCTGAGTCAAGTAGCGAGGAGGAAGCAAACATATGCTTAATGGCAAAAAGCAACGATGACGACACCAGTGTTCTTAGCGACACTGAGGTAATCCTCCTACTTTCGAAGAACTCTATGATGAATTTGTTTTAACTTGATAATCTTATGATCAAAGTATAAAAGATAATATTATATTAAATCGTGAAAATGAAGCTATTATCAAAGAAAATCATAACCTCACAAAAAAATTGATTTCCCTTGAAAAGAGAAAGGTCTCATGTCAAGAGTGTGAGCACTCCTTATTTAAGACAAAAGAACTTGAAGTTTCTCTTTCTAAGGCCCTTGCACAAAACAAAACTATTGCAAAAGAAAAGGGGGACTTAAAGAGAAAACTAAAAACCACTCTTTTACAAATTGAAAATAATAAAAAGGGTATTGAAAATAAATGTGTTTTGATTGTACAAGAAAATACTTTTCTTAAAAAACAAAATCATGACCTCAATATTGCCATAAAAAAAATTCGGGATTGGTCAAAAATCCCTGGATATGTTTTGGGAAACCAATGTTATGGTTCTGCAAAAGTTGGGGTCGGATATAAAAGTGAACCCTACCGCCCAGCGCTAGCCACTAATGTCGGCGGTAGCTCAACTGATAAAAAATCTTCTGTTTATTCTCATATCCAAACATCATCTTGCAAGAGCAACGTAGAAACTCAGAAAAGGGTCTCAACCCCCTTTATTTCATGTGCTAATTGTATTAAGTTTGGACACACGTCTAGCTCTTGTAGGAATATAAAACAACGATTATTAAAACAAATCTGGGTACCTAATAAATCAACTTACTCTATGGGTGGTACCTCTTGGGTATCTGGATCTTTACTCTCATCTTCTCTCTAGATTTGCAGGAAGGCTAAGGAAACGGAGGACGTGTGGTACTTGGACTCAGGCTGCTCCAAGCACATGACGGGCAAGAAAGCAAAATTCCTTAGCCTAGAAAAGAAGAAAGGAGGGATCGTAACATTTGGTGATAACGGTAAAGGAAGGATCATGGGAGTTGGTACAGTGGGTAACGAATCTTTTCTTATCTCAAATGTTCTTTATGTTAAAGTTTTGAAACATAACTTAATATCTATAAGTCAACTATGTGATAAAGGATTAAACGTATTATTTGAATCATCCACTAATCTTTGCAAAATAGTTTATCCTAAAAAAAAAAGATGTGTTACTGACTGCACCTAGAATTCACAATGTTTACATAGTTTCGTTTCATGATCTTTCCAAATCATCTATAAAATGTTTTATAACCAAAAATGATGAATTAGAACTATGGCATAGACGTTTAGGTCACGCTAGTACAAAGCTCATTTTAAAACTAGAAAAAAGGGAATTGATTAGAGGACTGCCTAAGTTGAAAGGAAATTTGTCTTCAGTATGTTCTCCATGCCAAAAAGGAAAATTTACAAAATCATCTTTTAAAAGCAAAAACAAAATTTCTACTTCAAAACCACTACAATTAATTCATATGGATCTCTTTGGTCCTGTTAACACCGCAAGTTTGGGTGGTAAAATATACACTTTCGTTCTAATAGATGATTTCTCTAGATATTGCTAGACTTTGTTTCTATCTTCCAAATCTGGTGCGTTTTGCGAATTCTCAAAATTATGCACTCGTATTCAAAATGAACTAGATCTTAAAATAAAATGCATTCGCTCAGATCATAGAGGTGAATTTGAAAATGAAAAATTTAAATCCTTTTGTGAATTGTTAGGTATTAAGCACGAGTTCTCCGCTCCATGCACACCTCAACAAAACGGTGTTGTAGAACGAAAAAATAGGACAATCCAAGAACTAGCACGCACCATGTTATTTGAATATAAATTACCTAAGTCTTTTTGGGCCGAAGCTGTAAGCACATCATGCTATGTAATGAATAGAGTTATGCTTCGCCCATCACTAAATCTCACACCGTATGAACTATATTTTCAAAAGAAACCTAACGTATCATATTTTAAAGTATTTGGATGTAAATGTTTTATTCTTAATACAAAAGATTCTTTAGGAAAATTTGATGAGAAATGTGATGAAGGAATATTTCTTGGATATTCTTCAACCAGTAAATCCTATAGAATATTTAATAAAAGATCGAGTAAGGTTGAAGAGTCTATTAATGTTAAATTTGATGAGCTTATTCCATGTGCAGAGAAGCTTTCTACAGGTACAAATGATGAACCTTTGCCATCTTCGGAGCACGACGAAGAGGAACCGTCCAAAGAAGAGGAGGAGAAGTCCAATGAAGTTGAATATGTACCTCCAAGCGTGTTGAACTTCTCAAAAAATCATCCAAAAGAGCTAGTCATTGGGGAACCTTCTACTGGGGTAAGAACTCGATCCTCTCTTCATGAAACGTTTTCAAATATTTGTTTTGTTTCCGAAATCAAACCTAAAAATGTTTCCACCGCTTTAAATGACGAATTTTTGTTTTTGGCTATGAATGAAGAGTTAGGACAATTTGAAAGAAATAAAGTTTGGAAACTTGTAGATAGACCATCTAATCATCTAATTATCGGCGTAAAATGGATCTTTAAAAATAAATTAGATGGTGAATCTAGGATTATAAGAAATAAAGCACGCTTAGTTGCTCAAGGTTATTCTCAAATCGAGGGGGTAGATTTTGAAGAAACTTTTGCACCCGTTGCTCGCTTAGAATCTATACGAATATTTCTGGAATTTGTGAGTTTTAAAAGAATAAAATTATTTCAAATGGATGTTAAAAGTGCATTTTTAAACGGGTTTATAAAAGAAGAAGTTTATGTAGAACAACCCCCCGGTTTCATAAATGAAAAATTCCCTAATCATGTTTACAAATTAGAAAAAGCGCTTTATGGTTTAAAACAAGCGCCCCATGCATGGTATGATCGACTTACATCGTTTTTGTTAAAGCACGGTTATGTTATGGGAAGTGCCGACAACACACTCTTCATTAAGCATAATAATAACGATCTAATTATTTTACAAATATATGTTGATGATATCATTATTGGAGCCACTAATGAAGAGTTATGTAATGAAGTAGTATTAGTAATGAAAAATGTATTTGAAATGAGTCTTGTAGGAGAACAATCATATTTTCTTGGTTTTCAAATCTCACAACAAACTGATGGTAACTTTATTTGTCAAACAAAATATGTTCACGATATGCTTAAATGATTTGGATTTGAAAATCTCAAACAAGCTTCTACTCCTATGAGTGCTTCTTTAAAACTAGGAAAAGATGAATCTGGAATTTCAATTGATCAAACGCTATATAGAGGAATGATAGGATCTCTTCTTTACATAAGTGCATCTAGACCAGATATAATGTTTGTCGTATGTTTATGTGCTCGCTTTCAAGCCAATCAAAAAGAATCTCATTTAAAAGCGGTAAAACGTATTTTTCGTTATCTATTAGGGTCATCTAAATTAGGATTATGGTACCCACACAATGATTCATTCAAACTCCATGACTATTCGGATTCGGACTACGCTGGGTGTTCACTAGATCGAAAAAGCACTAGCGGTACTTATCACTTTCTAGGACCCTCTTTAGTAGCTTGGTCTAGTCAGAAACAATCTTCGGTTGCACTCTCCACAACGGAGGCCGAATATATCGCACTTGGTAGTTGTTGTGCACAAGCATTATGGATGAGTCAAACACTATAGGATTTTGGATTTCATCTAAAAACATTGATCTTAAATGTGACAACAAAAGTGCAATTGACCTCACATATAATCCCGTACACCATTCTAGATCCAAACACATCGAGGTTCGCCATCATTTCATTAGGGATCACATTAAGAAAGAGCATGTAAAAGTAAGTTTCATTGGCACAGACTCTCAACTCGCTGACATATTTACTAAACCTCTTCCCGATGCAAGATTTCGATTATTACGACTTGAGTTAGGTGTCCTAGATCTTTCGAGTTAAAACACATTCACAAAACACAATTTTTGCAAGTTTTAACCATCAAAAACATCTCCTAAAAATCTGAGATTTCAGCATGAAACTACTATTGGGACACTTAATCAAGATCAGCAATTAAAAATTTCAAAATCATACAAAATCATGTACTGTTTCCCGCGCTAGCGCTAACTCCTGCGCTAGCGTACTTATGTGTTTTTCTGTAATTTTAAAATTTTGAAATACTCCTAAAAATGTATTAATCAATATGTACTGTTTATTTTTGCACTTGTGATTCTATTTAATTTTTGAAAAATCAAATACAAAAATACAAAAGACAAATTACAAAAATATGTTTTGCCCTTTTTGTTTAAAGTCTCTTTTTGTTTTATGCAAATATCCAATACAAAAATACAAAAGCCAAAATTCCCAAAAAAAAAAAATTGTTTTGACATTTGTTTAAAGTTTATTTTTTTTGCAAAAATCCAATTCAAAAATATAAAACATTAAAAAAAACTGTATGAATTTTCCTATGAAAATCAAGCATGACTTAATCCATTCGTTAGAACTTCTATAATGTTGCAATTTACCTTTTCAAACTACTTTAACATTGTTTTTATCATGCTTTGATATATCTAGTAATATGTGCATCAATTATATTGTAAAAATTGTGTAGAACTAAGCTTAGCATGCGTCTAAGTATGAGTAAATGTTTTATGTTTGATAATGATCATTATTCACTCACTTATTTTGGCACTGTCTACATTTGTGTTTAATCTAAGAATGCTTGTGTATGTTTTGTATTAGTACAATGAATTAAAATTGCACAAGTATCTTACCTACACTTCTTTATTTGCACTTTTAAAAATTAAGAAAAGTGGCTATCTTTTTCATAAATTATATTGGTTTGCAAAACAAGTGTATTCAGAGAACTTTGTACAAAACAAAAAATCATAAAATAAAGTGACAAAAATAACTCCACCAAGCACTACTTGAACCTCCTGATAAGTCTTAATAAGCGTTGTGAGGTTGAGCACCTTGGAATGAATAGTAAAGTATCTTGTGCAAACCATAACATTCTTTCAAAATAAAAACTACTTATTCTTAAGTACACCAGATCACAATAAAAATCAATCTTGAAGAATAAAACTATGTTATCCCCCAAGCTCTACTTTGCACCCTGATAAGTTTTAATGAGCATTGTGTGTGCAAAGCACCTTGGTAGCTGTACATTTTATTGTGCATTGAAGTTTGTGGAAGTAAAATTATTTGTGTTTTATTGTGCTCTTACTTTACATATTACTTGTATTTTTGATTAAAACATGTGTTTACTCTACTCAAAAATACACTTTTGTGCACATCATTTTCTTCCATAACACTTCTTCTCATAAGTATTGGATCCTAATGCTAATTCTATACTATTCTTTATTTATGAAATGCACTAGATAACCTAGCATGCATTCTACAATGTTTAGTATGTTTTGAAATTATGAATTAACATAACATTGTAGTACTATCTTTCTGATAACATTATTTCATGCTCGGTTAATTTATTATTGATTTTAAAATGTTTACAAAACATCTTCTTTATAAAATTAAACTCCTATAATTTTTTTTTTTGAATTATCATGTCTTACAAAAGATGTTTGCTTATATTTTTTCTAAGTCTTCTGCAACTTTACATTTACCTTGTCTTTGGTTATGCTACAAACTCTGATTTATGCAAATATTGTAATACTCAAACTCTGATCTATTTAAATGAAAAGTATTCTAAAACTCCTTATCATTTCCTTCTCTACAAGCTCGATCATGCTTTTATCTTCTTATAAACTTTTTAGTGGTGTCTCCTCACCCGCTTTTGCTAATAACAAAAGGGGGAGAACTAATTTGATAAATATATTCTGCTATCAAAATATAAAACTAACATGCTTAATTAAGTTGATAGCTTACATATTAGGGGAGCATTCACTTAGGAGGAGCATGTATTTAGGGGGAGCAATTCTAAATGCTAAATCGTAAATTATCCTAAGTTATCACTCTCACACAAACACACAAATATGGTTCTTCATGCTTATATATTAATGCTCTGATTTATCATTAATGGATTTGTTATTATCAAAAGGGGGAGTTTGTTGGAACATGATCTTCCGCATCTCCTAGGTTTGAGAATAACAAATCCCATATGTATTTGATCTTATGTGATTAAGTGTGCAGGATAACATAGTCTAGATGACTCAAGGATTACATAAGAAGCTTGCCTCCAAAGTTGAGCCAACAAATCCAAAACATCTACTAGCGCTGGCGGTAGTACTAGCGCAGGCACAAGCTGTCGTTCGACGAACTGTTAGCGGCGCTCGACGAAATTCTCATCATAGCGTTCGACGAAACTTCGCTCGATGAACTCTTAGCGGCGTTCGACGAATTCCTGTTCGACAAAATATTGGCTCGAAGCACAATCGCCGGGAGAACTTATAGAAGGAGATAGCGCCAGGCGATATCCGATAGCGCAGGCGATAGCGAGGAGCACAATTGGCAAGGCAGAATTGTTTCCTCGGATTGAAGATTCTGCCGCGTAGAATGTGTCCTAATATGGGATAGCGTCGACGGTACCGCTAGCGCAGGCACTAGCGCTGAGGCTATAAGAAGGACGTCTCTTCTCTCATTTCAATACACATATCAGAAAGATATCAGACAGATATAGAGTGCTAGAATTCCAGAGGCTGTCTTGGCCGAAAGTTGATGTCCTACAAAAGTTCTGCAAACTTCTAAAGGAGAATCTCATCACGCCGGATCCAAACGAAGTCTGCTTCTACAACGCTTACTCTACAGCGGATCTTCGTCTCCAACTTCAGAAGTTCATCAAGAGGGAGTTTTTATTTTCATTTCATATTTTTCTTGTAAACGGTTAGTGAAATCGCCTCGTGTTGGCGACTAGGTCTGGGTAGGACTTAGGGGGAAACTCGCCTCGTGTTGGCGACTAGATCTAGGCTAGGTATAGGGGGGTGCTCGAGGCCAAATCCGGGGAGGGGTTGGCTAGAGCGGCTTGAGGCCGAATCCGGGGAGGATAGGCTAGGGCCACCGGTTCGTGGGGATGCGAGTCGGGATAGAAAACAAAAAGAGTTTACTATTCATCGCCACCGATTTCTAGCGTTATAGAAGTCAATTTTTGTAAAACCATTTTTGATATTAATAAAGAATGTCTCTACTTTATTTCAATCGTTTTGCTTGACTTCTTATTGTCTTTGTCTTGCATTATTACAAAGCTTTTTAAAATATAACTTAAGTTTTTGAAAACACTTATTCACCCCCCCCCCCCTCTAAGGGCGTCTACCGATCCAACAACATTTATGTACAAAATTTCAACCTCGTAACATTAGCCATTTAAAAGTTATTTTAATAATATTGTCTGTCCCCTACTAGGGACCAGCCCCACTAAAACTGCCCTACAGGTAGCTATAGGGCACCAAATCAAGTGATTCAAAGTCCTATGAAAAGTAGACCTCAAGGGATACAATGTTTGTATATGGTACTATTTCCTAAAACAGCTTCTAAGGACCTTAGAAATGAGCTTTAAATGTCTGTATAAAATTTGATAGATTGTAAGATATGATATGTTATCATTTGGCCTGCCTATAGCTGATTCTGCACGAATCCGGATGCAGATCCGATGGAAACTAGTTGTCTTCTTCCTCTAGCTGATGGTTAAGATGTCCGGAATTTCAAGCTTTGATTTCTCCCTCTTGGGACCATCATTTTACATGAAAATCAATGGCATTAGCTTGCTCTTGAGTAGAGGAAGAAGTGGGAGTTATTTATAAAATGAATGGTGGCTGAAATCCATGTTTGTAAACATGGATCATCCTCCATTTCAACCATGGTTTTTTTTAAATCAAAACCTCAATTGAGGCTTGATTATCATCCAAATTGATCTAATAAGCTAGCACAAAGGGAAGGGAGGAGAAACAAGACCTTGATGGTACTTGGTAGCAACTATGGTGGTTGTTCACCATGGATTTTCTCCTCTCCGGCGAGCTTTCTTAATCTCCCATTTATCCACCAAAACCTCCACTTCAATGCTCTATCCCGACTGTTCTCCACCTTCTAAAGCTAACGGGGGGTTCAATTTGGAGGATGGTAGAAGTCTTAAGGGAGTGCCATGAATGGGGATTTCGGCCAAGGCAAATAATACTTAACATTTCTTGCCACATGGCATGGTGGTGGCTGGCATTCTGCAGGAAACTCCATGGGGAGTTGAGGTGCATCCCTTGGGAGATGAATTGAGTGCCAATTGGTGTTGGAACACGGTCTTCCGCATCTCCTAGGTTTGAGAATAACAAATCCTATGTGTGTATTTAATCTTGTGTGATCTAAGTGTGCAGGAGAACAGGTCAAAATGACTCAAGGTTTACATATGGTGGAAGCCCCCGAAATTGAGCCATCAACTCCAAACTGATCACTAGCGCAGGCGATAGTGGATAGCGCCGGCGCTAGCTCGATGCACAGAAGGCATGCTGGAATTGTTGCCTCGGATTGAAGATTCTGCCGCGCAAAAAGTCTCCTAATATGAGATAGCGCAGGCGATAGTGGATAGCGCCGGCGCTAGCTCGATGCACAGAAGGCATGGTGGAATTGTTGCCTCGGATTGAAGATTCTGCCGCGCAAAAAGTCTCCTAATATGAGATAGCGCCGGCGGTAGTGGCTAGCGCAGGCGCTAGCGCTAGTCTATAAAAAGGACCCAAGTACTCTCGTTTCAGATACACATCAGAGAGATATATTGAGTGCCAGAATTCTAGAGGCTATCTTGGCCGAAAGTTGATGTGCTAGCGAAGCTCTGCAAAACTTCTGAAGGAGAATCTCGTCACGCCGGATCAGATCGAAGTCCGCTTCTACAACGCTTATTCAACGGCGGATCTTCGTCTCCAACTTCAGAAGTCCATCTTGAGGGAGTTCTTATTTCTTTATTGTTATTTCATATTCCTCTTTGTAAACGATTAGTGAAATCGCCTCGTATTGGCGACTAGGTCTGGGTAGGACTTAGGGGGAAAATCACCTCGTGTTGGCGACTAGATCTAGGCTAGGTCTAGGGGGGCTCGAGGCCACATCCGGGGAGGGATTGGCTAGAGCGGCTTGAGGCCGAATCCGGGGAGGATAAGGCTAGGGCCACCGGTTCGTGGGGAAGCGAGTCGGGATAGAAAACCAAAAGGTTTCTTTTCTATTTAGCTTTGATTTCTAGCTTTCATAAGAGATCAAATTTTGTAATCATGTTTCTCAAGTTAATAAAATCATGTCTCTATTTTTACTTTATTTGATTAGTCTTGATCTTCTTTATTATCATATTCAAAGCTTTTTCTAAAATATTCAAAATAATTATAAAATCTTTAAAACCCTTATTCACCCCCCTCTAAGGGCGCCTACCGATCCAACAAGTGGTATCAGAGGGAGGTTATTCCAATCGGCTTAACAACCGGGAATAATGGCGTCTCATGATCTCACTTTTCCTGAGGGTCAAGGGGTTAGTCGACCACCTCTCTTTACTGGGTCAGATTTCAATTACTGGAAAAATCGAATGATGTGTTTTCTTATGACAATGGATGTAGAAGTATGGAACATGGTAGAAGTACGGTACTCTCCACCTACAACTGTAGTAGGAGATGCGACATTAGCAAAACCTAAGGATAAATGGGATGACAACGATAAACTAAGGTGTAAAAATAATGCTAAAACAATGAATGCCTTATATTGCGCTTTAAACAGAACTGAGTTTAATAGAATTTCTGCATGCACTACTTCTTATGACATTTGGAATCAATTAGAAGTAACTCACGAAGGTACATTGCAGGTGAAAGATGCAAAGCTGTTTCAACTGAAATCTGAATACGAGAAATTCAGGATGGACACGGAAGAGGACATCAACTCCATGTACACTCGCTTCACAAAGATTGTCAACGCATCAAAGGCACTTGGAAAGACCTACTCCGACGAGGACTTGGTGAGGAAAATCCTTCGTTCCTTACCCCCAAGGTTCAACCCGAAGGTGACAGCCATCTCGGAGTCGCACAACTTAAGAACTCTCCAGATCGAGAACCTCATTGGGAATCTCAAAACCCATGAGGTAGAACTGCAAATTCAACATGAAGAGTACAACAAAGAGCCGAAGAAAAAGGCGTTGGCACTAACATCAAAGAAGGAGTGCACGGAAGAGGACGATGATGATGAAGAAGGACTCCTGGTGAAGAACTTCAAAAAGTTCATCAGGAATCCAGAAAGAAGGAACACATTCAGAAAATTCTTCCAAAAGGACACTCGACGAAAGGGATCTTCCTTTTCATCAAGGAAAGAAAAAGGAAGCGATGACGAAGAAGAAAGGTCGCCTCCAGAATGCTATCACTGCATAAAAACCGGGCACATTCTGATCCAGTGCCCCAAATACCAAAAGGAACGAAAAGAACAAAAGAAAACAAAAGAAAAGAAGAAAGTGCTGAAGGCCGCCACTTGGGATGACTCTTCCTCTGAAGTGTCAAACGAATCTGAGTCAAGTAGCGAGGAGGAAGCAAACTTGTGTTTGATGGCCAAAAGCGACGATGACGACACCAGTGTTCTTAGCGACACTGAGGTATCTCCTCCTACTTTTGAAGAACTTTATGATAAATTTGTTTTATTAAATCTTGAAAATGAATCTATCATAAAAGAAAATCGTAAGCTCACAAAAAAAATAGTTTCTCTTGAGAAAAAAGTCACATGTCAAGAATGTGAACACTTCTTATTTAAGTTAAAAAAACTTGAAGTATCTCTCTCTAATGCCCTCTCACAAAACAAAATTATTGCAAAAGAGAAGGGGGACTTAGAGAGAAGATTGAAAGCTTCTGTATTACAAATTGAAAAGAACAAAAAAGGATTTGAAAACAAATGTGTTCTGATTGTTCAAGAAAATACTTCTCTAAAAAAACAAAATCAAAATCTCAATTTGGCCATAACCAAATTCGGGATTGGTAAAAAGTCCTTGGATATGCTTCTGGGTAATCAATGTTTTGGGTCTGGAAAAATCGGACTCGGATATAAAAGTAAACACTACAGCCCGGCGCTAGCTACTAACGCCGGCGATAGCTCTAAAGTTAAAAAATTTTCTGGTCATTCTAATGTACAAACATCATCCAGCAAGAGCAACATAGAAACTCAGAAAAGGGTCTCAACCCCCTTTATTTCGTGTGCTAAATGTCTTAAATTTGGACACACGTCTGGCTCTTGCAGGAATATAATAATTCAACGATCATTAAAACAAATCTGGGTACCTAAGAAATCCACTTACTCTATGGGTGGTACCTCTTGGGTATCTGGGTCTTTACTCTCATCCTCTTTCTAGATTTGCAGGAAGGCTAAGGAAACAGAAGACGTGTGGTATTTGGACTCAGGCTGCTCCAAACACATGACGGGCAATAAAGCAAAATTCCTTAGCCTAGAAAAGAAGAAAGGAGGAATGGTAACGTTTGGCGATAACGGTAAAGGAAGGATCATGGGAGTTGGTACAGTGGGTAACGCATCTTTCCTTATATCAAATGTGCTTTATGTGAAAGGATTAAAACATAACCTGATATCTATAAGTCAACTATGTGATAAAGGTTTAGACGTACTCTTTGAATCTTCCACTAACCTCTGCAAGATTGTTAATCATAAAACAAAAGATGTGTTATTAACTGCACCTAGAATTCATAATGTTTACATAGTTTCATTTCATGATCTTTCTAAATCTTCTATAAAATGTTTTATAACGAAAAATGATGAATTAGAATTATGGCACAGACGCTTAGGCCACGCTAGTACAAAGCTCATCCTAAAACTAGCAAAAAGAGAACTAATTAGAGGATTGCCTAAGTTAAATGGAAATTTATCTTCATTATGCTCTCCATGCCAAAAAGGCAAATTTACTAAGTCATCCTTTAAAAGCAAAAACGAAATTTCTACATCAAAACCTCTGCAATTAATTCATATGGATCTTTTTTGTCCCGTTAACACTGCGAGTCTTGGTGGTAGATCATACACTTATGTTCTCATAGATGACTATTCTAGATATTGTTGGACTATATTTCTCTCCTCTAAATCTTATGCGTTTTGCAAATTTTCAAAATTATGCACTCGCATTCAAAATGAATTAGACTTAAAAATAAAATGCATTCGCTCAGATCATGGAGGTGAATTTGAAAATGAAAATTTTAAATCTTTTTGTGACATGTTAGGTATTAAGCATGAGTTCTCTGCTCCACGCACACCTCAACAAAACGGTGTTGTAGAACGGAAAAATAGGACAATACAAGAACTTGCACACATAATGCTATCTGAATATAAATTACCTAAGTATTTATGGGCAGAAGCCGTTAGCACTGCATGCTATGTAATGAATAGAGTTATACTTCGCCCATCTTTATCTCTCACACCATATGAACTCTACTATCAAAAGAAACCTAATGTTTCAAATTTTAGAGTTTTTGGGTGTAAATGCTTCATTCTTAATACAAAAGACTCCTTAGGAAAATTTGACGAAAAATGCGATGAAGGAATATTTCTTGGTTATTCTTCAACTAGTAAAGCATATAGAATATTTAATAAAAGATCAAGCAAGGTTGAAGAGTCAATTAATGTCAGATTTGATGAGTTTGTTCCATGTGCAGAAAAGCTCCCTACAGGTACCGATGATGAACCTTTGCCATCCTTGGAGCACGACGAAGAAGTACCATCCAAAGAAGAGGAGGAGAAGTCAAAAGAAGATGAATATGTACCTCCAAGCATTCTCAACTTCTCCAAAAATCATCCAAAGGAGCTAATCATTGGGGAACCTTCTACTGGGGTAAGAACTCGCTCCTCCCTTCATGAAACATTTTCAAATATTTGCTTTGTTTCGGAAATAGAACCTAAAAATGTTTCCACCGCTCTAAATGACGATTTTTGGTTCATGGCTATGAATGAAGAGTTAGGACAATTTGAAAGAAATAAAGTTTGGAATCTAGTAGAAAGACCATCTAATCATCCGATCATAGGTGTTAAATGGATCTTTAAAAATAAACTAGATGGTGAATCTAGAATTATAAGAAATAAAGCACGCCTAGTCGCTCAAGGATATTCTCAAATTGAGGGGGTAGATTTCGAAGAAACTTTTGCACCCGTTGCTCGCCTAGAATCTATACAAATATTTTTGGCATTTGCGAGTTTTAAAAGAATAAAATTATTTCAAATGGATGTTAAAAGTGCCTTTTTAAACGGGTTTACAAAAGAAGAAGTCTATGTAGAACATCCCCCCGGTTTTATAAATGAAAAATTTCCTAATCATGTTTACAAACTAGAAAAAGCGCTTTATGGATTAAAACAAGCGCCCCGTGCATGGTATAATAAACTTACATCGTTTTTGTTAAAGCACGGTTATGTTATGGGAAGTGCCGACAACACACTCTTCATTAAGCATAATAATAACGATCTAATTATTTTATAAATCTATGTTGATGATATCATTTTTGGAGCCACTAATGAAGAGTTGTGTAATGAAGTAGTACTAGAAATGAAAAAAGAATTTGAAATGAGTCTTGTAGGAGAATTGTCTTATTTTCTTGGGTTTCAAATCTCACAACAAAGTGATGGTATATTTATTTGCCAAACAAAATATGTTCACGATATGCTTAAACGATTTGGATTTGAAAATCTTAAACAAGCTTCTACTCCTATGAGTGCTTCTTTAAAACTAGGAAAAGATGAATCCGGAATTTCAATTGATCAAATGTTATATAGAGGAATGATAGGATCTCTTCTTTATTTAAGTGCATCTAGACCAGATATAATGTTTGCCGTATGTTTGTGTGCTCGCTTTCAAGCCGATCCAAAGGAATCTCATTTAAAAGCGATAAAACGTATTTTTCGTTATCTAATAGGGTCATCTAAACTAGGATTATGGTACCCACATAATGACTCCTTCACACTTCACGGCTATTCCGATTCGGACTACGCCGGGTGCTCACTAGATAGAAAAAGCACTAGCGGTATGTGTCACTTTTTAGGACCCTCTTTAGTTGCTTGGTCTAGTAGAAAACAATCTTCGGTTGCACTCTCCACCACGAAGGCCGAATATATCACACTTGGTAGTTGTTGTGCACAAGCGTTATGGATGAGCCAAACACTAGAGGACTTTGGATTTCATCTCAAAAACATAAATCTTAATTGTGACAACAAAAGTGCAATAGACCTCACATATAATCCTGTACACCATTCTAGATCCAAACACATCGACGTTCGTCATCATTTCGTTAGGGATCACATTAAGAAAGAAAATGTAAAAGTAAGCTTCATTGGGACAGACTCTCAACTCGCTGACATATTCACTAAACCTCTTCCCGATGCACGATTTCGTTTATTACGACTTGAGTTAGGTGTGCTAGATCTTACAAGTTAAAACATGCTCACAAATACAAACTTCTTCCTGTTTAACCATCAAAAACATCTCCTAAAAATCTGCACTTTCAGCATGAAACTACTATTGGGACACCTAATCAGGATCAACATTCAAAAATTTTAAACTCCTCGAAAATCGTGTACTGTATTCCGCGCTAGCGCTAGCGTGACTTTCTGATTTTCTGCATTTTTAAAATTTTGAAAAATTCCAAAAATTATGTTACTAGATATGTACTATTTGTTTTTGCACCACTAATTTTATTTAAATTTTGAAAAATCAAAAACAAACCTATGAAAGACAAAATTCCAAAAATATGTTTTGCTCTTGTTTAAAGCCTTTGTCATTTACCAAAATCAAATGTAAAATTACAAAAGACAAAAACCAAAAAATATGTTTTTTTGCTTTTATTTAAAGTTTTTTTTAAATCAAAATACAAAAACATAAAACTTGAAAACAAATCCAAAATTTTGTATGTTTTTTTATGAACATCAAGCATGATTTAAATCTATTCTTTAGAGTCTCTATAATGTTACAATTAATTTTTTCAAACTTCTTTAACATTGCATTTATCATGCTTTGATCTATCGATTAATATGTGCATCAATAATAATTAGAAAAGTTTGTGTAGGACTAAGCTTAGCATGCCTCTAAGTATGAGTAAATGTTTTATGTGTGATAATGATATTATTTCACTCACCTTTTGGCTTAGTCTACTTGTGCTTCTTAATCTAAGAATGCTTGCTAATATATTGTAATTGTACATAAAATTAAAATTGCACAAGTATCTTACCGACACAACATTTATTTGCACTATTAAATATTAAGAAGAGTGGTTAAAATTTCTTCTTTAAAGTATTTGCAAAGCAAGTGTAATCGGAGAACTTTGTTCAAATCAAAACTCATCATAACCTTGACAAAGTCACCTCCACCAAGCACTACTTGAACCCCCTGATAAGTCTTAATAAGCATTGTGGGGTTGAGCACCTTGGATAGATTAGTAAAGTGTCTTGTGCGAACTCTTCATTTTAAAAATAAAACCACTTCTTCTTAAGTACACAGGATCACAAAAAAAAAAATCAACCTTGATAAATTAAATTGTGTGATCCCCCAAGCACTACTTTGCACCCTGATAAGTCTTCATAAGCATTGTGTGTGCAAAGCACCTTGGTTGTTGTACATTTTAATTTGTGCTTAAAAGTGTGTGGAAGTAAAATTATTTGTGTTTTATTGTGCACTTTACTCTATATTTGTCTTGTATTTTTTTGGGTTAACACACTTGTTCACTTTATTCAAAATACACTTGTGCACATCATTATCTTCCATAACACTTCTTCTCATGAGTATTGGATCCTAATGCTAATTCTATACTTACTCTTTATTTATAAAATGCACTAGATAACCTAGCATGATTTCTACAATGTTTAGTTTGTTTTTGAATTTATGAATTACCATAACATTGTAGTACTCTCTCTTGTGATAATATTTATTCATGCTTGGTTTCTTCATTGGTGAAATTAAACTCTTGTTTAACCTTTGATGTACAAAACATCTTCTTTATGAAATTAAAACTTCAATATTTTTTGAATTATCACTTCTTATACAAGCAAACGTGACGGTATAGGGGGCCACGATTTCAGTGGTAATCTGTGAGCAGACACTTTGTGCATCTATTGTCAAAGGTTCGGTCTTTCTCCTCTGAGAGAAGCCACTTTGGGCATAGGGCCAAAGGTTAGGTCTGTTTCCAATCTTCCCCCGCCCATACCCCAATGATTGGGAACTATATGGGTTCTGTTGTTGTTGTTGTTGTTGTTGTTGTTGTTGTATCACTTCTTATACAAGATGTTGTCTTTTAAGTCTTCCGCACCTTTGCATTATGCTACAAAACTCTGATTTATGAAAATACAGATACTCAAACTCTAATCTAATTCAATGAAAAGAATTCTACAACTCCTTATCATTTCCTTCTCTCAAAGCTCGATCATGCCTATTAAACTTATTACAACAGCTTGAAGTGGTGTCTCCCTACCCGCTTTTGCTAATAACAAAGGGGGAGAACTAACATGATAAAATGCAAAAGGGGGAGAACTAACATGATAACATATCTAACATGCTTAATTCAGTTAAGAACATATTAGGAGAGCATTCACTTAGGGGGAGCATGTATTTAGGTATTTAGGGGGAGCAATACTAAAATGCTATAATCATTATTTATCCTAAGTCATCCTTGTCACACACACACAAATATGCTTCTTCATGCTTATTTAGATTAATGCTCTGATTTATCATAAATGGATTTGTTATTATCAAAAGGGGGAGTTTGTTGGAACACGGTCTTCCGCATCTCCTAGGTTTGAGAATAACAAATCCTATGTGTGTATTTAATCTTGTGTGATCTAAGTGTGCAGGATAACAGGTCAAAATGACTCAAGGTTTACATATGGTGGAAGCCCCCGAAATTGAGCCATCAACTCCAAACTGATCACTAGCGCAGGCGATAGTGGATAGCGCCGGCGCTAGCTCGATGCACAGAAGGCATGCTGGAATTGTTGCCTCGGATTGAAGATTCTGCCGCGCAAAAAGTCTCCTAATATGAGATAGCGCAGGCGATAGTGGATAGCGCCGGCGCTAGCCTGATGCACAGAAGGCATGGTGGAATTGTTGCCTCGGATTGAAGATTCAGCCGCGCAAAAAGTCTCCTAATATGAGATAGCGCCGGCGGTAGTGGCTAGCGCAGGCGCTAGCGCTAGTCTATAAAAAGGACCCAAGTCCTCTCGTTTGAGATACACATTAGAGAGATATATTGAGTGCCAGAATTCTAGAGGCTATCTTGGCCGAAAGTTGATGTGCTAGCGAAGCTCTGCAAAACTTCTGAAGGAGAATCTCGTCACGCCGGATCAGATAGAAGTCCGCTTCTACAACGCTTATTCAATGGCGGATCTTCGTCTCCAACTTCAGAAGTCCATCTTGAGGGAGTTCTTATTTCTTTATTGTCATTTCATATTCCTCTTTGTAAACGATTAGTGAAATCGCCTCGTGTTGGCGACTAGGTATGGGTAGGACTTAGGGGGAAAATCGCCTCGTGTTGGCGACTAGATCTAGGCTAGGTCTAGGGGGGCTCAAGGCCACATCCGGAGAGGGATTGGCTAGAGCGGCTTGAGGCCGAATCCGGGGAGGATAAGGCTAGGGCCACCGGTTCGTGGGGAAGCGAGTCGGGATAGAAAACCAAAAGGTTTCTTTTCTATTTAGCTTTGATTTCTAGCTTTCATAAGAGATCAAATTTTGTAATCATGTTTCTCAAGTTAATAAAATCATGTCTCTATTTTTACTTTATTTGATTAGTCTTGATCTTCTTTATTATCATATTCAAAGTTTTTCTAAAATATTCAAAATAATTATAAAATCTTTAAAACCCTTATTCACCCCCCCTCTAAGGGCGCCTACCGATCCAACAATTAGCACTCAATCCATGAATCCCTTTTTTGGCCTTATTATAAATTGGGGAAATGTCCAATTTTTCCCTTGCATGCCCCTCATTTTCTGAAATCAGATGGTATGGATTGTCTTTAGGTTAGTGGGATGTAGGATGGGCTGATCTTGAAGGCTTTAGCCCATTGAAATAGGCTTGGGCTTTCATTTCCCATCTTTGGGCTTAGGTTTGACCATGGTTGACTTTGGGGTTGACTTGGTCAAAGTGATGGGTTGACTGGTCCAAAGTGTTGGTCTTGAGTCCCTTGACACCAAAAAATGTTGATTGGGTCATGGTGATGCCCTAATTGGGCCAATTTAGCCAATATGTGTGTTTTGACCAAAATTGGGGGAAAGTTGACTTAAATTGGGCCAATTGATGACCTATTGGTAAGCTCAATTTGAGTTGGTGAGTCGAATTTGAAACAAATTGGCCTAGGTTGACTTGTGCACTTTTAGGGTGCTTATAAAGATTTTCCTAAGTTCATGTTAAGCTATGTTCCTACCATGACCTCTACTCGCAACTCAAATCCTAACCCTAACCCTAACCCAAGGGGTCTAGAAGGAAAATGGATGTTACACTTAGCAATTGAGATGACACTAGATGAGGCAGAAAACAAGGGTGTTTGGTCATTTTTACATTATAATCTTGGAGTTGATGTTGGATCCATATCAATTGAGCACAATAACTCCCTGCAGATATATATTCTGATTTTACTATAGAGATTGTCACACTTGTTTGCTTCTTGCTGCTCCATGAAATGAGTCTTCCTCCAAGGAATTGTCAAGTCCTTGAAGTGCTCTTCCTATCTTCCTTATATCCTATATAATCTACATATGACTAACTAGTTAGCTCACAACCATTGTTCCTAGGGTACCATAGGACAAGATTGGGTGTACCCTTGAGGTATCTCAAGATCCTCTTAACATAAGGGATGAGATTCCTTAGGGTTCACCTGGTATCTAGCACACACAAATGTGGCATACATTATATCAGGCATATTGGCAGTTAGGTAATTCAAAGATCCGATAATACATTTGTGCTTGATTTCATCAAAGGGTAATCCCTTTATTTCCTTGTCCAGAGTCACATTAGAACGCATGGGAGTCTTCGTGGAAGAAGCACTCTCCAATGCTAATTTCTTGACTATCTCTCTAGTGAACTTAGTATGTAAGATGAATATGCAATCATCAGTCTGTTTCACTTGGAGACCTAGGAAGTGTTTGAGCTATCCCATACTACTTATTGTAAACATTCCCTGCATCAAGATTGCAAACTTTGTATTGAGATGATCATCTGTAGAGCAAAATATTATGTAATCCACATAGATCTGTACTAGCAAGATCTTGCCCTTTACTACCCTTAGGAACAATGTCTTGTCAATCTTCCCCCTTGAGAACTTATTCTAAATGAGAAAGCTTGATAAGGTGTAACACCTTGCCAGTACAAATAATATACCAGTAGGTCCGGTCGGGACCCCACGCCATACTATACACACTAGCTAGGCATTATAAGGTGATAAACAAAAAAAGAACTACAACTACACGAGAGTACATAAAGGGTAAGCGGAAACATTTGATTTAAAACATCTTTTAGAACTGTCCACTATCTCAGGAATGAAATAAAAGAGTTACAGCCTTAAGGCCTTACATTTACACAAATGTACCAAACTCAAAACAAACATACATCGGCATGCAGGCCGACAAAATAAGGAAAGCAGAAGAAGGGAGGTTGGCCTTCAAGGGCCAACACAGCAAAAGGGGCACCACCCACTACTTTCCACTTGGCTCACCAGTACCTACACCAACATCAAATAATAGGTAAACGAGGGTCAGCTATGAGCTGACCACAAACCGCAGAACGATCCCACCCCCGGCCATCTAGCCGGCTCAAGGGTGTGTCACCGCTAATCCTGCATGCAAGCCGTACATGCAACATGTAATCATAAAAAAAAGTGCAACTACCACTACACAGGGTGAGGTTTCAAGAACAATCAATCTTCTAGGTTGAGCATCAAAGTAAAGGGCACCTAGGTATGCACATGATGTTGGTTGGGTTCACCCGGAGGATTCCCGCAACTGCCTAGCAACTGAATGATGCTAACAAACATCAATCCACAAACACTCCACCCTAAGAAAACAACCTTATGTGGGCAAACAAGAGCATCTGGCTTGTCTAGGTAAACACCTTCTATGGCCTCTCCCATGATCCTGCGGCTTTACAAAAGGTAAACTACCTCCTACCGTTCTACATGGAAACGGGTTCGGTTCCGCCATTGCCCGGGATCTAACTATCGTGGTCACTCAGCATGACGCGGGTACAACTTCGCCTCAGCCCTTAAGGGTTTAACACGTTCAAGTGTTACAACAAAATGATGACTATGCACCTAATCCCTTCCAGGGCAGCTTAGGCTTCGCCCACAAAACAACTGAAGGAGGTACAAGAACGCTCAATTTCAAACCTCGTGGTGAAGCTTTTCCTTCCACCACTTTCCAAGCATGGGGCTTCCGTTAGGCTCTCTGAAAGACATCTAACGCACAAGTCCCGCAATGCAATGAAAAATCTCACAGTGTCATTCTCCGGCACGCATTCTAGGCTTAACCTAAATGCAATGTCACAATTCAAGCATCACCAATCCGGGCTCACGACCATGAATAGGCTTCACACACAATGCCTAAATCTACGTCTATCGGATTTCTAATTGCAATAATGTCGGGGACGGACACAATCAACCCGGAGTTCCGGAGAACTTATGGAAATCCTACACTTCACCCATTTGGTGAAAGGGATATCTTATGCAAGCATAGAAAAAGGAATGAGAGGAAAAAACACGTCCTAAGACCGGGAGGAAGGATCCTTACCCTTGGAGCTTTCTTCGGCGCCATAGATCTGAGATTCCAATTGGATAATATGAACTGCACCGGGCTGCTCTCTACAGATCTGGAAACGTCTCGCGATTCGGAGTTTCAGAGCTCCGTTAACGGCCGAAAGAGCTTCTTCTTCCTCCTTGCCTCTCTTCCTTCTCAAGCTTGGGAGAGAGAAATGACTTAATCTTATGAGGGGAAATGGTCTTAGATCAAGACCTAATACTTTCCAGCAACATCTCTCAGCCGTCGGATCAAGATCCAAAGGATTTGACCGCTCTGATCGCCGGTTCAGCATTTCAATACGGAGCAGAACAAATAGGGCGCATGATCAGTGGCGCACGATCAGTGGTCGTGCGAGAAGAATTTCTCCTGATCATGCGAGAACAAACTATAGCAGAATGGCAAGCCAAAAATAGCATACGATCAATGGCACACGACCAGTGGTCATGCGAGAACAAAGCCTGCGAACATGTGAACCGCTCGGGTAGGAAAATGGGCAATACGCATGACCAGTGGTCTTGCGCCTAATCGTGCATGAACTATCACGCGTGACCAGTGACCTATTCAGCTAAAATCAATGACCCAACCCCCCACTCCGAGCGTAGCATTGCCACGCCGTGTTAGTTCGCAGAACAGTAAAATTTGGGGTGTTACAACTTCACCCTCCTTAAAAGAATTTTGTCCCGAAATTATGAAAATAGTTGCAGCATATTCAAAAGTTACCAGGGAGAAATAGCTTGGGGTACTCTGAAGCATTTCCTACTCCCTTTCCCAAGATAGTTCCTCTCATCCGCAATTATTCCAACAGACCTTAACCATCCGAATGGACTTGTTCCGCAACTGCTTTACCTTGGTGTCTTCAATGCGAATGGGCTTAACTTTCATCGTTAACCCACCATCAACTGCCACATTGCCGACCGCAACTATATGAGTAGGCTCTTGCACCACCTCCCTCAATACGGAAATGTGAAACAAGTCATTTAGACCGCTCAGCCCTGCAGGTAGCGCAAGCTGATATGTCGCATCACCAACATGCTCCATGATCTCAAACTTCCCCAAGTACCTCGGACTGAGCTTCATCAAGCGTCGGATCCTTGATACTCCTTTGAATGGTTGGATCTTCAAGTAAACCCAGTCGCCAACAATGAACTCAAGGTTATTATGCTTGGCATTGTAATACTTTGCTTGCCTATCCTGGGCAATCAATAGCCATTCTCGTATAGCTCTGATCATCGAATTTGCTCCATCAATGTCCTTTCGCTTCAATAGCTTAGTATCGCCCATTTCCACCCAAGACAACGACGTACGACACTTCCTACCATACAGGGCCTCGAAGGGCGCCATCTGTATACTGGCTTGGTAGCTATTATTGTAGGCAAACTCGATCATATAGAGATGATCTTCCCACTACTTTCCAAAATCTAGAGTGCACATTCGGAGCATATCGTCCATAGTCATGTTTGTCCTCTCGTTTTGTCCATCTATTTGCGGGGGAAAGGCCGTTCTGAACCTCAGCTTAGTGCCAAACATTTTATGGATAAGCCTCCAATCATTCGATGTGAAACGCCCGTCACGATCGCTGACGATGCTACGAGGAACACCGAGCAATCGTACAATTCTATCAATATATAACTTTGCTAGCTTTTCCACAGAATCATCTTTCTGGTTCAGAATAAAGTGCGATACTTTCATTAAATGATCTATGATCACCCAAATGGCATCATTTCCGTGCTGCAATCTCAGCAATCCTTGCACAAAATCCACCGAGATATTGTCGAACTTCCATTCCGGGATCGGCAAAGACTTTAGAAACCCACTAGGTCTTTGACATTCGACCTTCACCAGCGCGCAAGTATGACACTTGGCCACGTAGAGAGCAATGTCTTTCTTCATTCCTGGCCACTAGAAGAGTTTCTTCATATTGATGTACATCTTTGTGCTCCCTGGGTGGATTGAGTACTTAGTAAAGTGAGCATCGTACATCAACTCCACCCGTAATGTACCAACATTTGGGACACACAATCTACCATTTTTCCACATAAGACCATCTTCGAAGGAGAAATCAGCATTTGACCCATCAATAGTCTCTGCTTTGTAACGCTTCATGCTCGCATCTAGCTCCAATGCTTGTCGAACTCAGTCGGCTAGGTCGTATTGAACCTCTGTCCAGTTCAAGCATTCTATAGTAGACGCTCTCCTATCCACGCAAATGATCTCCAAGGACTCTAGGTCATGGATTAGATGCTCATCGTGCTTCAAAATGTAGTTTGCTTGCGTGGGAGCCTGATGACTCAACGCGTCTGCGACAACATTTCCCTTCCCGGGAGTGTAACGTATGTCAAAGATGTAGTCCCTAAGGAACTCCATCCACCTCCTCTGTCTCATATTCAACTCTCTTTGATCCAGCAGGTACTTGAGGCTTTTGTGGTTCGTAAATATGTCGATCTTCATGCCATATAGTTAATGCCTCCAAATCTTAAGAGAAAATACCACATCCACTAACTCCAAGTCCTGGACCGGTTTGTTCCTCTCATGTACCTTCAACTGATGGGAGTCATAGGCAATCGCCTGTCTGGATTGCACTAAGATACAACCCTAGCCACTCCCCGAAGCGTCACTATATATTTTGTAGCCTTCCGTTCCACATGGCGAGCATAAAATGGGCGTCGTGGTCAAACGGCTCTTCAGTTCCTCGAAAGCTCGTGCGCACTCGGGCGGCCAAATGAACTTTTGATCTTTCCTAGTCAGTTTAGTGAGAGGAAGTGCAATCATCGAGATGTTCTCAACAAAGCGCCTATAATAGCCGCCAAGTCCTAAGAAACTTCGGACTTCCGCTACATTTTTTAACATAGGCCACGCTCGAATCGCTTCTATCATCGATGGATCGACTGCGATTCTTTAGCCACTAACAACATGACCCAGGAATGCTACTGACGATAGCCAAAATTCGCACTTGGAGAACTTGGCATATAGTTGGTTCCTCCTCAGGGTGCTCAAAACTGCGTGCAGATGCTCTGCATGCTCCTCTTCCAATTGAGAGTATACCAATATGTCGTCGATGAATTCGATTACAAATTGGTACAGGTACTCTCAGAACGTTCTGTTCATTAAGTCCATGAATACCGACGGTGCGTTGGAGAGACCGAACGACATAATTGTGAACTCATAGTGTCCAAACTGGGTACTGAATGCTGTCTTTGGAATATCGCATTCCCTTATACGAGGTTGATAATAGCCAGACCTTAAGTCTAGCTTAGAGTATACCGTCGACCCATCCAGTTGGTCAAATAAGTCGTCGATTTGTGTAATCGGATAATGGTTCTTCTTGGTCAGCTTATTCAGCTCTCGATAATATATACATAGACGCAAGCTCCCGTCCTTCTTTTTCACAAAGAGGACTGGTGCACTCCAAGGTGACGAACTTGGATGTACATAGCCTTGCTCTAACAGCTCTTGTAATTGAACCTTCAGTTCTGCCAATTCCTTTGTCGTTATCCGGTATGGTGAGCGTGACACGGGTTTGGCACCTGGCACCAACTCAATATAAAAATCGATCTCCCGCTGAGGTGGAGCCCCAAGGAGTTCGTCAGGGAGCACGTCAGTGTACTCGGCCACTATCGAGACATTACCTATACTAGGCTTAGGCATCGAAGCCTCCAACAAGGTGAAGAACAGCTTCGTTCCCTTTCTCACCGCCTTAACCGCCTGGAGAGTAGACATCAGCATCTTGCTCGCTCCTCGCATACCCGCAATTGTGGTTTCATCTTCGGTGTTCTTCCCAAAAGTAATCTCCTTCGAATTGCAATCTATGCATGCTCGCTGCTCCGAGAGCCAGTCCATGCCAAAGATCACATCGAATTCAGCTAGCGGCAATAGCGACGCTTCCAAGTCGAAATCCTGATTTTTGATCTGCACCTTTGCACGGCTCTTCCTATCCGCGCTCATTCTAGATCACATATGGATGTAAAAACTAACTTATAATTCATACCTGTAATGACATCAGTTTGACGGATAGCTTCTTGTTGGCCAAGCGAGTAAATTCTCGGGTGGGTCAGAATGTGCTGGGAAGCAGAAGACTCGGCAACTTTGCCCTTTTCCGCATGACCCGCACCACGAGCATAGTGCATCGCTCGGTTTTCCGGTCTCGGGGGACCACTTCGACACACACGTGCTTTGTGACCCACCTTTCCTCAAGTGAAACATGTAATAGGACCATGTGCAGTCGTAGCTCCTGATACGCTAGAGCGATTGGTTCTGCAGGCTTGAACTTTCTTTTGTTCCTCCTGAACTCAGATTTGAATTGAGAAGCTGGTACAAGGAATTCAAGCTTCTTTGCAGTGGGACCTTTTGCCTGCACTCTCTTCATATCCAACTCCAGAGATCTGGCAGTTTGCACCATAATATGGAAACCAAAAGTCATTGGGCCTGCTTGGAGCAGCCTCAACTCATCTCGAAGCCCTTCATAAAACTTATTCATTTTTGCTTCCTCGTCTTCCACCAAAGACCCAGCGTAGCGACTCAGTCTGGTAAACTCATGCATATATTCATCAACTGAATGATCCTCTTGAGTTAACCACAAAAACTGATTTTGCAACACAATTTGCTGGGCAGAGGGGATAAACCCATAGAGGAACATTCTTGAGAACTCTGCCAACAAGACGTCAGTAATATCTCTACCGACCAACTTGTGTGCTTCCAACTCTTCCCACCAAAGCGCTGCCTCACCCTTAAAAAGGAAAGTGGCTAAGGTGGCCATCATCGCTTCTTCAGTTACCATCGCTCTTACCATTTTCTTTACTGTTGACAGCCAGTCCTCTGCCTCTGTTGGGGATTCGGTCCCTAAAAAGGTTGGAGGGTTGTGCGATTACGGCAAGTGCACCGGTCGCATGCAAGTAATAGTTGGGAGGCAACTCCCCAGATATCGATTTCTCAAGGATTGCAGGTTGTGGTGACAAGAAAATAGAGTGAGTCGATTGTTACGATGAGTAAAAGAACGTAAAAACAAGGGTGTTGTGATTGGTGTCCTAAGTTATTGCAAAAATAAGAGAAATGCGGGTCAAAACTCCGCTTCGCAAGGCGGGATGGATGCAACGACCGCGATGTCGTGCTTCAGTGAGCGGGTGGACGAGAAGGCTAGCGGATGAGGGTCGTAGGCACCTCGTCGCGGAACACGCAACTAGCAATTGCTAGTGCGGAGCACTACAAAGTGGTGGAGTGGATGGTGGACTACGACGCTCCTCAAATCTCATAAACCACAAAAGATCTCACAAACATGAAATCATATTAACTAAAACACAGAGTTTATGAACATCATCCACAATAACAAACACATACAAGGAAAACTCTGAAGCAAAGCAAAGGGGAAAAGAGGAAACAGAAGCTCAATGACTATGCTGAAGATTCTCGGCCGGAATCAGTTGCGAAGACTATGCCGAAGACTAAGTGAAGGGGTTGTCAAGCCTCGTCCGTGCTCAGTCTTCAGTTGTGTCTGGGGTCCGGAGGAGCTGACACCTTCCTCTACTATTACCCGTCTTCTTCGTGGTCTAGCTCGAGGTAACTCTTGTTCGACACCTTGAATGCAGCGGAAGCTCTCCGTCTATAGCGTTCTTGAGCTCAAGGTTGATGGAGGAGGCCAAGGAGGGAGCTTTGGCGGAAGATTTGCAAGCCAAAGGTTGCCGGAGCTCCTCCTAGGTCAAACGGTGGTGGAGCGGAAAACTGGGCAAAAATAGCGGGCTCTCCAGCTTTTCCCGTCGGGGGGATCCTTGATTGCAGCAGATTTCCTGCCTTAAATACTAAAAAGACAGAAATTTAGTCACGCACGGGCGAACGCACGACCGTGCGTTGCCCGTGCGTTATTTATCGATTGAAATGGCTTGAGGAAGAAGCAGCGGCGCCCGTGCATTTTATTCACGCACGGGCGAATCCGCCTGTGAGTAAAACGCATGGACAAATTCAGATTGGCTAAAAAATGGACGAAACAGGCAATTGTGTGTTTCCTTCGCGCACGGGCAAATCTGCCCGTGCGTAAAAACGCACGAATAAATTCAGATCACCGACTTTATACCCAAATGAAGGCACACGAACGCAGCTGTCCGTGCGTCATGACAATGCACGACCGTGCGATATACACAATCATGATTTATGGGCAAAAGGAGATGATCCAACCACCTGGACGCACAACAATCCAGTTGGGAATACACCTCCAGCACCAATCAATCATAGAAAAAGGATTGTGGAGCACCATGTGCTTACCCCCAATAACATGAAGCGCAAACGCACAGCAAAACGGGCCTAAAAGGAGTGCGAAGCACGCAAGTGCGCATGAATGAGCATAAGAGAGATAGATGTAATAATAGCTCGAGAATGACGCACATGAGAGAGAAAACCAACCCGTATGAGTCCATAAAAGTGTGTAAAAATGGGACTCATCACACCACCAAACTAAACCATTTGCTCGTCTCGAGGAAATCATTCCTTAGGCAGACGGAAAAATTGATTAGCTGGCTTAATAATTGTAGAAGCGGAGTACCATGTGAAGTCGCATGCTCGCGCGCATAGAAATGCAGTAGAAGAAATGTTTAGTTATACAAACAATTTGTAATAATCTAATAACGTACATATATATTATTTTTTTACTCAAAGTTGAATCACGGTGAATCGTCCGGTCTCGCATAGGAAGAAAGTAAATTGATTGCTGAGCCTAGTATTACCCAAGATCGGTGCTCGGAACAACCTCCATTGAAATCCATCAATGTGGGTGGCCATAATCTCACCCAGTCACACTCTCTCCACGATACTAGTTCGCTTCACGCGCAAATCGGTAGGACTTTATGTTGGAAATGAGGCTTGGGTTAAGGTAGGGTATACAAAGATAAACTTGAAGGCCTAAAGCACCTAAACCCAATTGAGCTCGCGCAGAATAAACTATCCACGCAACACAATGAACACGCGGGTGCACCACACCCCCAGACTTGGACTTTGTAACATGGGTGTGTGCACCGCCTACTCCCAACACACAATAATTACAGATTCTCAATTTAACCCTTTTCTCAAAACAATCTCATTCCCCTTTTTTTCTTCTTCTTTTTTTCTTTTTCATTCTTATTATTCTTTTTTTTCAGCAGAATTTTTCTCAATAGCAACAACCACAATTTCCACAATAAGACATCACTACAACAACACCCCAATAAAGAAAATAAAATAAGACTAAAGCTCAGATTTGCGTGTGCGACTAGGATTAGCTTGCAGGCCTTGGTGAAACAAAGGTGGAGCTGAATCAAAAGGCGGGGTAGGCACAAAGGGGTTAGCAAGGATCATGATAGGATCGGCACAAAAGCTCAACCTGGCCAAAATGATGGCCTACATCATGATCACGCACTGAACTAACTTATACCAATGCTTCGAGAGTCTCTTGGGGCAAGTTCTTAGCCACCGAGAAAGATAATTCTTCCTCTCGACTCAAGCAATACGAACCTAACAACCGTCTACACACATTCCTACGCTACTGTCGGATTCACACCGGATTCACCACTTTTTAGTAGAATAAACAATTATTACGCAAATAGAAAAATTACAAAACTATAAGGAGAAAGAAAAATTAATTCTACACACAAATCTATGCAAGACGCGAGTACTCGACTAGAGCACTATGGGAGTCAACATTTTACTAAGTCTTATAAACCTAAGCCAGCACAACAATTTTCCCAATCCAACAAAAGAAAATGAGTTAGACTCGTTATGCGCCTATGGTTAATTGCGCGCTCAAGTGGGTGTAGTGGAATGCTATGAGAATGAAAAAAATAAAAAAATAAAAATATTGCAACTTCTAGTATGCTATGCTCATGTGCACGTGCAAATGGGTAACGACAACTGCTCTCCCCCAGACTTAAATCTAATCATCACAGATTATAATGCTAGATTCTTAAAAGTATTGGGAGGAGAGGTTACCCCATGCTCAGAAATGAGCATACCGGAAGAATGGCGTTAATCTTGAATTCAGCTACAATGTGTCCGCCATAGATGTCGCCATACCTGCAAAACGACATCTCCACACACGCAGAAACAAAAGTAATACAGCAAAATTGGGTCGTCTCCCATAAGCCCTTTTGTTTACCATCCTTAAGGTGGACCAAAAATCTGTTTTAAGCAGTGTATAAAGTCTAGGAATAAGCAAAAGTCAATAAATCCTAATTATTATTACAAGCTCAAAACAAATCAGCTATAAGCTGATTTGAAGTAGCAACAACTGATGAAAGAAAAAGGTCTGGGGACCTGGTAGTAGGGGTGGAAATTAAGTAGGATGCTCAGCCTCCAACCCCAAATCTCCTCCTTTTTCGCTCTCTTCTTCTCCTCCAGTATTATGTCTTAAAAGAAAAACCGCTTGCCCCCTTGTAACCAGTCCTCAAACGGAAGCACCAACGATGATGAGGAAACAAGATGTTCCTTCACTGTTCCTTCCTCATCCCGCTAAGCTTTCGGCTCCTCCATGCATAAGGTCTGATCAACCGGAGGAGGGGCATCCTGCATCCTTGTACATAAAGAAAGGGGGCCAGGAAATTAATTGGAAGAAAAACTAAAAGAAATCTCATCTGAGGGGATAATCCCAACTTTATCCCCCATAGGGTGAAGCAATGACAAACTGATGATATCATCGAAGATTTCACTAGACTCAACAGCGCATGCAATGGCCTCCTCTATAACTTAGACTTCCTCGCACAGGACCGAAATGGTTGCTTCAGGAAAATCGAGACTGTCCTCCTCCATTAGAGTGGGCACGACATTGCGCAGGTCTGCAACATCCTGCAAATTGACCTCAGTGATAACATCAGAAATAGATGTAGTGTCATGTGTAGTGGGAGAAGACGTGCTTCTTAAGAGTTCGGGCTCACTCTCCACACAAGGGCACAAATCCACGCAAAGTGGTGCATGAACCGAAGAGGTATGGGGGGTCACATTAGAAACAGAGTCATGAGGGACACTAATGCACGTTTCGATTCCAAAGCCTTCAAGAAGTGAAGGTGGAAGTGACACGTAATCAGAGGAAGGAGCTGTGCTCGTAGAATTCAAAGATGGGATGATCCGGATATCCAGCTCATTGTCATCCGCCAATTGGCGAAGAAAATCAGCACAGTCCTTCAAGGCATGCTCTCTACTTTTGCAAAATAAACAATGCTTTACCGGCTTCTCCGGCACCAAAGGTGTGGTAGCCGCGTAAGAGTGCGATGACGGAGGCGCAGTAAAGTAGCCAAAAGATTTATGGGCTCTGTACGGTGTCTGAACAACACCATACTCTTTGAGACACCTATCACTTGCGTGGGATGTGTCCCCACACCAACGACATCGGATATTCAAATGCGCCCACATGATACAGAAGAAGAAAATAACATGATAAAGACTAAATTAAAAATAATAAAAGACTCAATCGAAAATAATCGATGCACAACCAGAATCGCATCACGCCTGCATTCCTCGGCAACGGCGCCAAAAACTTGATGCGATTACGGCAAGTGCACCAGTCGCGTGCAAGTAATAGTTGGGAGGCAACTCCCCAGATATTGATTTCTCAGGGAATGCAGGTTGTGGTGACAAGAAAATAGAGTGAGGCAATTGTTACGATGAGTAAAATAACATAAAAACAAGGGTGTTGTGATTGGTTTCCTAAGCTATTTCAGAAATAAGAGAAATGCGGGTCAAAACTCTGCTTCGGATGGCGAGATGGATGCAACGGTCGAGATGTCGTACTTCGGTGAGCGGGTGGACGAGAAGGCTAGCGGATGAGGGTCGTATGCACCTTGTCGCGGAACACGCAGCTAGCAATTGCTAGTGCGGAGCACTACAAAGTGGTGGAGTGGATGGTGGACTACGGCCCTCCTCAAATCTCATAAACCACACAAGATCTCACAAACATGAAATCATATTAACTAAAACACAGAGTTTATGAACATCATCCACAATAACAAACACATACAAGGAAAACTCTGAAGCAAAGCGAAGGGGAAAAGAGGAAACCGAAGCTCGAAGACTAAGCTGAAGAATCTCGGACGGAATTGTAGGGTTGTCAAGCCTCGTCCGTGCTCGGTCTTCAGTTGCGTCTGGGGTCCGGAGGAGCTGTCACATTCCTCTACTATTACCCGTCTTCTTCGTGGTCTAGCTCTTGGTAACTCTTGTTCGACACCTTGAATGCAGCGGAAGCTCTCCATCTATGGCATTCTTGAGCTCAAGGATGATGAAGGAGGCCAAGCAGGGAGCTTTGGTGGAAGATTTGCAAGCCAAAGGTCGCCAGAGCTCCTCCTAGGTCAAACGGTGGTGGAGCGGAAAACTGGGCAAAAAAGGCGGGCTCTCCAGCTTTTCCCGCCGGGGGGATCCTTGATTGCAGCAGATTTCCTGCCTTAAATACTAAAAGGTCAGAAATTTAGTCACGCACGGGCGAACGCACGACCGTGCGTTGCCCGTGCATTATTTAACGATTGAAATGGCTTGAGGAAGAAGCAGGCGCGCCCGTATGTTTTACTCACGCACGGGCGAATCCGCCCGTGAGTAAAAACACAAGGACAAATTCAAATTGGCTAAAAAATGGATGAAACAGGCGATCGTGTGTTTCCTTCGCGCACGGGCGAATCCGACCGTGCGTAAAAAATGCACGAATAAATTCAGATCACCGGCTTTCTACCCAGATGAAGGCGCACGATCGCAGCCGTCCATGCGTCAAGAGAACACACGACCGTGCGATATACACAATCATGATTTCTGGGCAAAAGGAGATGATCCAACTACCTGCACGCACACCAATCCAGCTGGGAATACACCTCCAACACCAATCAATCATAGAAAAAGGATTGGGGAGCACCATGTGCTTACCCCCAAAAACATGAAGCGCAAACGCACACCAAAATGTGCCTAAAAGGTGCGCGAAGCACGCAAGTGCGCATGAATGAGCATAAGAGATATAGATGCAATAATATATCGAGAATGACGCATATGAGAGAGAAAACCAGCCGGATGAGTCCATAAAAGTGTGTACAATTTGGACTCATCAGGTTCAAGCTCAGAATGTGCTTCAACTGCTGGTCACACACTCTTCCCACAACTACCTATTCAACTCTATGTTCCACCCTGGGCTCTACTGCAGGTTCCGTTCTCGGCTCCACTGTAGCCACAGGCGCCGAGGCCACATTAGGAGTAGGGTAGTAGGTTGTGCAAGCCGCCTAGTCTGATTCTTGATCATCGCGAAGAACGCTTCAACGACTAATCTAACCATCTCAGCAGAAGGAGTACTGATCATTCGTACCTCAGCGAACGCACTAATTTCTGCAGTGTTATGGGGTTGAGACTGCCCCGCACCACTCCTAGTCACCTATAATCGTGTAATACAAAATTTAGTGACCGAAAAACATAGCAAACAACAATCAAGGAACGCACAGGTTCCGCAAACAAGTGGGTTTTTCATTCCTAAGTGGACATTCTTTTTAGTTTCTATCATTTTAGGTGAACGCACATCACATGCACTCCACTCCGCTTAAAAGGAATTCGGCCTCAAATTCGCTAAACAACGGATCGATTCCTAAATCCCAATACCAAATTATAACACCTTGCCAGTACAAATAATATAACATTAGGTCCGGACAGGACCCCGCGCCATACTATACACACTAGCTTGGCATTATAAGGTGATAAACAGATAAAGAACTACAACTACACGAGAGTACATAAAGCGTAAGCGAAAGCATTTGATTTAAAACATCTTTTAGAGCTGTCCACTATCCCAGGAATGAAACAAAAGAGTTATGGCCTTAGGGCCTTACATTTAAACAAATGTACCAAACTCGAAACAAACATACATTGGCACACAGGCCGGCAAAATAAGGAAAGAAGAAAAAGGGAGGTTGGCCTTCAAGGGCCAACACAGCAAAAGGGGCACCACCCGCTACATTCCACTTGGCTCACCAGTACCTGCACCAACATCAAATAAGAGGTAAACGAGGGTCAGCTATGAGCTGACAACAAATTGCGTAACGATCCCCCCCCCCCCGGCCATCTAGCCGACTCAGGGGCATGTCACCGCTACACAGGGTGAGGTTTCAAGCACAATCAATCTTCTAGGTTGAGCATCAAAGTAAAGGGGACCTAGGTATGCACATAATGTTGGTTGGGTTCACCCGGATGATTCCCACAACCGCCTAGCAACCGCATAAGGCTAACAAACATCAATCCACAAACACTCCTCCCTAAGAAAATTACCTTAGGTGGGCAAACTAGAGCTTCTGGCCTGTCTAGGTAAACACCTTCTACGAACTCTCCCATGATCACGCAGCTTTACAAGAGTTAAACTACATCCTACCATTCTACATGGAAACAAGTTTGGTTCTGCCATTGCCCGGGCTCTAACCGTTGTGGTCACTCAGCACGATGCGGGTACAGCTTCTCCTCAGCCCGTAAGGGTTTAACACGTTCAAGTGTTACAATAAAATGATAGCTACGCACCTAATCCCTTCCAGGGGAGCTTATGCTTCGCCCATAAAATAGCTGAATGAGGTACAAGACCGCTCCACTTCAAACCTCATGGTGAAGGTTTGCCTTCCACCACTTTCCAAGCATGGGGCTTTCGTTAGGCTCTCTGAAAGACATCTAATGCACAAGTCCAGCAATGCAATGACAAATCTCACGGAGTCATTCTCTGACACACATTCTAGGCTTAACCTAAATGCAACATCAGAATTCAAGCATCACCAATCCGGGCTCACGGACACGAATAGGCTTCACACACAATGCCTAAATCCGCACGTCTATCGGATTTATACATGCAATAATGCCGGGGATGGACACAATCAACCCGGAGTTCTGAAGAACTTAAGGAAATCCTAAACTTCACCCATTTGGTGAAAGGGATACCTTATGCAAGCATAGAAAAAGGAATGAGAGGACAAACACACGTCCTAGGACTGGGAGGAAAGATCGTTACCCTTGGAGCTTTCTTCGGCGCCATAGATCTGAGATTCAAATTAGATAGGATGAACCGCACTGGGCTGCTCTCTATAGATCTGGAAACATCTCGCGATTCGGAGCTCCGTTAATGGCCGAAAGTGCTTCTTCTACCTCCTTGCCTCTCTTCCTTATCAAGCTTGGGAGAGAGAAAAGACTTAAAGTTATGAGGGGAAATGGTCTTAGGTCAAGACCTAATAATTTCCAGCAACATCTCTCAGTCATTGGATCAAGATCCAAATGATTTGACCGCTCGGATCACCGGTTCAGCATTTTAATACGGAGAAGAACAAAAGGGCGCACGATCAGTGGCGCACTATCAGTGGTCGTGTGAGAAGGATTTCTCCTAATTGTGCGAGAACAACCTGTAGCAGAATGGCAAGCCAAAAATAGCGCACCATCAAAGGCACACGACCAGTGGTCATGCTAGAACAAAGCTTGTGAACGTGTGAACCGCTCTAGTAGGAAAATGGGCAATGCGCATGACTAGTGGTCGTTCGCCTGATCGTGCGCGAACAATTACGCATGACCAGTGGCCTATTGGGCTAAAACCAATGGCCTAACCCCCACTACGAGCGTAGCATTGCCACGCCGCATTAACTCGCAGAACAGTAAAATTTGGGGTGTTACACAAGGTTTTATACCAAGCTCAAGGAGCCTATTTCAACCCATACAAAGCTTTTCTAAGGAAATAAACATAATCATGGTGTTCAGAGTCAACAAAACAAGAGGGATGCTCTACATACACCTCTTCTTTGAGATCACCATTTAGAAAGTTGACTTTACATCCATCTGATAGACTTTGAATCCACAATGGGCTGCATAGGCTAAACATTGTCTGATGTCTTCCAATATTGCATCAGGCACAAAGGTTTGGTCAAAGTCTATGCCCTCCTCTTGTCTATAACCCTTTGTAACTAGCCTAGCCTTGTTCTTTGTAATCACTCCATTTTCATCGAACTTGTTCCTGTATACCCATTTGGTTCCTGTGATATTGTGTCCATGGGGTCTATGAACTAATTTCCACACTCTGCATCTCTTGAGCTGATTTAATTCTTCCTGTAGAATGGATCTGAATTTGCTTCCTCAAATTTCTTGGGTTCAACTTGAGATAGAAAAATTAGATACATGGATTCATTCAAGGCCCTGCTCCTTCTCAGCACTCCTTGAATGGCATCTCCTATGATCTGCTCCTGTAAATGATGCTTGATGTGTCTAGATGCAGCTGGCAGTCTTCTGGGGGTTTCTTCTATGAGTGGTTCTACAGGCTGTGCTTCCTCTGCTGTATCCAATACTATCACAACATCTTCTTCCAAGTTTACTACAACTGAGTGATCTTTGACTTTTACTGAAGTTTCACCTTTTTCTTCAATGGATAGGTCCTTCTTTCTCTCAGCTGTACCTGCATCCACTATAGAACTAGACCAGCCTTTGTGAATAAGGCTCGTCTCATCAAATACAATATGTACAGATTCTTCTACTGCTTGAGTATTAATGTTGTACACCCTATAAGCTTTGTTATAGGAGTTGTAGCGAACAAAAATACCTTCGCTGCTTTTCTCTGCAAACTTGGTTAGCTTTTTTTCCCATTATTAAGGACAACATTTTCTACCAAAGATTCCCAAGTAGGATAGAGTAGGTTTTCTGCTCTTCATAAGCTCATAGGGAGTTTTCTTGTGGCCTTTGATGATGGAGGCTCTATTAATCACATAATAGGCTGTATTTACAGCCCTTGCCTAGACAAATTCTGGTAGAGAGGAGTCACATAGCATTGTCCTATTGGCCTCTATTAAAGTTCTATTTTTCCACTCAGCCACCCCATTTTGTTGAGGAGTCCTGGGTAAGGAAAATTCTTGGGACATACCCAACTCTTGGCAGAATTCTACCATGACCCCTAATTGAAATTCTGCACCATGGTCACTTCTGAATTTGACAATAGTACAACCCATTTCATTCTGAATTTTCATGACAAAACACTTCAAGTTGTCCAAGGTATCTGACTTCTTTTTAAGGAAGAAAACCCAAGTGAACCTTGAATAGTCCTCAACTAATACAAGAGTATAAGCTTTCCCTCCTAAGCTATGAATTGACATATGACCAAATAGATCCAATGAGCAATATGCAGAGGCACCTTGTAGAGTCTTTAAAAGTAATGCCCTTAAAGCTATTCCTAGTTTACTTGCCAAGTTGGCATGCATGATATGGATGTTCTTTAATGCACTTAATGTTGGGTCCATCTCTAACTATGTCTTGACAGAAAAGCTTGCTAATTGTTTTATAGTTAATGTGAGCAAGTATTTTGTGCCATTAAACACAAAGGGTCTTTTTCTCATTAGCTACAAAGCACACTGGCTTAGAAGAGTCTGAATGAAAGAAATTAAGGCAATAAATGTTTCCTCTCCTAGTGCCAATTAAGGTAGCCTCAAAATCCAAGGACTTCTTAACTAAGAACTTATCCTTGTAGAGAATAATTAGAAAACCTAAATCACAAAGTTGACTTATGCTTATGAGATTATGATTCAATCTCTCCACATAAGCTATCTTTATGACGGTGAATAAACCATTGGAAATGTTACCATATCCTCTGGTCACCAACTTTCTGAACCTCCAAATATCACTATTGGTCCACCTTCCACTAGGGTGTAGTCCCTCAAATAGCTCTTTACTCCAATCATATGTCTGGAGAAACACTGTCCAAATACCAAATAGTAGATTGGTTGGCCTTTAGACATACCTGCAAAAGGAATTACTTTACCCAGTTACCCAATTAGATTTGGGTCCTTAGTACCTCTTAGGGAAATAAGCTGGAAAACCAAATTTCTAAGTGGCCTGCATCTTTATTGATCTAGGCACTATTGGATTGAACTAACAGTCCAAAGAAAAGTGTCCAATCTTATCATAGCACCATCACTCATAACTATTGTATGTTCTCCTCTGGCTCAACATCTAGGTGTGATGATAGTGATGGTGGGCAAGAGAGAAGACTGCTGGCCTAATAGTTCTTTGGTGAACCACAAAAATGTGAGTGTGTTGTGGAGCTGGTCTCACAACTTTCTGGTTCACCTTTTTAAGGGAAGGCTTGGCAGGAGCTGCCCTCCCCTTACTTTTGGGTGTTATTCCTGTAGGTCCATGGACAAAGGGACCTTGATTCTTCATTTGAACTTCTTTATGGGGTGCTTTAAAAACACTCAACCCATAGCCTGCTCTTTGGCTTATCGTAGATGGCTTGCTGCCACTGGTAGAGCAGGCATTGGTTAGATGACCATATGCAAAATCCTAATAAAAAGTATAAGATGCCAACAACACCTTCTTTAAGGTCCAAGGGGAGCAAGAATTTCCAGAACATTTGGAACATTTTGTTTCAGAACAGAAGAATCCTTTTCAAGTAGTGCAGGCAGTGTTCAAAGATCTTACCGCTTCGTGGGTCTTGGAAATACTGATTTAATAATTTATCAGGAGAATAATCTAGTGTTAGTGACAATCACTAAGTTAGACCAACTTTGTAAATATATTATCAAAAATATATGATCAATAGAGATATTATTAGAATATTAAATAATTGGACATACAATCGTTATTCATAATGAAAAGGAACATTTACCTCATCTGAAGAACTGGTGGGACAACGTACGGGTCGACATCTGACTTCTAAGGATTGATATAACCTTCTATAGACTTGACCGATGAAAGGCCTGCCCCATGGTAGATTTGTATGAAATAGATTTCAATCTATTGACTCTCATTCCTTTTAAGGAATCTGAAGAGAATTCCGTGTGACTCCCAATCCTGTGTTGTTCACCCGATGTGTAGAAGAACTTCGCTTGCAGGCAAGACTCCATACTACGCAATTCAAATTGAGTAAAGTGTTCGTTTGGAGGTGTGAAGTGCTCATAGTATATGAGATCACTGTTAGGGTAGATTCTACTATTAATGGGGAAATCTCGTGACAAAAAACCCGTAAAATATAGGCCTCGCAGAAGTCAAAGTGTACCGAATGAAAGGGAAAGGAATTCCCTTGACTATGCATCTCGGTAAAAAGCCTAGCTAACCCCCTTCCAGATCCAATCCGCACATATCTTCAGAGAGAATGCCGGCTGCATGGGCTTCTAGAATACAGGATACGACCGGGGCTATAATGTGCGAATGGGCCAAGGGCAGTCATAGAGACCACTTTCTTGAAGAGTCCAGTTGAAGGTCTCGGTATCGAAGGAACTCCTTTCTGCATTGGCAGCGGCTCAGACTCTTTCTCTAGAATATAGAATGAGGTCTCTCGAGCTTTTAAGAAAGGAGAAGTACCAAGAGGTCTTGTTTAAACGCACTTCTAAAATGGGGCTGCAGGGTTACCGAACCGCAGGCTTATCAATCATTATTGAATATGGATATCAATGACTAAAGTCTCTTCCCACAAAACAAAAGCGCTAGACCTCTGGTCCTTGACATTCATCAATAAGGCTGCTTTCCCTGCTAACCCTTCTCGCCAAGGAAAGAAGTCCAATAGCAGCTGATCTGAGCTTTGGGCACTTCTTCCTTTTGTCACCAGCTACCTCTGAGAGTGGTCACGAGCTTCTTGCAATCAGAGCTTTTTCAAGCATTCCCATAGTAAGAAGGTAAACTGAAGCCAATCCATAACAACGACATCCCTACCTTGAATTCAGAGCAAGGAGAGCAGAGCAAAGAATGCGGATGATCTTCCTATTCAGAGTCTAGTTCATTAGGAGCAGTAAAAGCACAAAAGCCTTGATGTTTGATGATCTTCCACACGAGACCTTCCTACTCATTTTCCTTTGGTTTACTTCAGTCAAAGACCCAAAATTCCCCTCTTTAGGTTGAGGCTTCACACATCGACCTTCAATGCTTTCTTACCCATGGATTCTCTCGTGGTCAAACTCCTCGGAAAGGAAAACAGACCCAAACTGCTCCTCAGTATCCTCTGCGCTACTATGCCAGGGAGAAAACCCTGTAGGACTCCTCCAAACTCTTATGCAGACTTTTGCTCGTCGCCTTCTCTTGTTGGCAGCGCTCCCCGGGATTCCAAACATAGCAAACTCTCAACGGTGAATCGGAATGGACGAGTTGTTGCGGGCTAGCAGATGAGTGAGCATAATTCTCCGTGAAAACTCACATTCTTCTCTTTCCTTCAACAAAAGAAGGATAGACGCAAGAAGTCAATTAGGCGAACAAACAACAGCGAAAAGGAGAAGAGTTGAATGTTTCAAGAACAGTTGGCGCTTGCATAGCTAATTGAGAAGGAAGTGGGTTTCATGGAAGATTTTTTATGAAGGTGAAGGATGAGTCTTGGCTTGATTCCCTCTTTCACTAAAGAAGAACAAATCTGTTCTTCGTTCTTTATTCACGAAAGAGAACAATTTCCATTCTTTTGAATTAAAGGGATTCCGCTACTCCTAGTGGAATTTGATACACTATAAAATCAGCATTATATATTATAATTTTATATAGTGTATATATTGAGGTTTTCATTTGTTCTGCTAGAAACCAAATATTATTTGTCTTGGTTGTTAAATAAAAAGACTAATGGTAGAGCATATGATGCAGCTCGAGCAAAACTGATTTATTAATTTATCAGGAGAGGAATTGGTATTTATCCTGATTTTGTTTTCCCATTATCGGGTGGGTTGGGCTTCAGAAGCCATGCCCTTGGTTGTCTCTTCAGTAAATCCTACACCACTTCTATATGGTGCAGAAAAACTATCAATAATTGGCAGGACAGTCTTGGGCTTGGAATAGCGGGCAACTATTCTCTTTTCAACCAATAGCATTTCCTCAAGGCCCTTAATGACCTTGTTCTTCTGTGCTAATTTAGAATTCTTAAGCTTTGTGGCTTCCTTGTATTTACCCACTCCCTTGCTCATAGTAGCCAGCTTTTCAACTGTCTCCTGGAGCTCAGATTGCGTATTTTAAGGAAGCTAACTCCTTAGATTGAACTCGAAGGAGCTTCTTGCTTTTCTTGAAAGCATCACACAAAGCTTCATACTGCTGCATTAGTTCAGACTCATCCTCATGTGGGGATCTTGAGGATGTGCTATTGCAAGAAAAATCACAATCATTCTCATGCATAGAATCAGCCACTGATTCAGAATCATAGCAGACATGGGTGCTCTGATAAGTACCTTCCCAGGAGAGGTGTCCTCATCCTAGATGTCTTCATCTATGGCAAGAGGCCAATGAGTGCTTCCTCCTCAGATTCTGAGGAGCTTGAATCAGAATCACTTAATGTTCTTATTTTCTTTACAATAAATTCTCTTTCAGAATTCTTCTTATGTTTTGGATTTCTCCTGTCTTCAGACCTCCTTGACTGCCTCTTTTTAGAGGGGCAGACAACTATCATGTGCCCAATTTTCTTACAGCAATAGCACATAGTGTTAGCTAAATCATATTTGTTATGTTTAGACTTATACATTTCTTCCCTTGATGGCTTGGATCTGTCATGATGACCATATCTTCAGGAGCTAGAGGAAGATGATATGTGGCTATCTCTTCTCCTGCTAGACATCAGCTTTTAAAATTGTTTAGAGAAGAGTGTCAGTTCCTTGTCTGTGTTGTCTAACTCTGATGTGTTGGCATCAGAGGCCTCACTGCTTTCAGAATCATTCTGAAATATTGGAGTCTTATCTTTAGTTCTCCTGATGCTCTCTGCCTTAAGAGCCACAGACCTTTCTCGGGTGCTTCCCCTTGAACTTTCCTCTTCAACTTTTATTTTGTTGAGTTGAATCTCATGGGACAGAAGCTTTCCATACAGATTTTTGGGCTCCATGATGCCCAAATTTACCATCTCCCTAATGATACATATCTTGATGTCCCAGTCCTTAGTGAGGTATCTAAGGAATTTGTCATTAAGATCCGAATTTCTGAACTCCCTTTCATAGTTTCATAGGCCATTCACAATTTTGAATAACCTCTCATAGTAGTTAGAGATGGATTCATTCATACTTTGCTTTAAGCCCTCATATTCCTAGTTCAGAAGGCACTTCCTATCATCCCTTACCTCCTCTGTCCCCTCCATATAGATAGTCAAAGAGTCCCAAATTTCCTTGGCAGTTTTGCAATGAATAAGATTTTGGAGGGTGGAGTCATCAATTGCACGTACTATAATATTGTGTGCCCAGTTATCAAGGGAAACCAAGACAAGCTCATCCTTACTCATATTAGAGTAATTCCTTGGTACTCTCTAGGTAGGATCTATGGTAGAGGTTATCATGGGTATGTGGGGTCCCTCTTGAAAAGCAACAAAGACCCTAAGATCTACAACCTCCATGAACAACCTGACTCTTTCTTTCCATATTGGGAAGTTTTCTTTAGAGCACACTGGAAGCTTTATAGACCTCATTGTTGGATCTGTAGGCGCCCTTAGAGGGGGGTTGAATAAGGGTTTTAAAATTTCAGAGATTATGAGAGAAAATAATTCTCAGATGCTACCGCCAGCGGTAGTGTTAACGCTCGACGTTAGCAACAGTGAGAATACTTTTATGTTTGAACAATGAGAATCATAGGGTACGACTCAGAGATGAAACAATAAACATATTTTCATTAATCATTAACTGGAGGTAAAAACGATTACAAAATTTTTCCAATAACGCTTGGAAAGAGGCGACCAATGAAAACTCTTTTGGTTTTCTATACCGACCCTTCTCACAAGGACCGGTTGGCTTTAGCCTATCTCTCCCTAGACAAGGCCTCAAGCCGCTCTAGCCCTTCCCACACTAGAAAGGCCTCAAGCACTACCTAGATCTACACCCTCGACCTAGTCGCCAACACAAGGCGAATTTCCCCTAGTCCCCGCAAGGCCCTAGTCTTCGTGTGGCGAGTTCCTCTAACGAACACAAGATATGAAGGTAACAATTTGAAAAACAAAGAACAAGACAAGAACTAACAACTCCCTCAAAGATAAGAACATGATGTCGATGTAGATGTGATCGAATCGGTCTTCAAGTTCTTTTGCATTTACGAACGTTGACGGAGTACTTTGGGCTGCTTCTCATGGCTCTCACGAATGTTCAGAAAATATGATTTTAATTTCTTCAACCGCCAGCAACAATCGGAGGAGGAGCACATCTTTAATTATATTCGGCCTCGGTAGCATTAACGCCCCACGTTAGCCACACAATCAAACACACGCCTTTTGGCAATTTTGGCAACTTCTGAGCGCCAACCGTCAAGATCATTCTAGTGCGTCGCGGTAGTGCATGAATTTCGTCGACCGGCATCTTAATTTCGTCGATCCACTAACGCCCGTGGTAGTTAGTCATTTTCGTCGAACGGGGCTCCGCTTTCGTCGAACGGAATTTCGTTGATCTCAATCTGGTTTGTCGAACGGAATTTCGTCGATCTCAATCTGGTTCGTTGAATGGAATTTCGTCGATCTCAATCTGGTTCGTCGAACGGAATTTTGTCGATCTCAATCTGGTTCGTCGAACGGCATCATTTTCTTCGAACACCATTTTGTATTTCGGACGCTAGCGCCAGCGTTAGTGTTAACTCTCCACGGTAGAGCAGCAGTTCGTCGAACGCAGCATGCAGATCGTCGAGCGCATCATTCCTTCTCAGCGGTTGTTAGCTGCAGCGGTAGGATTAACGTGGCGCGGTAGAGCTTTCAGATCTTCTCAGCTGTTTCGTCTCAGCGGTTTCATCTCAGTTGTTTCGTCTCAACAGTTTCTTCTCAGCGCTTTCGTCTCAGCGGTTTTGTCTCAGCGGTTTCGTTAGTGATAGCGCCAGTGGTAAGGTTAGCGCGGCGCGGTAGCAACAACACACAGCACCATGGAGATTTGAAAGCACAGAATCCTGCATACTATAAACACAAAATAAGTATGATCAAATACAATAGGATTTGTTATTGTCAAACCAAGAGATGCGGAAAGCATGTTCCAACAAACTCCCCATTTTGATAATAACAAATCCCCTTAGAAAGAAATGATACAATTGATAGGAATTTGTGTTTATAATAGAGATAAGCATGAAATTTAAGACATGTGCATATGCTCCCCCTAAATGAATGCTCCCCCTAAGTGAATGCTCCCCCTACAACAAATCTTCCTATGAACTTAACTCCCCAAACATGTAAATTTCTTTCAAATTTAATCTCCCCCTTTTGGTATTATCAAAAGAGGGTGGAGAGGAAGGGCAACGAAAAGTGTGAAATTACTGTGTAGAAAGGGAATGAGCATGATAAAAAGTTTACACACTATGGAAAAATACAATAGATAAGAGTGAAATGAGAATGTGAAGAAAAAAAAGTCATAAAGGAACCACTTGTTGGAAAAAAAAGTATTCATGATAGTGCATACAGGTAGTAATTGAGGTGGAAAGCATGACGAAATATGTTTTAAGTGAACATCTTTATAGGAATTGAGAAGCAAAGTAGATGATGAAGAATTTTAAATGTAACAAAATAGATGTTGTAGCATTTGAAGTACACAAAATAATTGCAGTTTTAACATAGCCATTCACTAGTTTTGAATGGTATGCAATACAGAGTTCTCATGGCGTAGCGGAAAAGAAATGTAAGCATGATATAAGATATCAAGACAAGACAGAAGAATACAATGTACAAAATTTTGAAACCAAGTACACATATACATTGTAATGATCATGCAGGTCTATCTAGTGCATTTACATAAGAATTTAGAGAATACATGCAGATTTGCAAAAGACTCCAATTCTCATGAGTAGAAGGCTTACAAGTGAAAATGATGTGTAGAAAATAGTGTTTTTGATAAAAGTATACATATGAGTTAATCAAAACACATGCCATGTATAATGAAATAAACACAATATTATTGAAGAAGCACTTTTAGAGTTACTTCTACCCACAAGGCTATATAAAATTTTCAATGCACATAGAAGAATAGTACAACTACCAAGGTGCTCTGCACACACAATGCTTATTAAGACTTATCAGGGTGCAAAGTAGTGCTTGGGGAATCATAATTATTATATTGAAGTTTAGTTTTTTTGTGATTCGGTGTACAAGAAGAAGTAGTGTAAAAGAAAAAATGTTTGCAACATGTAAGAGAAGATTAAATTCATATGTAGTTTGTCAAAAAAAGTGTGAGTGAAACAAAATCATAAGCAAATATAAGCCATTTACTCATACATAGAGGCACGCTATGCAAACCTACACATGATTTCTATAATCAATTTCAAAGCACACAGAAGATAATGATCAAGGCCTGATACAAAAACAATGTTATTAAGATACTTGAACGAGAGAATGAAACATTGTATACGAAGCTTGGCAAGATAAACTATATCATCCTTGAAACATAGAAAATCTACATTAGTTTTTATAAATTTTAAGTTATCACAAACAATGAGAAAACAAATAGAAAGCATGTTTTTGATGTTTTAATTGGTTTTTCAATTTTGTAGTTTGTTATGATATATAGAAGAAACAAAGCATGTTTTTGGTGGGATTTTGTTTTGTTTTATATTTTTTATGTTTTTGGAATTTTTAAAAGAAAATAGCTGAAACAAAAAAAAATAAAAATGAAAAAGAGACTGGAAATACAGAAGTATCCACTACCGCCAGCGATACCCAGCTATCGTCGAGCGGTAGTAACAGAACTCGAATTTTGGGGAAAATGTGAAATTTTTCAGAATTTTTCTTTTGATTATATTTGTGCAAATTTGTGACAATGTAGTTCAGCAAAGAAATCAGACATATGTATTCATAAATAATGCGGATTTTGCAAGTTCAAGCTAGAATGTCCAAAACCCCTAGTTCTATTCTAAGTAGATGAAATCGTGAATCAGGTAGAGGCTTGGTAAAGATGTCCGCAAGTTGCGATTCAGTTCCTATGAAGTTTACATGAACGTGTTCCTTTTTGATGTGATCCCGAATGAAGTGGTGTCTCACGTCAATATGTTTAGATCGTGAGTGATGAACGGGGTTGTTTATTAAGTCAATAGCACTTTTGTTGTCACACTTAAGTTCAATATTAGTTAAATGAACACCAAAGTCTTCTAAGGTTTGTATCATCCATAGTGCTTGGGCGCAACAACTTCCTAGTGCAATGTATTCTGCCTCGGTGGTGGAGAGGGCACAGAATTTTGTTTTCTACTTGACCATGCAACTAGAGAAGGACCTAAGAAGTGACATGTACCACTAGTGCTTTTCCTATCTAGTGAACAACCCACATAATCAGAATCTGAATACCCATGCAAGAGAAAAGAATCATTATTTGGATACCAAAGTCCTAATTTAGATGTGCCTATTAGATAACGAAAAATTTGTTTCACCGCTTTTAAATGAGATTCTTTTGGATTTGCTTGAAATCTAGCGCATAATCATACGACAAATATAATATCGGGTCTAAATGCACTAAGGTATAGTAGGGATCCAATCATACCTCTATATAAAGTTTGATCAATTGAACTTCCGGCTTCATCTTTTCCTAATTTTAGTGATGCGCTCATTAGAGTACTAGCTTGTTTTAAGTTTTCAAAGCCAAAGCGTTGTAGCATATCATGGACATATTTGGATTGACCTATAAAAATTCCATCATTTCCTTGGGTTATTTGAAATCTTAAAAAATATGTTAGTTCACCCACTAGACTCATTTCAAATTCATTTTGCATCACTAGAATAACTTCCTTACACAACTCTTCATTAGTGGCTCCAAAAATAATATCGTCAATGTATATTGGTAAAATAATCAAATCATTATCACAGTGCTTAATGAAAAGCGTGTTATCGGCACTACCCATTTTGTAACCATGCGTTAATAAAAAAAGATGTTAAGCGTTCATACCAAGCACGGGGCGCTTATTTTAGACCAAAAAGTGTTTTTTCTAATCTATATACATGATTTGGAAATTTTTCATCAATAAATCTGGGGGGTTGTTCGACATAGACTTCTTCTTTAATTATCCCGTTTAAGAAAGCACTTTTAACATCCATTTGAAATAATTTAAATTTATGATGAGTCCCAAATATATACACATTTATGGACTCATCTGGGCCGATTTTCTAGTCTATGCACTACACTTTAGGCATGTTTTTGCTCATACTTGTTATTCCATGCTATGTGCACCTTTAGGCCCGTTTTGGTGTTATTTCTTGTTTATTTGCATTATTAGTTTTCATGCAGGGTTACGTGTCACTTTCAGTGGTTTGATTAGTGTTGTATGCTGAAGCAGGAGTCGTGCAGGTGTTCCCGGTACAAATCTGTACAGGAACACTACACACGATCACTGGTTTTATTGCGCACGACCACTGGTCGTGCGCCACTGATCGTATGCACTTAACCCATGACAGCTGAGTTCTGTCTCCCCTTATCGCACGACCACCTACGATAACGCGCACGACCACTGGTCGTGCGCCACTGGTCGTGCAAACATTGTATTTTATAATTTTCTTCCCCTGCAGGCTCCGTCCAGGCAGGCGCACGATCACAGGATGATAGTATGCACGACCACTGGTCGTGCGCCAACGATCGTGCGCACTATTTATTCTAGCGCCTATAAAGTGCCCTGCTCGCGATTTAGGTTAGGATCCTCGCCATTTTTCCGCCCAGCTCCGTCGTTTTCTCCCCTTCCGCGCCCCTCCATCGCCGCCCACCATATGGAGGTGCTCCGGGCTTGTTCTTCACGCCAATCTTGAGCCGGAGCTTCCTCTCGGCCTCCTCCTTCATCCTAGTGCTCCAAGGGAAGACCTAGCCGCCATTACCATCAAGCAAGAGGAAGTTTGCAACCTCTACCGGATCGTGAAACGAAGAAGACGGGCTCATTGGAGAGTAGTGACAGCTTTCTCTACCCCGGACGTAGTTGCGGACCGAGCTTGGACGCGGATTGACAACCCGGCGATTCCAACCGTGAATCTACAACAAGGCTTCGGATTCGGTCGATTTCTTGCCTTATTCTTCTCTTATTGATGTGTATGTAGTTAGATCTATGTATTATGATGAAGTTGCACTTAAAACTAGTTTGTATTTCTATATATTTCATGTCTATGTGAAATGTTTGTTGTTTGAGTTGCTTGAGGTGCGCCCCATTCCATCCTCCATCCCGCCGTCACGTTCGTCGCCGCACTAGCAATTGCTAGTGGCGTGCTTGTTGAAGAGGTGCTTACGAACCTCACTCTGATAGCCTACTCGTCCATCTGCCCTTGCGATGCAGCGCGCTCAAGGCCCGCCTAGTCTCCATTCCGCCAAGTGAAGCATTACATAGCGGCATTGCATAGGAGTAGTCATAGCATTTTCTCTTTATTTTCCACAATCCAAAATCCCCGTTTCCGCATCCATCCGCTCGAAAGGACTTCAATCTCAAGTCCTTCCTCGATAATAAACTCCACCTAACTGTGTTCCTTTGAGATTCGATACTCGGGGATTACTCCTCATTTTATATTACTTGAACGATCGGTACACTGCCGTTTCGTGTCGCAGTCGAGCTACCGCCTATAGCGGTGTGTGAGATTTGCGCCATCAATTTATTATAACTCGCAAATGCTAGAAAAATTCTAATTGATTCAAGGTGAGCAACGGGTGCAAATGTTTCATCAAAATCTACCCCCTCGATTTGAGAATAACCTTGTGCTACCAATCGAGCTTTGATCCTAGTTATTCTAGACTCTCTATCTAATTTATTTTTAAGTATCCATTTGACACCGATAACCGGGTGATTAGATGGTCTTTCAACTAATTTCCAAACCCTATTGCGTTCAAATTGGTTCAATTCGTCATTCATAGCTATAAACCAAAATTCATCATTCAAAGCGGTGGAAACATTTTTTTGGTTCTATTTCAGAAACAAAGCATAAGTTTGAAAAAGATTCATTAAAAGAAGAACGTGTACTTACCCCTCTTGATGGTTCTCCAATGATAAGCTCCTTTGGATGATCTTTTGTAAATCGAAGCTCACTTGGAGGCACGAACTCCTCTTGCACCGTCTCTACTTCTTTTTCTTCTCCAAGTGGATCGTCATCATCATGCTCCAATGGTGATAGAGGTTCATTTTCATTTCCTGCACATGTAGAATCTACACAAGGCACAAATTCATCAAACTTCACATGAATAGACACTTCAACCTTTTTAGATTTTTTATTATATACTCTATATGCTTTGCTAGTGGAAGAGTAACCAACAAAAATACCCTCATCACATTTTTCATCAAATTTAGCTAATGCGTCCTTAGTGTTTAAGATAAAACATTTACAACCAAAGACATGAAAATACGATACATTAGGTTTCTTTTGAAAGTACAATTCATAAGGAGTTAATTTCAAAATTGGGCGAAGCATAACACGATTTATGACATAACATGATGTATTTATGGCTTCGGCCCAAAAATATTTAGGCAACCCATACTCGGATAGCATAGTGCGTGCAAGTTCCTGAAGGGTTCTATTTTTCCTCTCCACCACACCATTTTGTTGGGAGTGCGTGGAGCGGAAAATTCGTGCTTAATACCTAGATTATTACAGAATGCGGTGAAGCTATCGTTTTCAAAGTCCCCTCCATGATGTGATCGTATACACTTGATTTTTAGATCTAATTCATTTTGAATACGATTGCACAGTTTTGTAAATTCTGTAAACGCATCGGATTTGGAGGTAAGAAATAAAGTCCACGTAAATTTAGAAAAGTCATAAATTAAAACAAAAGTGTTTTTTTTACCACCAAGACTACACGTGCTAATGGGTCCAAAAAGATCCATGTGAATTACTTGTGAGGGTCTTGAGGTGGATATTTTTTTTTTACTTTTAAACGATGTTTTTGAAAATTTTCCTTTTTGGCATGGCGAGCATAAGGAAGATAGATTTGCATTTATTGTAGACAAACCTTTAATGAGTTTATTCTTTGACAGTTTTAAGATTAGGTTTATGCTAGCGTGACCGAGACGCCTATGCCATAATTCAAGTTCTTCATTTTTTGATATAAGACATTTGAGTGACGTATTTGTTAGATCATGAAAGGCAATTAGATACACATTGTGAATTCGTGGTGCAGTGAGTACAATACTATTGGTTTTAGGATCAATAATCTTACATAAATCAGTAGAAGACTCAAATAAGACATTTAGGCCTTTATCACACAGCTGACTAATAAAAATCAAGTTATTACTACACCATATCATGCATATCGTAGCGCTCAAAAACCGCCACTGTATATGTAAAAAACGCTACTGTAGGGCTACGGTAGCGGTTGCGCGTCTGTTGCATCTGTCGTCGTGGTCGTAGGGTATGGTAGCGGTTACACAATGTGTTGTGGCGTCCTTGAAACCGCTACCATAGGTGCATCTATTGTAGCATTTATGGTTTTCAATGGTAGCGGTTATTGAGCGCTACCATTCTACAACAACGACTATAATACTCCATCGCAAGACGTTTATTCCTGTATTTGACAACATTTATAGAGATAATATGAGACAATAATAGAGATAAAAAATAAACATATGAGATAATAATAGAGATAATATCTATTTTGTAAAAGAATTCAAATAATTATTTTTATTAATAGTAAAAAGAAGGTGGGAGATAGCCCAAACCCTTCAATACAATCAATATATAGATCACTTAATTATCTTTATTAAACTCAATACATCAAAAACATATATAATTAATAAATAATCTGCTCATGAAATTATTCTCTTTCTTCTTCACGGGCTCATCCTTCTTGCCTTCTTCCTTCTTCGAAGCCTCCTTTGGTCCCTCATTCTCTCATACCTAAAACAAAATAAAGGACGTATAAATTAGAAGCAAGAAACCTAAAACAAAATAAAAATAGTTTTTATCATTGATCCCACTAAATTTACCGGAGGATACAGGGGAGGTTGAATGTTGGTCGGCTAGGCTTTTGTTAAAGGAAGCGGCTTTGGCTCTAAATGCGTGAAGATGTAGATATACATCCACACATACTAACATGAAAACAAACAATCTTTAGTACATCAACAGTCATCCATATGCTTAAGATATGGTCATAATAATCACAAAGACATTTTTCTACCAAAACACAGAAGCACACTTGCAATATCAAACAGAAAGAAAACAATAAAGAAGAAATCAATGATTGAAATAACCAATTTGATTAAAAAAATGACAGGTATATACCTTCTCGATGGTAGTATACATATACCAAATTCCTGTTTATAAATATAAGATTTTCCATCCATCCCTATGTAGACACAAATAAGATGGTCCTTCTCCTGCTCAAGAATTATATAAAATGACTCAAATAAGCAACAATATGCATGGCTGCAGTTTTATATGGTACCACTTAAGCAACCCAATGTACATGTCAACAATGGCGGATCCAGGAGCATTTTCCTGTGTGGGCGCTGACTAAAATAATAACAAAAAAATAATCATACATCATAAAATTGTTTTAAAGATATCATTTATTGCAAAGCACCATAAACAATTAAACATACATATTTTATTTAGCATTGAATCTCCAGTTTAGCTCTAACTAAGCTGACACCTATGTTATGACAATTTGATATCCAAAGAATGAAGTCTAACATCTTCAAAAAGTAAACTACAAGTGAATTTAACATTGATGTTCCATGTTCAACAGGTCAACCCCACACAGTTTGTTGTTATTTGGTAGCATGTATTTAGACTATGATATTGTTGACAAACTCAAATCATGTGTGCTTAAGTCATGGAGGAAGTGGGAGGTTAATTGCAAGAAACGTGAGCCATGAAGATAGTGGCCTGAAAGAGGTGGATTCCTACATGATGTAATAGTTTTTTTACAGCCCATGGGACAGGAAAAAAGTTTGATTTTCCAAATCCTCATTTAGAAGCCGTGAGTCTCAAACCGAAGGCATCTTCATTTAGGCACAGATTGGCATGTCATTTTAGAATGATATTAAACAGATTAGGTGGCATGATCAACACATTTCTTATTAAAGTGCATTATGTTAATTAAATAAACAAATGAACATCAAGCTTAAACACCAACCAAAATCATTCATGCTGAACTCATTCATGCAAACCCAAAAGAAATTTTCCTTGAAGAAACTCATTTAGGCATTTCTACAAACACCAAGACTGCATATTGTGTCATTATGTGTGGAATTTCAATTGACAGCTAATGTATTCAAATTTAAGTACAAAAAATCAAAGAGAAGAAGGGGGGATGCCAGCTTATGGATTCAATGTCGTTGTTAGTATAAGCAGGAGGATGCTTCACTGAAGGGGGTTCGCACATGGATTCTTCCAGCACTGTTGTTGGAGTGGAGGAGGGTGAGGATGCTTCACTGATTTGTTGGTCGACATCTAAAAGGAGTATGGTTGAATGAGCGTGAATGGCTTTCGTCGATCACATCGATCAGCGGAGTAGTCACTTTCATCAAGCCGAGTGAGGAGCGCAGAAGTTGGATTCTGGCATTCGTCAAGCACAGCAATGAGCGAGCGGAGGAGTCTCATTCCAGCAATCATCGAGCTCAGCGAAGAGTGGAGAAGCGGGAACACTAACTTAGCAAAAACAGAGTCAGCGGGAACCCTAATGATACGTCGCCGTAGTCGATGGCGGCGGGGGTGACTTTCGACGATGGGGAAGAGCAGGAGGCGATGCGGTATCATGGAGGGCTTTCTTCTCTGGCGGATTGAGCTCCTCCTCCTCCTCTGCCATTTTTCGGGAGGATTTTGGAGGCACGGGGTGCAAATGATGAAAGCGAGGTTGCGGGGCGGGATTTAGGAAGCACATGGTGGGGGTTCTCTTTATTTTATGAAACACCTTAGCATCCAATGATGTAAATTGAGTGGAGATGAAATCCAACATCCAAAAATAAAAGTTTGGTATATTTAGATTTTTCTCCACCAAGCTATATAAATTGAGTGCATATGGTCCTCGTTTGCTCCTCCAAGCTATATATGGAGTTTTCCTTTCATTAAAATCATTAAACTAAACCCAAATTAAAACATTAAAATTAAACTAAAATTAAAAACCAAGAAACTAATTTAATGTAAACATTAAATTAAACAAAGTGGCCGCCCATTGGCGTGCGCGGGGTTCGTGGTAGCGGATATCTTCAATAACTTGAATGTTGCGGCGACGTGGCCGCGAGCGGAGGTTGCAGCGGCGAACATCATCATGCACGGGCGGGTCGGCGCCATTAGCGTTTCTTGGGGTGTATTTGCTAGGGTTTTGAAAGTAGCGGGTTAGTTATTTGTTTTGGCGATGCACGGGGTGATAGCTTGATGCATGAAATTGGTAGCATTTATTTATCTACAGTTGCGGTTATAAACGCTACCATAAATATCTTTTGGTAGCATTTACTTAACCGCTATAAATTAAGTGTTACCGTATGCATGATATGGTGTATTGTATGTTTCAAACCTTCTACATATAAAACATTAGTTAGAGAGAGAATTGTTACCCACAGAACCGGTGCCTAAAATCCTTCCCTTTCCATTGTCCCCAAATGTCACCATTCCTCCTTTCTTCTTAGGGAGACTAAGGTATTTTGCTTTATCACCCATCAACTGCTTGGAGCAACCTGAGTCCAAGTACCACATGTCTTCCTTCTCCTTAGCCTTCCAGCATACCTAACAAGAAGATGAGAGTAAAGATCCGGATACCCAAGTGGTTCCTCCCATAGAATAGGTGGAAACCTTAGGCACCCAGATTTGCTTGATAGTACATCGACCCTTCATCCTGCAAGAGTCCAGGATATGCCCGAAGTGATGGCACTTGGCACATAACACAAAAGCGGTTGAGACCTTTTTCAGTTTTTTTTGTGGACTCTTGCTGGAGGATGGGGAATCCGTAAAATAATTTCCAGATTTTTGATTATTCCATGAATTAATAGTTCTGTTACTAACGCCAGCGTTAGCAGTTAACGTCGGGGGATAGTCAGCAGAAACAAAACCAAGATCAGTTTTTGCACTACCATGCCTATGGTTGGCCAAGATCATATCAAGACTTTTCTGGCCAACACCAAATTTTTCTATGGCTAAGTTGAGGTCATGGATTTTGGCTTTTAAAGCAAAATTTTCACTAACTAAATTTCCACATCTATTTGTAAAAAAATTCTTTTCATTTTCAACATTAGAAAGAGAGTGTTTTAAATTTCTTTCTAAGTCTCTCTTTTGTTTCGTGAGTGATTCGATATTTGAGAGAGCATTAGAAAGATCAATTTCGAGTTTGCTAGTCCTTGCCAAAAGATCATCATTCTTTAGGCAAGACTCCTCTCATTTCCCAAAGCAAAAACTTCCTTATTTAGTTTTTGATTTTGTTTCAAAAGAATTTTATTTTCAGTTTTAAGTAGATCATGATCTTGTAAAGTTTTGCCAAAAGATTTGCAAGTTCTTAAATATTCCGAATAAAGATCATCATAGTTAGAGGGGATTACCTCAGTGTCGCTTTGGACACTGCACTCGTTGTCAGTTGATTCATTGCTTTTCCCCATGAGGCACAAGTTTGCCTCATCAGCATCGCTTGTGCTTGATATACTCAAGCATCCAGAGGAAGAGTCATCCAATGTTGCAGCTTTTAGGACTTTCTTCTTCTCCTTTCCTTTAGCCCTTTTTTCTTTGCGCTCCTTCAAGTATTTTGGGCATTGACTTCTAATATGCCCGGTCTTCCTACAGTGGAAGCACTCAAGAGGTGGCCGCTCTTCGTCGTCGTCACTAGACTTCTCCTTCTTCTGTCTTTTGGATGAGGAGCCTTTGCGGAAAAATTTCCGGAAGGTGTTTCTCCTTTCTGGATTTTTCATGAATTTAGTGAACTTCTTCACAAATAAACTCTCCTCATCGTCATCTTCTTTTCTTGACTTCAGTGCCAAGGCTTTCTTCTTCGGCTCCTTGTTGTACTCCTCTTCTTGAATCTTGAGTTCTACCTCATGGGTTTTGAGGTTCCCAATGAGGCTCTCAATTTGGAGCCGCCTAAGATTGAACTTTGGTGGGAGTGATCGAAGAAGCTTTCTCACCAAGTCGTCATTTGAAAACATTTTTCCAAGAATTTTAGAGGCATTGACAATCTTGGTGAAACGAGTGTACATGGAATCGACATCCTCATTCGGATCCATCTTGAACCTCTCGAATTCAGATTCCAGTTGAAATAGCTTTGAGTCTTTGACCTGCGAGGTACCTTCATGCGTTATTTCTAATAAGTTCGAAATATCATAAGCAGATTCACATGCACTGACTCTATTAAATTCAGTCCTATAAGATCACAAAACAAAGCATTCATCGCTTTCGCATTATTTTTACACCTAGTCTTATCTCCATCGTCCCATTTATCCCTATGTTTTTCAATGGTTACTTCTCCAACAATGTATGTAGGAGAAGTGTATGGAGTTTCAACACATGCCCATACATCAAGATCTAGGTTTATCAGAAAACAACGCATACGCGTTCTCTAGTAATTATAATCAGTTCCAGTAAACATTGGAGGTCTACTTATTCCCTGCCCCTTATGGAAAGCGAGATCACGGAGCGCCATTATTCCCGGTTGTTAGACCGAATTGGAATAACCTCTCTTTGATACCACTTGTTGGATCTGTAGGCGCCCTTAGAGAGGGGTGGGTGAATAAGAGTTTTAAAATTTCAAAGATTATGAGAGAAAATAATTCTCAGATACTACCGCCAGTTGTAGTGTTAACGCTCGGCGTTAGCAACAGTGAGAATACTTTTACGTTTGAACAATGAGAATCACAGGGTACGACTCAGAGATGAAAAATAAACATATTTTCATTAATCATTAACTGGAGGTAAAAACGATTACAAAAATTTTCCAATAACGCTTGGAAAGAGGCGACCAATGAAAACTCTTTTGGTTTTCTATACCGACCCTTCTCCCAAGGGCCAGTTGGCTTTAGCCTATCTCTCCCAAGACAAGGCCTCAAGCCGCTCTAGCCCTTCCCTCACTGGAAAAGCCTCAAACACTCCCTAGATCTACACCCTCGACCTAGTCGCCAACACGAGGCAAATTTCCCCTAGTCCCCGCAAGGCCCTAGTCGCCGTGTGGCGAGTTCCTCTAACGAACACAAGATATGAAGGTAACAATTTGAAAAACTAAGAACAAGACAAGAACTAATAACTCCCTCAAAGAGAAGAACTTGATGTTGATGTAGATGAAATCGAATCGGTCTTCAAGTTCTTTTGCATTCACGAACGTTGACGGAGTACTTTGGGCTGCTTCTCAAGGCTCTCACGAATGTTCAGAAAATATGAATTTAATTTCATCAACCGCCAGCAACAATCGGAGGAGGCGCACATCGTTAATTACATTTGGCCGCGGTAGCATTAACGCCCCGCGTTAGACACACGATCAAACACACGCCTTGTGGCAGTTTTGGTAACTTCTGAGCGCCAACCGTCGAGATCATGCTAGTGCGCCGCGGTAGTGCATGAATTTCATCGACCGGCATCTTAATTTGGCGATCCATTAACGGCCGTGGTAGTTAGTCATTTTCGTCGAACGGGGCTCCGCTTTCATCGAACGGAATTTCGTCGATCTCAATCTGGTTCATCGAACGGCATCATTTTCTTCGAACACCATTTTGTCTTTCGGACGCTAGCGCCAGCGTTAGTGCTAACGCTCCGCGGTAGAGCAGCAGTTCGTCAAACGCAGCATGCAGTTCGTCGAGCGCAGGATTCCTTCTCAGCGGTTGTTAGCGCCAGCGGTAGGATTAACGCGGAGCGGTAGAGCTTTCAGATCTTCTCAGTGGTTTCATCTCAGCGGTTTCGTCTCAGCGGTTTCGTCTCAGCTGTTTCGTCTCAGCGGTTTCGTCTCAGCGGTTTCGTCTCAGCGGTTTTGTCTCAGCGGTTTCGTTAGTGCTAGCGCCAGTGGTAAGGTTAGCGCGGCGCGGTAGCAACAACACACATCACCATGGAGATTTGAAAGCACAGAATCCTGCATACTATAAACACAAAACAAGTATGATCAAATACAATAGGATTTGTTATTGTCAAACCAAGAGATGCGGAAATCTTGTTCCAACACTCATCTCTCTATACTAATCACCTCCTGCCATGGAGAATTGTTCCAAGGATATAGATCTGAGTATTAAGTCACTTTTTGATCAACCTCACTCTGATACCACTTGTTGTTTATGGAACTATCACCTAGAGGGGGGTGGGGGAGATAGGTGATGAGACTATTTTTAAACTTAAACATGTAGCAATTAAAAAGAACCACAAAATAGAACACAACCACAAAATTCAGTACACATAGGTACCGAATTTATAGTGGTTCCCCAAAGATTGGTACATCCACTTTCCCTCAAGACCTATCTAGCAAGCAGCTAGCTTAGGCAAACTCCTCCAATTTTTTAGATCTCCTTCACAGATCCTACAACTCAGGCACAACAGGCCCTATAACTCAAATCCACTTAGGATCCTACCTCAGGTTCCTGGAGTCTTACAGCTCATGCCTAACATGCCCAATAACTCAGATCTACAATAGATCTTACCTCAGGTTACACAAAAGCCTACAACTCAGACTCAAAAGAGGCATACAGTTATTATAAAGAATTTACTATACATAAGAGCACTCCACAATGTCAAGGATAGAAATAGCCTGAAGAGTCTTTTGAGGCCTGAAGAAGACTGCATTTGGATCTGAAGAGAAGGCTTTGAAGGACTTGAAAATGATGCTCAATAACTTCTCTTTGGTCCTCTTCTTCAATCTGGAATAATACTTATCAGTCGATGATGCATGACCGAACCTTGGAGAACTGAGATTACAAGAAGTTTGTTCTCTTGAATGTTTCTTCAGCCGTACTGATGGCCACTACTTTCTTTCGATTCATTAGAGTTTTGTGTTGATTAGGGCAACCAACTTATCATTTTATATAACAAGGATATCTAACAGTCTATTCCGAGGTCTCTTGATGTCAGAAGCTCATTACTTAATGACATCTGCTATTTGGTCTCTTAGGCGGCGACATTAAATGCAGACAACGTGTTTTGAAAAATCTTAGTCTATTTTGATGATATGAATGATATCTCGATGACAAAACTTGCCATTTCAGCGAACCATCTTGGACTTAGACAACTCTTTAATTACTATGAAATCTTCACTTGAAGTATCTCAACGATATATGACATAGATGTATCTTATTGAGTCCTTTCAACGGTATCGTTGTGTATACCTTGTTGACACAATGATATATGCCTTAATAGACTTTCTTGAGTTCTCACAACAATATCATTGTGTTTACCTTGTTGACATGCCGATATATGTCTTGACATACTTTTGTTAAGACCTCACAATGATATCATCGCGTGTACCATGTTGACACGACGATATCATTATGATCCTCTTATTGTCACGACGATTCTTGACTGACTTCTTCTGCTACCTTTTGCTAGTAAAAGAGACGATATCATCTTGTGAATGTTATATACACGATAATATTTATCTTAGTATGAATTTTACTTCTGACTCTTGAAGTATCTCTGCAAAGCAATCTTTTCAACGATAGCCATATTTAGTTTCAACGATATGTCCAGTCCTTCTCTACAATTTTGGACTTAGAGAGATTTGAGAAGCACTAGACATACTAACTATACACTGCATTCATAAATAAGATTGAACATCAAATACACAGTGCTTTTATCATTGACCTGAGCACTTCTTCAAATCAAGAACATTGTTGGACACTATTCCGAACAGAGTAATCTTTAGAGACGTGACGTGAGATGGAAATCTTTAATATGTGTTTTATGGTGGGTTTGATTTGTGAACAATAAAAAGAAAAATTAAATTAACTATGTGGGTCGCCGGCACCGCTTCGCTCCTCCGCGGGTAACCTCCTCCACTTCACACCTCCACGGGTCACCTTCCTCCACTTTGCACCTCCGCGGGTCACCTTCCTCTGCTTCGCTCGTTGCACCTTGCAAAAGCAAAGACCAACCTCTCGCTCTTACCGGCTCATTTCTAGCTCACAACAACACATCTCGGTACTTGCTCAATCACAATCACAAGTAAATAACAGCAAAACCACGAAAGGTAGGCCACAATAGGTCTATGGGATGAACCCTAGCTGTTGGAGTGAAAAACACGTGAAAACGGTGCCCCAAAATGACCTCGTTGAAAGAAATTGTGAAATACAATAATTATAGGACGTGCATAATTTTAAACACACACGATTAAGTACATGACCAGTGGTCCTGTGAGAAGGAAATGTCACTAAACCTACGTGAAGGAAAGAGGATTGGCAGGAAAATTTTGGCATCTAGAACGAAAATAATGAACTCACATGACTAGTGGTCGTGAGAGAAGGAAATCCAGTACTCATGCGACTATCTATGTGAAATATAGGGAGTTCTCAGGAAAATTTTGTGCAAATGTCTGTGCAATTATGCACAGAGGAGTGCACAGATCGTGCGAGAATAAAAATGCACGACCAATGGCTTCCTTAATTAAATAGGGCCCAAAATCCCAAAGGAAGCTACACGAGGCCTGTACCTATATAGAATACTCTAGGACACACTTCTGTATAGACATCCACATAGCCATAAACCAATATATGAACAAGAAAATGAAATGGGAGGGAGAGGATGTCTCCCTCCTGCATGGAATAAATGAAAACAAAGTCTAGAAAGCTAAAACTCGCTCATATGACACAAGAAATAAAATTAAAAGATTTTGTGCTATAACCAAAAGAAAGATGAGCGAAATCAAATGAAAAGTAAGCTAATCAAGATCCTAGAACACTATATAAAGTATGTTCATCATATACCCCCATAATTGAATGTTTTTTAGTCCCGAGCAAACCACTCACCATGGGAAAATGAAATCTAATAAATTGAATAAAGGATGAACACGGGGAGTGAACAGAGAAGTTTCTTGCCTACGTATACAAAAATTATGTAGAAAGAGATTCTAAGCATACAAAGGAAATTATGAGTTTGTAACTGTTTATCAGACTTATAATAACTACTTTTAAAAAGAAGCTGAGGTATGTCCAAAAATTTTTGTGTAAGGAGAAAATAAAGAGACCACTCAGATCAACATTACTCAAATTATGACTTCGGGGTAGCCTCTAAAGAAATCAATCAATGTCAATGGCCATAGGCTTTCCCAGTCACACCCTCTCAACGACACTGGTGAGAATATAAAAGCATGAATCAATAGGACTTAAAATGGGATAAAACATTAAGGCTTGGGTTGAAGGTGCGACATATCAAATGATAAACATGAAGGCTAAAACACGCTTAAACCAAGATGTGAGCTCGCATAAATAATAGGTATCCAAAGATAAAGATTTAATATGTGACACCCCAAGACTTAGAGGATTGCACATTAGGTCACATAAGCATAGCCAAACACCAACTAACATAATCTGATTTTTTCTATGTTCTCCTTTTATTTGTTTTTCTTTTCTTTTCTTCCTTTGCTCTTTTATTTGTTTTTCATTATTCAAAAAATAAGCACATCAACCATAAAATTCACAATATTTATTTCCAGCATCCATCACAATGAAATGCATCACTAACATATCATCATAATAGGAAAGAATTGAGCTCAGTTCCATGTGTGAAAATGGGGAGGCTTTATAACTTTGGTGAGAAGATAGTGGGGGTGAATCCAAATGGGTAAGTGCAGGCTCAATGGTTAGTTCAAGCATAGAGTGTTTAGAATTCAGATACAAAGACTCAAATGCGCCAAGGAAAGGCCTAAGTCATTTTCATGCTACAAGATCAACATATGCCAATGCTTCGAGGATCGCTAGGGCCAAGTTCAAATTGAGTAATATAACTCTAGCGATGGATTTCATACACACTAATTTATGGACAATACCGGCTTCTAGGGGTGTGCAAAAATAACTAAAGAATCAAGAACTAGGTCGAAACTGACCTGGAATGAGCGATTCAGGTGATTCACTAGTTAAGGGAACCAATTATTGAAACTACACCTACGAATTTCTAGAGTTATCAAAATAAATTTTGATTTAATTAAATTATTATTTAGTGTGATTCACTAGTTTGCGAGTACTTTTGTAAGGATTGAATTTATATGCAACTATATATATTTGAATAATTTCTTTAAGATGAAATATTTTATTTTATAAAAAAAAATTAATCATTAGGAATGCATACATGTATAAGGGTATATTATAAAAATTATGAAGCTGAGTAGAACTGAGAACCGAACCGGAACCAACAGAGCTTTGCGGTTCAGATATGATTCTATATCTTGGGTACATGGATCGGTTCTAGTTCCCAAAAGTCAGAACCCAACCTACATGGGTTGGTTCTTTGTTTTGGGTGCAAATGATCCGAACCAACCCGAGTTGCTCCCCTACTAGCTTCGATTTAAAAGTTCCATCAACCATTTTTACACGCTAAGAAAAATGTGAATATAAAGTATGCAAAGAACCTAATCCTAAACTAACTCCTGCCTGATACGTGTTCCATCAACTAGAAGCACTGCATGAATCTACCATTGACTCCCTAATTAAAACTCTATAATAACATTAAGCTTCCTAACTCCATGAAGTGATGTGGAGGAAACATAGAACCTACAAACTGACAAGTGCATGTGTGTGTGGGGGTGTCAGTGAGTGCATGAAAAGAAAATGGCAATTATAAGGATGGCAAAATAAAAGAAGTAAATCACACATATGCGTGAAATGCACGTGGGTGATGACAAACTCCCTCCCCCAGACTTGAATGACATGATGAATGTAGTGCATGTGCATGTAATTGAAACTTGAAATTAAAATTGAAGAAAAACATCGTTACCCAACCAGTAGATGTGTGCCAAGCAATCCATAATAGAATAAGTGCAGCAAGCTCCCATAAAAACTTTGCCACCAGTAAGGAGAAAATCCTACATGGGATTAGCTTCTAAAAAAACAAACAAAACAAGAATGAACAATATAAATGTTTATATAAAGCATATCTGGGTTGTCTCCTAGTAGCGCTTTTGCTTAACATCCTTAAGATGAACCAAATACCTGTATTATATAGTTTTATAAAGTATCTAAATGCACAAAATAAAAGAACAATTGTCCAAAAAGAAATCCTAAATATTACTTTATCAAATTAATTAAAATAATCAACTATAAGCTGATTTGAAACAGGAACTGAAAACAGAGGTGAACGGTCCGGAGACCAAATAATAGGGGTGAATATGGGTAGTGCTAATCCTCCACCTACAAATGCCCTCTTTTTTGATCTCTTTATCTCCTTCAGCATTATATCATCATAAAAGAATCTCTTGCCTCCTTGCAACCTATCCATCAGGGGAAGCATAAGCAGTGAACATGTAGTGGAATGTGCGATATGTTCAATCACAACATGCTATCCTTGCCAAGGTGGAGTAATATCATTACCCATAAGTGGGTCATCAACAAGAAACTCCTGCAAGGGAATAATAGAAATAACGTTCAATGTATCAGGAATGGGAGTAGGAAGAATTAATGCAGCAATGTCAGGATTAAGAGAAAGGTGTTTAGGAAATAAAATGGATGAAGTACTAAACGAATCAAATGAGGTAGGAGTGACCCTGGTTTCACTACCATCATGTTTCACATTTGGATCATTGTCAGCAATAATGACATCGCTACAGGGAAAAAATGAGCAGAAAGGAATTTCAGTGTTGAGTTGGACTTTCTTCTCCAGTGATGTGGTATGAACCTCAGAACTAAGGAAAATATCCTCCTCAGTGCAACTCAGCACAACTTTGGGTTCCCAAAGCAACTCCTGCAAAACTAGACAATCGACAAGTTCAACTGACACATGCGTAGTAAAGTCAATAAAGTCAGAGGATAAATAGGGCTCATGATAAAATGAGCTACAAGATAGGAGTTATCCTTTGACACTGAAACCAATGGTAGTGACAGTACTAAAGAAGAAGGAAACTCTGTGATGTCTTTGGAATGCTTAACAATAAGGCTAATTGATGTATCTATTATTCTCCAAAGAATACATGGGGCATAACACATGTCATTAGTGATGGAAGGGGAAGTGAGATAAGGAAATGGTGGGATGGAGATAAGCACGGGATCATCTTCCTCCAATTAAAATTTACATTTCTCACAGTCCTTCAATGCATCATCAAAACTCTGACAGCACAAGTACTGCTTCCCGGTAGGCTTCGACCATGAAGAGGCTAAACCACCCATTGAAGGCGATTCTCGCAATTGAGACATGTAATTATAATAAGTAAGCTTATTATATGAAGATCCACAAGATGTGGATGCTCCATATGATGAGCCATACACATTATTATTACACATTCCTGTATAGCAATCTTCAATATCATGGCTGCGAGATTTACACCATTTAATCAGTGTTTTATGGGGGGGGGGGGGGTTGATTTATGAACAATAAAAAGAAAAATTAAATTAACTATGCTGGTTGCCGGCACCGCTTCGCTCCTCTTCTACTCGCCTTCCTCTACGTAGCACCTCAGTAGGTCACCTTCCTCTGCTTCACACCTCCATGGGTCTCTGATAGTACATTATTTATAGTTATTTTTATATAATAATTTAGTAGTAATTAATTAGTTTTTATATAATTTAGGTTTAATATATATATATAATTTACTTTATTTTGTAATTTCAGGTAATCTGGGGCAGCTAATAACAAATTCAAGCCCATAGCCATGTTCAAGGGATATTCTGGAACAAATCTGCAAAAATCCTCAGTACATGCCCCAAGTCACGGGCATGACCTGGGGGCGCGACCTGTGTCACGACCGTGCCCAACTTTGAACTTCCAGAAGCCCCTGCCACGTCAGATAAATATTTCACGCCCCAGGTCACAGGCGTGACCTGGGGGCGTGATCTTCATGTCACGGGCGTGACTCGCCTGACAAACATTCAATTCAAGCAGTTTCCGCCGCAATGCTTTTCCATCTTACACGGCCTGGGTCATGGGCGTGACCCAGGGGCATTACTTCTGCTGCAACTGCCAGAATTACTCTCGCTCTAGCCGTTCTCTGACTCGGTCAAGACACGCCCCTGGTCACGGGCGTGACCAGGGGGCGTGTAATGCAAATTGAAGCATTTGGCTATTTTTCTCCACAACATTCCCTAGCTTTCAAGATGCGCATTCCACACCTTACACGATCTAGGTCACGGGCGTGACCTAGGGGCTTAACTTCTAAAATTTCTTCCTATAAATTCCTAGCTGCTGTCATTGTCAAGGGAATCCAGTCCATGCTTAGATTGGGTCAATTTTAGAGTAGTTTTTCCTGCATTTTCTTATTGTATTTCCTTTTTGCAAATTTACTTAATATTTTGCAATTTCAATTCATAGTTTAGAATTTCCATTTCTCGCTATTGTAATTCTCTTTTCATAGTTATAAAATTATCGTTCCTTCAATTATGTTTAGATAATTTTATAGCATTTGATCGGATGATTTCCTAAGTTTTGTATTTCGTAATCTCTTATTCATAGTTCGGATTTGGAAAACTAAGATTTACCGTTGATTGACAATTATTGGTTTCATATTTCTAGGGTATGGTAATCAAGCTTTGTTCCGTATTTTAGTTGATCGAAATATCCCTGAATATGTATTGATCGCTCTTTGGTAGAAGGAGTTGCATGCACTCCTCAAGAGAGGACGACACAAATCTTTCGGATTTGAGTCAAATCCCATAGTGGGGTGCACGACATAAATCAAGTTTTGAGGTTTCGACTGGCCAAGGAGTCTCAATCGATCAACCTAAGGTTAGGTGGTAGTTCTCTCGAGAGAGGCTCTATCATATGTTGGGAATCTCCACGGTCAAGTAGGTCTAAATCAATTTCTTATGAATTCTAGATTTATGGAATATTTTTAGAAGGATTCTCGATCAAATGTTTCTTTTCTTTTTGTTATTCCTTTCATTAATCCATTTTATTATTTCTGAAAAAATAATAATAATTTGCGCCTGTAGAAGTAATCAACAGACTTGTGGAATACGACACTTGATATTTATTTGTAAATATCCTAAACTATGAATGATATGTGCTCTTGCCTATAATTCGTAGAATTTGGAGAATATTTATATTCTAAATTTTACCTATCAAGTTTTTGGCGCCGTTGCCGGGGAAAAACTTTTGTTGATATTTTGAAAGCATGAATTTTATTACTTTTATCAATCTCTTTCTCTGCCCCATTTCTCTTTTTGCTTTATTTTCAAATTTCATTCTATTAAGTGACGGTTGTCAATTTTTCTTTCTTAAAAAATGTTATCTCAATTTCCCGCCAAAGTTGTCGAGCTTCAAAACAAAGTCAATATTTTGTAAGTCGCAGGAAAGCGCCAAGTTAATTATAATTTTTGTGGTGCGCCGCATCGAAGTGAGGATTGTTATACTAATTTTTACCCTCAAAATTTTTCTTATTGAAATAATTTTGTGTTTATTTATGAAAATAATTTTTCAAACTTTGATGAAAATAATTTATCTAGTTTTCATGCGAATGATTTTTTCGATTTGAATAGTTTTTCTTCCAGCTCCGATGTTGATTATTAGTGGTGGGATGTTCACCCAGATTGTTTCCGTAGCAAGGATGATAATTATATAGGTCCGAATTTTTGTTCTTCTTGCGCACCGCAAATTTTGTTCTCTAATTGTGGGGAATTTTCACAACTTCAAATTGATCCTACTCCCCAAAATTTAGATGCGAATATTATTTCTTCTAGTGTTTTTTCTCCATCTTTGGATAATTTAGTTATGGAGAAACATGATTTTTCATGTACGCATTTCTTTTACCAAAAATGAAGAACAATTATTGTACCAACAATTAATATTATGGGCACACCGGATGAAATTACCGAAGAACAAGGTTCTTCCCCTACACCACCCGAATTTTCGTTTGTTTGTCATGAATTTTCACAAAATTCTTCTATTTTTGTTGAAATTCATAAAAAAATTGTGTCCGGAAATTTTATTCTGCTTGGTAATTCACTAGATTTTTCTAAAGAAAAAATTTATTTTGGAAAATGAACAACCAATGCTTAATCATGAATTTCACAAGAAACTCCTCCTTGTGAAAAATTTTCTGACTCGCTTAATCTTGATTCCTTTTATTCTAACAATTTTCATATAGAGGATGAGCCATTGCAATCACACGTCTTCACCGATCTATTTGCGGCTCATCTCCAACAATCCAAATTAACTAAGGTATGTATGGGTAATTTAGATTCACAATTTCAAGCTAACGGACAACGAAGGAATCAAGACTATAGCAGAGGAGTCGCCGGGCACAGTTTTCAGCATATTCACCGAAGCGTGAATTTAGGGAGTTGCCTGTGCATTTTTCTTATGTTTATCCTTTCAGCTAACCCTTAACGTCTAGCTAAAAGATGGTAAACAAAGCGCTCTTGGGAGGCACCTCTTGCTTACCTTTATTTTTCTTGCACTTTAATTTTTCAGCATTCTATTTACTTTTCCCTCCTACTTGGCTTATAAACATTGGGGACAATGTTTATTTTTAAGTATGGGGGTGTATTCTCTTATTTTTTGTTTTTTTTTAAATCCAAAAAATTAGAAAATCTTAAAAAAAAAAATGTTTTTCTTTCTTTATTTTCAATTTTGTTATAAACATTTACAAAATAAAAAAAAAATGTTTTCTTTTAAATTTTTATGTCTGTGTGTTATTTTCATTTTATGTAATTTAAAATACCAAAAAATTAAAAATTAAAAAACACTAATTTCTTGCCAAAGGGTCATGTTGGGCTTTCATCCCACAAAATCACCAAATAATTTGTGAGCCTGTCATTGGGTAGCCCTTGGGAAGTCCAAGACTAAAAAATATTTATATTTTTGTTTTAATTTAAAAATCCCAAAAAAAAAAGTTAAAAAACTTATAAAAAAACTTATTTTAGTTTCTAATAAAATAAATTTTATAATATTAAGTTTCTCCAAACTTCTTTTATTCAAAATTAATTTTAATTATGAGTTGTCTTTATATGCTTTTTAAAGAGTTTTCTTTTTATGTATTTTTAATCTTATATTTCTCTTCAAAATATGATAGATTTAATTTTTAGATGAATTTGATTTAATGGGTTTTTCATTATCATGATTTGTTTTGAATATTTCTTAGTTTTAATTTTTTTTCTTAAAATATCATAATTCAATTTTATAGAACTTGTGTCAAATATCTTTATATTTTACTTATATTAACTTTAACTCATAGTTTCTTAAAGATTGCTCAAATTGTTTTCTATGCTTTTAAAATATATTTTTGGAATTTTTGTAGCCATTAAACCCTAGCCCTTCCCCTACCTTCTTGTTTAAATCGTTCATTTGGTATAAAAAAGGGTTTGAAAAGATCATATGTCATGGAATGAGAGGATAAAATTCATCATTCCTAAACATATGCACACAAATTTATAAAAGATTATATGGCATGGAGATGAGAGGATAAAATTCATCACACCTAAACATATACATTTGGGATATAAAAAAGAAGAAGAATTAAAAAAAAAGATGGAAATGAGAGGATAAAATTCATCATTTCATATATACAAAGTAACTTCTTCAATGAAATTTTACCCCAATTAGCCACGTTTATTTGCTTATCAAAGATATTTTTGAGAGAGCATAGTTAGAATTTTATAGTTTTCTAAAAGTTTCTAATAATGTTTAAAGTTTCTATAATTTTAATCTTGGATTATTTTACTTAATTTTACGCAATTTTGTTTATGAAGATTTAGTTAGAGAATTTCGAAACTAATATTTATTTTACTAATTTCAATTTATAAATTATTAATTATTTCTTATAAATCTGAATTTTATTTTCTTGACTTATTTTGCTGTGAGTCTTATAAAATTTGAAGTACATAATTAAAGTAAAACTTTTTGGAAATGTCCTATAAATTCTTCTCATACTTATAAATTAGTTTTGCTCTGAAATAATAAAAGATTAAGTATGGGGGTATTTGATAGTACATTATTTATAGATATTTTTATATAATATTTTAGTAGTAATTAATTAGTTTTTATATAATTTAGGTTTAATATATATCTAATTTACTTTATTTTGCAATTTTAGGTAATCTGGGGCTGCTTATAACAAATTCAAGCCCACAGCCATGTTCAGGGGAAATTCCGGAACAAATATGCAAAAATCCTCAGTACATGCCCCAAGTCAAAGGCGTGACCTGGGGGCGTGACATGTCACGACCATGCCCAGCTTTCAACTTCTAGAATCCCCTGCCATGTCAAATAAATATTACACGCCCTAGGTCACGAGCATGACCTGGGGACGTGATCTTCAGGTCACGGGCGTGACTCGCCCGATAAACATTTAATGCAAGCAGTTTCGGGCGCAATGCATTTCCATCTTTCACGGCCAAGGTCATGGGCGTGACCCAGGGGCGTGACTTCTCCCGCAACTTCCAGAAATACTCTCGCTCCTGCCGTTTTCAGCTGTTCTCTGACTCGATCAAGATACGCTCCTGGTCAAGGGCATGACCAGGGGGCATGATAACAAATTTTATATAGTTTTAAAAATAATTCCAACTAACATCCCGATGTAGGCAAGTGTACCTATCAAAAATATATTATAGGAAGGATGTCGTATTTGCTCGAGGCCTGTCGAGTAATCTTACTCACGCAAATTAATATTATTTTATCGGAAATAAAATAGAGTTTTGAAAATAATTAAAGAACGAAAACATTTGATCGAGAATCCTTCTTAAGTAAAATATTTCGTAAATCTAGAATTCATAAGAAATTGGTTTAGACAAAACTTGACCGTGGAGGTTCCCAAAATATGGTAGAGCCTCTCTCGAGAGAACTACCACCTAACCTTAGGTTGATCGATTAAGAACCCTCATGATGGCGACATTGCTGATGCGACCGTTGATAACCGACATAGAGAGTTTGTGGATTGGGACGGTCGTTGCCGCAAGTTCAAAGACACATCGTTTCCTCTCCTTCGCCGCGATGTTCTATGCCAACGCTGCGACGTTCTTCGCCAACGCCGCTACACATTTTGTACGACGTCCGCCGTCACCATTTAAATAAAATATATAATTATAAATCAAATAATTATAATTATATATTTTATTACTTATCATTTTAAACAATTCTATTTATAACTATTTCAATTTAAGCATGTTTTATTTAAAGCAATTGTATTTTTATTATGATGGCTGCATATAACCATCATAATATTTGTTTCTATTTTCATGCAGTTAACTTTTGGTATTATTCTTATTTTATTCTAAATTTTGTATGGAGGAGATTGAGTGGTGTAAGGCTATATATAATCGTGCTTGTTGTTGTTTTAAATGAAGAATAAGAATTTGAAAACCTAAAAATCAATTGTGATTTTTCCTCCCCCCCTAGGCAAATTTTGGCCATCCCTCTTCCTCTTCCTCTCCTTGGCCGCCGGCCACCTTCTCCCCCTCCCTCTCTATTTCTCTCGGCCTCCCTCATCCTCTCTCTTTCCTTCTCCTCTCAATAGCCGAAAAAGGCTAGCCTCCTTTCCTTCCTTGGTCGGTCATCTCTTAGCCGCTGCCCTTCTCCTCCCCCCGTGGTGTTCGGCCATCTTCAACCCGCCACCTCTCTCCTCCTTTGAGAAATATTTCGGCCACCACCTATTCTCTCTCCTTCCCTATATATATAGGATTTTCAAGGAACTCCCTCTTCTAGGGTTTTGCAAAGGAAGTCGGCTTGTGTTTTCACCGACCAGCACGTAACCGTGGAGTCGCGAGGAATATAATCGACCACCATCGTGTGCGCATCCTCCACCCATCTCGTGGACGGAATTCTCTTGGGATTTTGGGTAACGATTTTCTATACCACATCTCGTGTGATTCTTTCTGGAATATTGTGAGATTTGGTCGAAACAGAAGGCTAGTGTTTAGTCCTGATTTATATTGAAATCGTGCTAAATTTAAATCTAAATTTCAAGCATTAATTTCTCGAATTTTGTCGTATAAATTGGATCGGGTAGATCTCGTGAACACTAGAAAAAATTGGGTTCGTCACCTTTGAATTCTCCTCGAGTTCAAGGGATTTGGTATACCCTCGTATTAAACAATTTCGGGAATTGGTTTGGGATTTTATTTTAAATCACAATCTTAGTCAGGATTTTCTCTGTTTTGGACTATGAATGTTCGCGCCTAATTTTAATTTGACGTGCTAATTGTCCAAAAACCATGGGCTTGCATCAATTTGGTATCTGAGCCAGGTTCGTGTCAATTTCTTAATTTACGCATTCCTTAGGTTTTCTTAGAACGCCGGCACTCACAATCTTCACACGATTTTGCGCTCAAAAATTAAAAATAAAATTTCGTCAGTCTGCGAATAGCGGCCTACAATTCTCATTTTCTGCGAAATTCAAAAAAAAAATTCTGGTAATTCTACTGAAAATAAAAAAAATGTTTACTTACCCTAGTTATTAGGCGGGAATAAAATTATCTTTCGTAAAAGTTTGGCCTGATCCAAATTTCTGGTCTGCGTTTAGCGTCCTAAATCCGTTATTTTCTAACCAAAATCAAAACAATTTTTTTTTTAATATTCTAGATATCATTTTCTATTAGAAAATCCAAAAAAAAATTCATTAATAAGCATTTTCTGGTCAAAATCGTTAGTTTTTTCATTGCATGAGCACTAAATTTGTGTAAAGGTAAATTCAATTGTTAAAGCTTAAAAATTTTCTCACTCCACTCCAAGCATGGCCCATGACGTCAGTGTTTCTCTAATAGACTATTTGTATGCCAAAATTATGGCTAATCACACACCAAATTTGCCTACATATCATTGGAAAACCAACCGTCCCCATGTTTATCCTCCTACTAGATTTGTGGCACCTACTTATGACGGTTACGGGTGTTCCAAGACTTTTAGAGACTGGCTTAATAGGATCGAAATTGAATTTGATTGTCATGACTGGGACGACCACCACAAGGTTATCGTTGCCTGAGAACGATTAAAAGGTCAAGCCCAAGTATTTTTGGCTAAACGAAGAGCGTCGTGTTGGTAGTTATAAACATGCTTGGCCTGCAATGCGTAGCCTACTCTCAGATCAATTTGATCGCGCCTATCACCGCCCCACCAACACCAAGAATGTGAGTGATTATCGTTATGTCACTAGTCCCATACCTTCATATAGGAATGACCGTAAACCAAACGCTAGTTCATTTTACCCCAAAGGTCGGCATGCCCCTTGTATACATACTACCATCTTTAGGGAAACCATTCCTAATAGATCATATGTCTTGGAAGATGTTACTCCTAGAGTTTTGTCTCATTTAGCCTCAATGTCTAAGCATCTTGAGATAGTGACTGATATATCTGAGGATTCCGATGTGGATATAGTATCTCTGGATTCGGAAGTTGACCAGCTAGATGAGAGTCTCTCGTCACGTATGATGGTGCCCGACGAGTCTGATGACTCTGCCAGTGAGGGACCCCTAGTGATTTAGAAGTCGATGTTTGGGAAGTTGATATTCTGATCTGTGAGAGTATTTCATTGCCTATTACATTCACTACTAGCGTTGTGTCTAGTCACCCTAGTATTGAGTGCCCTCTCCAGGCTACGATCCCCATCTTGATAGAGTCTACGACCGCACCCACTAGGATTAAATCTGAGTTATTTGAGGAGCCTGAGAGTGCGGATGTCCCTAGAGTTATGGTGGATGATTTACCATTTGAGGAAAGGGTATGTTTGGATGATTCTTTTGTGGTACACCCAGATGAGAGTTCTTTGACGATATCACCATTAGGTGAAATTTATACTGATTAGGATATTATCCCGGGCTTGATTTTTCCGACCCTTCCTCCTGATTATTTGACCACGTTAGTTGAATTTCTAGGACGTGGAATCGGTAGTCCAAGTCTGATTTTGTGGGACACGTCCACTCTTTTAGTTTCTACAAAAGCGTTGTCCCCACGTATAGATATTAATAGGTTGAGCGCATTAGTTTATGGTCTGTTCACCGCACCACGTAGATCTGACTACGTATCACATTTGACTATTCAATTTTCTGCGTGTCTGCCTACATTTTTTACCTCGACTACGAACGATTCTGAGTCCTTGCCCATTGTGCCTCTGGATGTGGTGCCACTTAAACATACATATATACCACACCCGTTTGCATGCATTTACCCACCGCCTTTTGATGACCCTGATTTCAACACATTAATGACAATAGAAAGGCCTCTTGAGTTGTTTCGCTCGCACATCCTTGCACATCCCGGAGCGATCAACTCTATTTTTTTTATGAGCGGTTCTCCTTGGCATATCTTCATGCCAAGCGAGAGTATTTAAAATATAAAATTAAATCCACAAAGTTGGAATCCTTTCAAATCATTTTTGATTATAAGGCTCCCGTGCCACCTGACTTAGTCCCCTTATCCTCCGTAGTGGGGTCAAGTCATGTAGCACATGGGTTCAGTCCTCATGTATCTAGGACGTTAGTGTTTCATTTTAAAATATGTCGCACACACTTCCACTCCCATCTGAGACCGTTCTACGCTAGAATTAGTGATTTGGGTTTAGTCCGGTCAGTCCCTGAGTGGATGCCGTCTGGCTCCGTGAATAAATTAATTCGTAGGTACGCCGACCCATCCATGATCATGAAGAACGTCGGATTTAATGCTTTTATTTCAGATTTTTATAAAGCATAGGGTGTTTCACTTTATTTCAAGTTTCCTTACTTTTTACTGTACGTCTCTGTTCCACCTGAGTGGCTTTCTCCGTCGTTTCTTCCTCCCACTACATATTCTCTTGGGTTGAGGAGTGTTAGTCATGCCTTGTTTATTTCCCACGTTGACTCCACGGCTCTTGAACCGTATGGTAAGATTCAAGTTTTATTTCTTCTGCTTGACACCCTTTCGAGTTTCCTCGAAAGTCTTGTTTTTTCTATGCCTGACAGGTTCGTCGTGCTGATGGATATTCATACTACTATGACATGTATTGCGGGGCCAAATTTGCCCCTTCTTGTTGCTGCTTCTGAATATTTTCCCCTCACGGGCCACTCATCGGAGATGAGTAATTTCGACTGTGGGAGGATTGATGGCGATATTGCTGATGCGGCCGTTGATCCCCGACATAGAGAGTTCGTGGATTGGGACGGTCGTTGCCGCAAGTTCGAAGACACGTCGTTTCTTCGCCTTCGCCGCGACGTTCTACGCCAACGCCGCGACGTTCTTCGCCAACGCCGCTACACATTTTGCACGACGTCCGCGGTCACCATTTTAAATAAAATATATAATTATAAATTAAATAATTATAATTATATATTTTATTACTTATCATTTCAAACAATTTCTATTATTAGCAATTTCAATTTAAGCATGTTTTATTTAAAGAAATTGTATTTTTATTATGATGGCTGCATATAACCATCATAATATTTGTTTCTATTTTAATGTAGTTAACTTTTGGTATTATTTTTATTTTATTCTAAATTTTGTATGGAGGAGATTGAGTGGTGTAAGGCAATATATAGCCATGCTTGTTGTTGATTTAAAAGAAGATTAAGAATTTGAAAACCTGAAAATCAATTGTGATTTTTCCTCCCCCCCTAGGAAAATTTCGGCCATCCCTCTTCCTCTTCCTCTCCTTGGCCGCCGGCCACCTTCTCCCCCTCCCTCTCTATTTCTCTCGGCCTCCCTCATCCTCTCTCTTTCCTTCTCCTATCAATAGCCGAAACAGGCTAGCCCCCTTTCCTTCCTTGGTCAGTCATCTCTTAGTCGCCGCCCTCCTCGTCCCCCCGTGGTGTTCGTCCATCTTCAACCCGCCACCCCTCTCCTCTTTTGAGAAATATTTTGGCCACCACCTATTCTCTCTCCTTCCATATATATATGATTTTCAGGGAACTCCCTCTTCTAGGGTTTTGCAAAGGAAGTCGGCTTGTGTTTTCACCGACCGGCGCGGAACCGTGGAGTCGCGAGGAATAATAATCGACCACCATCGTGTGCGCATCCTCCACCCATCTCATGGACGGAATTCTCTTGGGATTTTGGGTAACGATTTTCTATACCACATCTCGTGTGATCTGTGAATACGTATGGCCTCAAGCCGATCTCTCCCCAGATACGGCCTCAAGCCGCTCTAGCCTTCCTATCCCCAGAAAGGCCTCGAGCACCCCTAGATCTACTCCCTAGACCTAGTCTCCGTGTGGAGAATTCCTCCCTAAGTCCTACCTAGACCTAGTCGCCGTGTGGCGAATTCCCCCTAGTCCCCGCAAGGCCCTAGTCGCCATGTGGCGAGTTCCTCTACCGAACACAAAACATGAAGATTACAATTTGAAAAATAAAATAGGACACAAACTAGAAACTCCCTCAAAAGTAGAACTTGATGTCGATGTAGATGTGATCGTATTGGTCTTCAAGTTCTTTGCGTTCACGAACGTTGACGGAGTTCTTTGGGCTGCTTGGGAAGGCTCTCATGAGTGCTCTGAAAATATGGCTTCAAATCATTTTGGAACAACAAGCAGCAACGGAGGCGGCGCGCATCTTTTTATAGATTCAGCCACTACCGCCTGCGGTAGTACTATCGCCCCTCGGTATCAACATAAGGCAATGAAGCACACGGATCATGGTAGTTTAGGCAACATTCTGAGCGCCAAACACTAGCGTGCTGCGGTACTGCTAACGCCCCGCGTTAGCGAGATCTCCTTCCTTCAGCCACAATCTTCTTCCAAAACTGCTCCTCAATCAACTGCTGACGGGATATTTCCAAAAGCTACCGTCAGGAGTTAGACCTAACGCGCCGCGATAGTACTTGCCAAACATAGCGACCCATCAACATTCCTTTTTCTCCATTGTTTCCTTTCGGTCATTAGTTTCCATATATGTTAACACCTACGTCAGTGCAAGCGCTCCGCGGTAGATCATTTCGTCGGGCGCATCTTCGTCGAGCTGACCTAACATTTCGTCGAGCGCGACATTCATTTCGTCGAATGAAACTAGCGCGAGCGGTAGTTGTAACGCACCGCGGTAAAGCACTTTGTCGGGCGCATCTTCGTCGAACGCCGCATTCATTTCGTCAACCTCCATTTTGTCGTTCGCTAGCACAAGCGGTAGTTCTAGCGCGGCGCGATAAAGCATGCATTTCGTCGAGCTCCAGTTTGTCGAATGCAACTTCCATTTCGTCGAACATAGGTTTCCTTCTCATCGGTTTCTTCTCAGCGGTTTTTAGCGCCAGCGGTAGTCTTAACGTTGTGCGGTAGTAACAAAAACATTTTTCCATGAAGATTTGAAAGCACAAAATCCTGCAAACTATAAACACAAAACAAGTATGATAAAAAACAATAGGATTTGTTATTGTCAAACCAAGAGAAGAGGAAAGCATGTTCCAACAAATTGTTCTTCTTGATCTTGAGAATTTTAAATTTGGAGAAAAAGTCGAAAAAATTTTAAGATCAGAAGAAGAACAAATTTGTGGAAAATGTGAGGAATGCAAATCATGATTGAAGGAATTTCCTTCTTCGCACTGAAAACTATCCGGATAACCTTGCCACCATGAATAATCAACATCAGAGCAAGAAGGAAATTCAATCGAATCATGATTTAAAAAAAATTATTTTCATTATAAAAATTATATGGATTTTCATTAGAAAAATTTTGAAATGAAAAATAACATTCCTCACTAGAATGATGACCCCCACAAAAATGACAAATAATTTGGCGCATTCATGCGGCTTCCAAAAGATTGACTTTATTTTGAAGCTCGACAACATTTGCGACCAATTGCGATAACATCATTTTGTGAGGAAAGAAAAATTTACAACCGTCACTTAATAGAATGAAATTGAAAAGTAAAGCAAAAAGAGAAATGGGGACAGAGAATGATAAAAATAATAAAATTGACGCTTTCAAAAAATCAACAAAAATATTTCCCGGCAACGGCGCCAAAAACTTGATAACGAATTTTATATAGTTTTAAAAATAATTCCAACTAACATCCCGATGTAGGCACGTGTACCTATCGAAAATATAGTATAGGAAGGATGTCGTATTTGCCCGAGGCTTGTCGAGTAATCTTACTCACGCAAATTAATATTATTTTATCAGAAATGAAATAGAGTTTTGAAAATAATTAAAGAACGAAAACATTTGATCGAGAATCCTTCTTAAGTAAAATATTTCGTAAATCTAGAATTCATAAGAAATTGGTTTAGACAAAACTTGACCATGGAGGTTCCCAAAATATGGTAGAGCCTCTCTCGAGAGAACTACCACCTAACCTTAGGTTGATCGATTAATACCCCTCAGCCAGTCGAAACCCCTAAGCTTGCTTTATGCGGTGAGCCCCACTATTGGATTTGACACCAATCCGGAAGATTTGTGTCACCCTCTCTCGAGGAGCGCAAATAATTCTTTCTACCAATGAGCGATCTACCCATATTTACGGATCTCTCGATACACTAAAATACAGATCAAACTTGATTACCATACCCTAGAAATATGAAACCAATAATTGCAAATCAATGGTAAATCTTAGTTTCCAAATCCAAACTATAAATAAAAGATTACGAAATACAAAAGCTTAGGAAATCATCCGATCAAATGCTATAAAATTAGTTAAACAAGATTTAAAAAGAAGAACAATTTTATTTCTAAGAAAAGAAATAACACTTATAAGAAATAAAATTCTAATCTAGGAACTAAAAAGTGCAAGACAAAAAGTAAACTGCATAAATAAAATTACATTAATAAAATGTAGGAAAACTAAGCTAAGAATGATCCAATCGAATCGTGGACTGGATTCCTATCACTTTGGCAGGAGCTGGCTTTTATAGGCAGAAAATTGGCGAGTCACGCCAGTGACCAAGGGCGTGTAAGCTGCGTAACTGTGTATTGAAAGCCCGGGAACGTTGGGGAAGAGAAACCTCCAAAATTGATCATCTCGATGGGTCACGGCCTAGGTCACGCCCGTGACCTAGGGTGTGTCTCGACCGAGTCAGGAAACGGCGGGAAACGGCGCGATCTGGAGTTATTCTGGCAGTTACGGGAGAGGTCACGCCCCTTGGTCATGCTCATGACCAAGGGCGTGTAAACTGGAACGGCTCGGCGGCGGAAACTGCTTGTATTGAATGCTTGTTGGGCGAGTCACGCCCGTGACCTGAAGGTCACGCCCTGCTGTCACGCCCGTGATAGGGGGCGTGTAACTTTAATCTGATGTGGCGGCGTGTTCTGGAAGATGGAAGACAGCTCGGCTGGGTCACGGCCGTGACATGGAGTCACGCCCCCAGGTCACGCCCGTGACCTGGGGCGTGTACTTGAGATTTTTGCAGATTTGTTCCTTTATTTCTCCTGAACACGACTGTGAGCTTGAATTTATTATTAGCGGCCCCAGATTACCTAAAAACACAAAATAAAGCGAATTAGATATATATTAAACTAAAACTATATAAAAACTAATTAATTACCACTAAAATACTATATAAAAATAACTATAAATAATGCACTATCAGGGCGTGTAATGCAAATTGAAGCATTTTGGCAGTTTTTTTCCCCAACATTGTTGGGCTTTCAAGTCGCGCGTTCCACACCTAACACGCTCTAGGTAACGAGCATGACCTAGGGGCGTGACTTTTGAAATTTCTTCCTATAAATTCCCAGCTGCTTCCATTGTCATGGGAATCCAGTCCATGCTTAAATTGGGTCAATTTTAGAGTAATTTTTCCTGCATTTTCTTATTGTATTTCGTTTATGAAAATTTACTTAATGTTTTGCAATTTCAATTCATAGTTTAGAATTTCCATTTCTCATTATTGTAATTCTCTTTTCATAGTTATAAAATTATCTTTCCTTCAATTATGTTTACCTAATTTTATAGCATTTGATCGGATGATTTCCTAAGCTTTTGTGTTTCATAATCTCTTATTCATAGTTTGAATTTGGAAAACTACGATTTACTGTTGATTGGCAATTATTGGTTTCATGTTTCTAGGGTATGATATTCAAGTTTTGATCTGTATTTTAGTTGATCATGAGATCCGTGAATACGTGTAGATCTCTCATCGGTAGAAGGAGTTGCATGCACTCCTTGATAACGACACAAATCTTCCGAATTGGAGTCAAATGCAATAGTGGGGTTCACTGCATATAGCAAGTTTAGAGGTTTCGACTGGCCGATGGGTCTTAATCGATCAACCTAAGGTTAGGTGGTAGTTCTCTCTCGAGAGGCTCTATCATATTTTGGGAATCTCCATGGTCAAGTAGGTCTAAATCAATTTCTTATGAATTCAAGATTTATGAAATATTTTACTGAAGACGGATTCTCGATTAAATATTTCTTTTCTTTTTATTATTCCTTTCATTAATCCATTTTATTATTTCAGATAAAATAATAATAATTTGCGTAAGTAGATGTAATTAACAGACCCGGAGAATATGACACTTGATATTTATTTGTAAATATCCAAAACTATGAATGATAGGTTCTCTTGCCCTATAATTCATAGAATTTGGAGAATATTTATATTCTAAATTTCACCTATCAGTCTCCTTCTCTGCTTCTGTCATTGCTCCTTATAAAAGCAAAGGCAAACCTCTCGCTCTTATCGGCTCATGTCAAGCTCAATGACAATGCATCTTAGTGATTACTCATGCAATCACAATCACAAGTAAATAGCAACAAAACAATACAAACTATACCACTCCAGGCCATCTCCAAATAGGGTATGAAAATAGTAGAAAATATTAATAATCAAAACAAAAGATTACAAAAATATGATACAATATGTATACACCCACCATCATCAAAATATAAAGATTACTTCAAAGCAATTCATAGAAGAGTGAAAGAAGAAGAAATTGATACAAACAGTACTAGAGTCTTTTCCATAGAGGGAAGGAGATCACCGGGTTATCAATCCATGCTCTTTACACCTTCATCAGTTGCGTTCGAGGTAGAAGAATTGTTATCGCCGACTCCCAATATGCCCTTATTCTCGATGGTTTTGCACTGTCCATGTCAATACTTCCTTTTCCTTGCTAGGTGGAGAAGAATGATGAAGATGATATTTGCTTTAAGCACTTGGATGATGTGGAGAGGTCTAGGGGATGAACCCTAGGTGCTGGAGTGAAAAATGCATGAAAACGGCGCCCCAATTAAAATGACCTTGTCAGGAAGAAATTATGAAATATGATATTTATATGGCATGCAAAATTTTGAACACACATGGTTAGTGACACAACCAGTGGTCGCGTGGGAAGGAAATTCCATGAATAGTGTGTGAGGGAAAGAGGACTGGCTGGAAAATTTCAGCATCTGGAGGAAAAATAATGAACTTGCATGACCAGTGGTCGTGCAAGAAGGAAATCCAATACTTTTGCGACTACCCGTGCAAAATTTACATACTTGTGGGGATAATTTTGGGCAAATGATCGTGCACGAATAGTGGTCATGCGCAGAGGACTCCACTGATCGTGCGAGAACAAAAATGCACGACCAAATGCATTATTAATGAAATAGGTCCCAAACACCTGGTGGAACCTACATGAAACCTGTACCTGCACAAAAATTCTAAGGAACACATCTATAAGGACATTCGCATAGCCATACACTAATACTTGAACAAGAAAATGAAATGGTAGGTAGAGGAAGTCTCCCTCAAGCATGAAATGAATTAAAACAATCTCTAGAATGCTAAAGCTCGCTCATATGACACAAGAAACGATTTTAAAAGATTTTATTATATAATCAAAAGAAAGATGAGCGAATTCAAATGAAAACTAAGCTAAACTAGAGCCTAAAACACTATATAAAATACGTTCATCAATATCCTATCAAATATGGAGAGAGTATTTTTGTTTGAGACCATAAGGCTAATATTTACTAATCTCTTATGAAAAACATAAAGCATAGTGATATTTTATCATTTTATAGAAAGAGTAAGAATGAAAATATTTGAATATACTTTTCATAATAATTTTATTCTACAAGTCATTAGATAAAATTTTGTTAAAAATGTTCAAAATAGTACATTTGAGTCCCCCCACACTTAAGGATGACAATGTCCTTATTGTATGTGAATGATACAAACTTAGTGTTCTATATTATTTTTATATAATTATAGAGTGTAAGACATGTCAAATGGAGCACTAATAGTAGATGAAAAGATACATGATGGAATTGGGAAATTAACTAATGCATGTCCAACTGAAACTAAAATAAAACTACATGACTAGACTCTAGAACACATTGCTAGATATTAGAGATAACATGGAGATTGCATTCAATCACTATGGAGACCAACGATGGCGAGGTAAACGATGAAGGGAAGAACTTGCTGGTGGAATATATACCTCATCAAAACTATCACATAGGTATGACATATAGTTGTGCATTGAGGCACTCTCCCCTAAAAGGTTCTGCTAAATGGTGTTTTGAGTTTGTAGGATGATTGCCTCATTCTCCTGCATTTGTTCCATAATGCACTATATCTTTTTCTGATTCTCTACCATGGTGGTCATATTGGTTGAGATACACTCCTTCCATGATGACATATGCACCACCTTTCCTCCCAAACTCCCGCATCATATCCACATATGGCATAGGAAGAGGACTCTCCATATTTGTGGACTATTATGAAGGGCAATCATATCATAGTGATGAATGCTAGGGTGTGGTGAAGGTGGTGCAGGCTCAGTCGAGGCATAGCCCTCAACATAGTCAAGTACACCTTGCCACTGTCACTTCACGTTATGGAGGGAATACAAGGTATTGATGGAGAGTGGAATCATATGATCACCCACCTCCATAGGAGGCATATGATCAATCAATCACATATCCCTAGATAGCTTAGTAAAGTACGAGGCTACATAGTTAACCATACCACTGGCATGCTCTACCTAATGAAGACAATAGGTGAGGAGAAAATGATCGAGATTGAGCAGTGCACACTCCAGTATTCTATAAAGGTATAACACATCCTTAGTGCTGAGCATGCCCAAACTATCTCCATGACCACTCAACATGTAGATAAGGAGGATTTAAGCAATCCGTGTGGCTGGGGAGTAAAGAGGGGAGTCTTTGCTCTTCCTATTAACGTACGTCGAAGTGTCAAAACTAATGACGTCCCAGTATGATGCAATAGTCATGGCTGGCGGAAAAGAGAATAACTTGTTGTGCTATGGAGTGTGAATGAATGCAAGCTCATACAGTACCATAAGGACGTTTATTTCACCTACAAAAATTGTATAAGTCTAGCTTAGCAGGAGGAAGGAGAAGATTGCATCGACCTTTGCTACCCCATCATCACGATACTGAAATAAGGTGGTCAAGAACTCAAGAGTGAGTTCCTTGTACCGCAACTCATCAATCGAAAACAACATGTGTCAGTCGCTATGTCCGACCAGAGCTCGAACATCTTTTGCTATCTGAAGGAACTATAGAAGTACCGAAGAAATCATAAAACAATTCTGAAATTATTTTGAGATAGGATATCAAATTATTGTCTTTGGTGCTGAACCGTGAACTTAAGAGCATTCTCTATAGGAACTATCCCGGGTGCAACAGCTCTACCCTCAATCCCAGGTGAAGAGGATGAGGATGACTAGCATGATCTAGGCATGATGATCTAGAAGAAAGGAAATACATTTAAATTTTTTAATTTTTGGTGGATGCTATGCATGAATTGATGTAATATATTAGAAGAACTATCATGTATATTCAAAAATTCGAAAATGTTTTTGAAGAATTGTGAACACCAAAAATAAAAATGAAAATAGAAAAGGAAATATAAATTTAAACACTAATAAATATTTATTTACAATTTTTTTTATCAATAGGTATATATATATACAAATATTTGTTTTTTATCAATAATATAAATGTTAACGAAGAATGAAAAAGCAAAAAAACAATCATGAATAAAACATGCAACTCATGGATTTTTAAATATAAGAAAATATAGGTTTTGAAAAATTTGGCATGATCTTGGCTAAAAATGTAGAAATCACAATAAAAAGTTTTGTTATAAAACTCATAAAATTTTTATAATGGCGAAGAGAAGAAGGAAACATGAAAAATTCATGGAGAGTGAAAAAATATGCAAATGAGATTATTTGAAATGAAAATGTTTATGGAGGAATTGGAAAATTAATTACCTAGGGGTGTAAATCTGAGGGAGAGGAGTTGAAATCTTCTGAAATCATGCAATTTGGTGATGAATTGGGCTTGGAATGGCCAAAATAGGGGTTTTTCAACGAGATAGGGAAGTGGTTCCATTGAGAGCTAAAAAATGGAAATATATGAGACAATGACACACGGCCTTATGTTTTAGAAAGTGCGCGCATGCCCGCAATACCTGGGTGTGTGCCCGAGTTGTGTGTAATGATGATTGCACCATTCTACTCAATACGTATCCTTAAGCATCTGTGTAAATTTTGGGGCACACGTGTTCGACCCACACGGGTGTGTGTATAGGATGCGTGCCCTAAAAACCCTTCAAATTTTGTGAAATTCAAGATGTGGCCCTGTTCCATCATATAATATGATTTATGGAGTTTAAATTTTGAATTTTCTGTCAGAATATCAAAGATTCTTCTCTTTTTACCCTCCTTAATGTTGAAATTTTGTTCTTCCAAAGGTAATTTTTTTATTTGTCCAATCTATAAATAATTAGAACTTCCAAATAATTTAACATATTTCCTTTTATCTCAAGAATTTTTCAAAAGTTTGGGAAAATATGTTTCAAAATCATCAAAACATAGTGGTTGAGACATCGACATGTATTATATATTTTTTAATTATTAGGGCACTAAAATCCAAAAAAATGACATATAAAAATAAAAAACAAATTATCTTAAATTGTAAGAATTAAGAAAGGCTTGTTTTAGCGCAAAATAAGAGAAATGTTTTCAAGTGAATATTGAAGCAGCATGTGTTCCACATCTTTTGGTTCGAGAATAACAAATCTCAATATGTATTTGATCATGTTTTTCATGTGTTTATAGTGTGCAGGAATTACATGAACAATACCTCTATGTATGGGATGCAGAATGAATATGAAGCTCTGTAATGGGAACTAGCATATGGCGATAACATGTACCACTGGCGCTAGCTATGTCGACTGTAACACAAGCTATATTGTCTTGAAGGCAGCTATATCGGCTGGAAGACTTGAAAAGATATTAATGCGGCATACTAGGACTTAGCAAGATGCAATAAGGTCACGACATGCATGTCCAACATTCTCAAGATGCGTGATGCACATGATGAAGGATAGAGCGGCATGGTAGCTACTTAGTGCGCCACATCAGAGACATGATCAACCACGATCTCCATGATATCAACCAAGATCCACATGATTGTGTCCACGCCTCTGCTCCAATCTTTCGTGACAACCTTCATCCCGGAGTTCTAAAACACTCCCAATTCCATTTTTTATGATCAAGATCATGAAGGAGATTTCCAATCGATCATACTTTGAGAAGGATGCATGCTTTAACTCTGACGATGTATACGACGGTGCATCATCTCCTTCTGCTCTCTTCATATATAAAGTTTTTCATTTCTAAATATATATTGTATTTTTCTATTTCATTCATTTGTATTGGTAGGGAATTCACCGCGGTTGTTGGCGATTAGGCCTTACAAGGTTTAGGGGGAATTCACCATGGTGTGTGTGGAGACTAAGCCTATGTGTAGATCGAGGGGCACCTAGAGGCCTTATCTGGGGTAAGATAGGCTATAGCTAACCGGTCCTTAGGAGAAGGGTCGGTATAGAAATGAAAAAAGATTTATTTCATTGAGCCTCGATTCCAAGCGTTTAGATTCAAAACGTTGTATTTATCTTTTGAAATAAAATAATTTTCCATCTTGCCTTATCATTAAAATTTTATTTCCTTGAGTTGTTTCAAAGACAAATCTGTTAAACTCAATTTTTTGAGAAGGTTCAATCACTAAACAGTTTGTGTCGCAGGGTAGCACCTAGCACCGATGGTAGTTAACAATATTGAAATTTTCCTCCTTCAGCATTCTTCACTGAATATTATTTCAAAGTTTTAATTAATTTCGTAAAACCCTTATTCACCCCCCTCAAAGGGAACCTAAAGATCCAACATTTGATATTAGAGGTAGGTTATTCCAAAATGGTTTCACAACCGGGAATAATGATGCATCATGATCATGCTTTTTATGAGGGGCAAGTGATCAGTAGACCTCTTTTCAACTGATCCGACTACAATTATTGGAAAACTAGAATGCATTATTTTTAATTGCCTTAGATAATGATGTCTGGGCCATGGTAGAATAATGCTACTATCCTCCTACATTTGTAGTTGGAGAAGTAACTATGGAAAAACCTAAGGACACTTGGGATGATAATGATAAGTTAAGATGTAAGAATAAAGCTAAATCTATGAATGCTCTATTTTGTGCCTTGGTTAGAACCTAATTTAAGAGAACTTGTGCTTGCAAAACAACTTATGATCTTTTGAATATACTAGAAATAACTCATAAAGGTACTTCACAGGTCAAGGATTCAAAGCTCTTCTAATTAGAATCTGAGTACAAGAAGTTCCAGATGGAGGTAGACGAAGACATAGATTCCATGTATACAGGATTCACCAAGATCGTCAATAACTCAAAAGTGCCTGGAAAGATGTTCTCCAATGGTGATTTGGTGAGAAAAATACTTAGGAAACTACCCCAAATTTCAATCCAAAGTTAACATCCATCTCAGAGTCGCATGGTCTAAAGAAGCTACAAATTGAGAGTCTCATTGGGATTCTCAAAACCCATGAGGTTGAGCCGAAGATTTAACAAGAAGAGCGGCTTAGGTCATGAAGAATCCAGAAAGGAGAAACACCTTTCGAAAATATTCCATCAAGAAGGGATCGTCATCAAAGAAAGGAAAAGGTATCGACAACGACAATGAAGAGCGGCCACCACCAGAGCACTACCACTGCAGAAAGATCGAACACATCTGGAGCTAGTGCCCAAAATATCTGAAAGAGCAAAAAGAGAAGCATCACAAGGGAAAAGAGAAAAATAAATTATTGAAGGTGTCTATATGGGATGACTGCTCCTCCGAGGAATCCAATGGCTCTACTTCAAGCGATGATGAATAGGCAAATATGTGGCTCATGGGAATGAGCAATGCAAATTTTGATGACAATATCTCTTTCCAATGCGACACTGAGGTACCTCCTCCCTTTTATGATGATTTATATAATGAGTATTTACAAACTTGAAAATATTTTGATAAAAGTATAAATGATATTGATCTCCTTAAATATGAAAATAAATTTTTATTAAAAGAAAAAAATTATCTAAAGAAGTTAAACTATTGGGGAAAGAGAAGGTATCTTCCTAAGAGTGCAATCACTCCTTGGAAAGGGTGAATGTATTTGAAGAAGCTTTAACTAAGTCCTACTCCACAATTAAATCTCTTATAAATGAAAAGAAGGACTTAGAAAGAACTTTAAAAACCTCTCTTTCTCACATAGAAGAGGTAAAGAAAATATTTGCAAATCAGCGTGTTATGTAAGTAACAGAAAACACCATTTTATATGCCTGAAAACATGTGAAAGTGTCCAGTTGCTCACCTAAGATTTTTCTAGAGGGGGTGAATATAGATTTACAAACTTTTAATAAGAAGTGCACTGAAAAATAATCTTAATTCCTAAGCATCCATGATTTCTACCAGAATTAAATCAATCACAGAATAATAAAAGTAGACAAGAGTCAATCACAAAAAATTCACAACATAGAAGACAAATAAGCTATAGCAGTTCCCCAAAATCTGAGTTGTCCACTCTTCTACCACCTTGGTAGGAATACACTATCATAGTGTCTGATTCTTCTGATAAGGAGACTCTTAGAACCACTAAGTCTTTTGATAAGGTGACTCTTAGAACTAGGGACTGACTCTTTCGATAAGGAGACTCTTAGAACTAGGGACTGACTCTTTTGATAAGGAGACTCTTAGAAATAAACCAGATCTTTTGATAAGGTGATCTTGAACCAAAATATATCTTTTGATAAGGAGATCTTGAACCAAGACTGAATCCTTTGAATAGAGATTTTTTAAACTCTGTACATAGCTTACAGAAATGAGAATTATAGTAATAAGAAGAAGAAGATGAAGTGTAATCTTGATTTGAATCCTCTTTCAGCAGTCACTGAGGATATTAGTCACTAAGTGTTCTGGATCCTTTGTAAGATGATGAATCCTTTCTTAGAAGAAGAAGCTAGGATTATAAGCACTGATCCAGTCTTTTCAGATTGATCTCTATATCTTTGATTAGCTCCTTTTAGAGAGGGAGGATGAAGAAGCTTTCTGCAATTTGAGGAAGAAGAATTGTTGTACAGAGATCTATCGGGTAGAGTCAGAGAGAGAGAGAAAGAGAGAGCTGACTGAAGTCAATCCCTTTTGAATTCTGTAGGCGTATAATCTTCTGTCGAATTACTTTCCCTTCTGATCAACTCATCAATTTGAAAGTATAGAATGAGAATTGTAGCTTTCAATCTATGTCTGTTGACAGCACAACAATATCTTACTATATCTTCCAATTATATCACCTCTGAGTCTTTAATGTACTTTATTTATATTCTATTTCGACCCGTTAGGATTCAAATAATTTCCATATAAATATGGTCTATTATAATCTTCTCAATCAATTCCATGGAGTATCCATTCTTGGAATGCATTCGACATTGCGTCGAATGCCTTCTGGCTTCATATCGACGCACCTTCGAATTCCATTAGAAGCGACATCGAGATCTGCTCCAGAAAAAACCTCATTTTTGAATTGAACTTTATTATCGATGTTGCATCGACTCCTTATCGATGTATCCGTGGATGTCAACTTCTGGCATCGGCGTTGAATACTAATTGATGTTGCATCGACTTCATCTTGAAAGAATGCACGCATCAACTTCTACAATCTGCATCGATATCTAGTTGACGTTGCGTTGACTACGGATTAAATTAAGCCTCGACAGTCAGTCTGAGTTACTTCTACTTCTATTCAAAGTTCCTTCGACTTTCAATTGAAGTTGCGTCGACTTCTATTCGATCCAAGGTAAACTCAACTGATTTTTGACATCCTCGTGACTAGGTCTTGACATATATAGGTGGATATGACCATCTAGGATATCTAGAGACCATATTACCCTCACTATACAATAAGAGTAATGAATCCTAGATGTTGAAACCAAGACTTGAGAACAAGACTTGGCTTCTGTGGAGTTTGGGGTCCCCAAAAGAGGGGGTGACCTCACACCTATTTCTCTCAAGGGAGAGCGCTAGGCTAAAAGCTTAGGAAATTAGGAATAAGACCAAGGGCTCAGCGAGGAGGTCCCACCACACTCCCGGGAGATCTTAGATCGCTTCCCCTCCCAAGCCAATGCTAAGCTTGGGGCACTTTTGGAGGCTCTCTTCATTCACACAAAAAACTTGGGGAGAGAAAAGTCAAAAGAGAAGTCCTTCCAAATGGTGCCCCCTGTACCTATTAATAGATTTTTGAACTTGGTCTGCCAATAGCCATATTCTATCCTACGAGATTACGAAAATACCCCCGGGTTTGGCCTACCAATAGACAAATCCCGCCATTCCGAGGTGCTAAACGCAGACCTCCCCCTCTCCTCGGGGCTGGGCGAGAGGGGGCATCCCCCCGCCCCTTGCTCACTGCCCTCACTAGGCTGGGCGAGGGGGAGGCCGCCCCATCTCCGGATCGCCCCCCTGCCATGGCGGGGGAGATCCCGGGGGTCGGCCCCTCTCCGGCTCGCCCCCTAGCTAGGATGGGGCGAGACCGGGGGTTGTCCCCTCTCCGGCTTGCCCCCTAGCTGGGGCGGGGGAAAGCTCGGGAGGTCGCCCACCTCCGGCTCGCCATCTTTGCTGGGGCAGGGGCACGCCTGTGAAGTCGCCCACCTCCGGCTCGGCCCCTAGCTAGGGCGAGGGCGAGCCTGGGAGGTCGCCCACCTCCGGCTCGCCCCCTCTGCTGGGGCAGGGGCGAGCTCAGGAGGTCTCCCACCCCCAACTCGCCCCCTCTGCTAAGGCGGGGGAGAGACCGGGGGTTGGCCCCTCTCCGGCTCATACCCTCTCTTGGGCGGGGCGAGAACGGGGGTCAGCCCCTCTCCGGCCCGCCCCCTAGCTGGGGTGAGGGTGGGCGACCGGGGGTTGGCCCCTCTCCGACTCGCCCCCTAGATGGGGAGGGGCGAGACTGGGGGTTGGCCCCTCTCCGGCTTACCCCCTAGCTGGGGCAGGGCGAGACTGGGGGTGGGCCCCTCTCCGGTTTGGCCCCTAGCTGGGGCGGAGCGAGATCAAGAGGTCGCCCGCCTCCAGCTCGCACCCTCTGCTGGGGAGGGGGCGAGAGGGGGCTGGCCACCCGCTTCCCTCGCCCCCCTTGCTGGAGATAGTGCGAAAGGGGGCAGGCTGCCCTCTCCTCTCGACCCCTTCCAAGGGCTGGGCGAGCAGGGGGCAGGCGCCCCTCCCCGCTCGCTCCTTTCCTTGCCTAGGACACAGCTAAAAAATAACATTTAGCCCAAAAGACCTCCTGGGTCCCGGGAGCCCACTCGCCGAATATAGGGTTGTACACAATCCCTGCACTTTTCGAGTGGGACTCACGCTAGGAAAGAAAAGTCCAACCCTGCATATTCGGCGAGTGCCTTCCTGAGAGCCCAGCTGACGGAGCGACCTCGAGGGGAAAATTACTTAGCCTCCATGAGAGGCATTCCAACCCTGCCGGCTAGTGAGAGCCCGGCTAGCAGAGCCACCTCGAGGAAAAAATACAGCCTCCCCGAGAGGCCTTCCTACCTTGCCGACTAGTGAGAGCCTGGCTAGCGGAACCACCTCGGGGGAAAAACACTTAGCCATTGCGAGAGGCCTTCCTACCCAACCGGCTAGTGAGAGCCCGGCTAGCGGAGCCACCTCGGGGGAAAACACTTAGCCTCCCCGAGAGGCCTTCCCATCCTGCCGGCTAGTGAGAGCCCGGCTAGCGAGCCATCTCGGGGGAAATTGCTTAGCCTCCCCGAGAGGCCTTCCTACCCTGCCGTCTAGTGAGAGCCCAGCTAGCGGAGCCACCTCGGGGGAAAAACACTTAGCCTCCTCGAAACGCCTTCCTACCCTTTCGGCTAGTGAGAGCCCGGCTAGCGGAGCCATCTCAGGGGAAAATTGCTTTGGAAACCTTCGGGCACCAAGTGGTTCCCAGCCATGCCAGCTAGGTGGGAGCCTGGTCAGCGGGCAAGCATCAGGGCTAAGTACTTTACTTCCAGCCACCGAGCGGTTCCCGGCCCTGCCAGCTAGGTGGGAGCCTGGGCAGCGGGCCAGCATCGGGGCTAAGTACTTACCGTTCTGCCACCGAGCGGTTTCCGGCCCTGCCAGCTTGGTGGGAGCCTGGTCAGCGGGCCAGCATCGGGTCATTCCAGCATAAAAAACTTACTACCTTGCCAGCCTCTCTAGACATAAACCTGACCCGCCGTATATGAGAGCCCAGCAGCGGAATTGATCTGGCGCACTCCATCATAAAGAACTTGCTACCCTGCCAGCCTCTCCAGAGATCAACCTGGCCCACCATTTATGAGAGACTAGCAGCGGAATCGATCTGGGGCACTCCAGCACAAAGAACTTGCTACCCTGCCAGCCTCTCCAGAGATCAACCTGACCCACCATCTATGAGACCCCTCCAGCGAAATCGATCTGGGGCTCTCCAGCATAAAAAACATGCTACCCTGCCAGCCTCTCCAGAGATCAACCTGACCCACCGTCTATGAGAGCCCGACAACGAAATCGATTTGGAGCACTCCAGCATAAAGAACATGCTACCTTTTCAGCCTCTCCAGAGATCAACCTAACCCACCGTCTATGAGAGCCTGGTAGCGGAATCAATTTGGGGCACTCCAGCATAAACAACTTGGTACCTTGCCAGCCTCTCCAGAGATCAACCCGACCCACCGTTTATCAGAACCCGGCAGCGCAATCGATCTGGGGCACTCCAGCATAAATAACTTGATACCCTGCCAGCCTCTCTAGAGATCAACCTGACCCACCGTTTATGAGAGCCCGACAGCGGAATCGATCTAGGGCACTCCAGTACAAAGAACTTGCTTCCCTGCCATCCTCTCTAGAGATCAACCTGACCCACCATCTATGAGGGCCCGACAGCAGAATCGATCTGGGGAACTCCAGAATAAAGAACTTGAAACCTTGCTAGCCTCTCCAGAGATCAACCTGACCCATGGCCTATGAGAGCCCAACAGCGAAATAGATTTGAGGCACTCCAACATAAAGAACTTGTTACCCTGCCAGCCTCTATAGAGATCAACCTGACCCACCATCTATGAGAGCCCTACAGCAGAATCAATTTGGGGAATTCAAGCAGCAAAGAACTTGTTACCCTGCCAGCCTCTCCAGAGATCAACCTGACCCACCGTCTATGAGAGCCCAGCAGCGGAATCGATCTTGGGCACTCCTGCATAAGGAACTTGCTACCTTGCTAGCATCTCCAGAGAGCAACCTGACATACCATCTATGATAGCCCGACAGGGGAATCGGTCTGGGGCCTTCCAGCATAAATAACTTGCTACCCTGCCAGCCTCTCCAGAGATCAACCTGACCCACCGTCTATAAGAGATCGACAGCAGAATCGATCTGGGGCATTCCAGCACCAAAGATCTTGTTACCCTACAACCCTCTCCAGAGATCAACCTGACCCACCATTTATGAGAGCCCGGCAGCGAAATCGATCTGGGGCACTACATCAAAAAGAACTTGCTATCACGTTAGTCATAATATTGTAGGTAAGAAAAAACTAAGTCTGGAAACAAACCATCGCACTACATGGACCTGATGGAGACCACGTCCTCAAACCACTTCAGGTGCAGGATTCGGTCATCCTTGCCAGAGTAGTAAGACATCTCCGGCCCCTTGAACCCCTCGGGAACCAGGGCTGAGAGGATCAACTCACAAAAGAAGCTTCCCTCCCGGCTCTGCGAGTTGTTCACTTTCGCGGAGTCGGCCCGCCAACCTCTGCGCTTGCCGGACTACCGAATAACTGCCACCTGGGGAGGTCTCTCTAAATCGCCTCCGCTCGACCCATTTTGGGGCAGGGTGAGTGGGGGCCGGATGCATCCCCGCTTGCCCTCCTATGGGGTTGGAAGAGTGGGGGAAAACCACCTCCAAAATCGCCCCCTCTTGGGGCTGGGCGTGTGGGAGAAAGCCTCTTCCCCACCCCCCCCCCCCCTTCTTAGAGACTGGGTGAGTGGGGGCCGGATACCTCCCCACTCCCCCCCTGGAGATGGGTAAGTGGGGGAAAGCCTCCTCCCCACTCACCCCCTTGGAGCTGGGCGAGTGGGGGAAAGCCTCTTCCCCACTCACCCCCTTGGAGCTGGGCGAGTGGGGGAAAGCCTCCTCACCACTCGCCCCCTCTTCCCGGATTGCTGGTCAGGAGTCCTCTCGCCCATCTGCTGGGGTGGGACCTCCGGACTGCCTCCTCTACCTCCAGTCATAGATCTTTGCTTGAGATTTTCCATGCTAGTCACACTCCATGCTCACCGCACCATAAATGTTGAAACCAAGACTTGAGAACAAGACTTGGCTTTTATGGAGTTTGGGGTCCCCAAAAGAGGGGGTGAACTCACACCCACTTCTCTCAAGGGAGAGAGCTAGGATGAAAGCTTAGGAAATTAAGAACAAGACCAAGTGCTCAACGAGGAGGTCCCACCACACACCTAGAAGATCTTAGAGCGCTTCCCCTCCAAAGCCAATGCTGAGCTTGGGGCACCTTTGGAGGCTCTCTTCACCCACACAAAAAACTTGGGGAGAGAAGACAAAAGAGAAGTCCTTCCAAATGGTGGCCCCTTGGTCCGATTTATAGATTTTTGAACTTGGTCTGCCAATAGCCACATTCCGGCCTACGAGATTACGAAAATACCCCCAGTTTTGGCCTGCCAACAGCCAAATCCCGCCATTCTGAGGCGCTAAACGTAGACCGCCCCCTCTCCTCGGGCATGGGCGAGAGGGGGAAGCCCCCCACCCTTTCTCACCCCCTCATTGGGTTGGGCGAGCGGGAGGCCGCCCCCTCTTCGGCTAACCCCTTGCCGGGGTGGGGGCCAGCCCGGGAGGTCGCCCACCTCTGGCTTGCCCCCTCTGCTGGGGCGGGGGCGAGCCTGGGAGGTTTTCCACCTCTGGCTCGCCCCCTAGCTGGGGCGGGGGCGAGCCTGGGAGGTCGCCCACCTCTGGCTCGCCACCTCTACTAGGAAGGGGCGAGCTAGGGAGGTCGCCCACCTCCGGCTCGCCCCCTCTGTTGAGGCGGGGTCGAGACCGGGGGTTGGCCCCTCTTCGGCTTGCCCCCTAGCTAGGGCGGGGCGAGACTGGGGGTCGGCCCCTCTCCGGCTCGCCCCCTAGCAGTGGCGGGGAGAGATCGGGGGTTGGCCCCTCTTCAGCTCTCCCCCTAGCTGGGGAGGGATGAGATCGGGGGTTAGACCCTCTCCGGCTCGCCCCTAGTTGGGGCGGGGTGAGACTGGGGGTTGTCCCCAATCCGGCTATCCCTCTAGATGGGGAGGGGCGAGACTGGGGGTTGGCCCCTCTCCGGCTCGCCCCCTAGCTGGGGCGGGGCGAGACCGGGGGCTGGCCCCTCTCTGGCTCGCCCCCTACCTGGGGCGGGGCAAGACCGGGGGTTGGCCCCTCTCCGGCTCGCCCCCTAGCTGGGGAAGGGGTGAGTCCGGGAGGTTGCCCACCTCCGCTCTCCCCCTCTGCTGGGGAGGGGGTGATGGGGGCTGGTCGCCCGCCTCCTTCGCCCCCTTGCTGGAGATGGGATGAGAGGGGGCAGGCCGCCCTCTCCTCATGACCCCTTACAATGTCTGGGCAAGCAGGGGGCAGGCGGCCCTCCCTGCTCTCTCCTTTCCTTGCCTGGGACACAGCTAAAAAATAACTTTTGGCCCAAAAGACCTCCTGGGTCCCGGGGGCCCACTCAGCAAATACAGGGTTGTACACTAGAGAATAAAATCATTTTTACAGAATTTGTAAGGTAAATCAAGAGGGTGTTTTCCCAACAATCTCCCGCTATTTATCTTAACAAATTTTACAAACTCTTAAGTGATTTCAATACATTGAAAGTAAAAGAATACACATATAATCCTATGTTGAGAAAGATTTTATTATAAAATGAGATACTATTATAAAATATTGTGTTCACCAAATGGTTTCTCACATGAATGTACTGAAGATCCTAAGAGTAGTCTTATAATTCCTTCTCACCTGACTGTGATTGATCTTTGTATTTAGGAGACGCTTTTCTTTTTCTAGAAAAGAAATGTATTGGCACATTTCTTTGTGGAAATTGGAGTGTCTCCCCTCCTCCTCCTCAGCAGTCTTATCAAAATTATTTTGAAGCTCCCCCTGAGTTGATTCAGCATTTTCAACAGTGCGGATAACTTCAGGAGCAATTGTTGTAATTTCCTCTTGAATTTGTTCATCAACTATGAGAAGCTCCCCCTGGGTTTGTGCAAGCAACTCCCTCTGGATCTATGTAGACGATAAATAATTTGGGGAAGAACTGAAACCTTTAGGGCATGAACATCCTCCTCTTGAATAATCTCCCCCTTCTGAACCTTACTGGCTAGTGAGGTTAAGAAAGATCTTGTTATTTTGGAGAATGATAGAAGTGTTGTAATTGCCTGCATTGACTCTTTTGTTTCTTTCATTTCAGTTTCTATCTGAGAATACTTTCTTTGAAATTTCCTGTAATGCATCTGTATTAGCTCAGAGAATGTTGCAGTTGTTGGAACATGCTTTCCACATCTCTTGGTTTGAGAGAAACAAATTACATTGTATTTGATCATACTTGCAATGTGTTTATAGTGTGTAGGAACTTCAGCTTTCAAGCCCCTATATGTACGAAAACTAAAGTTGACGAATTCCCTACTGGTTAAAAAGTTTGATGCTAGCGTGACACGCTAACGCTACCGCTGGAGGTAGCTTCTGCATATTTAGAAACATCATAAAGAAGGAAAGATTCATCGAGAAAGGAATGTCTTCGGGGCCGAATATATCAACTGTTACCGCGTCGCGTTAAGGCTAACGCCCGATGGTAACTTATTGAAGTCCCGCGATTATGATGTTGATTGAAGAGAAAAAAAGAGAGGGGATCCAATGGCTGGGAATGAAATAACGCTAATGCGGTGCGCTAAACTTTCCGCGATGCGGTAGGAGGGAATGCCAAATTTGGAGCCAGAATGTTGCCAAAGATGACTCAATTAGCGTTCCAGCTTTTTTGTCACAACCCGCATTTTCTCACGAATTTAATAAATATTATCAGAGCAAGGGGAAAACACGTGTTATGATGCCACATCCTACAGGGTCAAACACTCTTTACGAATAATTTATAAAGACATGAATATGATTGAGTTAAATAGAAAATTTACATTTTTAGCTTAGGACCGTGCCCCTCGGTCTAGTGGATCAACTAGTCCACGAATAGAAAACTATGCTTAACCTAGGATGATATACCATCATCCTATTAACTCTTGTGCATATAATATGAATGCATGAATGCCAAAAGTTTATTTCAAATCATGTCTGTACGAGCATCATCATCTATATCTTTAACTTGACACATGTGCTAATGCTATATTATGATGTGCATGCAGTGTTATGCAGTCTAAAAAGGACTTAATGCATGTTATGAGCGGCGTACACATGCGATCTTATGCATCCCATACTACATATTACCGCATGTAACGAAAAAGAAAAATCAAGCTAATGGACATCCATTGGACCGGCGTTATGCATCCCATACTACATAACCGTCGCATGTACATATATTATGCATCCCATACTGCATAATCTGCCTCGTATACTTCTTATCATGCTATGAGTGTAGTGTTCATGCTTCAGCCAAGACATACGGATGACCCTTCGTTGAGCGTATTGTTGTTTATTGGGTGTCTACTTTATCACCTAGAGGGGGGTGAATAGGTTTTTCAAATTATATTATCCCCTTTTAGGTGTTCTTGATTTCTGGTTAGTAGATCTAAAAGTTGTAAAGAATAATACAGAAAACACACAACGATGTATTTAGGTTCCTTAAGACAGGGTGTCTTGAGTATTCCTCTATCCTTATGCGCCTACCCAGCAGTGTGCTAGGCTCGACAAACTCCGCCAAATCTTCAGGTCCTCAAGCCTTACAACTCGGACCCGCAAGTCCCAACAGCCTAGGCCCGCAAGCCCCTACTGCCCACGAGCCCTCAAGCTCGACACTCAGGCCCTCAAGCCCTATAACACGGACCCACAAGTCCCAACAGCCTAGGCCCGCAATCCCCTACTGCCCCCGAGCCCGCAAACTCGACAAATCGCACCCGCAAGTGCACAACCCTGGCCCTCAAGCCTCACAGCTCTCCAGCCCGCAAGCTAGATGGTGTCGGACCTGCAAGTCCACTGCCCTGGCCCTCAAGCCTCACAGCCTCAAGCTATACAAATAGGCCCGCAAGCCTTTACAACAGATTATAGTAATAAGACTGTTACTTCTGCCGGATGAAGATTGACAACTTTAGCCTGTTGAAGATCGACTTCTTAAGGTTGAAGAAGATGCTTTTTGATCTGGAGATTCAGCACTGGATCTTCTTCAGCCTTCACTTCTTTTGCCTTGTGTTGATCAGCTACTTTTCAGTCGATGATGATGACTGATTCTTCAGAGAGCACTTGATGTTTTCTCTCTACTTGATCTTCTTCTTCTCCGCCGAGAATACTTTTCTATTGAAGTGTAGTGGCGGGATACTTTCTCGTTCTTTTTTCTTTCTTCGAAGACTTTTTTTCTAGGGCATCATTATTCCCTTTTATAGGACAGATGAGCTACATAACGGAAACATGTGATGTCCTTTAACGTCAGACGCCCATCCCATAAGAGCACGCGCTGATTGGACAATCAGGCGACGACATTAAATGCTGACAGCGCGTCTGCAACGTTTGAATTCTATCTCGACGATATTTACATCTTCAAGCTGATACCGATAGTATCTCGATGATATGGACAATATCTCGACGAGAAGACTTTGTCGATGTCTTGGGCTTTAGTAGACCTTCAAGTCTTATTACTTCTGCCACTGATGGTGGTATCTCGATGACACAAGATATCCTGGCGATTTTGCATATACGACGATAAGCTTTCTCTGACTGTGTCTCAGAGATCTTCTTTCTTGCTGTCTATCATCGTAATCATGTTTTTCTCTCGACGACATGAGTGATGTTATGTCGGCGCTTCAGCAGCTGCTAGTCTTCAGCTTGTCTTTCTTCAGTCGACATGCCTTCTTTACGATGATGTTCAATAACATCAGTCATACTTAGCCTTCTCAGCGACAAGGCTTCTTCATGAATATATCTGTTCTTCTCAACGACAAGGCCACTTTGATGAAGTCGATGATACTGCGTCTTCACTGCGTTCGATGATCTTGCCGAGTCTCAACGGTCGACGATCTTCCTTCTGGGTTCGACGATCTTGCTTCTGCGTTCGACGAACACGCCAAATTTCAGTGGTCGTCGATCTTCCTTCTGAGTTCGACGATCTTGCTTCTGCGTTTGACGAACACGCCAAATCTCGACGGTCGTCGATCTTCCTTCCGAGTTCGACGATCTCCATTCTGCGTTCGACGATCTCCCTTCTTCTTGACGATATATATAAAATACTTTCAGAAATAGTTAAAGTACTTGACATTTGTCGATCTCTGCAAGCATGAGCTAGATTGAGCATTAAATACAGCTTGCACTTATCATTGAGCTGAGCACTTCTTCAAATCAGGAACATTGTTGAGCACTGTTCCCAACAATCTCCCCCTATTTGAAGAAGTCATAACTCACTTAATGATAAATGCCATTCACATAAAAAGGTTTAACATTTCAATCAGATAAGCACGTAGTGATGATATTTCAGCTAAACATGAGTGAACACAGAAATTTGGCAAATGTCACTTCATTTATAAATAGTGCCAAATGTTTTCAAAAGTTTTGACATTTCTACATTTAGCCCCCTTAAAGTTTTAGCCATCTATTCCTCTGGTGCTCTGATATCAGCAGCATTCTTTGCTTTCTTGGCACTGCCTTCCTGCACCTTATCAGCTTGCCTAATGAAGTAGTCAAACGGTTTAGGATGATATTTTAAAGGTTCAGGAGTGTCAGCTGGAATACTTCCTGCTTGCTTATTTCTTCTGTGTTCTCTCCTTACTTCTTCTTGATCTTCATGCTTTGCCCATTCTTGAGGACTGTATATATTGTTTCTTTCACCTTTGTTAACTTTCACTTGCTCCCATGCTTTTATAATGATGGTCCTTGATATGGGACTCCATCTTTCATAGTCATCCTTTTTCTCCATTTCTTCCCTGTACATTCTCTTCCTCACTTTTGTTTCTTCATCCTCCAGTGCTTCCTTCTCTTTACCCTTATCAGTAATATTTGTACCTTTATCAATAATATTTTTATGTTGATCTTCAGCAGGTTCATCATAATATAGAGGATGGAGATTCATTGCTTCCCTGATGGTGTTGGTGGTCTAGATGGCATGACCACTACTGGACTTTATCATTTATCTCTGCCCCTTTATTACTTCTTCAGATTTCCCTCTGTGGAGATTCTCCTCGGATGCTAGTATTTTGTTCTTGTGCATGTGGATACCTGCATCCAAGTGATTCTTCGTTTCAAACAGATGAATGTCTATTTCTTTTTTGTTTTCATCTAGACTTTCTTTGAGATCAGTTTTATGTTCAGCCATCCTCTTGGTGTATGCAAGGTAGGCCTTTTCTATGCTGCCGACAATCATTGATTGATTAGTCCCTAGGTTAGATATACCTTTGTGAGTACGGGCAGTGAATTCTTGCAGATTTTTCACATCATTGCTTAGGGTTGCCATTTCAGCAGACAACTCTCTTCTTAGATCATTGATAGCAGAGGTGACATAACTTTCAAGTTTTAATCTTTGCTCTTCCAGGAGCATCTTTATCTGAGATAATAGTGGGAGCTCCACTGGACTAACCTCTTGAGGTGAACCATCTTGTTCCTCTTCTTCATCCCCTTCAATTATTGGAGATAGAGATTTTCTTTTTGGTGAGTGGTTTGGTTCATTCTCCACTTCAAGACTCTACTAGTGTTTGTTAGTTCCATCTGCAGGGTTCTCTTGGTTGTAGCCTGGCATTGCTGATTCAGAATGACCAGTGTCCTCAGCTCCTATGATCTTATTGATCACTTCTTCAACTTGATCAGGGAGCTCATTCTCCTTCTCCCCCTCAGTTTCAGCACTACCTTGATTTGATTTTGCTGTGTCCTGGATCCCTGACTTGGAGCAGAGCTCTGGAGGACGACATTCCTTCTCTCCACAGCTTCCTCAGATTCAGATGGAGGTGAGCTGTTGCCTGACTCACTTTCTTCGGAGGAGCTTCCTACCTTCCTTTTCACATCTATTGAAGTCTTTAACTTCTTGGGAGGCCTAGCCAGAACTTTTTCCCATCTTTCCAGTATTCTGATATCCATCCTTTTCATGTGATGGATTTTTACTCCATACTTTTTGTTAAAATTTTTAGGGTAGGAAAGCAGAAAGTATAGTGATAAAATCCTTCCCAGATTTGGGGATTCAAAGATTTCTTGTATCCTCTTGAAGATTTGCTAACCTCAGTTGGTCCTTTTACTTAGGATTATCCTTGCCATCATCTCGAACATGGGCTTGGATATCCTATCATGAGACCCTACCTTGCAGAGGAGAGCTTTTCCCACAATGTCTGCCAACAGCTTTCCTTGTTGATTTAAGCTTTTCCTTTCGAGAGATCCATAGGTTTTGCTCGAATGGATGCACCAAGCCAGAGCCTTGACAAGGTCTTCCTGAGTAATCTTTTCATCTTCCTCCAACTTGGCAAAGGATGGCAACTGAAGAGCCCTGTTCAATCTTTTGGGATTCACCTTAACATTTATCCCGTTAATTTCGCTCTTCACAGACGTTCCCTTCGAGCCACCCTTGGCATTTGAGTAGAACTCCAGCACTTCTCTTTTTAATATTACTGTTGGCTCAGAGAGGGCGAACTCTGGGCCGATGGTCTCGAGCACCTTAATGGTGCTCTGGATTTCTTCTGATCCTTCTGAGAATCCATTCCTCACCACTTCACTTCCTTCGAACAGAAAATCTTCCTTCTTTGGTGCCATCTTTTTCTTGACCCTGGAGGATTTCAGCACAGTCGACTCGTTCACTCTTAGAAAGCATGTAGAACACGACGGCTTTTTAGGGCTAATGTAGAGAGTGTTTTAACCTTAAGACATTTGAACTCATTTATAGTGTCCGAGTTGGAAGTTGAAGTGTCATTTGGTAAATGTCTGACTAACTCGAGTATAGCTGTAATGATTGAGCTTAGACCTAATTAAGAGTCCGCTGACGATTGGATATCGTCGTGATCAGATCTCGATGATACCAATCATCTTTCTGACGATATGGTTTTTGAAGATTAATCTTACAATATTAGATGAAGATGAGTTTATGTGTTAAACATTAACATGGTTACCTTCACCTTGGCCTCTAAGTCTCCTTGAGCTAGTGGCTCCCCCTCGATGGAATGTCCACTTATCTTTACTTCTATCTCCCCCTAGATTAGTGCACCTTGGTATGTGGTAAGTTTTTCTTAGTCCAGAGCTGAGCCTGGAACACCAATTGTCCATTAGCCTTGTTTGCTTTTTAATGGCTAAATGGACTACACTGCAAGACAGATTTAATATCCATTAGGAACCCAAGGTGACTTGGGTCCTAGGTTCTTGTTAGCATAATAGGGAATCCCTCTACTCACCGCAGCCCTTCCAGGAGGTCTCTCCTTTGCATTAAGCACACTAGGGTTGTGCCAACAGTCGATGGCAAAGTGTCCTACTTTGCCACAGCACCAACATTCATGGATGTTGTACCTTCTTTTCTGAACAATTTTTGATGTATGTTCAGTAGAGAAGGCAGTAGCATTCTTCCTATCTCTCTCAGCCAAGAGAAGACTAGCTGCTATAGTATCATTGTTTCTTCTTGATTTTATTTTTTTGTCAGCAACAAATGTCAGCTTGGTAGCTGACAGGGTGTTGATGGCATCAGATATGTTCAAGTGAGAATTGATCATACTGGGGCTACTAGTCTGCTTTTTATCTGGAAGAGATTGAGAAAATGTTGCACCTTTATCCTTGAGAGTGGGGGCTGGGACACCAAATACAAATGGTCCATGATGGGCCATTTGAATTTCCTCATGGGGATCCTTTAATGCACTCATCCCCATGCCCTTTCTCTTTGCATAGTCAGGAGAATTATCATGACTAGTGGAGCTTCCATTCATCCAGTGACCATGGACACTGTCCTGATCATACCTATTTGAGGGAAGCACTACCTTCTGAAAGGTGGTATGAGGCTCTGCTTTAGTTTTGCCCCTTTCTCCATTCCCAGCATCTATTGCCCCTTCATTGTAACCCAATCCCCTCCTATTTCCATAGGAGGAGAAGGTGTCAATGATGGGCAGTACAGTTTTGGGCTTAGAGAATTGAGCCACCAAGCATCTTTCCTTAAGAAGGTCATTCTTAAGTTTCTTGATAAGTTATTCCCTTTGGCTTCTTTCATCATAAAGCTTGTCTATGATTTTGTTGAGCTCATTTGGATCGGTGTACTTGCTGTAGGACATACCCAGTTTCCTATCCGATTCAACCTTAAAAGGTCTGAGAGATTTTAGCTCCCTAGCTTGTTCCTTAACAAGCCTTTTGCTCTTTCTCAGAGCCTCCAAGAGATCACCAAACTGCTCTATTAGATCAGTATGATTCTTATTGTTGCAAGATGAGCAGTCTTCTGCATCATCTTCAGATGATGAACAATCACCTGATGCACTCTTGGTCTTCTTAAATTAAAATGAAGCAGGTAGTAAAGGTGTGTGAGTGGTGCATACCTGATCATGATGTGGTTCATCATGATTTTCTTCATCTGATAGAACCATAATCCCACAGACTTCCTCTTCCTCAGAGTCACAGTCTGTGAGAGTCAAGGGTGATCTTATTCTTTCTCCTGCTCCAGAGCATTCTTCATCTTCTGATTCACTGTCTGAAGTGGTTAGTGGTGCTCTGATACATACCTCTTCATGAGAGGTTTCTTCTTCAAAATCTTCCCCTGACCCTTACATGAGGACTTCTAAGGAATCTTACATGTCCTTTGATGTAGTGCAATGACTTAGCTTCTGGAGTGTTGGCAGATCTACTGCACTAGCTAGAATGTTTCTGGCTTCCTTGTCCATGCTGCTTAGAAGAACCTCATCTTTTATTATAGATATTGAGGTACATGGTTCTTCTTGAACAATCAAAAATATTCTGGGATCCATTGCCTCCATGTAAATTCTTGCTCTAACTTTCCAAAGGGTAAAGTTCTCTCTAGAGCACATAACTATTCTTGACTCCATAGCTATGATACTTGGACACCCACTGGCAGATCTGTTCAAGCTGTTAAGCTTTATTTGAACAACCTCACTTTGATACCACTTGTTGTTTATTGGGTGTCTACTTTATCACCTAGAGGGGGGGGGGGGGGGGGGGGGGTGAATAGGTTTTTCAAATTATATTATCCCCTTTTAGGTGTTCTTGATTTCTGGTTAGTAGATCTAAAAGTTGTAAAGCATAATACAGAAAACACACAACGATGTATAGAGGTTCCTCAAGACAGGTTGTCTTGAGTAGTCCTCTGTCCCTCTGCACCTACCCAGCAGTGTGCTAGGCTCGGCAAACTCCGCCAAATCTTCAGGCCCTCAAGCCTTACAACTCGGACCCGCAAGTCCCAACAGCCTAGGCCCGCAAGCCCCTACTTCCCTCGAGCCCGCAAGCTCGACACTTATGCCCTCAAGCCCTAGAACATGGACCCGCAAGTCCCAACAGCCTAGGCCCGCAAGCCCCTACTGCCCCCGAGCCCGCAAGCTCGACAAATCGCACACGCAACAACACTGCCCTGGCCCTCAAGCCTCACAACTCTCCAGCTGGCAAGCTAGACGGTGTCGGACCCGCAAGTCCACTGCCCTGGACCTCAAGCCTCACAGCTCTCCATCCCTCAAGCTAGACAAATAGGCCTGCAAGCCTTTATAAGAGATTACAGTAATAAGACTGTTACTTCTGCCGGATGAAGATTGGCAACTTTAGCCTGTTGAAGATCGGCTTCTTAAGGTTGAAGAAGATGCTTTTTGGTCTGGAGATTCAGCACTAGATCTTCTTCAGCCTTCACTTCTTTTACCTGGTGTTGATCGGCTACTTTTCAGTCGATGATGATGACTGATTCTTTAGAGAGCACTTGATGCTTTCTCTCTACTTGATCTTCTTCTTCTCCGCCGAGAATACTGTTCTATTGAAGTGTAGCGGCGGGATACATTCTCGTTCTTTTTTCTTTCTTCAAAGACTTATTTTCTAGGGCATCACTATTCCCATTTATAAGATAGATCAACCGCATAACGGTAACATGTGATGTCCTTTAATGTCAGACGCCCATCCCATAAGAGCATGCACTGATTGGACAATCAGGCGGCGGAATTAAATGCTGACAGCGCGTCTGTAACGTTTGAATTCTGTCTCGATGATATTTCCATCTTCAAGCTGATACCGACAGTATCTCGACGATATGGACAATATCTCGACGACAAGACTTTGTCAATGCCTTGGGCTTTAGTAGACCTTCAAGTCTTATTACTTCTGCCACTGATGGTGGTATCTCGACGACACAAGATATCCTGGCGATTCTGCATATACGACGATAAGCTTTCTCTGAATGTGTCATTGAGATCTTCTTTCTTGCTGTCTATCGTCGTAATCATGTTGTTCTCTCGATGACATGAGTGATGTTATGTCGACACTTCAGTAGCTGCCAGTCTTCAGCTTGCCTTTCTTCAGTCGACATGCCTTCTTTACGACGATGTTCAACAACATCAGTCATACTTAGCCTTCTCAGCGACAAGGCCTCTTCACGAAGATATCTGTTCTTCTCAATGACAAGGCCACTTTGATGAAGTCGATGGTACTGCATCTTCACTGCGTTCGACGATCTTGCCGAGTCTCAACGGTCGACAATCTTCCTTCTGGGTTCGACGATCTTGCTTCTGCGTTCGACGAACACGCCAAATTTCAGCGGTCGTCAATCTTCCTTCTGAGTTCGACGATCTTGCTTCTACGTTCGATGAACACGCCAAATCTCGGCGGTCGTCGATCTTCATTCTGAGTTCTATGATCTCCATTCTGCATTCGACGATCTCCCTTCTTCTTGACGATATATATATAGTACTTTTAGAAATAGTTAAAGTACTTGACATTTGTCGATCTCTGCAAGCATGAGATAGATGGAGCATTAAATACAGCTTGCACTTATCTTGAGCTGAGCACTTCTTCAAATCAGGAACATTGCTGGGCACTGTTCCCAACATGTATGCAATGAATAACGATTCTCACCAGGCAGTTAACTGGGCTAACCAGACTATTCCAGCAACCTGGCTAACCTTGTTGGTGTTTCCAAGGTGATCTTGAAGTGATCAAGCATTTAGTCTTACTGCCAACGCGATATGATCCTATGGGGTCACACACAAGAGTGTTTGGAGAAGTTGGAGGAAGAATTGTGTTGGCCTTACTCATATTGGATATGAGTGAAGGACCAATCCTACGAATTATTGGAGTTGGGTCGGGTCAGCTAAATGCTCCACAGGTATTGTGAATATTGTATGGAGCGTGTTGGCAAGTGTTCGAGATGAGTCATCAAGAATGTCTCGATGACTATTACCTCAGTTCGTCGAATGTACGAATCCGTGTTTACTCGTGAATTCATGATTACTCGACGAATCCATGATTACTCGACGAACCCGATGAATTCATCACTAGACGAATTGATTGATACTCGACGAATTATTTGTTACCCGACGAATTCATGACTCGACGAATTTATGATTACTCGACGAAATGATAATCACTCGACGAATTCTGTTTACTCCACTTCTGGTCGTGGGTGTGCGGATAGCTTTATCTCTTGTAGCGGTATAAATAGATCCTGATTTTATTCCCTAAATGCGAAGTTTTCTTTTGCGATCTGAGAGTGTCGGAAGGGTTCCGACGGAAGAGTTCCGTAATAGCTCCGATGGAAGTGTTCCGACTGGTCGATCCCGCCGCCGCCTCTCCCTGTCGTCGGACCTAACAGTCTGTGGGAGACGTTGAGAGCTATTCTTCTCCGACCTAGTGCTTGTGCGACAAGAATCTTGGGTTCTTCATCGCTCGTGTGGACTCCCGTAGAGGCATCGATCCATTTCAGCGCTTGGGACTCAACGATCGTTCTTCGAAATCTCATTTTTAGAGCACCTTGGTTGAGTGTTGACTCAATCCCCTTCAGGTATTGCAATGTGTTGCTTCTCCTATTTCTTGATTCATAAAATCGCAAGTTCCTTGAACTATTTAGGGTTATTCTTTTTGTTTCTTCTGATGCGAATATTTGATATGCAATTATCAATTTGAATGGTATATAGAAAACCCAATATTGGAATTAGCGAGGTTTGCAATCTAATGCGTGTAAATCAGAAATTTAGAAGTGTTCTAAATGTCTGGATTTCTTCCTGGATGTTTGGATTCCGATGAAATGTTCTAAATTGGAACCCCTCCAGGAACGCATGTGATTGCATTGCGATTTCATTGTTTCAGAAATTGTTTCTCCTTTGCAGTAACCGTCCCTCAAAATGGTTTTGAAACCAAATGTCCTAGATTTTGAATCTAACATTGAGAGACGAGCTTGTCTACTGCATATGTGGAGTTGTTATTCATTGGTCTAATGCATGTAAATCTGGATATTTATAAGTGTTCTGAATGTTCAGATTTAGCCCTTTCATCAAAGTGTTGATGGTTTTATTTTGTGCATTGGGATGTATTTGGATTATGAATATTGTTGTATTTCTATTTTGTGAATGTGCACTATAATTAATTGTTAATCACGATGAAATGTTCATCGATTGAATGATAAAATCCCTTATCCAATATTAAGTATACGGATGCCTTTCGATGGATGACACTCTTCCTGCCTCGATCGATGAAGTGTGGGCTTGACAAAGCAAGGTGCATTAATATATCTTGGTAAGTGTGCGAGCGGATAATTTTGATATCCCACTGTCGACATCGGGTCTAACTTAACTAGGTGACCTCAAAGGTTGAGTGCCTAGAGGCATAGGATTGGCATGCTCCATATGATGGATGTGATTGAAGAGTTATTCACCAACCATACACGAGTTGCATAGTGATGCAATTGACAAGTGTTGTCTACCTAAATAACCGCATTATGAGAGGAACGCCAAAGCGGACTCATTGTGTTGGTGAAATACGGATCTTGTCCCCTGATAGAATAGCTCAAATAAACTCTCTGAATCGAAATTAAGGGTTGTCGATTTGAATAAAATAGTGGGAGCTTTGAATAAAAGTCCTTATTAAATAAAAATGTATTTTGAAATACAGTACTAAATGTTTTGCAAAATTCCTTGTAGAATATCCATGGCAAGCACATCACACTCCACCTTGTCCCTGAGAACCATCCTTGAGAAGGACATGCTCAATGGTACAAACTTCCTTAACTGGTACAGAAACCTGAGAATTATTCTCAGGCAAGAGCGCAAGCTCTATGTCTTGGAAGGGGAAGCCCCTACAGATCCGACCGGGAATGCTCCGCGAGCAGACAAACATGCTTACAAGAAGTATCAGGATGATACCTTGGATATGGAATGCCTCATGCTTGCTACCATGTCCTCTGAGCTTCAGAAGCAACACGGGAGCATGTATGGTTATGAGATAATCGAGCACCTCAAGAAAATGTTCAAGGGGCAAGCTTGGCAAGACAGGTTTGACATATCCAAGGCATTATTTTAGTGCAATATGGGAGCTCGAGACTCAGTAGGTAGTCACATACTCAAGATGATTGGGTATATAGAGAACCTTGAAAGACTGGGTTTTCACTTGGGCCAAGAGTTGGCCACAGATCTGATCCTGCAATCGTTGTCAGACAGTTATGAGCAGTTTGTCTTGAATAATAACATGAATGAAATGAACAAGAAATTGCCCGAGCTCCTAGGCATGTGGAAAATTGTCGAAAATAATATGAAGAAAGTCAAGCATGCTAGCCCCATACTGATGGTGCATATAGGCAAGGGCAAGGCAAAGGGATCCAAGAAGAGGAAGATAGGATCTAAGTCTCATCTTGATTCCAAAACATCTGCACTGGAAAAGAAAGGTATGATGAAGGAAGGAAAGTGCCACCACTGCGGTAAGGCAGGACATTGGAGGTGGAACTGTCCCCTCTACATTGAGGATCTGCAAAAGAAGAAAGGAAGTGTGACTTCCACTTCAGGTATTTACGTTATCGAGATAATCCTTTCTGCTCCTTCATCTTGGGTATTGGATACCGGATGTGGTTCTCATATTTATATAAATGTGCAGGAACTGAGAAGGAGAAAAATGCTGGGTAAAGGGGAGGTAGACCTGCGCATCGGAAATGGAGTAAGAGTTGCTACCATTGTCGTTGGTGTCTATTGTCTTTCTTTGCCCACTGGGCTTGTAATAGAACTAGATAATTGTTATTTTGTTCCAGCCATAACTAGAAACATTATATCCATTTAGTCTTGACATGAAAGGTTTTTCGTTTATAATTAAGAACAATTGTTGTTTGATTTTTATGAATGATTTTTGTTATGGTGTAGCCCAATTGTTTAATGGTTTATATGTTTTGAACTTAGACCATCTGATCTATAATGTAGAAAATACTAAAAGACTTAAAACAAATGACTCGAATCCTACGTATATTTGGCATTGTCGTTTAGGCCATATAAACGAGAAACGCATATCCAAACTCCATACAGATGGACTACTGGACTCATTTGATTATGAATCATTTGAGAGATGTGAGTCATGTTTATTAGGCAAGATGACGAAAGCTCCTTTCATTAGTTGTAGTGAGAGGACTGATGATCTCTTGGGCATAATACATAGTGATGTATGCGGACCCATGAGTTCTATGGCTAGAGGTGGGTTCTACTACTTTGTTACATTCACAGATGATTTCAGTAGATACGAATACATGTTTCTTATGAAGAACAAATCCGAAAGCTTTGAAAATTTCAAAGAGTTTAAGAATGAAGTAGAGAACCAACTGGGAAAAAGGATAAAAGCACTCCGATCTGATCGAGGTAGCAAATACCTAAGTCATGAGTTTCGTGATCATCTGAGAGGATGTGGTATTGTATCACAGCTCACTCCACCTGGAACACCTCAACATAATGGTGTGTCTGAGAGGAGGAAAAGTACTTTGTTGGACATGGTACGGTCAATGATGAGTCATATAGATTTGCCCGTTTCCTTTTGGGGATTTGCTATAGAGACTGCTGCTTTCACTTTAAATCACGCTCCAACAAAAACGGTTCAAAAGACACCATATGAGATATGGACTGAGAAGCATCCTAGTATGTATTTAATTAAGATTTGGGGCTGTGAGGCATACTTGTGACGTCAAATGCCTGACAAGCTGGAACCCAAATAAGATAAATGTTATCTAGTGGGTATCCTAGGGAGACCAAAGGGTACTACTTCTACCTGCCATTTGAGGGAAAAGTGTTTGTTGCAAGGACATGCATCTTTTTGGAGAAAGAGTTCTTGTCCAGAAAGACTCCAAAGGTAGAACTTGAAGAAGTTCATGAACCACAAACTGAAGATGAACCTAGATTGGAACCTGAGCCAGGACTACAAGTAGTTGTAGCTAGAGAGCCTGCTCAAGAAACACAAGTCGTACTTAGATCTGGTAGACCAAGATTTGAGCCAGAGATATATGGATTTCTCGTGTCTCAATTAGGTAATGTGTTGCTTATGGATCATGATGATGAGCCAGCAACCTACAAAGAGGCTATGAATGGACATGACTCTGAGAAGTGGCTTGAAGCCATGAAATCTGAAATGGAATCCATGTATACAAACCAAGTTTGGACCTTGGTCGAACCACCTGAAGGGGTAAGAACCATAGGGTGCAAGTGGGTCTTCAAGAAGAAGACCGACATGGATGGGAATAAATTACAGACATTCAAAGGCCGGCTGGTGGCTAAAGGTTTCCGGCAAATTCATAGGGTTGACTATGATGAGACCTTTTCCCCTGTTGCCATGGTCAAGTCCATCAAACTTCTACTTGCTATTGCTGCGTATTATGACTACGAGATTTGGCAAATGGATGTCAAAACGGCTTTTCTTATTGGAAACCTCCTTGAGGAAGTGTATATGACACAACCCGAGGGTTTTCTATCTCCAAGTGAAGCCACTAAAATATGCAAGTTGAATCGATCCATTTATGAGAAACAAGCTTCTCGAAGTTGGAATCTTCGTTTTGATGAGAAAATCAAAGAGTTTTATTTCATCAAGAATGAGGATGAGCCTTGTGTTTACAAGAGGATTAGTGGGAGAAATGTCATTTTTCTCATATTGTATGTGGATGACATACTGCCGATCGGGAATGACATTTTGACCCTGCAAGCTGTTAAGAATAGGCTAGGGGACTGCTTTTTTATGAAGGACTTGGGTGAAGCAACTTATATACTTTGTATTAAGATCTGTTAAGATAGATCGAAGAAGTTGCTGGGTTTGACCCAGAGAACATACATTGAGAAGGTGTTGAAACAATTCAACATGCTTGAGTCCAAGAAGGGATTCTTACCCATGTCACATGGTGTGAGTCTCTCTAAGGACCAGTGTCCTAAATCTTTGGAAGATAAGGACCACATGAAGTTGATTCCATATGCATCGGCAATTGGATCAATCATGTATGCAATGTTGTGCACTCGACCTGATGTATCATATGTTTTGAGCATGATGAGCAGGTTTTAATCTGATCCTGGTGATATTCACTGGATAGTTGTCAAGAATATCCTAAAGTACTTAAGAAGGACGAAGGATGTATTCTTGATGTTTGGTGGAGAGGAAGAGCTTGTTGTAAAGGTTTACACGGATGCTAGCTTCCAGACTGATAGGGATGATTCAAAGTCCCAATCAGGTTTTGTATTTTGCCTAAATGGAGGAGATGTAAGCTGGAAGAGTTCCAAGCAACAGACAGTTGCTGATTCTACGACTGAGGCCGAGTATATTGTTGCTGCAAATGCAGCGAAGGAGGCTGTGTGGATTAGGAAATTCATCAGCGAGCATGGTGTAGTTCCTAGCATTGTTGATCCCGTAGTTCTCTACTGTGACAATAAAGGTGCTATTGCACAAACTAAGGAACCTAGATCTCATCAACGCTCCAAGCACATACTTTGGCGGTTCTATCTTTTATAAGAGATTGTCGATCGAGGAGATGTGCTCATATGCAGAGTACCGACTGAAGAGAATAATGCGGATGCACTGACAAAGCCCCTTGCACAGAGAAAGCATGATTGTCATACTAGATCAATGGGTATTAGATACCTGAATGATCGTCTCTAATGGGAGTCTTGTGGATTATATTCATGTTGGTTGTTATTCTTGTGATGAATAGAGTACCGTTATATTTTATTTTACATTTATGGCAAGTTCTTATTATTATGTCATCTGTTTCTATTTGAAAAATTAATTAGCATAATAAATGCCCTTAGAATGTTTGCTTCCATATGAATTCAAGTACATACCTTAAATGTGAGGGCCTATGTTGAATTAGAAGCTTTATTCTTGAAAGGTCCCTAGTCGGCATATCATCTTAGAAGTTAAAGGGCGATGATGATACATTAAGACTAGCATGTGCATTGGCTGATAACCGGTTCTCACAGATCATTATATAGTGATATCAAGTCATCACATGGGTACATGTTAGTGAATAAGTTGTACTGGCAGACCCACCTTGAGACCACTTTGTGGATTGTTATATAAACGTGTCACAAGTAGGTCTCAACTGACAATGGTGTTTGTAGTTCTTTGACCTGAAGTCACAGAATTCATCAAGTGAGGAAAAGCATACTTTGATGCCATCTAAAGTCTTCCTTGAGAAAGGTTGATGATAAGGGTGGTTATTGGGTATGTTGCAAATCATTTGGGTGTTTGTGTGTGGACAGAAATGGAATTTGTCCTCCTATATGACAGGAGTTACATCCATGGGCCCCTTGATGGACTAAGACTGAGAAATGCATGGCCATGCTTGGTTGAGTCAATATATGATATTGAGCTCACCATTTTCAGACAGTCTATTCTAGATCAAGAAATTAGGATTATTCAATTATGTGGGTGACACGATCCATGCCTCTAGTTCTATCCGGATGTAAGGGACAAAGGGACATGACAACACTGATATATTGGTCAACACATGCTTGTTGAGTTTTGAACTCTTATTGCTTGGGTAGCATTGATGCATTGCTAGATGCAGCTCATTGTTTGTGAGACTTTTGTTCGATACGTTCAAGATCAAGTGGGAGACTGTTGGTGTTTCCAAGGTTATCTGGAAGTGATCAAGCATTTAGTCTCACTGTCAATGCGATATGAGCCTATGATGTTGATGAGTCCCATTTATATATATATATTTGGACTCATTTGGGCTGATATTCTAGTGTTTACACCACATTTTAGTCACGTTTTCATTTACATATACTATTCCATGCTAGGTGCACCATTAAGCCCATTTCGGTGTGCAATTGCATTCCTCATTGTTGGGGGTAAGCACATTGTGCTCCCCTTCCCTTCTCTTATGTATCCCTGTGCTGGACGTGTATTCCCAGCTAGTATATCTTGTTTGCAGGTGACCTATTCGTTCCGTTTTCCCCCAAATGTAATTTCTGTGCATATCGCACGGTCGTGCGTTTCCTTGACGCACGGTCTGTGCGGTTGTGTGTTTGTGTCTGGGAAGAAAATGGAGCATCGGGGTTTACTCGTGCGTTTTAACGCACGGGCAAATCCGCCCGTGCGTGATTAAAATGCACGGTCGACCTGTATCTTTGTGATCTCAGAGCGTCGGATTTTACCCGTGCGTTTGAATGCACGGGCGGCGTTGGTCGTGCGTGAACAAATTGCACGGGCGGCACAGCGTATTCTACAATCCATATTTCATCCATTAATATCGCACGGTCTGCGCACGATCGTGCGTTCGACCGTGCGTGACCAATTTTCAGCCTGTTTCCTATAAAAAGCAGGAATCGAGGCAATCAGAAAGGAGGACCAGGAGAGGACGACCGGGAGCGATTCAGAGAGCGGGAAATCTCTTCCTTCCCACTGCTCTTGAGGGTTGAAGGCTTCCCCTTCATCTCCTCCACCATCAAGGCCATTTCCGGTGATTTCCACCTCCATCCTTCCATCCGGGAGCATTAGGGAGCTTCATCCACCATTAGCTCAAGCATTCCTCGCCAAGGAGACCAAGGAAGCGCTGAAGATCGTAGGAGCGGTGACAGCCTCCTTCGATCCAAGCTCACCATCTGAGGGCCGAGTCCGGAGAGAGCCCGACAACCTCTCATTCTGGTCGTGAACCCAAGACGTGACCTCTTCTTTGTGGTCCTCTCTAACCTTGAATGCTTTTACTTCATTTTGTGTTGTATGAACATGTGTTAAGCTAATCCTAAGTAGTTTTGCTTTCCTTTATATGCACTGATGTTGTGGTGGCATGTATAGCCCCTTTGTTCCTAGTGATTTTCTGTGATTTTTTGTGGGTGAAGCCACTAGCAATTGCTAGTGGTGATGTTTTGAGAAGAGGTGCATGCGACCCTCAACCGTCATAGTGATTTCCCGTCCACGCGCCTTCCGAAGCACGTCATCGCAGCCGTTACACCCATCTCGCCATGCGAAGCAGAGTTTTGACCCGCATCTTTCTTCATTCTGCAGTAGCGTAGGAAACCAAATCAACCCCCCCCCCCCCCCCCCCGTGGTTACTTATCATTCCTTTTAACTGATTTCCTGTTTAGAGCAAATCGTACTACCCAACTTGCAGTCCTTGAGAGATCGATACTTGGGGATAACTTCCCATTTTTATTACTTGAGCGACCGGTGCACTGCCGTCGTATCGCATTTCGTGCCTGCTAATTAGCAGTGCCGAAATAGCGCATCAAGTTTTTGGCGCCGTTGCCGGGGACTGCAAGCGTGTGTGATTTGTTTTTAATTGGAAATTTGTTTTAAGGTATTTTGTTTTCTTGTTGTGCGCTAATCCATTGTCTTGCAATCAAGTCTACTATGTCTTCTATCCAGCAACGTATGTATCAGGGAAGTTTGGACGATCTTAGAAATCAACTGCAACTAAATAATCTTGCATCCGAGATCTCCACTGATATCATTGAGTTTATTTCTGAGAATTGCAAATTCAGCGGGGATACACATGAGGATGCAGTATGTCATGTGCAGGAATTCTTAGAAGTCTATTATACATGTATTTTCAATGGAGTTGAAAATGACCAACAGAAGATCCTATCATTTTCATTCTCTCTGCATGATAAAGCTAAAGGATGGTACCGGGATACCCGAAAGATGGAGATAACTTCTTGGAAGAAATTTGAAAGGAAGTTCCTGTTTGATTTTCAACACCGCATGAGAGGTATGAATAGGCATAGGGAACTTATTGCCTTCGGACAGAGAAAGGACGAGACATTAGTGGACGCATGGGTGCGTTTTCAATCCTTACATAGGGACTGTTACCGTGAGAATTTGTCAGAAGATTTTTTAATTCATATTTTCTATTTCGGCGCAACGGACACGTTCCGTGTGCTTTTTGATGTTGCAGCTGGAGGCGCCCTATTTAATAAGTCGGGGAAGGAAGCCTGGGAGATAGTGGCGAATATAATGCAGACTAGTCAGTATTGGAGCCACTCTACTCACACTCCGAGCACTAGCGAAGTTAATGCAGTAACACTTAATGGAGCAGAGGAATGTCTTCTTGCAGACCAAGCAGAGCGGTTAGTTACTTTCGTGGGCAATATGCTGCTCAAAATGAATGAACAGTCCGCAGCAATCCAGCAGCTCGATTCTGCTATCAGTGCTCTCACAGATGTTGTCTCTGGGATTGTGGACCAGCCGCCCGAGTATGTGAACGCCATGGAGTTAAGAAGTGGCAGGAGTGTAAAAAACCTCCCACATCAGAAAACGCCTCCAGCACCTGCGCTACAGGAACCGCTTACGAATCCTACGGACAGGGCTGATGCAAATGTGACAACGAAGCTGACTCCTATCCCTACTATGCCGGATTCTGCGAGCGCGGCACAACCCTCAAAAAATATTGTTAGCCCTCCTTTTCCTCACAGGTTACGGAACGAGAAATCAGAACAACAATTTCGCAAATTCCTGGAAATGATGAAGGGAGTACAAGTGTGCATCCCGCTGATTGAGGCCATCTCCCAGATACCGGGTTACTCAAAATTCCTGAAGAAGCTGATTTCAAAGCGAAAGGAACTGGAAGACCTCAAAACCATTGATCTCACCGAGGAGTGCTCCGCCATCATTGCCGACATCCCTACAAAGCGTAAGGATCCGGGCAGCTTTACTATCCCTTGCAAAATCGGTCGCCACCGATTCGGTCAGGTACTGTGTGATCTAGGAGCCTCCATCAATCTAATGCCGCTCTCCATCTTTCAAGAGCTAGGTGCGGGGATTTTGAAGCCAACACAAGTAATGCTGCAGCTGGCCGACAGAACGATCAAGAAACCGGTCGGGATTGTGGAAGACCTTACCATTGTGGTGAATGACCTCGCCTTTCCAGCTGATTTCATCATCCTTGATATTAAGGCCGATGCTAAAGTTCCTATTATCTTGGGACACCCCTTTCTCGCGACGGCATGTGCCATCATTAATGTGGAGCAGGGAGAGCTCACTCTCAGATTGGGGCAGGATGCCATATCTTTTAATGTTCACAACCCGGCGCAACTATTTGAGATCACAGACTGCGAGCTGGCGGAGCCAACCGAGGAACCAGATAGTCAGTTTGATATAAGTCCGGGGGAGTGTGAAACTTTTTGGCAGCAGGAAGGCCCTGTGAGCAATGGAGGTTCATCCTCAGACAAGTCTGAGGATCCGCTTCCGATCAGAGAATCACTTATTATGCCATCGGATTCTGAACCCTCCCCAGCTCTCAAACAATTACCGAACTCTCTGAAATATATCTTCCTGGGAATACCACGCATCCGATGATTATTTCTGCAACTCTGTTTGAGGCTGACGAAGCTGCGTTGGTAAGGTTGCTAAGAAGATATCAAAAAGTCTTTGGACGATCCCTCGCCGATATTAAAGTAATTAGCCCCACCGTCTGCATGCATATGATCCTTCTCGAAGATCAGTACAAGCCTTCAGTCCAACCACAAAGGCGACTAAACCCGAAGATGCAAGAGGTGGTTGTCACAACCCGCATTTTCTTCGAATTTAAGAATATCAGAGTAAGAGAAAATACGCGTCATGATGCCACGTCATACAGGAGACAACTATAGATGCTCAGGCGGGAACCTATTATTTAACTAAACAAACATGATTATATGATAAGTCATCATTTGAAATCATTTATTAGGGGTTTTGAGATAAGAACTGTGTCTCTCAGTTCGTGGATCAACTAGTCCACTGAGAAAGTATATATAATTGCAGCGGAAAGTACTTGATTTAGTTTACTTACAGTCCTACATGTATGCAAACGACGGAGCATGAAGTAAATGATATGCACATAACTAGGCGTACTGTAAGAGTAGAAAATACCTTTAGGCGACTTTAAAGTTAAGGGTTTCAGTTGGAAAGAAATGCAATGAGGATGAAGAAAAGCCATTTTTTTATAACTATAGTGCACCTAACATAAAACATTCCCAGAGAGTATGATACACAAGATCTAGAAGTAGTACCATTAAACTGGCAAATAGACTGTAAAGTACAAAAAGGGCACATTGGGCGTCAACAACATGACACTAGCCCATTGGCACCAACTAGTATGTCTGAGCACAAGAAGTAACTAAAAACAACTACCTCGCGGCGGCGGGGAGAACAACTACTAAAACTCTGAACTTCAGGCTACACCACTAGCCGCTAAGGCTCTGAACCTGAGGCATTCAATAAAACAAAGAATGCCTCAGCAAGGAATTACAAGTGGCAGAAAACTAGCAGAAAAACAAGCAAGGCATATGGGGTACCAACCCAAGCCAAATTTACCGAAAAAAGAAGCTCTAAACAAAGAACCAACAAGCATTAAGTGCACTAAATACCAAAGGAGGAACAAACACGTTCATTTATTTAGTTTCCTCAATTAAAGAGACTGATCAGCTCAAATTATACGGGAGCGGTTAACTACCTCCGCTACCCAAAGCCCAAAACCAGGTGGGGGTACCACTAGACCCAACCACCCAAACACGACTACCGTGCAAGGCTATAACATTTTCCCCCACTGTCCCCCAAACACAACTACTGTGTAAGGCTAAAGACATTAGTTCTTATTACTTAAATTTTAATTAAACACGGGACGCTGCCCGAAAGGATAATCACTGGAAGGCCCTAAGAAATAGGGTCAAGACGAAGTACACATCGATCAATATGAATCATAAGAGTAACTCAAATGTTAACAGACAACAACGAGTAAAAAGAGGTTCAAACAAGAGGGATTCGAGATCAGGAGCACCGAAGGGTCACTGACAATCATCCAAGTACACCCGAGGGGACACGAGCTTCAAACACAAAAACTCAACGAAAACACATGCGTTCCGGGCGGGGTTCCAAGGGGCCGCGCCCCTGGCGGTGGTCTCGAGAAGTATAGGGGTTCCAGTGGGGAAAGTTCTCGAGAAATCAAGCATTTCTCGAGAGGTCGAGGGGTTCCAGTGGGGGATTTCTCGAGAAATCAAGCATTTCTCGAGAGGTCAAGGGCTTTCTCGAGAGGAGAATTTCTCGAGAGGGGCAAGGATTTCTCGAGAGGAGCATTTCTCGAGAGGGGCACGGATATCTCGAGAGCTGGGATAAAACAACTTCTCGAGAATGATGAAGACTTCTCGAGAAGGACCAGGGATCTCTCGAAAACTTGGCTACACAACTTCTCGAGACTCTCAAAGACTTCTCGAGAAGGACCAATCAGCGGCTAAAATTCAGGGAACGACGGTGTCTTCCGGGAGAAATGCCCTGACACTACACGGGGAAGAAAATTTAGGGTTTCTAACTATCACACAAAACGCTCGAAACACGAGCCCACAGTTCATCAAGCATCTATCGGGAGAAAGACAAACCACGACTTAACCAAACAAAGAGGAGGAGGAAGCCACTTGCCTTAAACCTTGCAAACTCGAAGATCTCCGCTCCGAAAGCTATGGATCGGCTAGGGAAACACACGAGCACAGATTCCTGAAACTTTTCGGGTCGAAAGAAGGGGTTAGGTCACTACCCTAACTCCAAAAATTCCATAAAACGGGAAAAGCTTACCGCTAGAACGAAGATCTCGCCGAGAGCTTTCCAAATCTCCTCTCCAAACGCGATTCCGACTACTACATCCCTAGAAATTGCCGATCGAACGCTCCTCGAAGCTCCGCACTCGCCCTTTCGCTCGGCGGCTGATTTGATCGAGGGAGGAAGAAGATGAATAGGGGAAGAAGATTTTAGGCTTTATATAAAAAACCTAATTAATTAATTAATTAATTAATTCCCCCATTCACTTAAAACCACGAGGGAAACTAGATCACCTCAGATTTCTACGAAATTCGCACCTTAACTGAAACACGGCGCTACGAATCCAACGGCGAAGTCAGAATTCAATTCCGACGGGCCAAACTCGGGCTAAAGCCTCCCGAAGCTAAAATCATGATATCCACCCAAAATCTTTACTTTAACTCGAAACGATGCGAAATCTCGCACGCTCGATCTACAAGACATACATTAACTAAGCTAAGGCTCATCAAACTACTAGACGAGCTGACGTAATGCCCTTACGCCAAAATTACGCCACAGCGGACACGTAAAATAATTAACGAAAATCAGGGGCGTTACAGTGGTGAAAGCTGAAGTGATAAAGCTTTTGGATGCTGGCATTATCTATCCAATTAGTGACAGCAAGTGGGTCAGCCCAGTTCAGGTTGTCCCAAAGAAGGGAGGGATCACCGTTGTTCCCAACGAGAAAAATGAGTTATTACCTACCCGTGTGATCACCGGATGGAGGGTCTGCATTGATTACCGCAAGCTAAATGATGCTACGCGCAAGGACCACTTTCCACTCCATTTCATTGATCAGATGTTGGAAAAGTTGCCAGGGCAAGACTACTACTGTTTTCTGGATGGATACTCCTGGTACAACCAAATCTTAATCGACCTTGCTGATCAGGACAAGACGACATTCACTTGCCCGTCCGGTACCTTCGCGTTCAAGCGAATGCCATTTGGACTTTGCAATGCTCCCGCAACTTTTCAGCGATGCATGCTTGCAATCTTTGCTGACATGGTGGGAGATTTTCTCGAAGTCTTCATGGATGATTTCACGTTATTCTGCAGCAGTTTCGATTCGTGCCTTGCCAATCTTGAGAAGACCTTGAAGCGGTGTGAGGACACCAACCTCATCTTAAATTGGGAAAAATGCCACTTTATGGTGCGCGAGGGTATCGTGCTGGGGCATAAGGTCTCCTGCCAAGGGCTTGAGGTGGATCAGGCGAAGGTTAGCGTCATCAAGAACCTTCCTCCGCCGTCTTCAGTGAAGGGTATCCGCAGCTTTATCGGACAAGTGGGATTCTATCGGAGATTTATCAAGGATTTCTCATCCATTTCAAAACCTCTTTCTCACTTACTTGGCAAATATGTACCATTCCATTTCGATAAAGCTTGTATGCAAGCATTTGAAACCCTACGGGGGAAACTGATCTCTGCCCCGATCTTGGTGGCACCTGACTGGAGTTTGCCTTTTGTGATCATGTGTGATGCTAGTGACGTAGCAGTGGGTGCTATGCTTGGTCAAAAGAAATACAAAACCTTTCACACCATCGCTTATGCCAGTCGAACTCTAAATAATGCTCAAGCAAAGTACACCACCACGGAGAAGGAGATGCTAGCCGTGATCTTCGCCTTCGAGAAATTTCACTCCTACTTGGTGCTCTCTGAAGTAATAGTGTACACTGATCATGCCGCACTGAGGTATCTATTCAACAAGAAGGAGGCCAAGCCGCGTCTGATCCGCTGGATACTACTGTTGCAAGAGTATGATTTAGAGATTATAGATAATAAGGGGGTAGAGAATGTTATCGCAGACCACTTATCGCGGCTGGAGAGCGACATGGAGGCTAATTCTCCAAACAACAAAGAAGAGGAAACAACTGATTATTTTCCGGACGAGAAGCTATTCGCCATCACCACGCATCCGTCAGCAACTCCATGGTATGCTGACATAGCGAACTATCTCGCATGTAAAACTTTCTCGCCCAATCTTACGCCTCAGCAGAGGAATAAGCTGTTTTCTGCCATAAAGTATTATTTTTGGGAAGATCCATTATTATTTCGTACTTGTAGCGACGGTGTAATCAGACGTTATGTCCCGGAATCTGAGTTTAGATCCGTTCTCAAACATTGCCATGATAGGGAGGCTGGAGGACATTTGGGCGCCGCTAGGACAGCACGCAAGGTGCTTCAAAGTGGACTATTTTGGCCCACGCTGCACAAGGATGCTCACGCATACGTCTTAAACTGCAATGAATGCCAGAGAACTGGTAACATCTCGAGGAAAGACGAGATGCCGCTCAACAATATGTTAGTTTGTGAACTTTTCGACGTTTGGAGAATCGACTTCATGGGTCCATTCCCCATGTCTCACGGAAAACATTATATAATAGTGGCGGTGGATTACGTCTCAAAGTGGGTGGAAGCGGAGGCTGTTGCTGCTAATGATGCCCGTACAGTTTTGAAATTTATTCATACAAATATCTTCTCTAGATTCGGAGCTCCACGGACAATCATAAGTGATGGTGGTAGCCATTTTTGCAACCGACAATTTTTGCAATTACTAAAAAAATTCGGCTTACATCATAAATTCTCCTTAGCTTACCACCCGCAAACGTGTGGACAAGTGGAAGTTTTGAATAGAGAAGTTAACAGAATAATAGAAAAATCAATCCACTCGAACAGAAAGGACTGGGCAACGAAAGTGGATGATGCCTTGTGGGCCTACCGTACAGCTTTCAAAACTCCTTTGGGAATGTCACCCTTCCAGCTTGTTTTTGGAAAGGCATGCCACCTACCAGTGGAATTAGAACACAAGGCTTTGTGGGCAACTAAGTTCCTAAACGTGGACATCGCAGTAACCGCGGAATGGCGTCTCACTCAGTTAAATGAACTTGAAGAATTGCGTCATTCTGCCTACGAGAACTCCCGCATATATAAAGAAAAGACAAAGCAGTGGCATGATAGGCATATTAAACCAAAAGAATTCACTCCGGGAGATAGTGTTCTCCTCTACAACTCTCGTCTACGCCTATTCCCCGGAAAGTTGAAGTCACGATGGAGTGGACCATTCACTGTGACTGGTGTCTCTCCATTTGGCGCTATTGAAATTTCTACTGAAAAAGAAGGGAAGTTTAAGGTGAATGGACATCGCTTGAAAATCTATGAGGGCGGCACAGTTTTGAAGGATAGTGAAAAAGTGTATCTAGCGGAGTCAATTGTGTTAGAGTAATTTTCTCTTTTTGTCACTTTGTAGTATTCGATCGCGTAATTTGTATAATCTTGCTAAAACTATATCTCTTTTCTGCTGGTTATATGATTGTATCTCTGGGATAATTCTGCGAAATTTTCGTTTTACTTTCTGCCTTGAACAATGATTAATACAGGTATTTGGTCCACCTTAAAGGACGTTAAGCAAAAGGGCTTCTTGGGAGACAACCCGTGGGAACCACCCGGTTCCGTCTATCTTTTTAATCCTTTTGCGTATTGTTATTTCAGTTTTGCTAACATTGTAGGTGAAGCTATGCTCTCGCGTGGAAGGAGATTTATCTGTAAAGAAATTGGGAATACCGCACTTCTGGCATGCTCCTTTGTGAGCATAGGTCAACTCTTCCCCTCTCTTACTTATGTTTGAATTGCTTATTTTAGATGTTCTCAATCGAGTCTGGGGGAGAGAGCGAGCTGTGCACGTGCACCCACGTTGCATGACATGCTAGAATGTGCTGAGTTAGGATTTATATTTTGTTGCATACACTTGCACCTAGTTAACGCGCACTTGATCACGCGTGCTTATTGGGTATCACCGCGAGGTTTTCCCGCTCATAAGAATTGAATTGTTAGTATTTGAGTGAGGAGTAGAGAAAAATGTTGACTCGAGTAGTGCTCTAGTCATGTGCTCCCGTCACACCTAGAAATTCAATTAGGGCAGAATAAAATTCAGAGTTGTAATGTAATTATTTCTGTTATAGTAGATGAAATTTATTTTACTTTAGTGGTGAATCCAACGGTAGCAATAGGTCGAGTGTAGCAGGCTAGTAGTAGCTTATTACTAGGGTCGAAAGGAAGGACAACTTTACTCGACGGCTAGAACTTGCACTAGGCGACTCTCGACACGATTGTGTTGATGTACTCGTCATGAAATGTGATATAGGACACCTCTAGATCCGTTTGTGCTTTTGAAATCCTTACCTACGTAATCACCATTGCAAGCCCATTTGAGCCTACTCTTCCTCCTTGTTTAGCTCCACTAATAATGTAACCAAAGCCATACAGTTGAACCTATGTTCGCACCAACCGTTGAGCTGAAAGAAATTTCTTTCTCGATCGCATTTGGTGTCATCTATGTTGCGTATGGCAGCTTAATTTAGCTAAAGGAGTCGTTTTATTGCGCTTAAAAATGTTCTTTTGCCGAAAAGAGAAAAGAAAAGAAAAGAAAGAAAAGAAAAGAAAAATAAAAGAGTTGTGCAATAATAATTCTCTCTCGGCAAAATTTTCGTATATCTGGCTCAACACGCACCTATTGTTCAGTTGAAGTCCGGGGGTGTCGTGTAAATACTGAAAATGTTGTATGGGTGATTTTCATTATCTTGAGTGCGACGGTTGTGTTGAGTGCGATTCCCATCGTCCTTCTACTTACCTAGCCTATACTCAACCTAAGCCCAATAATTGCCTATAAGTCCTATTGATTTTAGTTACGAGTCATCTCACGCAGTAGGGAGGGTGTGAACGTGCAAGCCTATGGACACCGACTTTGATGGATTTCTTAGGAGATTGTCCCTAGATTCGATTTGAGTAATACTTTACTCATTAGTCACACTATTTTCCCATTTTGCGCGACCGAAAGATTCACCAGGATTCACCATCCAAGTAATATAAATTCCAAACTACTGTTTTAGAAATAATTAGATATAACCTTGAGTTTAATTCTGTTCTAATGTATTTCTACGTACAAGAGCATGCGACTTCGCATAATTCTCTACCGCTCAAACTTATGCTAACATTCAATTGTTCTGACAGGAGAGCTGAGTAGTTTGCCCGAGACGTGCAAATGGTTAAGTCTGGGGGTGTGATGAGTCCCATATATATATATTTTTGGACTCATTTGGGCTGATATTCTAGTGTTTGCACCACATTTTAGTCACGTTTTCATTTACATATACTATTCCATGCTAGGTGCACCATTAAGCCCATTTCGGTGTGCAATTGCGTTCCTCGTTGTTGGGGGTAAGCACATTGTGCTCCCCTTCCCTTCTTTTATGTATCCCTATGCTGGACGTGTATTCCCAGCTAGTATATCTTGTTTGCAGGTGACCTGATCGTTCCGTTTTCCCCCAAATGTAATTTCTGTGCATATCGCACGGTCGTGCGTTTCCTTGATGCACGGTCTGTGCGGTCGTGCGTTTGTGTCTGGGAAGAAAATGGAGCGTTGGGGTTTACTCGTGCGTTTTAACGCACGGGCGAATCCGCCTGTGCGTGAGTAAAATGCACGGTCGACCTGTATCTTTGTGATCTCAGAGCGTCGGATTTTACCCGTGCGTTTGAACGCACGGGCGGCGTTGGTCGTGCATGAACAAATCGCACGGGCCGCGCAGCGTATTCTATAAGCCATATTTTATCTGTTAATATCGCACGGTCTGCGCACGATCATGCATTCGACCGTGCGTGACCATATTTCAGCCTGTTTCCTATAAAAAGCAGGAATCGAGGCAATCAGAAAGGAGGACCGGGAGAGGATGACCGGGAGCAATTCAGAGAGCGGGAAATCTCTTCCTTCCCGTTGCTCTTGAGGGTTGAAGGCTTCCCCTTCATCTCCTCCACCATCAAGGCCATTTCCGGTGATTTCCACCTCCATCCTTCCATCCGGGAGCATTAGGGAGCTTCATCCACCATTAGCTCAAGCATTCCTCGCCAAGGAGACCAAGGAAGCACTAAAGATCGTAGGAGCGGTGACAGCCTCCTTCGAGCCAAGCTCACCATCTGAGGGCCGAGTCCGGAGAGAGCACGACAACCTCTCATTCCGGCCGTGAACCCAAGACGTGACCTCTTCTTTGTGGTCCTCTCTAACCTTGAATGCTTTTACTTCATTGTGTTGTATGAACATGTGTTAAGCTAATCCTAAGTAGTTTTGTTTTCCTTCATATGCGCTGATGTTGTGGTGGCATGAATAGCCCCTTTGTTCCTAGAGATTTTTTGTGATTTGTTGTGGGTGAAGCCACTAGCAATTGCTAGTGGTGATGTTTTGAGAAGAGGTGCGTGCGACCCTCAACCGTCATAGTGATTTCCCGTCCACGCGCCTTCCGAAGCACGACATCGCGGCCGTTGCACCCATCTCGCCGTGGGAAGCGGAGTTTTGACCCGCATCTTTCTTCATTCTGCAATAGCGTAGGAAACCAAATCAAACCACGCCCCCCCCCCCCCCCCCCCCACGTGGTTACTTATCATTCCTTTTAACTGATTTCCTGTTTAGAGCAAATCGTACTACCCAACATGCAGTCCTTGAGAGATCGATACTTGGGGATAACTTCCCATTTTTATTACTTGAGCGACCGGTGCACTGCCGTCGTATCGCATTTCGTGCCTGCTAATTAGCAGTGCCGAAATAGCGCATCAGATGTCACACACAAGAGTGTTTGGAGAAGTTGGAGGAAGAATTGTGTTGGCCTTACTCATATTGGATATGAGTGGAGGACCAATCCCACGACTTATTGGAGTTGGGTCGAGTCAGCTGAATGCTCCACAGGTATTGTGAATATTGTATGGAGTGTGTTGGCAAGTTTTCGAGACGAGTCATCGAGAATGTCTGGACGACTCTCATCTCAGTTCGTCGAATGTACGAATCCATGTTGACTCGATGAATTCATATTTACTCAACGAATCCATGATTACTCGACGAATCCATGATTACTCGATGAACCCAATGAATTCATCACTCAACGAATTGATTGTTACTCGACGAATTATTTGTTACCCGACAAATTCATGACTCAATGAATTTATGATTACTCGACGAAATGATAATCACTCGATGAATTTTGTTTACTCCATTTTTGGTCGTGGGTGTGCGGATAGCTTTTCACTCTCACAGGGTATAAATAGATCCCGATTTTATGCCCTAAATGCGAAGTTTTCTTTTGCGATCTGAGAGAGTCGGAATGGTTCCGACGGAAGTGTTCCGTAATAGCTCCGATGGAAGAGTTCTGACAGGTCGATCCCGGCTCCGCCTCCGCCTCTCCCTGTCGTCGGACCTAGCAGTCTGTGGGAGACATTGAGGGATGTTCTTCTCCGACCTAGTTCTTGTGCGATAAGAAGTTTGGGTTCTTCATTGCTCGTGTGGACTCCCGTAGAGGCGCCGATCTATTTCAGCGCTTGGGACTCAACGATCGTTCTTTGGAATCTCATTTGTGGAGCGCCTTGGTTGAGTGTTGACTCAATCCCCTTCTGGTATTGCAATGTGTTGCTTCTCCTATTTCTTAATTCATGAAATTGCAAGTTGTTTGAATTGTTTAGGGTTGTTCTTGTTCGTTATTTCCGATGCGCATATGTGATATGCTATCTACATATGATGTATATAAAACCCAACAAACTTTGCTCTGATACCAACTGTCACAACCCGCATTTTCCCATGAATTTAATTAATATTATCTGAGCAAGGTAAAACATGTGTTATGATGCCACATCCTGTAGGTAATAACTATAGACGCTCAGGTAAACACTCCTTACGAATAATTTATACAGACTTGAATATGATTGAGTTAAAAAGAAAATTTACATTTTTAGCATAGGACCGTGCCCCTCGGTCTAGTGGATCAACTAATCCACGAATAGAAAACTATACATACGCAGCAGAAAAATATGTTCACAATATCCTATATGAGCATGAAGATCAAACATTTCAGCAATAATATGCACATCTCTAAATTTAGTATAAGTAATGAAAGGATTTTCTACGATCTTCAAAATAGGCGACATTTACTTAAAATCGTGCTATGCAAGAATGCAATTTTCTATACATAAAATAACTCATGCATCCTAACATAAAACCTCCCAGAGAGCAAGTATATAATTAACCAAAAAGTAACAGCAAAAAAGCTAGCCAGTAATCTCACACTGGAAAACCAAAGCTACAACTGAAGCAAAGGAACAACTACCTCACAACCGTGAGGGGAAAGCGGACAACTGCAACTAACCTCAGCTCCGAAAAACACCAACTCGACTACCCAAACTGCTACCGCTCCGAGCCTGAGACATTCAAAAGAAAAGAATGCCTCAGCAAGAAAGTGAAAGTGACAACAATAAAAACCAAGATTTCTACACAAGGGTTAACAACAATCAAAATAATAGATTACAGAAAAGAGAACTAAAAAGATAAGCATTTATTAGCTTACAACAACCTGAGCCAGCTCAAATGAGTGAACTCGATAAGAGAAAAGCCTGCACCAAAGTAATGGCCAAAAATTGATCAAAACCAACAACGTGTCCGTTACTGCGGCTCAGAGGTGATGGTCAAACATAATATAATACACATATATAAAAGCATAGATGTTATAAGCACTTGAGACTGACCAGCTTGAGAAAAGGGCATCATTTAATGTCGGGCAATACACAAGGCCTCGAGTGTATAATCCACAAATGGGCACTGAGGTGGTGGTCCTTCATCCATTGCCAACCTTAGCCCAAAATAAACCAAACCAGGGGTACTGTGGCAGTGACTCCAGTCCACACAAACCAACACCCCAACATAGGCACTATGGCGATGACTCTTAGCTCACACAACCAACAGACTCCAACAGAGCATACCTGGCTCTCAATATTCAACAGAGAAAACATCGCTCTTCATATACAATAGGCCAAACAAAAGAGTGTTAGGCAGGAAAACATGATTTCAGATGGTTTTAACCACAACTTATGACGGGAGAATCAGTAAGCACAAGATTCAACAATCAATCATTAGATCAACATTCAACTTAATAACATGTTGAAGATTTTAGCAAGCCGACACCATGAAAGGCTTGGTGTCGGAACAAGACAATGATAAGCTTAACATGAAGGCAAAACACCAGAATAATTCTCAACGGTTTATTAGAAAACACTCGGTGAGTCCAAACTTGACTCCCAATGAACTTCTCGCAACAACACAACGAATAAGGCATAACTTCACCTAAAGTCGCAACAAATGGACTTAAAGTGCTTGATTACATAGCTTAAGATACCCGGGATCACTCGGCAAAAGAACATACAAATATGATGAAATAATTCAGAATGAGCGATGAAATCAACAGAAAGACTTACTCGGTAGGAAAACTTAACAAAATTCGACGGGAAAAGACTTAGAGAAAATCAGCTGGAAGAGGGCACGATCGACGGGGCAGTAGCCCGATCGACAGGACCGAAGGTCGATCGACGGGAAGGGATGTCGACTTTAACGTGAAGTGTACAAAATTCTTCTAAACTACCCCAACAATCGACGAGAAAGCTTAGGAAAAAATCGACGGGAAACACTACCCAAAATCGACGGGAAAAGCCACCCAAAATCAATGGGAAATGCTCAAGAAAATCGATGGGAGATGCTCAATAAAATCGATGGGAAAAGCTACCCAAAATCGATAGGAAGATTAATGTCAATCGACAGGAAGATCTTGAAAGGAAGATCGACGGGAAAAGCTTAATCAATATCGACGGGAAGGACTTTAACAATCGATGGGAAGGCTAACATCAATATCGACGGGACAGGATGATTATAACTCAAAGTCGACGGGGCGGGAAGAGTATAACTCAAAATCGACGGGATGGGATGAGTATAACTCAAAATCGACGGAACGGGATGAGTATAACTCAAAATCGACGGAACAACTCTACTCCAAAATCAACGGGAAAGGCTTAGCTCAAAATCGACTGGAAAGCTAATCACAATCGACAGGAAAAGCTTAAGACAAAAGCTGTAACACCCCAAAGATCGTAGTTCAGCGAGGTAGGCGGAGTGGTAGTGCTGTGCTCGGGATAGGCTGAAAATTCCACATCAGGTCAATGCGCACGACCATTGTTATCTTCGCGCACGACCAGTGATCATGCGCCAATGATCATGCGTAACCCGCAAGGAATCGGAGTTCTGTCTCGGCTTATCGCACGACCATTCTCCTCTCGCGCACGACCAGTGATCGTGCGCCTGTGATCGTGCGCGCTGTTTATCTGCTCCGCGATTTTGATCGGAGGAGACGATCCGGCCGTCCAAATCCTTTGGAATTCGATCCAATGGCTAGGATTAGTTGTTGGAGGGTCTTAGGGCTTGTGAGAGGAGATTAACCCTCATTCTTTTGAGGCTTTTCTCTCTCCAAACCTAGAGGAAGAAGAAGGAGGCAAGGAAGAAGAAGGGGGATTCCGCCATTGACGGAGCTCCGGAGCTCCGTTTCGCGAGCCGTTTCCAGATCTGGAGAGTGCAGCCCGGTGCGGTCATTTCCCTCCGTCTAGAATCTCGGATCCATGGCGAAAAAGAACGCTCCTAGGGTAATGATTCCTTCTCCTGTTGTTTGGACTTGTCTTTTATCCTCTCCTTCATTTCTCTATGCTTGCATGAGGGATCCCTTTCACCAAATGGGTGAAGTGTAGGATTCCCTCAAGTTCTTCGGAACTCCGGGTCGATTGTGTCCGTCCCCGGCATATTGCATGTAGAAAATCCGGTAGTCGTGCAGATTTAGGCATTTTGTGTGAAGCCTATTCGTGGCCGTGAGCCCGAATCAGTGATGCTTGGATTGCGACGTTGCATTTAGGTTAAGCCTAGAATGCGTACCGGAGAATGACTCCGTGAAATCGTCTATAGTAGTGCGGGATTTAAGTGTAGGCGTCTTGTGAAGATCCTAACGAAAGCCTCATGCTTTGAGATTGGATGAAGGCAAGCCTTCACCAAGAAATTGATGCGGAGTGTTTTATACCTCCCTTTTTGAGTATTTGTGAAGCCTAGATCCTTGTGAAGGGATTAGGTGCGTAGCTTATATTTGTGTAGCACTTGAAAGTGCTAAACCCTTATGGGCCGAGGCGAAGCCGTACCCGCGTCGTGCGATAGATCGCGACGATTAGAGAACGGGCAAAGCTAAACCGAACCCGTTTCCATGCAGATCGGTAAGAGGTCCCTACCTCATGTAGCCGTGTGATCATGGGAGAGGTCGTGGAAGGTGGTTTACCTAGACCGACCAAAAGCTCTTTTTCCCACCTAAGGCGATGGCCCTTACGGTGGAGTGTTTGTGGAATTGATGTTGTTAGCCTCATGCGGTTGTTTAGGCGGTTGTGGGGAACCTTCGGGTGAACCCAACTAACATCATGTGCATACCTAGGTTCCCTCATTTTTTTGATGCTCAACCTAGAAGATTGAATGTGCTTGAAACCTCACCTTGTGTAGTTGCACTTTCTTTATTTTAGTACTTGTGCTAGTATGGCTTGCTTGCAGGGTAGAATCTCCGCCACCCCGGGAAAGGGGTGGGGTCGTTATAATTTGGTCAGCTGTGCTGACCGTTACTTTGTTTGCCACCGCTTGGTGGAATGTTCTTATGCAGGTGCAGGTGAGCCTAGTGGGAAATAGCGGGCGGTGGCCCCTTTTGCTGAGTTGGCCCTTGAAGGCCAGCCTTTTTTTTTTTTAGCTTTCTCATGTATTGTCGGCCTGCGTGCCGATGTATGTTTTGGAGTTTTAGTACATTGGTTAAATGTAAGGCCTTAAGGCCATAACTCTATTTCATGGTTTCATTCCTACGATAGTGGACAATTATAATTGAAATGTTAAATCTTTATGCTTCCGCTAGTGTTTAGTATACTCTGTTGTAATTTCTTTCTGTTTATCACCTTTTAACTCATAGCTAGTGTGGTTAGTATGGCGTGGGGTCCCGGCCGGACCTACTGTTATATTATTCGTACTGGCAGGGTGTTACAATTTGGTATCAGAGCTAGGTTTCGTTCCGTAGTTTAGCGAATTCGGGACGAATTCCTTTTAAGGGGTGGTGTGCACGGGATGTGCATTCACCTAAAACGACAAAAACTAATAAGAATGTCCATTTAGGAATGAGAAAACATACTTGTTTGCGGAACCTTAGCGTTCCATGATTGTTGTTTGCTATGTTTTCAGTCACTAAATTGTGTCTTACACGATTATAGGCGACTAGAAGTGGTGCGGGCCGTCTCAACCCCGTAACACTGCTGAAAGTAGTGGGTCGGCTGAAGTGCCAGCGACCACTCCTCCTGCTGAGATGATCAGGTTAATCGCAGAAGCTTTCTTCGCGATGATCAATGCTCAACCGCAAAGGCTTGCACAGCCTGCTACGCCTATTACAGATGTGGCCCCGGTGATCGAACCTGCAGTGGAACCTGCGGTGGAACTGAGGGTTGAGACCCCTGTGCCAGTGGCTGCAGTGGAACCTGCGGTGGTGCAAAGGGTGGAGCATCCTGTAGAGCGTGTAGTTGTTGCGCGAGCGCGTGATCAACAGCTGCAACACTTTCTAAGCTTCCACCCTCCAACTTTCTCGGGGACCGGATCCCCAACGGAGGCGGAAGACTGGCTGTCAACGGTTAGGAAGATTCTAAGGGCGACAACAACAAAAGAAGTTATGATGGTCACTTTAGCCACCTTCCTCCTTAACGGAGAGGCAGAGCGTTGGTGGGCTGAACAGGAAGTGCACAAGTTCGGAGGCAGGGAGATTACCGAGATCACGATAGCGGAGTTCTCAAAGTCTTTTCTTCAAAGGTATATTCCTTCTGCCCAACGCATTGCGTTGCAGAACTAGTTTCTGAAGTTAACTCAAGGCGACAGCTCAGTGGATGAGTACTTGCACGAGTTCACTAAACTGGGTCGTTATGCGGGGCCTATGTTGGAAGACGAAGAGACAAAGACGAACAAGTTCTATGAAGGTTTCGGGAGCAACGACTGTGCGGAGTCCTATCACGTGTTTCACCTGCGGGAAGGTGGGACACAAGGCCGCAGTGTGTCGAAGTGGTCCCCCGAAGGCAGAAAATCGAGCATTGGACTATGCTCGAGCTGCGGAAAAGGGTAAAGCTGCGGAGTCTTCGGCTTCCCAGCACATTACTCCGACTCAGCCGAGAGTCTACTCGCTTGGCCAGCAAGAAGCCATACGACAAGCTGATGTTGTCACAGGTATGAATTAAAAAAAATTAGCTTTTGCATAGCTATTTGTGATTATACTGTTGTGCAACTGCATGTTTTATTCGTGTGCAATTAGGCTTTGTCCTAATTTTCAACTATCCGGCGAGAGCTCTATTTGATACGGGTGCATCACACTCTTTTCTTACTGAGGACTTCGTGGTGCGAATCGGAGTGCCATCTACCTTCGTAGAGGATAGATTAGAAGTAGTGCTACCCAATGGATCTCGCATGTCTGCGGATAGGAAGAGTCGGGTGAAGGTGCGGATCGGAAATCAGGATTTCGATTTGGAAGCATCGTTATTACCGTTAGCTGAATTCGATGTGATCTTCGGCATGGACTGGCTCTCAGAGCAGCGTGCATGCATAGATTGCAATTCTATGGAGATCACTCTGGGAAGGAACACCGATGGAGAAACCACGTTTGCCGGTATGCGAGGAGCGAGCAAGACGTTGATGTCTGCTCTCCAAGTGGTTAAGGCGGTGAGAAAAGGCGCCGAGTTGTTCTTCACCTTGTTGGAGGCTTCGGAGCCAAAGCCCAGGTTATGTGATGTCCCAGTCGTAGCGGAGTACGCCGACGTGTTTCCTAACGAACTCCCTGGGGCCCCGCCTCATCGGGAGATTGATTTCTGTATCGAGTTGGTGCCAGGTGCCAAACCTGTGGCCTGCTCACCGTACCGGATTGCGCTGAAGGAATTGGCAGAGCTGAAGGTCCAATTGCAAGAGCTGCTAGAGCAAGGCTACGTACGTCCAAGTTCCTCGCCTTGGAGTGCACCGGTCCTCTTTGTGAAAAAGAAGGACGGGAGCTTGCGTCTATGTAACGATTATCGAGAGCTAAACAAGTTGACCGAGAAGAACCGATATCCGATTCCAAGAATCGATGATCTATTTGACCAGCTGGTTGGGTCGACGGTATACTCCAAACTGGACCTAAGGTCCGGCTATTACCAGCTGTGGATAAGGGAATGTGACATTCCAAAGACAGTGTTTAGTACCCGCTTTGGGCACTATGAGTTCACGGTGATGCCGTTCGGTCTGTCTAATGCACCATCGGTATTCATGGACTTAATGAATAGGACGTTCCGTGAGTATTTGGATCAATTTGTGATCGTCTTTATCGACGACATTTTGGTATACTCTCAATCGGAAGAGGAGCATGTAGGGCATCTGCACGCCGTTCTGAGCACCTTGAGGAGGAGTCAGCTATATGCCAAGTTCTCCAAGTGCGAGTTTTGGCCACCGTCAGTAGCATTCCTTGGTCACGTCGTTAGTGGAGATGGAATTGCGGTTGATCCGTCGAAGATAGAAGCGATCCGAGCCTGGCCTTTGTTGAAAAACGTAGCGGAAGTCCGAAGTTTCTTAGGACTTGCCGGCTATTATAGGCGCTTTGTGGAAAACTTCTCGAGGATTGCACTTCCTCTCACTAAATTGACTAGGAAAGATAATAAGTTCGTTTGGTCGCCCGAGTGCGCACGAGCTTTTGAAGAGCTGAAGAGTCGTCTGACCACGGCGCCCATTCTATGCTCGCCATGTGGTACGGAAGGCTACGAAATTTATAGCGACGCCTCAGGGAGTGGTTTGGATGTGTCCTAGTGCAGTTCGGTAAGGTAATTGCCTACGGCTCCCGGCAGTTGAAGGTTCATGAGAGGAATTACCCGGTCCATGATTTGGAGCTAGCGGCCGTGGTATTTGCCCTTAAGCTTTGGAGGCATTATTTGTATGGCGTGAAGATCGACATCTTTACCGACCACAAGAGCCTCAAGTACTTGCTGGATCAAAGGGAGTTGAATATGCGTCAAAGGAGGTGGTTGGAGTTCCTTGGGGACTACACCTTCGACATCAAATATACTCCTGGAAAGGGAAATGTAGTTGCGGACGCGTTGAGTCGTCGGGCTCCCGCTCAAGCAAATTGGATTTTGATGCACGATGAGCGTCTAATCCGTGAGCTGGAAGAAATGGAGATCATTTGCGTTGATCGAAGAGCGTCTACTTCAGCATGCTTGAACTGGACGGAGGTTCAATACCACCTTGCCGACCGAGTTCGACAGGCATTGGAGCTGGATGAAAGCATGAAACTCTTTAAAGCGGAAACCGTTGACGGGTTAAACGCTGATTTCTCCTTCAAAGATGGCCTTATGTGGAAGAATAGCAGATTGTGCGTCCCAAACGTTGGTACTCTACGGGCGGAGTTGATGTACGAGGCTCATCATACCAAGTACTCTATCCACCCGGAGAGCACGAAAATGTTCATGGACATGAAGAAACTTTTCTGGTGGCCGGGTATGAAGAAAGACATTGCCCTCTGTTGGGATCATTGCTCACAATGTCCTAGATTTGGAGAAGTCCATTTCTAAGTCAAAGATATATCTCAGAATGTATTTGATATACTCTCTAGAATCAATGTGCAGGAGATCAGGTCAGGCAAAATGTTCATGGAATTTATTCAAGTTTAGGAGCGTCGAGACATCATACATCGCTCGACGCCTGTGAACCAGAAGCGTTGACTCATGTCTACTACTCAAATAGACAAGGTCGCCGCTGAAGTTCTGAGACCAAGTTCGGAAGCGTCGAGCCGAGGTGCATTGCTCGACGCCTTGGAAAGAGAAGTGTCGACTTAACTTCAGTCAGCTCAGCGCCAACTAAAAGTTCTGAGTTCAAGTTAGAAAGCGTCGAGCCAAGTTATATTGCTCGACGCCTTGGAATGAGAAGTGTTGACTTAACTCTTATCTGTCCAGCATCATCCAGAAGTGTAGAGATATGAAGACAGAGTTAAAAGGCGTCGACTGAGTGATGATTACTCATCGCCTGAGAAGGAGGAGCCGAGAGCTTCAGTCTAAGGAGTATGCGTCGAGTGTTGCTCGACGCCTAATTGAGAAAGTGTTGACAAAGACAGTAAGCGCTCAACGCCTCTTCTACAAATAGTCTGAACTGAGGAATTTCTTCTACAGCTGGCTGAGCTTTTGTTTCTGATAAAGACCGTTGAAAACATAACGTCATGCTGACATGGAGGATCGTAACTGTAATTGCAGATGGCGGGCTATAAATAGAAGGCACGACCTAAGGGTTATGTAGCTAAGCATTAAAGCGGTGAAGAAAAGTTTTAAGAGCTATTATCGTTTTCGAGTAAAAGTTTGAGAAAGATTTCTGAGAAGTCATCTTCCTTTTCAGAACCAATCTGATTTGAAGAATTCATTCAGCAATCTGGTACTGATATCTTTTTCTGAAAGGAGGAGGTCAAGAAGGAAGAATCTGTCTTCCTAAGAAGAAGAACAGTCATCACAGCCTGTCGAATCAAGAAGATCATTTGCTGCTGCTGTTCTATTGAAGGTTTCTGTCTGATCATTCAGGCAGATCAAGAAGGCTCAACAATTGTAAATCTGAGTCTAAGTATTTGTTACTTTCTTTCTAAATTTCTATAGGATCTGAGTTGTCAGATCTGAGTGTAGGATCTGTCAAGGATCTGAGTTGTAAGATCAGGTGTGATCTGAGTTGTAGGATTCAGGGATGAATCTGAGTTGTAAGCCTAGTTATAAAGGCTGAGGTAGGATCTGTGTGATCTGAGATTGTAAGATCCTTTGGCGATCTGAGCTGTAAGACCTGTTTGTGGTCTGAGATCTGGAGGAGTTATAAACCCTATCTAGTACACTACTAGAAGGGTAGAAGGGGGAAAGTGGATTACCCAAGATAAGGGGAACCACTATAAAAATCTGTGTGTTCTTTTCTGTGGTGTTATTTTTCTTGAAAGCTCTGATCAGATTTATCTAGGTTATATTCAAGAACTGCAATAAATTTAAATAACCTATTCACCCCCCCCCCCCCTCTAGGTGATTAACTACCCTTATATTAAGTCATTCAAGTTGTATCAGAGGTAGGTTGTTCAAGAAAAGGTTTAACAGCCTGAACAAGATCTTCTAAGGGTAGATTTCTGAAGTCGTGATGGCTAATTCGGAGGGAAGCAAAGAATTTACATCCTTGAAGCTTCCAATCTGCAGAAAAGAAAACTTCGGAATTTGGAAAGAAAAGGTCAGACTTTTTATGGAAGCATCTGATCCTCGGATTTACATAACTGTTCTGGAGGGACCTTTTGTTCCTATGAAAGTTTCATTTACAGACGGAAATATAAAGACTCCAAAAGCCTATTCAGAGATGACCAAAGATGAAGTGATTCTGGCCTCCTTGGATAAGAGAGCTCAGAACATTATTGTTAGTGCTATTGAAGATTCAACCTTCCAAAATTTAATCCATTGTAAAACTGTCAAAGAAATGTGGGAATCTCTTATCGTTTATATGGAAAGGACTAAAGAAGTCAGAGATGACAGGAAGTCACTTCTCAATCAGCAATATGAAGCCTTCAGACAAGACAAGAAAGATTCAATTGCAGTCTGCTATGAAAAATTCTTCAAGATTGTAAATGGTCTAAAAATTTATGGAAGAACTTTCACAGATTATGAGCTGAATGATAAATTCTTAAGATCACTGAACAAAGAATGGGATATCAAGATCTGTGCAATCAGAGAAATGGGAAATCTGGGAATCATTAAGCCACAGAATTTATATGGGAAACTCTTGTCCCATGAACTTCATCTGAAGACCAGAAAAGCTGAGGAAGGACATAGCAGGGAAAACCCCATTGCTCTGAAAGCAGAGAGCTCCAAGAAAAACAAAGAAAGGCTATCATTATCTCCCAGAATTCCATCTGAATCAGAAGAATCAGAAACCAATAATACTGATTCTGAAATATCAGATGGTGAATTAGCATTCTTTACCAAACAACTAAAAGGGATATTGAGAAGAAAACAACACTGGAAAACTAGACCATCTCAGTCTTCCAGATCTAAGAAGCATTCAAATTCTTCAGAAGGATTCAAACAAAACTTCAATAAGGACAGGTACAATTCTAAACACAATAAAAATAAATCAGAAGAAATCGTGTGTTTTGGTTGCAGGAAATCAGGGCACATGATTGCTGACTGTCCTTCGAAGAGAAAGCACAATAAGAACTCTGATGAAAGAAAGCATAGATCTGACAAAAGACATGAAAAGAGTCTAATGGCCAAAAAGGGCAAGGTCACTCTGAGTGATAGTGAATCTCAATCATCTGACTCAGATAGTGAGGAGGCACTCATAGCTCTGATGGCTGCCAATGAAAATGAAGACAGTCTAAATGATAGACCTATGATAAAAGCCCCACTATCAATGTCTGATAGTGAAGAAGATGAAGAAGAAAACGCAGGACTCATGGCATTGAGTGATCAAGAGAATCAGGAGGAAACTGCTGATATAAAGGTACTTAATAAAACTCCTTTTCTGATTCTAATTCTGAATCTGAAACAGACTTATTCCCTTCAGATGAAAATGACTCACAATCTAAACTTCAAGTAGATGAGATTATTGAAAAATATCAATTAATTCTCAAAGCACTCAAGAAGAGCAAAAGGCATAACAAAAGGTTGCAAAAAGAATTATCTGAATTAAAGCAAACCAATGTTCAAAACTCTGAGACAGCTGAAAGGCTGAATCAGACAAGTAAAGAACTTAGCAAATTAAAAGTCATGTCAATCATTCACATACAAACTCTGTGCACCAAAGAAAAATTAATAAGAGAACTTGAAGCAAAACTCCTAGCAGAAAGGAAACTTGTGGCAAAGTTCTCACAACCTCAAACTATTCTTCTTATAATAGACACATTCTCTGCTCAATACAGATGTGGCATAGGATATGATAGGGATGAAGATAAAAATCTCAAAATTAATGACAAAGCATCTATAGAACCTTTAAAGCTTAATAGAATCATGCCCATCACAAACAAGCATGATCAAAAAGGTGTGCATAAGTTTTATAAGGGTGAATGTTCTAATAGCAAAGATGATTTAATTCAGCCCAGTAATAATAATGCCAAACCTCTATTTGAATTCAAAGCTAATACTAAATTCAATAGAAAGAAAACTGAACCAGTAAAATTCACTAAGACAAATTACATAGCTCCTGTGAATAAGGAAATTAGGCAAAATATGAATCAACATAAAGAAATAAGAAGACCTTCAAGGAGATATAATAGATATGAATGCTGGTGCTGTGGTAGGATTGAGCATTTTGCTCTTGACTGTTGGTTCAATCCAACTGCTCCAAGATTCAACTCTGGGAGACCAGTATTCAGACCTATGGCAAATCTCACAGCACCAAGGATTATTCAACAACTAAATGTTCCAGCTCATACTAACAAGGTTCTAGGACCCAACTTGGTGTGGGCTCCTAAGAAAAAGTAATTCTTTTTGCAGGATTGTCCAAAGACCAATCAGCTTCCAATCTGGTACTTGGACAGTGGGTGCTCTATGCACATGACAGGAATAAAAAGTCTGCTGAATGATTACTCTCCCATAAGGAATGGACCAAAGGTTATCTTTGGAGGATCTGAAAGAGGTAAAACTAAAGGTTATGGCAATATCTCAAATGGAATTGTCATCATCACCAATGTTGCTCATGTTGATGGATTGCAACACAATCTCATCAGCATAAGCCAATTATGTGATATTGGATATGACATTTCATTCCACAAGGATAAGTGCTTGATTAAGAGAGAGAATGAGATAATTCTCTCAGGCACTAGGAGTGGCAATATTTACTGCTTAAATTTCATATGTTCTGATCTAACTAATTCTATATGCTTAGTAGCAGAAAATAAGATTTCTAGTAGTGTTCAATGGCATAAATGATTAGCTCACATAAACTATAAGACTATAAATAAGCTCATCTCAAAAGACCTAGTGAGAGGTGGACCTAATTGGAAGTGTGAGCAGGAGGGTCCATGCCATGCTTGTCAAATGGGTAAGCAGACCAAATTTTCATTCAAACCAATTGCTGAGAAGGATTCCATTAGATGTCTATATCTACTCCACATGGATCTATTTGGACCAATGTCAATCCATAGCTTAGGAGGAAAATCATACACTTTTGTAATAATTGATGATTATTCCAGATTCACTTGGGTATTCTTCCTCAAACATAAGTCAGACACCTTAGAAATATTTACAAGTTTTGTAAGGCAACTCACAAATGAAATTGGAAATTCTGTAGCCAAAATTAGAAGTAATCATGGGACTGAATTTCAGTCAGGTGCAATGACCAAATTCTGTGAGAATCTAGGAACTCTCAAGAGTTCTCATCTCCTAGAACTCCCCAACAAAATGGGGTTGCTGAGAGAAGAAATAAAACCCTCATTGAAGCTAGCAGGAGTATGCTGAGTGATTCTTCTCTTCCTGAGTATTTTTGGGCTGAAGCTGTAAATACAGCTTGTCATGTTCAGAATAGGGCTCTTATAAACAAAAGATTGGATAAGACTCCATATGAGGTGTTGAAAGGTAGAAAACCTACTTTAGCTTATTTTAAAATATTTGGTAGTAAATGCTCTGTATTAAATAATGGAAAGCATCATCTCACTAAGTTTGCTGAAAAAGCACATGAGGCAATCTTTGTTGGGTATAGCTCTCAAAGTAGAGCTTATAGAATTTTCAATAAAAAGTCTAATAGGATAGAAGAATCTATACATGTTGTATTTGATGAAACCAGCCTTATTCATAAGGATTTGGGAAGTTTATCTAGTTGTGCAGGTTCAACACAGAAATTAAAGGAGCTGAATATCAATGAACAACAAAATGAGGATAATGAAGAATCAATTGAGAATACAATTGTATTTAGAGAGGATAACCTCAAGCAGAAGACAATTATGAAGAACCTACTGCTGCTGAAGAACCACCTCATCCAGAACCTCTAGAAGAACCTACTCAAACAGATGCACCAGATTCTCAAAGGAGAAATGAAAAGTGGAGGATTGCAACCAAACATCTGAAGGATCATCCAAAGGAACAGATCATAGGAAATCCAAATGATGGTGTGCAAACCAGAAGAGGAAACTCAATACATGAGGCCTTGCATCACAGTTTTATTTCCAAAATAGAACCTAAGAAGTTTGATGAAGCCAATAAAGACTCTTCATGGATATCAGCTATGCAGGAAGAGTTAAATCAATTTGAAAGATGCAAAGTCTGGATATTGGTCCCAAGACCAAAGAGACATAAAGTCATAGGAACCAAATGGGTATTCAGGAATAAGCTAGATGAGAATGGTGTGATCATCAAAAACAAAGCTAGGTTGGTTGCTCAAGGATACAGGCAGGAGGAAGGCATAGATTTTGATCAAGTGTTTGCTCTTGTGGCAAGATTGGAGGCAATCAGGTTATTCCTGGCATTTGCAGCTCACACTGGTTTCATAGTCTATCAAATGGATGTGAAGTCAGCATTTCTTAATGGAACAATATTGGAGGAAGTATATGTTGAACAACCCCCAGGTTTTATTGACTCTACTCATCCAAATCATGTCTATCTTCTATTAAAAGCATTGTATGGTCTGAAATAGGCACCTAGAGCCTGGTATGAGACATTATCTAGATTTCTTATTGAGAACAAATTCTCAAGAGGAAAGATAGATAAGACATTGTTTCTTAGGATAGTTAAAGGTCACATTATTCTAGTACAAATATATGTAGATGATATAATATTTGGCTCTAATGATAATAATCTTTGCAAGAGGTTTGCAAACCTTATGCAAGGAAAATTTGAAATGAGCAGCATGGGTGAGCTTAAATACTTCTTAGGACTCCAAGTGAACAGTCTGAGGAAGGAATTTTCATTTCTCAGACCAAGTACACAAAAGAAATTCTTAAGAAATTTGGAATGGAAAATTCCTCTGTCATGAAGACACCAATGGAAGCAAATTTGTCACTGGACAAGGATGAAAAAGGGAAACCTATTGATGAAACCTTGTACAGAGGCATCATTGGATCATTGCTATACCTAACTGCTAGCAGGCCAGACATTATGTTCTCAACATGTGTGTGTGTTAGATATCAAGTGAACCCTAAAGAATCTCACTACACTACTGTCAAAAGAATCCTGAGATATCTGAAGGGAACTCTTAATCTTGGCCTTTGGTATCCTAGAAGCAATGATTTTGAACTAATTGGTTTTTCAGATGCAGATTTTGCAGGATGCAAGGAGGATAGAAAAAGTACATCTGGGACCTGTCAATTTCTTGGCAAAAGATTAATATCTTGGAGTAGCAGGAAGCAGACCAGTGTGGCTATTTCTACAGCAGAATATGAGTACATCTCAGCTGGAAACTGCTGTGCTCAGCTACTATGGATTAAACATCAACTCCAAGACTATAAAGTTCAGCTAAGTAAATCTCCTCTATTTTGTGATTCAACTAGTGTTATTGCTATAGCCAACAATCCTGTATCTCATAGCAGAACTAAACACATAGAAATAAGATATCATTTCATTAGAGAGCATGTAGAAAATGGAGACATCTCAATTGAATATGTTCCCACTGACAAACAAGTTGCTGACATATTTACTAAACCCTTGGATGAAACCAAATTCAATAATTTTAAAATTGAATTAGGTATGTTAAAAATGGATTAAAGTTATTTTGAATTAAATAAATGAAAATATTGGTTAAGCCATATAAGGTGAGTTGAGAAGCCATCTGGCGTCGACAGACTATTCTTGGCGTCGAGAGAAATTATTTAGCGTCGAGAATATATTTGGCGTCGAGAAGACATATGGCGTCGACTGAAGATACATGACGTCAAGCGATCTCAACGCCTATGCGAACATAGCTAGGCCGTCTCGACAGGGTAAAATTGAACCATTAGATCAATCTTGTCAAACAAGTTCAGCCCGCGGCTTCTCATCTTCTTGAATTAAAACTCCTATAAATAAGGAAGTCACTTCGATTCGAGTATATGCTGTAGTTCTCTAAGTTTGAAATTAGCTGCCCTAGAAAATCTCTTCATCAATTCCTTCTCTCCTCAATCATCAAAAACAATGCCTCCCAAAAGCAGTGAGTATCTTTATGAAGGAAGTGAGCTTGTTCGAAATGGATTCCAATCAGCTTCGGTGGAGATCAAATCAACAATCGAGTTAATCTACAATGCAGGACTGGAGTTCGTGTTGTCTGAATCAACTCTCATTTGGAAACGAGAGGTATTAGAGCTATATTCTAACATAGTAATTGACTCTGTAAATTCAAAGATAAAGACTAGTGTGAATGGCAAGAAGATTAAGATAACTCCATCTAGACTCGCTAAGGCACTGAAACTGCCTAGGTTAAAAATGGACGAAAAAGAGGAAGAGGTGTCCTCTGAGCAGATTAGACTAGCACAAATTTGGTGCGGAATTGACACGTCAAAAGAAATCCCTGGAAGTATTCTAAGAAAAGGAATGAATCCGAAAGGCAAACTGATAACAGATGTGATAGGAAAGGGATTGTTATGCAAGACTGGATCGCATGACAAAATATCCAGAAAAATGTTTATTCTTCTGACAAGGATCATTCATTCTCTAAGAACAGATTGGGGAAGAGTTGTGTTTGACAGAATAGTTGAGTGTATCCAGGTACCCAACATGGGTAGGATACTGTCTCTGTATTTAGTAAAAGTGTCCCCTGACATTTTGAATAATAAACTTGGATCAAAGATAAATCATATGAAGAAAATGGATATGAGAATGATAGAGAGATGGGACAGAATCTTATCTAACCCTCCTCCAGCAGATTCTTCTCCCAAGCAGAAGAAAGCAAAGAAGCAAAAGAAGACTAAGGTTTCTTCAAGTTCTTCTAGTACATCCTCCTCCAAGAGAAAATCTACATCTTCACCAATTCATGATCCAAATCTTACAACATCTGAAGATGTAGAAAAGAACAATGAAAGGGATAGTTCTCCTGTTACTTCTAAGGGTGCACATGAAAAAGGGGAAGAAGAAAGAGGAAGTCTTCCATTATCCCCAGCTAGATCTGAAGGGGTTCTGTCAAATGAAAAAGAGACTCAAGATGAGATTCCTGTTCAGAACGATTCCGAACTAAGCAAAGCAGCAATTGAGGGGGAGTCTCATGATGAGATCCCTGCTCAGGATAAAATTGATTTGATCATCGCAGAAATTGAGGGGGAGTCTCAGGATGAGATCCCTGATAAAGTAAATTCTGTCATTGAGGCAATGGAGGTGGAAGTAGAGCCTGAAGCAACAAAGAAATCTGCTGAGAAAGTTATTAAGATAGAATCCTCTAGCTCTCATATGAGCCAAAGAAATGATTCTTTTCTCAGGGAAGTAAGTAGTAAAGGTGTTGACATGGAAAGGGAAATCCATGTGGACCTTAGTCCTGTTCTACCTCAGCTGGAGGTGTTACTGAATAATCAAAGGAGAATGTTAGAACAATATATTGAGGAAAATAATGATAAAATGAAAAAGGAAGTGGATTTTCAAATGAAGTTGGTTAGATTTGAAGTCAATCATCAGATGTCTGCTTTAAGGAAGGAGATGGTAAAGTTCTTTAAGAGAGCTGGTGCTTCAGTCGATTATTCAACTGAACAGCTTGATGCCATCAAAGAAGCATCCAAGATTATTAAAGAATCACAAGCCGGAATTACTAAGACAGTGGATGATGCTCAGACAAACCAAGGAATACTGAGTAGCAACATGCAAGTTTTGTATAAAGAACAAGTAGCACAAATTCTCACAGGAACAAATAAGATTGATGCAAGATTACAACAACATAATGCTGATATTTTGGCTAACATTGGTGAGAGCTCCACAGTTTTAAAAGACCAAGTAAAAATGCATGTAGACACTTTAGATGATCATCTTCTTAAAGTAAAGAAAAACATTGACAGTGGAGTTCTTCATTTGGAAGGTCAAGTCAGATTTCAGAAAAATATTATAAGAGATCATATTGTTGAAGAAGTCCTAAAGGGGGAGAGGTCAATGATTCAAGCTAGTTCTGAACATGCTATGTGGACCTCAAACTCTATAAGATAAACTCTTGGATATCCTACCATAGACTATGGGAATGATCAAGTCTCTGGGACAGGGCCAATCTCTCTCACTAAGGTTCAAAAGAAGATTGCTCAAATGTATAGTCCTCAGGATAAAGGTACAAGAGAACATTTTCCTAGTGAGCAAGAAGAATCAAGCAAAAGAAAGTACAGAGAAGAGGTTCAATCAAGAGCTGATTTTGAACGTTGGTCTCCATCTTCCAGAGAATTGATTCTATCAGCATGGGAAGCTGTGAAAAATAATCCAGATCAACGAGAAAAGTGGTACTCTGAAGCTGAGTGGTTAAAGCATAGGGCTCAAGAAGATCTAAAGATCAAATTCAAGGCTGATAAAATGGATGGGAAAGTCCAGGCAGGAGAATTGGAGCCAATCAGGTACTTCCCAAAGCCATTTGGTTATTTCGAAAGGAGAAAGGAAGTTGCTGCAGCACTCGCCAAAAGAGCCAAAAGAGAAATTGAATTCAAGGATCCTGGGCATTCTTAGAACTTTAATCTTTACTGTCTCTTTCTGATGAATGTAATTAATATACTTTTGAACAATCCTGGTGAATTTCTGGTGTGATCTATTTTTCATGATTACATATATATATATATGCCTGTGATGTGATTATAATTCTCTTCATGACATATCTTATTCTGAATTGCTTATGATTTTATGCTTATATGAGATGTTATGTCTGAGAGAATGTCTGTGGATAGAATGTGTTGGTAATTTTATTCTATATAGTATGATACTCCTTCTTTTGATTATCTATATAGAAATTTGTACACATTGTTTTTTTAAAAAGAGAGATATGTCATTGACTGAGGTTATGACTTCTTCAAATAGGGGGAGATTGTTGGGATCATTGCTCACAATGTCCTAGATTTGGAGAAGTCCATTTCTAAGTCAAAGATATATCTCAGAATGTATTTGATATACTCTCTAGAATCAATGTGCAGGAGATCAGGTCAGGCAAAATGTTCATGGAATTTATTCAAGTTCAGAAGCGTCGAGACATCATACATCGCTCGACGCCTGTGACCCAGAAGCGTTGACTCATGTCTACTACTCAAATAGACAAGGTCGCCGCTGAAGTTCTGAGACCAAGTTCGGAAGCGTCGAGCCGAGGTGCATTGCTCGACGCCTTGGAAAGAGAAGTGTCGACTTAACTTCAGTCAGCTCAGCGCCAACTAGAAGTTCTGAGTTCAAGTTAGAAAGCGTCGAGCCAAGTTATATTGCTCGATGCCTTGGAATGAGAAGTGTTGACTTAACTCTTATCTGCCCAGCATCATCCAGAAGTGTAGAGATATGAAGACAGAGTTAAAAGGCGTCGACTGAGTGATGATTACTCATCGCCTGAGAAGGAGGAGCCGAGAGCTTCAGTCTAAGGAGTATGCGTCGAGTGTTTCTCGACGCCTAATTGAGAAAGTGTTGACAAAGACAGTAAGCGCTCAACGCCTCTTCTACAGATAGTCTGAACTGAGGAATTTCTTCTACAGCTGGCTGAGCTTTTGTCTCTGATAAAGACCGTTGAAAACATAACGTCATGCTGACGTGGAGGATCGTAACTGTAATTGCAGATGGCGGGCTATAAATAGAAGGCATGACCTAAGGGTTATGTAGCTAAGCATTAAAGCGGTGAAGAAAAGTTTTAAAAGCTATTATCGTTTTCGAGTAAAAGTTTGAGAAAGATTTCTGAGAAGTCATCTTCCCTTTCAGAACCAATCTGATTTGAAGAATTCATTCAGCAATCTGGTGCTGATATCTTTTTCTGAAAGGAGGAGGTCAAGAAGGAAGAATCTGTCTTCCTAAGAAGAAGAACAGTCATCACAGGCTGTCGAATCAAGAAGATCATTTGCTGCTGCTGTTCTATTGAAGGTTTCTGTCTGATCATTCAGGCAGATCAAGAAGGCTCAACAATTGTAAATCTGAGTCTAAGTATTTGTTACTTTCTTTCTAAATTTCTGTAGGATCTGAGTTGTCAGATCTGAGTGTAGGATCTGTCAAGGATCTGAGTTGTAAGATCAGGTGTGATCTGAGTTGTAGGATTCAGGGGTGAATCTGAGTTGTAAGCCTAGTTATAAAGGCTGAGGTAGGATCTGTGTGATCTGAGATTGTAAGATCCTTTGGCGATCTGAGCTGTAAGACCTGTTTGTGGTCTGAGATCTAGAGGAGTTATAAACCCTATCTAGTACACTACTAGAAGGGTAGAAGGGGGAAAGTGGATTACCCAAGATAAGGGGAACCACTATAAAAATCTGTGTGTTCTTTTCTGTGGTGTTTTTTTTCTTGAAAGCTCTGATCAGATTTATCTAGGTTATATTCAAGAACTGCAATAAATTTAAATAACCTATTCACCCCCCCTCCCTCTAGGTGATTAGCTACCCTTATATTAAGTCTTTCACCCTCTACGTAGCCAAGTGTAACACTTGCGCGTTGGTGAAGGTGGAATGTCAGCGTCCCGGTGGATTTTTGAAGTCCTTGCCGATTCCGGAATGGAAGTTTGACGATATTTCGATGGATTTCGTGCACAGATTGCCGAGATCGCAGCATGGAAACGACGCCATCTGGGTGATCGTGGACAGACTGACAAAAGTATCGCATTTTATTCCGAACCGGAAGGATGATTCTGTAGAAAAGCTAGCGAAGCTCTATGTCGATAGTATTGTGCGGCTGCACGGTGTCCCTCGTAGCATCGTCAGCGATCGTGACGGGCGTTTCACATCGAAAGATTGGAGGCTTATCCATGAACTGTTGGGCACTAAATTGAAATTCAGCACGGCCTTCCACCCGCAAACGGATGGACAGACCGAGAGGACCAACAGGACTATGGAGGATATGCTCCGAATGTGCGCTCTGGATTTTGGAAAGAAGTGGGAAGATAATCTCTATATGATCGAATTCGCCTACAATAATAGCTACCAAGCCAGGATAAAGATGGCTCCCTTCGAGGCCCTCTATGGTAAGAAGTGTCGTACGCCGTTGTCTTGGGCGGAAACGGGCGATACTAAGCTATTAAAGCGAAAGGATGTTGAGGTAGCAACTTTGACGATCCGAACTATTCGTGAAAGGCTATTGATTGCCCAGGATAGGCAAGAAAAATATTACAACGCCAAGCATAGGAACCTAGAGTTCTTCGTCGGTGACCGGGTTTAATTGAAGATCAAACCGTTCAAAGGGGTATCAAGGATCCGACGCTTGAAAAAGCTCAGTCCAAGGTACTTAGGACCGTTTGAGATTGTGGAACGTATTGGTGATGCGGCTTATCGGCTTGCACTATCTGCAAAGCTGAGCGGTCTGCACGAAGTGTTTCACATTTCAGTTCTGAGGAAGGCAGTGCAAGAGCCTACTCATATCGTTGCGGTTGGCAAAGTGCCGGTTGATAGTGGGTTGTCGACGAAAGTCAAGCCCTTACGCATCGAGGATACTGAGGTAAAGCAGTTGCGGAACAAGTCCATTCGGATGGTAAAAGTCCGGTGGGATAATTGCGTCCGAGAGGAGCTATCTTGGGAGAGAGAGCAAGCGATGCTTGCGGAGTACCCCGAGCTATTTCTCTCAGGTAAATTTCCTTTAAAAACTGTAAATTCATGCTATTACTGTTTTCGAAATTTCGGGACGAAATTCTTTTAAGGAGGGTGGAGTTGTAACACCCCAAAGATCGTAGTTCAGCGAGGTAGGCGGAGTGGTAGTGCTGTGCTCGGGATAGGCTGAAAATTCCACATCAGGTCAATGCGCACGACCATTGTTCTCTTCGTGCACGACCAGTGATCGTGCGCCAATGATCGTGCGTAACCCGCAAGGAATCGGAGTTCTGTCTCGGCTTATCGCACGACCATTCTCCTCTCGCGCACGACCAGTGATCGTGCGCCTGTGATCGTGCGCGCTGTTTATCTGCTCCGCGATTTTGAGCGGAGGAGATGATCCGGCCGTCCAAATCCATTGGAATTCGATCAAATGGCTAGGATTAGTTGCTGGAGGGTCTTAGGGCTTGTGAGAGGAGATTAACCCTCATTCTTTTGAGGTTTTTCTCTCTCCAAACCTAGAGGAAGAAGAAGGAGGCAAGGAAGAAGAAGGGGGATTCCGCCATTGACGGAGCTCCGGAGCTCCGTTTCGCGAGCCGTTTCCAGATCTAGAGAGTGCAGCCCGGTGCGGTCATTTCCCTCCGTCTAGAATCTCGGATCCATGGCGAAAAAGAACGCTCCTAGGGTAACGATTCCTTCTCCCGTTGTTTGGACTTGTCTTTTGTCCTCTCCTTCATTTCTCTATGCTTGCATGAGGGATCCCTTTCACCAAATGGGTGAAGTGTAGGATTCCCTCAAGTTCTTCGGAACTCCGGGTCGATTGTGTCCGTACCCGGCATATTGCATGTAGAAAATCCGGTAGTCGTGCGGATTTAGGCATTTTGTGTGAAGCCTATTCGTGGTCGTGAGCCCGAATCGGTGATGCTTGGATTGCGACGTTGCATTTAGGTTAAGCCTAGAATGCGTACCGGAGAATGACTCCGTGAAATCGTCTATAGTAGTGCGGGATTTAAGTGTAGGCATCTTGTGAAGATCCTAACGAAAGCCCCATGCTTTGAGATTGGATGAAGGCAAGCCTTCACCACGAAATTGATGCGGAGCGTTTTATACCTCCCTTTTTGAGTATTTGTGAAGCCTAGATCCTTGTGAAGGGATTAGGTGCGTAGCTTATATTTGTGTAGCACTTGAAAGTGCTAAACCCTTACGGGCTGAGGCGAAGCCGTACCCGCGTCGTGCGATAGATCGCGACGATTAGAGCACGGGCAAAGCTAAACCGAACCCGTTTCCATGCAGATCGGTAAGAGGTCCCTACCTCATGTAGCCGTGTGATCATGGGAGAGGTCGTGGAAGGTGGTTTACCTAGACCGACCAAAAGCTCTTTTTCCCACCTAAGGCGATGGCCCTTACGGTGGAGTGTTTGTGGAATTGATGTTGTTAGCCTCATGCGGTTGTTTAGGCGGTTGTGGGGAACCTTCGGGTGAACCCAACTAACATCATGTGCATACCTAGGTTCCCTCATTTTTTTGATGCTCAACCTATAAGATTGAATGTGCTTGAAACCTCACCTTGTGTAGTTGCACTTTCTTTATTTTAGTACTTGTGCTAGTATGGCTTGCTTGCAGGGTAGAATCTCCGCCACCCCGGGAAAGGGGTGGGGTCGTTATAATTTGGTCAGCTATGCTGACCGTTACTTTGTTTGCCACCGCTTGGTGGAATGTTCTTATGCAGGTGCAGGTGAGCCTAGCGGGAAATAGCGGGCGGTGGCCCCTTTTGCTGAGTTGGCCCTTGAAGGCCAGCCTCTTTTTTTTTTTAGCTTTCTCATGTATTGTCGGCCTGCGTGCCGATGTATGTTTTGGAGTTTTAGTACATTGGTTAAATGTAAGGCCTTAAGGCCATAACTCTATTTCATGGTTTCATTCCTACGATAATGGACAATTCTAATTGAAATGTTAAATCTTTATGCTTCCGCTAGTGTTTAGTATACTCTGTTGTAATTTCTTTCTGTTTATCACCTTTTAACTCCTAGCTAGTGTGGTTAGTATGGCGTGGGGTCCCGGCCGGACCTACTGTTATATTATTCATACTGGCAGGGTGTTACAAAAGCATTGGCTGGAAGAGGGCCCGATCGACGGGACGGGAGCCCGATCGACGGGGCGGGAGCCCGATCGATGGTATGGGAGCCCGATCGACGGGACGGGAGCCCGATCGACGGGTGTCCCATCGATTCTTACTTAGAAACTCGACAAAATGACCTCCCTGCCCTCTCCCGTCGATCGACGGGTTGGGGTGCTGATCGACGGGAAGGCTTTTCAAAAGGAAAATTCCAGGAAAAATCTAAGGCAAAAGTCGACTGGACAGACTCCTTAAATGAAAATCGACGGGACAGGCCTTCTACAAAGGAAATTCAAGAAAAAAAACTAAGTAAATATTAACTGGATGATCTGAACTCATTCCTTAGCTTTTAGCTACATGCCATCATAAATTATGAAAGTAAACTTCTAAACATTGCCTTAGGACTTAGGCACAAAATCCATATATATCTAAATCAGTGAATTAATTGGCTAAAACAGAAGGAAATAAAAGAAGAAAGAATAAGTAAGAAGATCTACAGAGATCAAAATAGTGGAGCAAACCACCACTTGCCTTTGCTCGAATCACCGAAAAACAGCCACTCAAGCCCTCCACGCCAAGGATCAGCTAAAGAACGGCCTAAGCACAAAGGATCTATGAAGATTGGACAAAAAGAGGGTTAGGACCGCTAACCCTATTGCCAAAAAACTACGAAACGGACAAAACTTACCGTGCACACGACGAGCACGGTGAGAGATTTCCAAAACTATGCTCCGATGATGAATCCAAGCTCTCGAGCTCCCTCGACGGCCAACAGAAAGATGAAAAACTCTCACTCTCACGAAACTTCTGGCTCGATAAACCAGGGAGGAAGAAGAAATGAAGAAGAGGAATAGTAATAATAATATATATTTATAAATAGTGGATGAATAAAATAATATATATATATATATGTATATATATATATATATATATTTATACAGAGATGGAGTAAGACATCCATTATGATGAAGTAATAATAATAATAATAATAATAATAATAAGAAGAAAATAATGGTAGAACTAACGGTCGCCGATTCCAACAAAAATCGCACTGAAGACAAATGTCAGCGCTTCGAATCCAACGGAGAAGTCGAAATCAAATTCCGACGAGCCAAACTCAAGTTATAAATTTTTTAAGAATGAGACGACGATAATTAAACAAATCTTTGGAAAATCACCGGGGTTCTAATAGTGCTCGGACCGCAATGAAACTTCGACAAGCCTTTCTAAAATTAAATAATTAAATTTCCTAACGCAAAATTTTCCAATTCTGACACACTCCAAAATTTGGTCGATTGGACCGAAAGAACGCGTAAACATGCAAACGACGGCGCACCGCTAACTTCGCACTAACGTAACGCCCTTACGTCAAAGAAGGATTAAAATAATTTCTAGAAATTCAAGGGCGTTACATTGTTCCTAAAGAGGATTCTGCCCGACAGTAGCACTACCGCTGGCACTAGGATCCTGGTCTATTTTAAGAGCGGTCCACCTCCATTTTGAATTGGTTTTTTTGATGACGCATCTAAGCCATAACTCCTATATTCGTGAGAGTCTACTCTTTGCAACCAAGAGAACTCCGTCAACATTCGTGAATGCTAAGGACTTGGAGAAAGATCAATCACGCAGAACACATCTTCAAGTTCAACCTTTGAGGGAGTTAGCTTTGTTATTTTAGTTTTTGTTATTTGTAACTCTTTATATCATCAGTAGAGAATTCGCCGCATGGTTCGCGACTTGGGCCTTGCGAGGTCTAGGGAGAATTCGCTGCGTGGGTGTGGATATTAGGTCTTGGGATTAGATCTAGGGGGTGCTCTAGGCCTATTTGGGGATAGAGAGCCTAGAGCAGCTTGAGGCCGTATCTGGGGATAGATCGGCTAAAGCCAAGCGATTCTTATGGGGAAGAGTCGGTATAGAAATCTTATCCCAAGAGTCATTGGGATAAGATTATTTAATCATTTCTAAAGCAATAATGTTATCTGTTTTTCTTTAATATTGTCTTGCTATCTTTGATCATTGAAATCTAGACGAATAGAAATTCTCTATCACTAATGCCGAGCGGTAACGCTACCGCATACGTTAGCAATAGAGTGCTCATTTCTCATGCCTAGTGCAACCCAGTTTCATAAAAAGCTTACTACAGTATCTTAATAGAGATAGTTTTTTAAATACTATCAATGTACTTGAATAAACTCAATTCAGTCTTAAAAGTTTTTAAACTCTTATTCACCCCCCCCCCCCTGTAAAGGCGCCTACAGATCCAACAAGTGGTATCAGAGATATGTTTTTCCAATACGGTCTAACAACCGGGAATAATGGTGCTCCATGATTTTTCTTTTCTTGAGGGGCAAGGAATAAGCAGACCTCCACTTTTCACAGAGACTGATTATAACTACTAGAGAACACTGATGCGTTGTTTTCTAATAAATCTAGATTTAGATGTCTGGGATTGTGTTGAACAACCATATACTACTCCTAAATATGTTGTTGGAGATGTAACCATGGAAAATCCTAGAGATAGATGGGGTGACGGAGACAAAAGTAAATGCAAAAATAATGCTAAAGTGATTAAGGCCTTATTTTGCGCTTTAGATAGAATTGAATTCAATCGAGTTAGTGCTTATGAAACTGCCTATGATATTTAGAATTTATTAGAAATAACACATGAGTGTAATTTGCAGGTTAAAGACTCAAAGCTATTCCAACTGGAGTCGGAGTTTGAAAGTTTAGAATGTATGCAAACGAGGACATAGAATCGATGTACACTCGATTCACTAAGATCATCAACGCCTAAGAAATACTTGGGAAGACCTCTCAAATGGTGATTTGGTGAGGACAATCCTTCGGTCTCTCCCTCCGAAGTTCAATCCAAAATTGATGGCTATCTCTGAGTCACATGATCTAAGATGGCTCCAAATTGAGAGTCTCATTGGGAATCTCATAACCCATGAGGTTGAACTCAAAATCCAAGAAGCAGAATACAATAAAGAGCCAAAGAAAAAATCCTTGGCATTGAAGTCAAGGAAAGAGGACGACAATGACGAGGCGAACGAAGTGGGTCTTTTTATGAAAATCTTCACAAAATTCAGGAAGAATTCGGAAAGGAGGAACTCCTTCCGTAAGAATATCTGAAAGGGCTCATCATCAAAAAGGGAGAAAAAGGAAAAAGCAAGCGACGACGACGACGAGTAGCCTCCACCGGAGTGTTTTCACTGTTGGAAGACCAGTCATATACGAAGCTAGTGCCTAATGTACTTGACAGAACAAAAAGAAATGCGGCAAAAAAGAAAAGAGAAGAAGAAGGTTCTAAAGGTGACAACATGGGATGACTCTTCATCCAAAATCTCAAATTAGTCTACCTCAAACTACGACGAAGAAGCAAATTTGTGTCTCATGGGAAGAAACCATGAATCATCAGATGACGATGACAGTGTCCAAAGCGACACTGAGGTACTTCCTTCTACCTATGAAGGTCTTTATATTGAATATATGAAATCTTGCAAATTTTTTGATAAAAGTCTAAAAGATCTTGATCTTTTAAAAACTGAAAATAAAATTCTTTTAAAACAAAATCAAAAGCTAACTAAGGAAGTAAAATCATTGAGAAAAGAGTTGTCTTGCCAAGAGAACTACCATTCCTTGGCAAGGATAAAAGAACTTGAAAACAATTTTTCTATGTCTCTCAAATATTGAATCTCTGACAAAACAAAAGGGAGACTTAGAAAGAAGCTTTCATTCTAAAATTGAAGATGGAAGAAGAAATTTTGCAAATAGGTGTGGCAATCTAGTGAATAAAAAAACCTTCTTGAAAACTCGGATTCATGATTTAAACACGATAGAAAAATTTGGGGTTAGCAAGAAGACTCTTGACATGATTTGGAAGTGCTAAATATGGGCTTGGTTATGGATCTGGAAGCTACAGCCCGGTGGTACCTATTATAACTGGCGATAGTGACAGAGTTAATAAGCCGTATAATAATTGAAAGCGCACAACCTCTGAGTATTCTCTACAGAGGGTGAATAGAGTTTTAAATCTTTTACACTAAATATGCACACACAATAGAAATTTCTAATAACTATGCAATCAAAAAACCAACACAGAATAAATTAAACACACAATACAAAAATATTAAAGGGGTCAACATAGAAAATCACAACACATAAGAGAAAAGTTTTATAGTGGTTTCCCAAGATGTGGGTAGTGCACTCTTCTACCACCTTGGTAGGAATATATTATCTAGTGCCCGAGTCTTTTGATAAGGAGACTCTCAGAACCAGCCATTGAGTCTTTTAATAAGGAGACTTTTAGAACCACTAACTGAGTCTTATGACAAGGAGACTCTTAGAACCAACAACTGATTCTTTTGATAAGGAAACTCTTAGAACCACTTAATCCTGTAGAGATGGATTCTTAGGGCTCTTTTCTCAGTTACATAATAAAATAGAGAGAAAAGAAGAAGTAGTGAAGATGTTTCTTCTGTTTGAATCCTCCTGCAGTTATCACTGAGGTTTCTATCACTTGGTGTTCTTCGGAATCTGTTTAGAATAAACCCTTGCTTCAGGTAGAAAAAATGCAAGGGTTATCAACTTATGATCCTAGTGATCTCTGTACTCTTGATGGCTTCCTGCTGTGAGAGAGGAATAAGAAGCATTGGCCTTTTTATTTTTCCTGTACACAGATATTCTCTTGTTCTGTCTGTGTTAGAGCTTGAGGATAGAGAGAACAGAATAGAATAGATTGAATGTTTGTTGTCTACCTTCCTGAGTATAATCTTTGTCAAATAACATTTGAATTTGTTTCCTCTTCTGTTTTGTCCCTATTAGCAATGTTCACGGAATAATACCATTATCTTTCCATTTATGTTGACAACAACCCGTCAATCATCTTTTTGAATAACTTCCAAAAATATCTTTTTTGTCTCTTTGTAGTACTCCATTCCATTCTTGGCAATAAACATCCATTAGAATTCAAATTACATCCTTGGATACTGTTGGAACCTTAGTTTTGATTTGAGTTAGGATCCACCTTTAGTGTCTAAGTTTCTGTCATAACACATCTTATAACTTAGATTAAATATCATTAAGAAAGAAGGCCGAAAAGAGATATATTTATTAGGCTGAAATAATAAGAGAAGAATAAAAAATACATAAGTTCTCTACGTTCGACGAACGACTACCTGCGTTTGACGAACGAAGTCCTGCGCTCGACGAATGGTATTCATTCTGCGCTCGACAAAATCCAGCGGTTCAGCGTTCGATGATCCCGTCTCAGCGGTTCAGCATTCGACGATCCGATCTCAGCGGTTCAGCGGTCGACGAACAGATTATCTCAGCGGTCGACGAAAAGACCCCATCTCAGCGGTCGACGAAATCCTGTGTTTGACGAACTCAAGTCTGCGTTCGACGAACAGCTCAATATTCAGCGGTCGACGATCCAGCTCATCTCAGCGGTCGACGAATCCTTCTGTTCGATGAACTCAAGTCTGCGTTCGATGAATATTCAGCAGAAGTTCAGAACAGTGAATCAATTGATCAGGTCGACAAATCAATTGATGAGCTCGATGAACTTGAAGCTCAGCTCGACGAAATATCTTCAGTATTATATTTCTTATTCTCAACTTGACTAATATGCTGTCAGACTTTATTAAAACAATATTTATTATTTCTATATATATTGCTGATTTAACATTACAGCTGTTGAAGCATTAAATGTTATAGCCGTTGGCTGCAAAGCAATAAATGTTGTAGCCGTTGCAGCAAGTCAAACACGGCAAGTTATGTTCTCGAGGATCTGCGAAATAAAAGAGATATTATCTCTTTCCTCTTTAGCACGACAAGAATTCAAAACAGTCGAACTGCTCTACAGATTAAATAAACAGAGCCGAGAAGAACAGTAGCGAGTAGCGAGCGGCGAAACAGGAAGAAGAGAAAAAGAAGAACAGGGGCAAAAACAGAGAACAACAACAATATTATATTGTGTCTCGTTTTTGCTAAACTCTTTCTTGCAGATCTTCTATACAACCTGAGACACCAAATCAAATATCATTTTCTCAGGGATTAAAACTACAAGAAGAAGAAAAGAGGAGTTTTGCAATCTAGAGAAGGAGCTTCATCCACAAGCTATCATCAAACTAAATCAGACAGGGGAAGCTCTCTTCAACATTGTCATCATCAAGATCCAACTCAACTACCAATCAGGATCTTCAAGTGTCTTCTCAGCAAAGAGAAGAACAACCTATCTTTTTGTTTTCTTTATTTCTCCCATCTTGTAAAGGGTTAAAACTCCCTTCAAAAGTTTACTCCCGGTGACAGGGCACCTTAGCAAAAACCTGCATCTTGGTTTTGAGCACTTGATCAAAATCTCTATGGTGTGTGGACACCTTATCAAAATCACCTTGGTGTGAGGGCACCTGATCAAACCTCCTAGTGGATTCCTACCAGTGGGTAGAAGAGTAGATGTACCCAAGTTGAGGGGAACTACTATATATCTTGTGTCGTCTGGAAGCTTGTGTGCTCTGTTTGTTTGTGTTTTTATTTGCTGTGATTACTTATGCACTCATACTGTTTGATTTTATTACTCACTCAGCAAACATCTATATTTATTTATATCACTTACTTTGAAGTAAAACTTAATCAAGACCATTAATAATTAATAACTAAACACTCCTTTCAATTGGTATCAGAGATGGTTGATTTTATAACTTCAATTTCTTGCAACTGATACTCAATTGACCACTTTCAGATACCTTCTGAAAAATCATCAGAAAAAGCAATAGAAAATAATCTATTTCTGTTTGTATTCGACGTAGCGTCGAATTCATTTTCCTTATAATCGATGCACCTCTGAGTTACAATGGAAGCTGCTTGATGAGTCCCATTTATATACACTTTTATGGACTCATCTGGGTCGGTAATCTAGTCAAAGCACTACACATTAGACTTATTATCATTCATATTTGATTGCTATCTGTTATTCCATGATAAGTGCATTTCTAAGCCCGTTTGGTGTAATATCATTTTTTTCCTATTTACAAGTTATCATGCAATGTTGAGTGCCACTTTCAGTGGAGTGATTTGTGTTTCTGTAGGAGTAGGGGTCATGCAGGTGTTCCTTGTGCAAATCTGTACAGGAACACTGCGCACGATCACTGGATCTATTGCGCATGACCACTGGTCGTGCGCCGCTGATCGTGCACACTTAACCTTTAAAAACTGAGTTCTGTTTGACAAAATGCACGACCACTAATGATATTGTGCACGATCACTAATCGTGCGCCGCTGGTCATGCGCATATTTTTTTCTGTGAATTTTCTGTTACAGGTTCTGCCAGAACAGCGCGCACGAGCGCCGATTTATAGTGCGCACGACCACTGGTCATGTGCCAATGATCGTGCACACTATTTCTGCCTGTGCGTATTTAAAGACCTCTTTCACCAATGATCGTGCACACTATTTCTGCCTGTACGTTTCCAGTCGCAATTTGGACTCAGCCCAGCACCGTTTTTGCCCTCCATCCACCTCCACTCCCTATCCTTCGTTGGGGAAGAACTTTTCGGTGATCCTAAGCATCATCCAAGGATTCGGAGGTCATCCCAGCCATCTACAAGCAACAAAGCCCAAGTTGTGCATGTCCGTTTGGTGAGAAGATAAAGCAAACCTGATTATAGAAGATGACGGAACATGATCGGAGGTCATGACTACCTCGTGATCTCGGAAGCATACATCGTCCGAGACCGGAAGTGGTTTGACAACCCACTATTCCAGCCATGAACGAAGGCTAGCCTTCTTCTCTTGGTTTATTCTCTCCTCTATCTTTTTCTTGATGTGTTGATTTGTGTAAACATGAATATTCTCATATTTTCTATGAATGAAACATCGTTTCTTGTTTATTCATTTGGATTGTTGTATTGTGATGCACTCCGCCCGCACCCACTCCGTTCACTCCATTCACTCATGCACTTTTGATTCACGTTAGCAAAAGCTAATGGTGAATAGCGAAGAGGTGATTACGACCCTCATCCTCCACGCTCTAGATCACTCAATCCGCGTGCTCACCGACCACTCACCTCATGAAGCTCGACATAGCGGATGACGCATTCCATCTCACCTTGCGAAGCGATGATTTCAACCCGCACCTTTATTTTATTGTTGTTAGAAATAGAAATCAAACTAAAGCCCTGTGTTCATTTTTGTTCGCTTGTTATAATAATCGTCACACGACACGATTCGACTCACCATACCCTGCATTCCTCAAGAGATCGACATTCGGTAAAATTATTCCCAAAATTATTACTTGACAGCGACCGGTGCACTTGCCGTAACGCATCAAGTTTTTGGCGCCGTGTTCGGGGAATGCAGTACGGTATTCGCTTTATGTTGTGTTAGGATAGTTACACATCAGTTCGCTTCTTTTCTTTCGAATCTAGTTTTACTTTTTCTATTTTCTTTTTAATATCAGTTTGGAATCATTGTGTTGTTTGCTATGAGTCTATGCAAGTTAGTTTATGTTGAAGATTGATTGTCCTTGGCCAATGTGGGCAAGTTTTAATATTCATTGTCGTTGGTCCGGAGACATTTCTCATGCAAGCGATAGATGCCCCAAGGAGTATAGTAGCCCTTGTACTCAAGGCTCAACATACGGAGCACCGACCTCATCTGGTACTATCTATGGTGTGCGTAAGTCATATGGCTACTCATCTGCACCTTCTATGTCACACTTCTTTACGGCTTCAGCACCTATTGTGCCGAAGAAACTGGTTAAGCGGTGTCTATTTTGCCAGAGTTTGGATAACTCAGTGACGGAATGTGCTGAATCCTTAGCACAGCTGGAGGAGGATGAAGAACCGGATATCCGGGTTGTCTCTACTCCAGTATCTTGCAACACCCCTTCTGTATTGGGTTATGTACTGGTGCCACCATCAAATTTTGAATGGATCAACATTAATACTTGCACTGATGCCTGTGTTGATTCAAGCCCCATCATGGATGTATCTACTTCAAGGGAACATATATCATCTTGTATTGAGTCCATTATTTGTGAGGAGTCTGTGCCCGATGATTTGCCGAGCACTGCTCTTCCATCTTCCTTGCATAGTGTTTTATCTATTTCTGATATTGTTGTTAAGGTTGACTCGCAGGCAGAAGCACATGCTTGTAACACTATGTTAGATCCAGTCGAAGAGGATGTCTGTATGGCTAAGGTTGCCACCTCGACACCATGTGCGGAAGTCCAATATGAGGACGAGATAGTTACAGCACTTGCATATTCTTGCAACATCCAAAACAGCGGTGTCAATTCACCTACAGTCCAACAGATTGGGGCTGATGTCGGGATCGCCCCTGGAAATGAGGTTATTTTTTGTTCTTCATCAATTTTATTTCTTGACCCCACTCTCGTGTCTTCTTCTCTGCAGGACCACATTTTGGAGATAGTTCCATTGGTGGACGAGCCTGTAACATGGCTTAGCACTGAAAGGAATCGGGTGTAGGTGGAGCTAGATACGGTGAGCTTCACAATGTATATTTTACCCATGCCTGACAATCATGATAGGTATTATTACACTGGTATTTGGGTAACTGTTCTGTCACCGTTTCGGTACCCATTATAGAAATGTGAATGTGAACAATTACCTGAACATTTTCATTTTCATTCGCCCATTAGTTAATCTGCACTAAAAACTGGGTGCCCAAAAATTTCTTCGCGCACGACCAGTGTTTGTGCGCACTACTTATCGCGCATGACCACTGGTCGTGCGATCCGCCCAAATTTTTATAAAATGCCCGTTCGCCCGAGCTATATGCGTGTGTTCTAGGTCTTCGCTTCCTTCAGTCATTCACTGCCGTTAGTGCACCACCCACCGAGGTATTTGCGGGGATAGGAGATTCTAAACATTAATCAGCGCCTCACCGATTTGGAAGCAAATCAGTATTGGCTGACAGACTTTGTCTATCTCATGCTTTACGGGGAGGGCTGCATGTACCTCCGCCTCCTGGTCATTTTGTATCTTCATCCAGGCATCCTCAGTCTCCCGTTATTATTCATGATAGTGATAACGACGAAGAGTGATTATTTGCCCTCATGTGCAAGTCAATTTATAACGTCCCAAGGCCCTGGACTTACCATCGGGACAACCTCCACCGACAACCTCGCCTGGAGACTGTTACCGGCCTGCATCCCAAGCACCCCAACCCCTCTCTAGCCCACAGGCGGGTTGTTGGTGGCCACAACCTCCATTTATTTGGAGGAGCGGTGTTGAGACTGTCGAGGCAGAGGCGGAGCTTAGTGTACGCATGACGAATGGGTTTTTCATGACCACTGGAAGGAAAGGACGCATTGTGCTGAGAATTTGCGAGCATGATTTCAAGTTGGTAGTAGCGATCCTACCATTAGCTGAATTTCAAATCATCCTGGGGATGGACTGTCTTGCAGAGCAACGAGCTAGTATTGACTTCCTGTTGAAGGTGGTTACCTTAATGAGTGAAGGTATGGTGGAGGTGAAGTTCGAGGGTTTTTGCGGTGTGGCTTGCTCCCTAATTTCTGCCATGCAAATGGTGCGTGCGGTGAATCGAGGGGGTGAGGCATTTGTAGGTTTGTTGGAGACTCACTCCACAAAGTTGGCGATCGGAGAAGTGCCAATGGTGGAGGAATTCGAGGATGTGTTCCCTGAAGAGCTTCCGGGAGCGCCTCCTCAGCGTGAAATCAACTTTTCGATCGAGTTGGTGTCAGGTGTGAGGCCGGTGTCGCGTCCTCCGTTTAGGATGGCACCGAAAGAACTGGCTGAGCTAATGGTGCAGTTGCAAGAGTTGCTCGAGCAGGGGTACATTATGCCCAGCTCCTCACCGTGGAGAGCGCCGGTGTTGTTCTTTAATAAAAAAGATGGTAGTATGCGGCTGTGCATAGACTATCTCTAATTGAATAAGTTGACCATCAAGAATAAGTACCCGATTTCGAGAATCGATGATTTGTTCGATCAGTTAGTGGGGTCGACGGTGTAATCCAAGTTGGACTTGAAGTCGGGCTATTATCAGTTAAGGATTCGAGAAGAGGATATTACCAAGACGGCGTTTGGGATGAGGTATGGTCATTTTGAGTTCTCGGTGATGCCGTTCAGTTTGACGAACGCGCCATCATTGTTCATGGATTTAATGAACCGAGTGTTTCGACAATACCTGGATTCATTCGTGGTGGTGTTCATCGACGATACCTTAGTGTATTCGAAGTCGAAGGCGGAGCATGAGTCTCACCTGAGATTAGTGTTGCAAACTTTGTGGGAGAACCAGCTTTATGCTAAGTTCTCAAAGTGCGAGTTTGGATCGGGAAAGTGGCATTCTTAGGTCACATGAATAGTGGAGATGGGGTGGCAGTGGATCCTGCGAAGGTGGAAGCCATTAGAGATTGGCCTGTATTGAGAATCGTGGCGGAAGTCCGGAGTTTCCTTGGACTAGCCGGTTATTACAGAAGGTTCGTTGAGAACTTTTCACCGATGGCTTTGCCCCTTACCCCTCTTACCCGAAAGGACCAGAAGTGTGAAATTTTCCGAATCTTTATGGAGTGAGCAGGACTTGTACAACCTAGAGTTCAAGCCAAACAACCAGAAGCACATGAAGCAAAAACGATCTTTATTGATAAGCAAAATTCTTCATTGCAGGGCGAGGTATACATGGCGAGACATGATTTCCTAGTACACAAAAAAAAAGAGAAAAGCAGCTAAAAGGAAAACCAGCGGTCTGCCAACTTGAGACCGCCTAACCGCCCGACTTGACAGTCCGCCTGGCTAGAAAATCAGATCGCCCGAACTGCCTGCCTGCGCCTTGAACAACACCAACTGAGAACCACGCGAACTCCCAAACTCAACTGATCCTCCCGAACTCCAGCAACCCGCACTGCAAGCCGCGAGACCGCCCAAACACCTTCAGAAGAGGAGGTGACCATTGCTACCCGCACAATCCGCAGAAGCTGCACAAGACAAGTTTGATCAGTTAGCCGGCCGGTTACAAAAACAAACCGCAAGAACAGGTCGCGAGCTCAGCTTACACTTGGTGCTATATATTTGCTGCTACAGTGGCTCCAATTTATAGGCAGGCAACCTGATCCAGTCACCACCCTATGAGATAGGATCACCACCCCTTGATCGCGCGACCAGACCGGTCAACCCGCGTGATGTAACACCCTGCCAGTACGAATAGTATAACAGTAGGTCCGGCCGGGACCCCACGCCATACAAACCACACTAGCTAGGAGCTAAAAGGTGATAAACAGAAAGAACTACAACAGAGTAAACTAAACACTAGCGGAAGCATAATGATTTAACATTTCATTTAGAACTGTACACTATCATAGGGATGAAAGCATAAAATAGAGTTACGGCCTTAGGGCCTTACATTCACCAATGTACAAAACTCAGAACAAACTTCGGCACACAGGCCGGCAATACATGAGAAAGCAGAAAAGGGAGGCTGTCCATCAAGGGCCAACTCGGCAATAGGGTCATCGCCCGCTATTTCCCACTAGTCTCACCTGCACCTGCATAGGAACATTCCACCGAGCGGTGGCAAACAATGTAACGGTCAGTACAGCTGACCAAATTATAACGACCCCACCCCTTTCCCGGGGTGGCGGAGCTTCTACCCTTCAAGCAAGCCATACTAGCACAAATACTAATATAAAGAAAGTGCAACTACACAAGGTGAGGTTTCAAGCACAATCAATCTTCTAGGTTGATCATCAAAAAGGAGGGAACCTAGGTATGCACATGATGTTGGTTGGGTTCACCCGAAGGTTCCCCACAACCGCCTAAACAACCGCATGAGGCTAACAACATCAATTCCACAAAACACTCCACCGTAAGGGCCATCGCCTTAGGTGGGGAAAAGTGCTTTTGGTCGGTCTAGGTAAATCACCTTCCACGACCTCTCCCATGATCATACGGCTTCCATGAGGTAGGGACCTCTTACCGATCTGCATGGAAATGGGTTTGGTTTAGCTTTGCTCGTGCTCTAATCGTCGCGATCTATCGCACGACGCGGGTACGGCTTCACCTCGGCCCGTAAGGGTTTAACACTTTCAAGTGCTACACAATTTATAAGCTACGCACCTAACCCCTTCGCAAGGATCTAGGCTTCACAAATACTCAACAAGGGAGGTACAATATGATCCGCATCCATTTCGTGGTGAAGGTTTGCCTTCATCCAATCTCAAAGCATGGGGCTTTCGTTAGGATCTTCACAAGACGCCTACACTTAAATCCCGCAAAACTATAGATGATTTCACGGAGTCATTCTCCGGCACGCATTCTAGGCTTAACCTAAATGCAACGTTGCAAATCAAGCATCACCGATTCGGGCTCACGGCCACGAATAGGCTTCACACAAAATGCCTAAATCCGCACGACTACCAGATTTCTACATGCAAAAATGCCGGGGACGGACACAATCTACCCGGAGTTCCGAAGAACTTGAGGAAATCCTACACTTCACCCAAATGGTGAAAGGGATTCCTCATGCAAGCATAGAGAAATGAAAGAGAGGATAATTGACAAGTCCAAATATCGGGAGGAAGAATCGTTAACCTAGAAGCGTTCTTCTTAGCCATGGATCTGAGATTTCACATGGAGGGAAAGGACCGCACCGGGCTGCACTCTCCAGATCTGGAAACGGCTCGCGAAACGAAGCTCCGGAGCTCCGTCAATGGCGGGATCTCCTCTTCTTCTTCCTTGCCTCATTCTTCTTTCTCTAGCCTAGGAGAGAGAAGAGCCTTGATATTATGAGGATAGAACCCCTCTCAAAAGCCCTAATACCCTCCAGCCATTCATCACAGCCGTTGGATCAAATTCCAAGAATTTTGAACGGCCGGATCATCTTCTCCGTTCATTTTCGCGGAGCAGAATAAATAGTGCGCACGTTCACAGGTGCACGGTCACTGGTCGTGCGCGAAGAACCTCTGGTCGTGCGCGTATAGCTTTTCAGTCGACCATATTTCCTCTCAATTAACGCACGATCATGCGCACGATCACTGGTCGTGCGCGAAGAAGAGGCCACTGGTCGTGCGCGAGGAGCAGGTAGGGAAAATTCAGCCTACTTCGAGCGCCGCACTACCATTCCGCCTACTTCGACAAACTACGATTTTTGGGGTGTTACAAGTGACCAGCAAAAGAATCTTCTGCTAAGTGAGCTCGCCGACTTCAACATAAGCTGCGCGACCATGACAATTCGCCCAGTCATGTCGCTCACCACCTATGTTCACCACCCGACCTCCTCCAGAGACCGCGAACACACCAGATCGACTAGGGCACAGCCCGCCAAGTCGATCAAACACCTGTGACCGCATATGCCAGCTGATCGCCGAAGGACCAGCCATGCGAACACAAACTGGAGACCGCGCGACTAAGACGACCATAGTCCGCGCGCACCACAAAGAACCCGGACAGCCTCTAGACCGGCTACCCGCACCACACGGTCATAAGCACCAGACCGCGCGCCGCCTTTACCAGGTAGAAACCTGCTCCGCCACGCAGTCAGACAACCAGACCGCGCAGCCTCACCTCGGCACCCTTGGACAGAAAACTGGTGAACACGCCGAGTAGCCCGCGGCTAGACCAAAGAGGTCAAACTGCCAGAGGAGACCGCAAGACTGTGCAGTTAGACCAAACCGCGCGGTCTCCCCCCCAGACCGCCAGCTTCACAAAAACTCCCACTTCAACATTTTCAACACTCCCCCTTGAAGTGGGAAGTTGAAAACAGTCCAAGTAAACTCCTTAGCCGAGTAAACGGCCCCTTCGCCAGCGCCTTTGTGAAGATGTCAGCAATGTTGTCCTGACTCCGAACATGCTCGACCGAAAGAGACCCCTCCAGCACCTTCTCACGAATGAAATGATGCTCGATCTCGATATGCTTGGTCCTCGCGTGACAAACTAGAGTAGTAACCAGTTTGAGAGCACTCTCATTCTCACCGCGGAGCAGAGTCGGACCCCGAACCTCCTTATGGATGTCTCCAACCAACCTCCTAAGCCAGATGGTTTCCTGAGCTGTCAAGGCCAAAGCCTTGTATTCCGCTTCCGTGGTTGAGACCGACAAGGAATCCTGCTTCTTGCTGCACCATGATATAGCCATGGGGCCCTCCATGAATACGTATCCAGACGTCGACTTCTGATCATCTGAATCTCCCCCGTAATCAGCATCCATGTACCCATGCACCTCGAAGCCCGCATCCCTCCTGTAAAGGAGACCCATATCCGAGGTCGCCTTGACATACTTCAGTATACTCTTGGCCGCTAGAAGATGAGGCGACCGTGGTTCCGCCATATACTGAATCACCCTGTCAACTGCATATGCAATATCCGGCCTGGTAATCGTCAAGTAGATCAAGCTCCCAACCAGAGCCCGGAATACCAATGGATCTTCCAGAATCCTCCCCTCATCCTTGCGAAGTTTCATGGTCTTCTCCAGAGGTGTGGAAGTGCACTTACCTTCCTTCATGCCGAACTGCTCCACGATCCGCTCCGCATATCCAGCCTGGGACACCAACACTCCACTCTCCTTCCTCTGCACCTCGAGTCCAAGGAAATGGTGAAGCTCACCCAGATCCTTCATCTCAAATCTGATAGATAGCTCTGCGCGAAGCTGCGCTACCTCCTACTTCGAATTCCCCATCACGATCATATCGTCGATGTATAGCAGCACGATGACTTGAAGCTCCCCACTCTTCTTGATGAACAAGCTTGAGTCTGAGTTTGAAGCACCAAACCCGCAGAATAAGAGATACTCCGCAATCTTTCCATGCCACACCCTCGGCGCTTGATTCAACCCATACAGGGACTTCTTCAGCTTGCAGACATGCTCCGGAAAATCTTCAGATACGAAGCCTGGCGGCTGGACCATGAAGATGTCCTTGTCAATCTCGTCGTACAAGAATGCATTCTTTACTTCAAGCTGCCAAATCTTCCACCCCCAACACGCCGCCAAGGCAATCACAACCCGAACTAAAGTCATTTTTGCCACTGGACTGAATGTCTCTTCATAGTCTTCATTGTATTGCTGCGAGAACCCCCGAGCCAGAAAGCGAGCCTTGTACCGCTCGATACTGCCGTCAGCCTTCTTCTCAAGCTTGTAGACCCACTTGCATGTCACATGGGTGATGCCCTTGGGCTTGGGCACCAGAGACCAAGTCTCATTCTTCTCAAGAGCACCCATCTCTTCCTGCATAGCCGAATCCCACTGTTCCACGCCTTTGGCCCTTTCAAAGCTCGACGGCTCCCTCTCATCCAAGGGACCAGCAAAGAAACATGAGACAAAGCTCACCATGTTTCCTCCTATATAGCGATCAGGGGCTATGATTGTTCGCTTCGATCTCTGCAACGACTTCCCCTGACTCATAGTATCCTCAGCTGCTTCTTCCCTAGATCCCCTTCCAGACGTACTTGGAGCATCGCCCCCCCTGCTTCCTGATCCAGAAGCCTCCGCCTCAGAACTAGAAATTGATGGACCACCTGGCGACACATGCAGCTCCACCTGAAGGTTTTCCACAGCTTTCTCTGGCTCCTCCACCCTGCTTTCTGGTAGATCAACACCAGAACTTCCCTTGTACGATGTCACCTCGTCGAACACGACGTCGCGAGATACAACAAATCTCCATGTCTCCGGGTCCATGCACTTCCAGCCCTGCTTCCGGTCATCATAACCTACGAAGACTAGATTCCTTGCCTTCGCATCTAGCTTTGTCTGAAGCGCATCTGGAATGTGCACATAGCAGGTGGAACCAAACACCTGAAGGTGTGCCACACTTGGCTTTTCCTTGAACATCAATTCATGTGGGGTCTTCATATTGATGGGACTAAGAGGCATCCTGTTGATGACGTACGCAGCACAAGTCATTCCCTCCGCCCAAAAATACTTTGGGATACTCTTGGCATGCAGCCAACACTTGCAGGTCTCCGTCAGATGACTGATCTTCCGCTCTGCAACTCCGTCTTGCTGTGGAGTATGTGCACAAGTAAGCTCCCTCCGGATGCCTGCCTTCCTGCAAAAAGTAGAGAACTCACCAGAGGTGAACTCTCCTCCGTTGTCAGTTCTCAGCTTCTTAACCCGCAGGCCAAGCCGACCCTCCACAAGCTCCTTGAACTCCACGAACTTGGCAAACGCCATCGCCTTCTCCTTCAAGAAATATACCCAGACATATCTGGTGTAATCATCGATCAGCACCAGCATATATCTGCTGCCTCCGAGGCTTGGGGTAGCAGTCGGTCCCATCAAATCACCGTGGATGCACTCCAACGGCACACTACTCCTTGTCTGCGACTTGTCAAATGGTAGTCGATGAGGCTTGCCGAACTGACATCCCGCGCACACATGACCGTCTCCATAGAAAGATAGACTAGGCAGGCCCTTGACCAGACCTTTCACCGCCATAGGTTTCAGCTTATCCATTCCTACGTGCCCCAACCTCTCATGCCATATCACAGCAATGTCGTTTGTCCTCATCTTGTCAACATAAGAACTTGTCGAAAGCACGAAAAAGTCTTTAGCTCTCCTCCCCACATGAACTACCTTGGCCTTCACCGCCTCCACATTCCGAAGAAACCTAACTTCTATTGGGCCAAACAGAATGTGATACCCAGCGTCAACATCGTTGGTCATAGAGAAGAGATTTTTCCTCATACTAGGCACATGATAGACACTTCTCAACGTAAGCGGCCCCCTATCACTGCCCAAGGAAATAACCCCCACCTTCTCGACAGCATGCACAGTATTGTCAGCAGTAATAATGGCATCATTACCTGAGTACGGCTAAGCTGAAGAAAGCTTTGACTCATTCCTGGTGAGGTGATGACCACACCCCGAGTCCACGATCCAGTCTTCCTGATAGTTGATAGAAGCCGTGACTTCAACAGAAGCCGAGAAGGCTCCTCCCCATCCTCCATCAGTCTGTCTAACATCAGCTTCCTCCTTTCCTGTAACAGCATGCCCCGGCTGAAGATTCACCTGGAAATCCTTCCTGATGTGACCAACCTTTCCGCACCTAAAGCACTTGGGACCTTCCCCCTTCTTCTTCCCTTCAGCCTTAGGAGCATAGCCCCTCTCCTGCTGTCCAGAAGTAGAAGGCCCATTGCCTTCTCCAGCGGTCTTCTTCTTATCCCACTTCTTCTTCTTTCCCGTGAAAAGAACTTCGCCGTCTCCCCCAGACACTGACACCCCTGCCATCTACCTTGCCAGACTCTCCAGCGAAGCAAGCAGATTTTCCAGCTCCAGCAGAGACGGCTAATTTGCCCAACCCTGCACCGACATCACAAAGGCAACATATTCCTTCCACAAGCCACGGATGATGTGCCTCTTCAGCTTCGCCTCAGAAATTGGCTCATCAGGATCCAACGCTGAAATCTCGGCGCACAAGTTCTTCATCTTCAAGAAGAACGTAGAGATAGAAAGGTCACCTTGAGCCGATCTGGCCAGCTCATTCTCCAAGATTTGAAGTCTTGCCACATTCTTTTTGTTAAACAGCCCATCCAGGGCTCTCCAGATCTTTGCAGCTGATGCACACCCCAAGATGTGATCAAACAAATCAGGTGATATTGCCCTCTTCAGTGCGAACTCTGCTTTGGCATTAATCCGCCTCCAGTTCCTCACCTTATGATGGTTATCTCCAACCAGAAAAACTTCCTCCGTGCTCTCTCCTCCAACTACCTCCCAGAGGTCCTCACCCAGAAGATAGCTCTGCATACAAGACCTCAACTTCTTAAAGTTGGTCGATTTGAGCATCTCAATTCCAAGACCCCTCGCTTCCAGGGCTCTACCACTGGTTCCTTCTTCACAAAGGCGATGGCTACTCTTAGTTGTTCACTGCTCTATCCACTCCAACCTGCCTCTGATACCATGTGAAATTTTACGAAACTTTATGGAGTGAGCAGGAATTGTACAACTTAGAGTTCAAGACAAACAACCAGAAGCACATGAAGCAAGAACGATCTTTATTGATAAACAAAATTCTTCATTATAGGGGGAGGTATACATGGCCAGACATGATTTTGCCAGTACACAAAAAATAGAAGAGAAAAGCAGCTAAAAGGAAAACCAGCGGTCTGCCAACTTGAGACCGCCTAACCGCCCGACTTGACAGTTCGCCCGGCTAGAAAATCAGATCGCCCGAACTGCCTGCCTGCGCCTTGAACAACACCAACTGAGAACCACGCGAACTCCCAAACTCAACTGATCCTCCCGAACACCAGCAACCCGCACTGCAAGCCGCGAGACCGCCCAAACACCTTCAGAAGAGGAGGTGACCGCTGCTACCCGCACAATTCACAGAAGCTGCACAAGACAAGTTCGATCAGCTAGCCGGCCGGTTACAAAAACAAACCGCAAGAATAGGTCGCGAGCTCAGCTTACACTTGGTGCTATATATTTGTTGCTACAGTGGCTCCTATTTATAGGCAGGCAACCTAATCTAATCACCACCCTATGAGATAGGATCACCACCCCTTGATTGCGCGACCAGACCGGTCAACCCGCGCGACCAGCAAAATAACCTTCTGCTAAGTGAGCTCGCCGACTTCAACATAAGCCGCGCGACCATGAAAACTCGCCCAGTCATGTCGCTCACCACCAGTGTTTGCCACCCGACCTCCTCCAGAGACCGCAAACACACACGATCGACTAGGGCACAACCCGCCAAATCGATCAAACACATGTGACCGCATATGCCAGCTGATCACCGAAGGACCAGCCATGCAAACACAAACTGGAGACCGCGCGACTAAGACGACCATAGTTCGCGCGCACCACAAGGAACCCGGAAAGCCTCCAGACCGGCTACCTGCACCACGCGGTCATAAGCACCAGACCGCGCACCGGCTTTACCAGGTAGAAACCTACTCTGCCACGCGGTCAGACAACCAGACCTCGCGGCCTCACCTCGGCACCCTTGGACAGAAGACTGGCGAACACGCCGAGTAGCCCGCAGCTAGACCAAAGAGGTCAAACTGCCAGAGGAGATCGCATGACCGTGCGGTTAGACCAAACCGCGCGGTCTCCCCCCCAGACAGCCAACTTCATAAAAACTCCCACTTCAACATTTTCAACAAGAAGTTTCTGTGGACGCCAGAGTGTGCCCGTGCGTTCGAGACCTTGAAGGAAATATTGATGTCTGCTCCAATCCTAAGTCTTCCTAGTAGGACCGAAGGACTTAAGGTTTTTAGCAATGCGTCAGGTTGCGGTTTTGGTTGCGTGCTGGTGCAGCATGGCAACATGATAACTTATGGGTCGAGGCAGCTAAAGCCTCATGATAGAAATAAACCTGTCCATGACATGGAGTTGGCGGCGGTGATTTTTGCGTTGAAGTTGTGGAGGCACTACATGTATGGTGCGAAGGTTGAAATCTTCACGGACCACAAAAACTTGAGGTATCTTTTAGATCAGAAGGATCTTAATATGAGGCAGTGTAGGTGGGTCGAGGTACTTGGGGACTACGATGTAGCGATTCAGTATACGCCAGGCAAGGCCAATATGGTGGCTGACGCCATGAGTAGGAAGTATTCCGGGTAGGGAAATTGGATTAAAGCGCATGACAATCATTTGGTGCGAGAGTTTGAGTCTATTGGCATTGTCTGTGTGTCTAAGGGTGAGTCCAGCGCTGCTCGGCTAAACTGGATCGAGATGTAGTGTGATCTAGCAGATTGAATTCGAGAGGCAACCAGTGTAGACGAAGAGTGTCATCGATTAGCGTTGGAAGCTCAGCAAAGCGAAGGCAGTTCTTTGGAGATGGTCAGTGGACTTTTAAAGAGAAATGGAAGGGTGTGTGTCCCTCACTTTGGCCAGCTCCGTGGGGAGTTGATGTTTGAGACTCACTTCTTGAAGTACTCCAAACATCCAGGAAGTACGAAGATGTACTTGGACTTGAAGAAATCCTTTTGGTGGCCTGGGATGAAGCGGGATGTAGCTTTGTATGTCAGCCAGTGTCAGACGTGCGCCTTAGTGAAGGTTGAATGCCAAAGGCCGGGTGGATTCATGAAACCTTTTCCTATCCCCTAGTGGAAATTCGACGACATCTCCATGGATTTTGTGCATGGTTTGTTTTGATCGCGGCAAGGTAACGATGCGATTTGGGTGATTGTGGATCTCCTGACCAAGGTAGCCCACTTCATACCAAATCGAAAGGATGATAGAGTTGAGAAGCTCGTGGAGCTTTACATTCGTAACATTGTACGGTTGCACAGAATTCTGAAGAGCATCATTAGTGATCGCGATGGATGGTTCATGTCCAAGGATTGGGGGTTAGTGCAGAGAAGTTTGGGCACAAAATTGAAATTTAGTACCGCATTTCATCCACAGACCGATGGTCAAACGGAGAGAACAAATCGTACGTTGGAGGACATGTTGAGGATGTGTGCTCTCGATTTTGGTAAGAGTTGGGAAGACCACCTCTTTAAGGTGGAGTTTTCCTACAATAATAGTTTCCAGGCGAGCATCAAATTGGCACCATAAGAGGCTTTGTATGGAAGGCGGTGTCGAACGCCGATGTCTTGGATAGAGGTGGGAGACACCCAGCTATTGGGAAAAGAAGTGGTGGCAGACGAATATGAGTTGGTGTGAATGATCCAGGAGTGCATGAAGGTTGCTCAGGATCGACAGGCAAAGTATTTTAATGCGCGTCACAGAAATGTGGAGTTTGCGGTGGGCGACATGGTCTACTTGAAGATCAAGCCGTTCAAAGGCATTTCACGGATTCGACGACTCAAGAAGTTGAGTCCGAGATACTTGGGTCCATTTGAGGTTACAGAGTGCATAGGCGAAGCGGATATTCGTTGGCGTTGTCCGTATAACTAAGCAGATTACATGATGTATTGCATGTTTCGGTGCAGAGGAAAGCGTTGGTGGGGATGGAAGATGTTGTTGAGTTTTCGACAGTTCCTGTAACTAAAGATCTGAGGATGATAGTTCGTCCAGTTTGTGTGGAGGATTCTGAATTCTGGCGGTTGCGGAACAAAGAGGTCAAGCTGGTGAAAGTGCGTTGGGATAATTGCGGATGAGACGAGTTATCATGGGAGCGCGAGCAAGTGATGCGAGATGACTTTCCGGAACTGTTCATTTCAGGTATGTGTGTTACTTGTGCTTTCGGTAAAGTCATAAATTTCGAGGACAAAATTCTTTTAAGGGGGGTGGAGTTGTAACACCCCAGTTTTTGCTAAGCACGGAAGCTGGTTTGCCCAAGGAGGAGAGCAAGGCGTTCGTAGCTGGGAGCTAGCACAGGCGGTAGCTGTCCCATTGAGTAGGGCTCTTGTGTTGGCGGTGTTCGTCAAGTTGAATTCGTCGAGGTGGGTTCGTCGAAGGGAATTCGTCGAAGATCTAGCGCATGCGGTAGCGCTAGCGCCAGGTGGTAGCATTTCATCGGGTAATGAAGTTCCATCGGGATGTTGAGTTGTTCTTCGTCGAGGGTTTTTCGTCGAGTAGCTAGCGCTGGCGGTAGCGCTAGCGCCGACTCTATCCGATGGAACCAATTCCATAAGTGGTGTTTCTTGGACGTCCGATCTTCTTAGATCTTGATCCTAAGGTTCAGATAAGTGCGTCCTAAGGCTCTAAATAGGGCAGATAAGTTCTATTCTCATTCCATTAAGTCTTTTGGGTGCTTTTGGAGGCTAAGGAAAGGAGAAGGGATTGGAGAAAGAAGAAGGTTAGATCCGCCATTGTTGGAGCACCGGAGCTCCGTTCGTCGATCCGAGACCAGATCCGTGGAGAGGACTAGAAGGCGCTTCTTTCTTTCCGTGCCTTTCAACCGATCCATGGAGAGGAAGAGAACTCTTAGGGTAACGACATCTCTCCTCCTAGTTTTAGGAAGCGTGCATGGCATCTTTGCTTTCACCTTCTCTTTTCTGAAATTTATGGCACCCGATCTCTCAAATGAGAGGGATTTGGGTCGCGTTGGTTCAAGAAGAACCATCAGGTTGATTGAGTCCATCCCCGACATGCTTTTGCACTATAGATCCGCTCCGTTATTGGATTAGGCATTGTGGGTGAAGCCGAAATCGTGACCGGTTGTCCGATTCGGTGATGTTTCTTAACGTGCATTTTAGGGATTTTGTTAGAAATCCGATGACGGCGAAAACGTTGTATGTGTTTCCTTTATGTTTCGTGTGAGAACGAACGGTGGTTTCGAAAGGGTAACTTGTATGTGTGATGAATGGCTTGTGAAGCCACTTATATGTGAATGTGTGACTTTGTCTTTGTGGTCGGTTGGCTAGCCCGTGAATGCTTGGATTCATGTAGGGAGAGTGTGCCAGCAAGACAAGTCCCCTTTGGGCAATTTGACGAAAACAAGTATGTTGATGCGCCCGTTGGCAAGATGGGCCATATAAGGGGTGAGGTCTCAGTGGAGTTCTTGGCTTTTGGCTTAGTGACTGTGGCGAGAACAAGTATGCTGATGAGCCTGTTGGCAAGATTAAGCCATATAAGGGGTGAGGTCTCAGTGGAGTTCTTGGCTTGGGATTGCATGCCCGTGGGAAAATGGTAAGTACCTTTGGTTTGTTGTGAATTGATGATGTGTGTTGATGTGTTAGAAGCATATACGCCATAAGGTGCCTTGGGTGAAACCCAGGTTTGCATACATGTTGCATTGTTAGGCCCCCATATTTTTATTGCTCAACATAGAAATATGGATGATGCTTGTGACACTCATGCCTATCGTTTTTATGTTATTACTGTTTATTACATTGGCATACGAAGTGCTGACTTGTAGGGTGATGTAGTTCCCCGGGGTCCTCTAGGACGGCCAGGAGGAGGGGTGTTGTTACACCGTTGTGGGTCAGCCAAAGATGACCCTCGTTATACCACTCTTTGTGATTTGGATGCAGGGCAAGGATCGCATGCTGGTCCTAGCTCACCGGCCAAAAAGGCCTAAGCTTCATGAAGTGCACTTTTCCTGCTTTCTTGTATGGCTATGACGTCTTTACTTATTTTGGCTTGCATGCTGAGGTAGCTTAGGACTGTGATGATCTTTTGGACATTTTATATGGCCTGTTTGTTTGACTTGAGTATGGGTTTTGTAGGGCCTTAAGGTCGTGGTACTCTTATGTAGATGTGGACAACATCAGTGGTTTATTTAATATTTCCACTGTGTTGGTTCTGACTTTTGAGTTGGTTAGATCTATATCACGTTTTAATGCTAAAGCTGTGGCGATTATATACTGTGGGGTCCCGACCGAACCTATATTATATAGTCATTGCAGGGGAGGTGTTACACAATCACAGCCCCGTCGTTGTTTTTCTTGTTATTATTAATTGCTTATTTTATTTGCATAAGCATCTTTTAGTACGTTCTATAATATTAACATTATTGTTGTGGAAGCTCTTCTGGGCATCATTTTGGGAATATCATGTGTATTGTGTTCTCCTGTCTATTTGGTCTTGTGCTTGCTTTATTCGCAGGAGCAGTGATTATTTCCATGGTGAACCTGGTGATTTCAAGGATTAACGCTAATCTTTTGGTATGCTCATATCTGAGCATAGGTACCCTCTTCCCTTGCATTTTCTTATTTTCATTGTCAAAATTCATATGATTGTCTAATTCAAGTCTGGGGGGACAGTGTACTGAGTGTTCATTACATGTATACACGTTTTAGCATACCATAAGTATATTTTCATTTATGTCATATTATAGTGAAAGTGCAATTGATATCAGTTGAAAGTGATTGATATAATCAACTTTGCTTTGATACCAATTGAAGGAGAGTTTAGAACTTAGATTTACTCTAGAGGGGGGTGAATAGAGTATTAAAAATTTTCCCCCTTAATTTTATAGAGGAATTAAATTAGTGATATATATTTATATGTGTATAGCAGAGTGATTTATAAAATAAATAAAAACAAATCAGCACAACACAACAACATAGAAAATCACAAGCACAGAGACACAAGGATTTTTATAGTAGTTCCCCAATAAACCTGGGTACGTCTACTCTTCTACCACACTTGGTAGGATCCACTAGGTTTTTGATCATGTGCCCTATCACCAAGGGGTTTTTGTTCAGGTGTCCACACACCAAGTGAGCTTTTGATCAGATGCTCTAACCCAACTACAGGTTTTTGATCAGGTGCCCTGCCACCAAGGGGTTAACTTTTGAAGGGAGTTATAACCCTGTACAAGAGGGGATAAGAAGGGTTATGAAGTTCTTCTTTGTCAATATGCTGAGAGAAGACTTTAGTGGATGTTGATATTGTAAAGCTCCTCTGTCTGATACGAAATTGTTTGACAGTTGAATGGCTGGAGCTTTCTCTTGAAACAAATAATCATCCTGTAGCTGATTAATCTGCAATAATAAGTTCTTCAAATTTTTTTTTCTCTTTTGAAGATCTGATCTTATTGTGCTTCACCAATGCTCTGGATGCTGAATGAAGGAAGCATGGTTATGTGCACATAAATCAAAATGGATTCTTGGGTCTGCCCTCTCTGATGTCTTTGGCTTTGATTTGAGGGCATGATTCCGCAGCAAACGCGACGGTATAGGGGGCCACTATTTCAGTGGTACTCTGTGAGCAGCCACTTTGTGCATTTATTGTCAAAGGTTAGGTCTTTCTCCTCTGAGAGAAGCCACTTTGTGCATAGTGCCAAAGGTTAGGTCTGTTTCCAATCTTCCCCCGCCCATACCCCCAATGATTGGGGACTATATGGGTTCTGTTGTTGTTGTTGTTGTTGTTGTTTTGAAGATCTGATCTTACAGCTAATGACTGAGAGATGGTGTTGATGATGTTCTCAGTGAGATTAAGTCGGTGCTGCTTGAGGAAGAAGAAGATTTGTGAATGCTTTCTTATGTTTCTTCTCTTCTTGTAACCTTCTTCTTTCTTTTTCTCTGTACATTGAATCTGTAATATGTTCTGTAATGTTGCTGTCGTGAAAACTGCTATATTGTTATATCTGCTTCCTTATTCCTTTTTGATAAAATATCTATGATTTGAAATTCATATCATCTGAGAAAGGAATATAATAATCTATGATAAATATTATGGGAACTGTAAATCTGATGCGCCGTATATCCTTTTCCTTTTCCGTGAAATGTTCCTTTTCTATTAAATGTCAACGGTTATTTTCTCTCGGGAAGAGATGGAAAGGAATATAATAAAGGGAATATATTATCCTTACCTATCTGGAAGAATAGATCTGTTGTTGTAGACGATCTGAGTTCAGAGAATGAAATAAAATAGTCCTTCTAATATTCTGAACTGAAATAACAAATTTCATCGATCTCAAGCATTTTCGTCGTTCTCAACATTTTCGTCGATCTCAAGATTTTCGTCAAACAAAATGTTGAGTTCGTCGACCTCAATAAATCAGGCTGGAAGAGTTGAATTTAGTTGAGCTGAGAAGATCTTTCGTCGATCTGAGCATCTGATAAAGATTCATCGAATGCAGACTGGAGTTCGTTGAACTGAATATTTCTTCGACAGCTGAACCGCTAAATAAAATCGTCGACCACTGAACTGAGCAAATTTTGTCGACCGCTGAGACCGAATGATTTCATCGACCGTTGAGAACAAGTTTGTTCGTCGACCACTGAGACGAAATGATTTCGTCGACCGCTGAGCCTGGATAATTTCGTCGACCGCTGAGCCGCTGAGTCACTGAGAGAGCAAGTTCGTCGAACGCAGGAGCAGGCCGTTCATCGAACGCAGGATGTAAGTCATTCGTTGAACGCAAAGAGCAAGTCGTTCGTCGAACGTAGTATGGAGTTCGTCGAACGCAGAACCTGAATGATTTCTTGAGTTCTAACAACCTAAACTCTTGACCCATTGACTATACATTATGGTCAACTTTATCCTAGTCAACAGATAGTGATCCTAGCCCAAATCAGTAATAGGGTTGTTCCAACAATCTCACCCTATTTGGGTTAGGACACTATTTGACAAAAATTAAAAACAAACAAAACAACAGAGCATATATATATATGATATATTTTAAATAGTTCATCAGATATAAAATAAATAATACTCTGAGTTTTGAAACATTATATTGAAAATAAAACTAATAAAAACACACAATCAGAACCTTTGATTTTCTCTGAATTCTGCTTTCTGAATTCTGGTATTGTCTGAAATGTATCAGCTATATTTCAGCTTTCTGAATTGTTGATCTGAACTGAATTATAATTCAGATTAGCTGATACCAGTGGAGCTTGTTCATAAGTCATCTTGCCCTTTCTGAAAGCATCTCCCCCTGGAGTATCCCCCCCTGAAACTGGAGGTTCTTCAGCTTTCTTCCCTTGATTAGTTCATGGAGCAACTCCCCCTGAGCAAAACACTGCATCAAATGGAGCTTCTTAATAGAACTTCTCTCCCTTCCTAGTTTCAGGAAGGCCTAAAGCTAGGCCCCTTGAAGAAGGGACATTTGATGGAGGTAGGGAAGGATTCAAGATTGTCATTGCTAATGTTCCAATTGAAGGTTCTGGTTTTCTGATATTCATCTTGCAATTTCATTTGCCTTCTCTATCTTGAGAGTGTAAGCCCTTCCTTTTATTTCTGCAACTGATAGTTTGATCCCAATTGAAAGTCCTCTAATATCAGTTGAGGTCTCTGATAGTTTGATACCAATTGAGTACCAATTGAAAGTGCCTTGATACCTGCAAAATGTCTCTGGTAGAGGTGGTGTTTCTCTCCTCATTTAATAGGTTAGTTCCAACAATGCATAGACTCTTCTATTTTAAGAGAGGATTTGCTATAAACCCTATATGCTTTATTAGAAGGAAAAATATCCTAGTTGATTTTGTTTCAATAGGATTCTATTAATATGATGAATTGCTACAGCTTTTAATGGATTCTAAGGAATTCTTATCTTCCCAAAGATACATTGCATGATACCTTCCTTGTTACAGAATTCTCTTATCAGAAGAGATTCAAAACTCAGTGCCATGATCATTTTTGATCAATTCAACTAGAGTAGAATACTCAAATCTTGATGATCCTGAGAAAGTCTGTAGGAACATGAATTTATCCGACTTTGTTTTTAAGATAGAAAATTCAATTGAATTCTATAACTTTTTGTTTGATTACAATTGGAGTTAAAAGATTTTCAACATTGCCTTATAGTTATTGATGAGTATTATTTTAGCCTAATTTTATTATAGCATTTAGGCCAATAATAATATAAATTTATAAATAATATGTCTATTTTAACTAAATAATCATTTCTATTTATAATTGTTCACTAACTTAAGTTTGTTTTATGTGTTTCAGGATTTCTGGGCATTTTGATCAAAATTGTCAAGTACACGCCCAAGGTCACACCAAGGGCGTGACAGCCAAAGACGTGTTCCAGACCAGCCTCCGCAACTTCGGGCTCGTTCCGTGAAGAATTCACCAAGTACACGCCCCAAGTCACGGGCGTGACCAAGGGCGTGACCCTGACTGCTGTGTTCGACGAAAACTCAGGAGATCGACAAACAGGCGAGACTTCGACGAATGTTCAAATCCACGCCCCAGGTCACGGGCGTGACCAAGGGCGTGACATCCAAGTCATGGCCGGAACCCCACCACCAGCTGCCAGCACGCCTGCCACGTCAATTAAAGTTACACGCCCCCGGTCACGGGCGTGGCCCGGGGGCGTGACCTCCAGAACATGGGCGTGACTCATCCCGCGCCACTTCCCATTCTTCCCGCCAAGGATTCCCGCGCCAGCGCTGTTTAAAGATTACACGCCCTTGGTCACGGGCGTGACCAAGGGCGTGACACGCTTGTAATGCCTGCAGTAACTCCAGAAGGCGCCTCTCCCGCTCCAGCTTCGATCACGCCCATTACACGCCCTTGGTCACGGGCGTGACCAAGGGTGTGTAACCCCAACTTTTGCCAATAAAAGGGCAGCTTTTCCAGATCTCTGGGCATCCCTTTTTCCACCCTCCTTGGGTCGAAACTTCTCTCCTTCTGCCCCCTTTTGGGGCAGAATTGCTTTCTCAATTCCTGTATTAGTTTAGATTTTAATTATATGCACTTTCAATTTCATGTACTTTCATTTTATGCAAAGTAGTTTTAGATTTCAATTCATGCAAAACTTTCAATTTCTTGTACCCTCTTTTGTTGTAATTCAAAGTTATTTTAATAAAATGTTATTGTCTTATTTCTTTCATCTCCTTTTATTCTCATGTCAATTAGATTAATATTTGAATCTTGAAATTTGCAAACCTTGGATGAAATTTTCTCTTATTCGTTTTTATCTCTTTTCCTCCTTCGATTTATTCTTGAATATTAACGTATCGTGTTCATATTTTGTTTATGAATTGCGATATTTGTTTTCAAACTCTAGTTAGTCGACCCAGCTCGTGAGTATGAATCGATCGCTCAAGGATAAAAAGAGTAGAACGCAATCCTTGAAATAGGACGACGTTACCCTTCTGGATTGGAGTAAAAGCCAATAGTGGGATTCACCTCGTAAAGCAAGTCTTAGGTTATCAATTATAGAATGGAAATTCAATTGATATTTCCTAAGCTTAGTTGGGCGTAGTCCTCGAAAGAGGTACGTTCATAGTCCCGCAATCTCCACGGTCAAGGATTGGATTAGAAGTAGAATTTATTTCTCTTGATTTTCATTCCGAGTGAGCTTTGATCAAGATTTGTTTTCTTTTCTTTATTTTTTTATTTTAATTTTAATTATAAATTATCACTAATAAAATATTATTCAATAAAATAATAGTTTTGTTTTCCCGAAGTAAAAGTACTCGACAGCCCCGAGTCTAATACGACCATGATATTCTTTATATCCTATACTACACTCGACATGGTACACTTGCCGTTGTCGTTTGCAAGCATAGTTTTTCTCTATCAAGTTTTTGGCGCCGTTGCCGGGAAGATTTTTGTCGATATTTTGAAAAAGGGAAACGCTATTAATTTTATCTTTCTTTTTCTCTTTATTTTATAAAAAAAAAATTTAAAAATGAAAAAAATTATGCTATAATTAAATTCTTGGAAAGGACGCTTTGGGCTTGAATTCCCATCACAGCCTCTAGTACCTTGCGAGCCCTTCACCGGGTTGACCTTGGTAAGTCCAAGACTAATTAAAACATATCAAAAAAAAATCCCATTTTTTTCTTTTCTTTTTCATACTTAGTTTTCAACATTGGGGACAATGTTGAATTTTAAGTATGGGGGTATATTTCCTAATATTTAAAATTTTAAAAATTAATAAAAAAAAACAAAAAAATATATAAAAATCTCAAAACTTAAGAAAAAAAATAATAATAATCAAGTAACCCCTTACTTTGGTTTTTGGTTATTTCTAAAATAAAACATTTGAGAATTTATTTATAAGCATTTTTAACTATTTTTAATTGGCTAATCTTCTATTTTATCATGGTTAGTAAAAATTTAATTTTTAGTTGATTTAGTTTTAAGGAATTTATTATGATCTTAATTTGATTAGAGTAATTTATTTAGCACTTTTTCTCTTTTAATTTAATTAGTCTCAATTTTGCAGTAGTTGTGCTTAACAACTTTAGATTTTAATTATTCTTACCTCATGCTTTTAGATCCTTAGGACATTTCAATTTACTATAGTTGCTCTCAAAATATTTCAATTTAATCTAAAATTTATTTTAGCCCTTCCAAAAAAAAGAGTTATTAAAAGATCATATGTCATGGAAATAAGAGGATAAAATTCATTATTTCCTAAACATATGCACCTCCCTTTTATGAAGTTTCTTATGAAAAGATTATATGTCATGGAAAATGAGAGGATAAAATTCCTCATTTTCCTAAACATGTACAAGTAGAAAATAAAAAGATGGGGTGAGAGGATAAAATCCATCACTCCAATCAAAGCTAGCTTCATGATTACCCAAACCCCTTTAGCCAATATAATTGATTTTAGACTCAAATTAAAATATTGGTAGAGCATAAGTAGTAGTTTGAATTTTTCCGTAAGCCTCTTAAAAATTGGAGTTTTTATAATTCTAATCTAATTTTGATTCGCAAATTACTTAATTTTGTCGGCTAGTTAAATAATTTGAGAATTCTTGGCTAAACATTTCTCTCTTTTTAACTTATTTTCATAATTTAGGACTTATCTCTTAAATCCCTAAATCTTATTTTTAAGCTTTCTCTTGACTAATGAAAATTTTAGTTTAATTAGAAATTTTATTAATGTCTTATGAATATCTATCATACTTTTGCTCTGGAATAACAAAAGCTTAAGTGTGTATTTGATGAGTAGTATTTTAGCCTAATTTTATTATAGCATTTAGGCCAATAATAATATAAATTTATAAATAATATGTCTATTTTAACTAAATAATCATTTCTATTTATAATTGTTCACTAACATAAGTTTGTTTTATGTTTTACAGGATTTCTAAGCATTTTGATCAAAATTGTTAAGTACACGCCCAAGGTCACGGGCGTGACCAAGGGCGTGACAACCAAAGATGTGTTCCAGACCTTCCTCCGCCATTTCGGGCTCGTTCCGTGAAGAATTCGCCAAGTACACGCCCCAGGTCACGGGCGTACCCAAGGGCGTGACCCTGACTGCTTCGTTCGACGAAAACTCAGGAGATTGACGAACAGGCGAGAGTTCGACGAATGTTCAAATCTACGCCCCAGGTCACGGGCGTTACCAAGGGCGTGACATCCAAGTCACGACCGGAACCCCTCCACCAGCTGCCAGCACGCCTGCCACGTCAATTAAAGTTACACGCCCCCGGTCACGGGCGTGACCAGGGGGCATGACCTCCAGAACACGGGCGTGACTCATCCCGCGCCACTTCCCCCTTCTTCCCGCCAAGGATTCCCGCGCCAACGTTGTTTAAAGATTACATGCCCTTGGTCACGGGCGTGACCAAGGGCGTGACATGCATGTAACGCCTGCAGTAACTCCAGAAGGTGCCTCTCCCGCTCTAGCTTCGATCACGCCCATTACACGCCCTTGGTCACGGGCGTGACCAAGGGCATGTAACCCCAACTTTTTCCTATAAAAAGGCAGCTTTTCCAGATCTCTGGGCATCCCTTTTTCCACCCTCCTTGGGTCGAAACTTCTCTCCTTCTGCCCCCTTTTGGGGCAGAATTGCTTTCTCAATTCCTGTATTAGTTTAGATTTTAATTATATGCACTTTCAATTTCATGTACTTTCATTTTATGCAAAGTAGTTTTAGATTTCAATTCATGCAAAGCTTTCAATTTCTTGTACCCTCTTTTGTTGTAATTCAAAGTTATTGTCTTATTTCTTTCATCTCCTTTTATTCTCATGTCAATTAGATTAATATTTGAATCTTGAAATTTGCAAACCTTGGATGAAATTTTCTCTTATTCATTTTTATCTGTTTTCCTCCTTCGATTTATTCTTGAATATTAGCGTATCGTGTTCATATTTCGGTTATGAATTGCGATATTTGTTTTCAAACTCTAGTTAGCCGAACCATCTCGTGAGTATGAATCGATCGCTCAAGGATAAAAAGAGTAGAACGCAATCCTTGAAATAGGACGATGTTATTGTTGGATCGGTCGGCGCCCTTAGAGGGGGGATGAATAAGGGTTTTCCAAAACTTTATATTTTATTAAGAAAACTTTGGAATATTGCAAGATTAATAAAGAGATATCAAGTAAAACAATAATAAAGAGATATGCTTTATTAATATCAAATAATGTTTTACAAAACTTGATTTCAATGACGCTAGAAATCGGGGGCGACTAATAAAAATTCTTTTTTGTTTTCTATACCGACTCATATCCCCACGAACCGGTTGGCTTTAGCCGATCTCTCCCCAGATACGGCCTCAAGCCGCTCTAGCCAATCTATCCCCAGAAAGGCCTCGAGCACCCCCTAGACCTAGCCTAGATCTAGTCGCCAACACGAGGCGAATTTCAGCCCTATGTCCTACCCCAGACCTAGTCGCCAACACGAGGCGATTTCACTACCGTTTACAGAAAAGATATGAAATGAAAAGACAATAATATAAAAACTCCCTCTATGTGGATCTCTTGGAGAAGTGGACGAAGGCCCGCAGAATATGATCGTAGTCGATGCGGCCTTTTGTCACGATGATGACGCGTGTTGAAATCTTCTCCACGGATCTCCTTAAGGCATTATGGAATTGTGGGGGTATCGCTCTAAATCTTCCTCTCTCTGCTGTGGCACGAAGCTCTGGAGTTTGGGATTGGAGGAGGATGAAGAATTCGGAGCCAAAGCATCCAATTTATAGCCTTAGCGCTACCGCCGGCGCTAGCCCGGATTAAGAAACAATTTGCGCGGCAGAATCTCCCATCCGTGGCAACATGCTGCACACTGCCTTATATGCGTCACGCTACCGCCGGCGCTAGTAGCTACCGCCGGCGATATCCCCGATTAAGAATCTTCTTGCGCGGCAGGATCTTCAATCCGCAGCAACGAGGCTTTCATTCCTTCTGTGTTCACCGATACCGTCGGCGTTATCCGCTATCGCCAGGCGTTAGCGCCTTCCATAACAGCTCCCGGAAACGCGCTCATCATCGCTAGCGCCCGGCGCTAGTTGCTACCGCCGGCGCTAGTGAGCCTCTTCGAATTTTGGCCTCAATTTTGGGGGCAGTCATCATGTGTACTCCTTGAGTCATGTGGACCTAGTAAACCTGCACACTTAAACACACAAGATCAAATACACATAGGATTTGTTAATCTCAAACCTAGTGTTGAAACCAGCAACTGGTCTCTTGAGTTCGGACCCACTGGGGGTGTAGCCGATGCTTATTTCTCCCTCACTAGACTCTCTTAACGGTGGATGCTGGAAACGGAATAGACCCAAGGCTGAAGCGAGGAGGTCCCGCCACACACCCGGAAGATCTTAGAGAGTTTCCCCTCCCAAACCAAAGCTCAACCGGGCACCTTGGAAGGCACTGGCTGCCAACCAAAACTAGCCTAGAGGAGAGGATTCTCTAAAATCGGATCTCCTCCAAGGTGCCCTTAAGGGTCTATTTATAGTTTTTCTTAGGCTGGTCTGCAAATAGCATGAATCCGCCTTTTAATTTTACTAAACGCACCCCAAATTGGTCTACGAATAGCCTAACTCCGCTGTTCTGAAGGGCTATATGCAGACCACAAGGGGTATTATGGTCATTTCCTCCTCACTGCCTTCTGGGCGAGTGGTCCGTGAGGGAACCACTCGCCGAGTTCCCGCTTGACTGGGCGAATGCTCAAGCCCCTGAGCGAATGGTCCGTGGAGGCACCACTCGTCAGGCTCCCTCTCGCCTGCAGCCTACCCCCACTAATCTGGAGATCCTTTTTCCTGTCTTGGTACGGGCGAATGGTCTGGCTGACCCCTGTCCCATCAACTGACTCGAGGGACCCACTCGCCAAATATGGGTTGTACACAATCCCCGCTCTTTGCGAGTGGCTCGTCCACTCGGGAAGAACAGTCCAACCCCTTATTTGGTGAGTGCTGGTTGAGTGGACCCCGCAAGATTCTGTGGGTCCCACCGTTATCCTATATATATACATCCCGTGTCAGGTTTTTCTGGACCACTTCCACATTTTGGCTCAAGATTTCTTCTCTCTCTTGACCTTTCGCCACTTCCAATGTCTTCTCATAAGCCTTCCGCGAAACCCCTCTCGCAAGAGATGATCGAGCGCCTGGCCGCGGCCCAGGTTGCAACCGCCCCGAAAACTGCCAGATTCGCTCCCTGGCTGACATCTAAGCGAGACCCGAGCGCCCCCTACGTCTCGCGGCGAGCCAAGACGATTCGGCTGAATCGTCAAAGAGGCGAGACCGTGGTTGAATCTCCAGCGCGCACTCCTGTTGACCTCGGGACCCAGGTATGGGAATTCCTCCCGCCTTACCTTTTAGTTCGGACCCTTATTCAAAAATTGCTTTGACCACTCGCAGGGGACCTCGGTGCCAGAGGATGACCACGTGGTCGTCTTGAATAGTGTCGCGGCGCCACCCCCCGAGTCCGAGGGGCCTCCTCCGGATCTGGACCTGGCTCTTCCCCCTAACCAGGACCTGGCTCACCCCCTTCCTCCGGGTGAGACCGTACCTCAGTCTAGTAAGTTTTGGAACCCTTCCGATTTACCTTTGAGACGGCTTGTTTCTGACCCTCAACTTTTCGCAGCCCTCAACCCAGACGTCTCGCTACGGGACACTATTCTTCCACCTTCCCCAACCCAGCGGAACCCCTCTGTTACAGCGAATGAGCAGAGGGTCCACCCCGAGCGGGAGCCGGGTCAGCACCTCCGTGCTGAAGATAACGCGAATCCCCCGGCGGATGATCAGGCTCCTCCTCCCCCGCCTTTCCGCCCCGGAAAAGGGAAGGTTTTCCCCCCTTTCGCCGGGCTGCCCGAAGTACACCCCCATACTTCTCGCCCCTCAGGCCACAGGGTACCGGGACTTCTATCTTGTCCTTGCCGCATTCGCTAACTTCATCGTATTGATCCTTTTATAATCTCGTAGGGTATCGGGAGGTCTCCCCCCTGAGTCCTACTATGAGGGGGAAGACGGGGTGCTCTCGCCCCTTCCCTCCCCAGGTGATCTTGCTGACTTCTTGGGTGACTCATCTGACCACGTGACCCTGAAGGAGCGAATCACGGAGATCTTTGGGAAACTTATCCACCTCCAGCGAAATGCTGCCGGCCAGGTGGACGAGGAGAAGCTGGAGATCAAGCGCGAGCTGAAGGAACTCCGGAGGGACTACTCGCGGCTTCTCGGGACGGTGGAGCGACTGGGGGGCGAAGGTGGGGAACTGTCGCCTGAAAGGCACGCGGCGAGAGCCCGGGACCAGCTCCAACTGGCTTCGCACGAGATCACCAACATGATGGCATACTATCGTCAGCGGATGCCCCCAGAAGCTGGGTCGCGAAAGCGAGGTCGATGGGTTTGGGTGGAGTACTGACCCAGATGCCATAATCTCTTTCTTTTCCTACCCGCCTCGCCGCGAGTGTCGAACATTAATATTTGTCTGTAATAACTTTGTATATTATGATTCTGAGAATGCTCTATTTATCGCTATTTACTTTCCTCAGCCTATCTGATTGTCGCCGAATGATATGTTTTGCGAATGCTTACCTGACCATTTTTGCTTCTTTCATAACCTGCCTAGGTACTGCCGAATGATATGCTTTGCGAATGCTTTTCCTAACCCTTTTCGCAAAGCCGTTGAGCGAATAGTCATAGGTCACTCGCCATTAATGGGCGAGAGAGATTTGGACCGGGTTTCGAGGCGCCGGACTGCCGCAGATTGCTATCCGCACCCCCCGTTGCCTCGAAAGCCCAAACGCCGTTTAATGCCTCTATAAATAGGCCCTTCAACTACCGTAATAAATACACCACCATTCACTCCCTCTCTTTCCTTGCTTCTAGCATTCGCACCTCCCCCTTCTTTGCTGCTCCTTTCTTTCCCCTCATTCGCGAGATGGGTGCCGATGCCGAAGGAAGGGGCAAGTGTGCCAGCGCGTTCGCCAACCATGTATTTGATTCCTGCGACCTCTCCGAAGAGGCCTACTTGACGGCAGTCGCCGACTACGTCCCTGGGGGGTTCGAGGGGCGAAAGCCCAGGCCTGAAGAGCGCCTGAACTCCATCTCGCCTTGTGCTCTCGCGATCCCGCTAGAGCACTTCGAGGTGGGCTTTCGCCTCCCCATCTGGCCGGAGTTGCGCTAGACTTTCAGGTACTACGGGGTCGTGCCCGCGCAGCTCAACCCCAACTCCATAGCCATGCTGGTCGGGTACGCGAGCTACTTGCGAGAAGAAGGGATCGAGTTCTCGCTGCCCGTCTTCCGCAAACTCTACACCTTCCGCTGCACCGGCGGCATCTCCTTCTTCTCGGGTCTAAGCCCTCTCAAACACTATGGGCTCCCGAATAAGAACCACGAATGGGTTCGCCGCTTCATCTTCGTCAGCGGGAGCCTAGGTAACACCCTTCTCGCCCCGGTGCAGGAGGAGGAGTCAACCTTCCGCCCCCCGAACCTAGGGGGGCATGAGGCGAAACTCCATCAATACATTCTGCAGTACGGGATGGACCTTGTCTATCTCCGTCGGAACGTCGACACGCTCCCGTTCATTCCACAGGGCGAGGGTAAGATTCCAAGACTTTCGAATTCATTGGTCGCGATTCTTACACCATTCGCCTAAACCACTCGCAATATCATGCAGGTGTGCGTAATCTTCCCGTTCATCCGCCGCGTCCTCCTGGATTTTGCCCACCTCTCGCGCAAGCCGCCGCGGACGCCTGCCGGGAGGAACCTTCCTCTTCCAAGCCTAGTAGCCGGAAGCGAAAGTCGGTGAAGGCTTCTTCCCCTCCTCCCTCGAAGTCGCCCTGTCCACCCGCGGCGAAGGGCAAGGGGGTTCTGGGCGAATCCTCTGGGGCGAGTGCTCCACCCTCCACCCTGGGGACCGACGCGCCTGGTGCGAATGCTCCTCCGGAGAAATCGGCGCTGCCGCCGCCTCCGTTGCCCCGGGACCATCGCAACTTCGCGAACGGCGAGAAGTACGTGGACCCTTCCGGGGCTCCTTTGCTGAAGTGGGACAGGAACGCGAACAGGGTTTCGCTATCCACTCTCCATCCCTCTTGGGTGGAGACCAACATTGCTAGCGGCGAGGCCTATGCCCTGGCGTATGCCCTTTATGGCCGGGAGGACGCCGAGGTCTTCGATTTGGAGAAGACTCAAGTTCTCGCCCACGAAGCCGCCCGGGCTATGCTGCGCGCTCTCGAGCTCTCGCATATGTCTTCTCGCCGGAGCCTTGAGGTCTCGCGGAACCTGTCCAAGGTCGAGGAGACCAGGACTCTTCTTTCCCAGGAGGCGAGTGATCTCAGGGAAAGACTGAAAGCCGCGGAAGCTCTTCTCGCCAACCGCCCGGTTGTAGAGGTACATTTACTTTTACTCCTGCGAATGGTTATTACTGACTGTCCCATATTCCTCTCATCATGATCACTTTATTTTTCCAGGATGCAACACGTGCTGGGATGCTCCGAGCGCGGGTGGTCGACCTCGAGGAGGAAGTCCGTCTCGCCAAAGCCGAGACCCAGCTGCTGCGAGAAGCCGGGATGACATCACTCGCCCCGGGTGATGGGGGGCACTTTTACCCCCATCACGAGCTGGAGCAACTGCTTCAGGAGAATGCGCAACGCGCTGTCAAGCACGCGTTGCAGGTGCTGCGGCGGGCTGGGTATTTGAAGCCGGAGGCCGAATGCCTCACCACTCGCCAAGTAGTCCCGGAGCTTTACATTCCGATCCCTTTCCCGGAGGACGACGGCGTCGCGCCGCGAGAAGATGCCCCCGACCAGGGTGAGAGCGAAGGTTCTTCAGAGGAGTCTGGTGACCCTTGAGGGGGGGCCCTCTGTACTTTCCTCTTTTTGTTGTATTTACCTTTTCTTTTTCTGGTGTAACCACGAATTGGGCGAATGCCCCTGAAAGATATATCTATGGATTACAATTTTTGTGCTATCTCAATTTCCGCGTAATCTCAGTTTTTATGCTATCTCAAACTTTATTATCATTCGCTGCAACATCTCGCTAGGCTTACCAGGACGTTAGGTCGTAGAGTAACCATCCCGGCTACCCAGCGAGTGTTCGGAGATGACTTAGGTGTGTTGCCCCTCTTCGACTTCTCGCTTCCCAGTGGACCTTATCATTCGCGTGTCGTGGGGTTTCGCTTAAGTAGTTAAGAGAGTGGGGTGTGATCCTCTCTCCGGCGCATGGTCTTATGCGAATGCTCTTGAGATCCTCTCCTGAGAACTGAGAAACAGCCACCGAGTGAGCCTTCGGACCTGCCAGCTAGATGAGAGCCTGGACAGCGGGTCTGCTCGGGGCCAACCTCTGGAACATGGAACCTGCCACCGAGTGAGCCTTCGGACCTGCCAGCTGGATGAGAGCCTGGGCAGCGGGTCTGCTCGGGGCCAACCTCTGGAACATAGAACCTGCCATCGAGTGAGCCTTCGGACCTGCCAGCTAGATGAGAGCCTGGACAGTGGGTCTGCTCGGGGCCGACCTCTGGAACATAGAACCTGCCACCGAGTGAGCCTTCGGACCTGCCAGCTAGATGAGAGCCTGGACAGCGGGTCTGCTCGGGGCCAACCTCTGGAACATAGAACCTGCCACCGAGTGAGCCTTCGGACCTGCCAGCTAGATGAGAGCCTGGACAGCGGGTCTGCTCGGGTCCAACCTCTGGAACATAGAACCTGCCACCGAGTGAGCCTTCGGACCTGCCAGCTAGATGAGAGCCTGGACAGCGGGTCTGCTCGGGGCCAACCTCTGGAACATAGAACCTGCCACCGAGTGAGCCTTCGGACCTGCCAGCTAGATGAGAGCCTGGACAGCGGGTCTGCTCGGGGCCAACCTCTGGAACATAGAACCTGCCACCGAGTGAGCCTTCGGACCTGCCAGCTAGATGAGAGCCTGGACAGCGGGTCTGCTCGGGGCCAACCTCTGGAACATAGAACCTGCCACCGAGTGAGCCTTCGGACCTGCCAGCTAGATGAGAGCCTGGACAGCGGGTCTGCTCGGGGCCAACCTCTGGAACATAGAACCTGCCACCGAGTGAGCCTTCGGACCTGCCAGCTAGATGAGAGCCTGGACAGCGGGTCTGCTCGGGGCCAACCTCTGGAATATTGAACCTGCCACCGAGTGAGCCTTCGGACCTGCCAGCTAGATGAGAGCCTGGACAGCGGGTCTGCTCGGGGCCAACCTCTGGAACATAGAACCTGCCACCGAGTGAGCCTTCGGACCTGCCAGCTAGATGAGAGACTGGACAGCGGGTCTGCTCGGGGCCAACCTCTGGAACATAGAACCTGCCACCGAGTGAGCCTTCGGACCTGCCAGCTAGATGAGAGCCTGGACAGCGGGTCTGCTCGGGGCCAACCTCTGGAACATAGAACCTGCCACCGAGTGAGCCTTCGGACCTGCCAGCTAGATGAGAGCCTGGACAGCGGGTCTGCTCGGGGCCGACCTCTTGAACATCCAGGGTCTCTCCTGCGAGCTGCAGCATCATTTTTATTCACATAGTTTAAACAAAATGCTTTTATTCAAAAAACATCATTATTACATGGTACTAAGGATAAAAGCGTTTAAGGTCGTCGCCACTCCATGTATGGCTGAGGAGCTGGCCCTCCACATTCTGAAGGCGATACCCCCCAGACTTTAGTGCTTCTTCCACGACATAGGGGCCTTCCCAGTTGGGGTTAAGCTTTCCCACCGCGGCGGATCTCCCAGCCGCGTCGACCTTCTTGAGTACCAGATCTCCCTTCTCGAACTGCTTGATCCTGACGTGCCTGTCAAAATACTTGGCCATCCGCCGCTTGACCTCTTCTTGATGGATGGCTGCTCGATCCCGAGCTTCTTCGATGAGGTCGAGGGAGAGCCGCAACTCCTCCTCGTTTTCGGCTCTCCAATCTTCCTCTCCATTTGTGGCGACCGTGACCCGTGGTGTTGTAATCTCGAACTCTATGGGGATGACCGCCTCGCAGCCGTGAGAGAGCCTGAAAGGGGTCTCTCCCGTGGCGGTGTTGGGGGTGGTTCTTAAAGCCCATAGGACCGAGGGGAGCTGTTCCACCCAATTGCCTTTGAGATTTTCCACCTTTTTCTTGAGCAAGTTCACGATGACCTTGTTCGCTGCCTCTACCTGCCCGTTGCTCCTGGGATGGTGGACGGACGCAAACCTAAGGTCTATCCCCAGCTGATCACAGAAGCTGATGAATTCCTCGCTTGCGAACTGCGGTCCATTATCCGTGACTATGGCCTGCGGAAGCCCATGTCGACAAATGATCTCCCCCCATACGAAGTTGCGGATTACCTGGGAGGTGACCTTAGCCAACGCCTTGACCTCCAGCCACTTTGTGAAGTAGTCAATCATGACCAGGAGAAATCTCCTCTGCCCGCTAGCCTGGGGGAAGGGTCCTACCAGATCCATTCCCCATATGGCGAATGGCCAGGGCGCCGTGATACTCTTCAGCCTCTGAGCTGGCATGAGCTGAAGCGGGGCGAACATTTGGCACTTCTGGCATCTCTTGGCGAAGGCTGCCACGTCTTTACTTAGGGTTGGCCAGAAGTACCCCTGACTCACTATTCTTGCCTCCAACATCCTGCTCCCCGAGTGGCTGCCGCACTCGCCGGAGTGGACTTCTTCTAAGATCCTTGGGACCTCTTCCTCCGAGATGCATCGGGCCAGGAGGCCCGAGAGGGTCTTCCGATACAAGTCACCCTCATGGAGCACGTAGTAGGCAGACTTATACCGGAAGCGCCTCTGGTCTGGAACTTCTTCCGGAAATTTTCCCGTTGCCAGGAAGGTGACGAAGGGATCCTTCCAGGAGGGCCGCTGTTCTACTTCCATAAGCTCTCCCTCTTCAATCGAAGGACGGAATAGGTCCGTTAGGGTCCCTCCGGCTCGAGGACCAGATTTTGCCAACCGATCTGCCGGGGTGCTCTCCTCTCGAGGGACATGCCGGATGGAGAAAGTTTTGAACGTCCCTACGAGACCTTTGACTTTTGCTAAATACCTCATGAGCACAGGTTCCCTTGTTTCGAACTCTCCCCTTATCTGAGAAGCTATTATCATGGAATCAGTGAGGACCTCCACGTCATGGACCCCGAGCTCCCGGGCCAACCGCAGGCCGGCGATTACAGCCTCATACTCTGCCTGGTTGTTGGTGATTGGGAAGTGTATCACTAGCGTTTGCTCTATCTTTACTCTGTGGGGACTCTTCAGCACCACCCCTCCTCCGAGAGAGTTCTTGCCCGAAGCCCCGTCCACCAGCAGCTTCCATGGAACGTGACGAGGGGCTCCGTCTTCTCTCAACTCGGCCACGAAGTCTGTCATGAAATCAGCCACCACCTGCGCCTTCATGGATAATCGAGGGACAAAGGTAATGTTGAATTCACTTAGCTCGATCGACCATTTTGCGAGTCTTCCCGAGTGCTCCACCCCTTCGAAGATCTGGCGGAGTGGATGGTCCGTCACTACTTGGATCGAATGGGCCTGGAAGTATGGCCTGAGCTTCCTTGCTGCGATGACCAGGGCAAAGGCCAACTTCTCTAAAATTGGGTACCTGAGCTCCGCTTCCCTCAGGACCCTGCTTACGTAGTAGACTGGCAGCTGCTTCTTGCCTTCTTCCCGAACCAGGACGGAGCTTACGGCCTCCGCCCCGACCCCGAGATATAGGTGTAGATCCTCTCCCTCTTTGGGACTTTGTAGTAGCGGAGCCTTGGTAAGTTGGCTCTTCAAGGCCTGAAAGGCCTCCTCACACTCTCTCGTCCACTCAAACTTCCAATTGCCTCGTAGCATTTTGAAGAAGGGGGAGCATTTTTCCCCTGCCCGGGAGAGAAACCTGCTCAGCCCGACGAGTCTTCCGGTCAAGCGTTGAACTTCCTTGGCGTTCCGTGGCGACCCCAGCTCCATTATAGCCCTAACCTTGTCCGGGTTAGGTTCTACCCCCAAGGGGGTGAGAAGGTGCCCGAGGAACTTCCCTTTGCTGGCCCCGAACACACACTTCAGGGGGTTCAGGCGCATCTTGTACTTGTGTAGGGTGGCGAAGGTCTCCTCGAGGTCCCGGATGTGTGAGCTCACACACTTGCTCTTTATCATAAGGTCATCCACGTAGACCTCCAGGTTCCTTCCCCTTTGCTTCTTAAATACCCGATCCATCATCTTCTGGTAGGTTGCTCCTGCATTTTTCAGCCCGAAGGGCATCATCTTATAGCAGTAGCATCCCTCCCTGGTGATGAACGAGACATCTTTGACGTCCGGGGGGTGCATTCTTATTTGGTGATAACCTGAAAAAGCATCCAAAAAACTCATCACAGAAAAACCGACGGCTGAGTCAACCAGCGCGTCGATCCGAGGCAAGGGATAACAATCCTTAGGGCAGGCCTTATTTAACAATGAAAAGTCCACACACATACGCTAGCGGCCATCGGCCTTTTTCACCATTAAGACATTGGAGACCCAGCCTGGATACTGGATCTCCGTTACAAAACCTACCTCGAGGAGTTTCGCCACCTCCTCGTGGATCGGTCCCTCGAGCTTGTCAGCTATAGTCCTTCTCTTCTGCCGGATGGGGCGGGCTTCTGGATCGAGGTTGAGACGATGGCAAGCCACGTCCGCCTCGATGCCTGGCATGTCCGCTGCGCTCCACGCGAAGATGTCCATGTTCTTCTGGATGCACTCCAGCATCCTTCTCTGGTCCTCCGGGCCGAGGCCCCCGCTGATCCGCACCTTCTCCATCCTTCCTGCCTGGGTGGTAACCTCCATCTCTATCACCTCTTCTGCCGCCTCTAGCCGGGCTGGCTCTTCCCACTGGCCCTCTGCTTCTCGCCCCTCCTCCCGGGCCTTTTCCCCTGCAGCTCCTTCCGCCTCCATCGGCTCGACCTCCTGCTCCTCACGAGCAACCTCCAACACCTCGACCTCCTGCTCCTCACGAGCAACCTCCATCAACTCGACCTCCTGCTCCTCACGAGCAACCTCCATCAACTCCTCTCGGGCATCGCCCTCTCCCCCTACTTCTCCCTTCTCCACTTCCCCTCCTGGCCCCTCCGGCCTCACCATCTCTTCATCCATCTTTTCGGCATCCGCCATCCATGAAATGGTGTTGACGGCAGTCACGTAGCACTGCCTCGCCACCTTAGCATCTCCTCGGATGCGGATCTGGACTCCTCCACTATGGAGCTTTAAGCATTGATGGTACGATGAGGGCACGCACCGGAAGGCGCTGATAAGGGGTCGTCCGAATATGGCGTTATAGCTGCTCGGCGCGTCAACAATGACGAACCGGCAGTTCCTGGGGACTCCTCCTAGCGTCACCTGGAGACCTACGCCTCCCTCGACCTCCTTCCGCTCTCCCGAGAAACCAAACAGTGGTCCGTCGGAGGCCTGCACTCTCTTCTTCTCTACCTCCATCGCGTCGAAAGCTTTTTTGAAGATCACATTCACCAAGCTCCCGTTGTCCACCAGGATCCGAGAGACTGTGAAGTTTTCTATTGCCGTCTGGATCACCAGGGCATCGCAGAATGGGTCTTCGTAGTCTGGCATATCTTCTGAGGAGAAGGTGAGCTTCTCGGAGGGGGGTGGGGTCTGGGAAGTCGACGCGACGTCCCTTCGGAACATGGCCTGGAAGCTTCTCTTACGAGAGGCCTCTATCCCAACCCCACCGTGAATCACCCCGATTCCCCCTGGTTCCTGTATCTGCCCTATCCTCACACCGGTCCTCTCCTGCCTCTGGAAGCACTTCCTCAATTCTGGCATGCGGCCGCCGTGGCCGTCCTCTTTCCCTCATTTCCAAGAACTCTGGGCAGGTGGCAATCGCGTGACCTTCTTCCTGATGAAAGTCACAGTAAGGCAACGCCACCCTGTCCTCTCTTCCAGCTCTTCCTCTTCCTCCTCTCGCTCCTCTACCTCTTCTCCCTCGGCCTACCGCCATGGATTGCTCCCTCGGGGGGTGAGGGGGTCTGGGACCCTACCTCCACCCCTGATTCACTCCTCCTGCCTCCCTTCCTTGGTACCTTTCATCCTGACCTCGCGCTGGTCCTTCCTGGTTCCTCCAGCCCAACCTGTTGTTGTGTTCTTGGTTCCTCCAAACCCGAGGTGGTCTTTCGAACCCCTGGCCCCCGGGCTCCTCTCGCCTTCTTCTTTCTGGCTGCCTCGCCTCGGGCTCGCTCATCTTTGCCAACCTTTTGTAGAATTCGGGGTTGGCTGCCTCTCCTTCAATCTCCTCCGCGGCCCTCTCCATCAATTCCTCGAAGGATACAGGAGGTCTTCTCTTCAGGTCCATCTTGAAGAACCCCTCTCGCAGCCCTACGATGAATGCCATCTGGAGGGCGAATCCTGGCACCTCCTGCACTAGGTGTATCTCCTCCTGGAACCTGTCCACGTACTTGGCCAGGGATTCCCCCTCCCTCTGCCTGATCTTGAAGAGAGCCTCCGCATCCTTCTTCCTCTTTTTTGACGTCGAGAAACGCAGTCGGAAGCTTCGGCGCAGATCATCGAACGCATAGATGGAACCTGTGGGAAGTTGGTGGAACCAGTCCCTTGCTTTCTCCTTCAGGGTGGTCGCGAAGAGTCGGCATTGGAAAGAATCCGACATGGGAAGGATTGAAGTCATGTCCTCGAACCACTGTAGGTGCACAACTGGATCCTCCTTGCCGGTGTAGTAGGACATCTCCGGCCCACGAAACCCTTCTGGCACTGGGGCCGAGAGGATCATCTCGCAAAAGGGGCTCCCTTCTCCTGCTCGGCGAGTGGTCCTCTCGCGCGGGATCAACTCACACACCTCAGCACTCGCTGGACTGCTGAACAACTGCCGTCCGGGGAGGTCTCGCGCACCTCCTTCCGCTGGCACCTCCTTTCCCGGTCGCTGCCCCGGTGCGTTCTCGCCAATCTGTAAAGGCGAGACCACTGGAACCACCGGGGTCTCGCACTCGGTCCTTGCTGCGAGAACCGTCTGCAAGACCTCTCGCTTGAACTTCTCAAACATCTCCAGCCACTCGCCTGCCGCTGGTGAATGCGAGTGACCTGAGTCAGAACCATTTCCTCCATCTCCCGTCATCGAAACCAGCTTGGGATTTTCTTTCACCGGCTACGGTCCACGCTCACCGCACCAAAAATGTTGAAACCAGCAACTGGTCTCTTGAGTTCGGACCCACTAGGGGTGTAGCCGATGCTTATTTCTCCCTCACTAGACTCTCTTAACGGTGGATGCTGGAAACGGAATAGACCCAAGGCTGAAGCGAGGAGGTCCCGCCACACACCCGGAAGATCTTAGAGAGCTTCCCCTCCCAAACCAAAGCTCAACCGGGCACCTTGGAGGGCACTGGCTGCCAACCAAAACTAGCCTAGAGGAGAGGATTCTCTAAAATCGGATCTCCTCCAAGGTGCCCTTAAGTGTCTATTTATAGTTTTTCTTAGGCTGGTCTGCAAATAGCATGAATCCGCCTTTTAATTTTACTAAACGCACCCCAAATTGGTCTACGAATAGCCTAACTCCGCTGTTCTGAAGGGCTATATGCAGACCACAAGGGGTATTATGGTCATTTCCTCCTCACTGCCTTCTGGGCGAGTGGTCCGTGAGGGAACCACTCGCCGAGTTCCCGCTTGACTGGGCGAATGCTCAAGCCCCTGAGCGAATGGTCCGTGGAGGCACCACTCGTCAGGCTCCCTCTCGCCTGCAGCCTACCCCCACTAATCTGGAGATCCTTTTTCCTGTCTTGGTACGGGCGAATGGTCTGGCTGACCCCTGTCCCATCAACTGACTCGAGGGACCCACTCGCCAAATACGGGTTGTACACCTAGGAGATGCGGAAGACCATGTTCCAACAAACTCCCCCTTTTGATAATAACAAATCCATTAATGATAAATCAAAGCATTAATAAATAAGCATGATGAAACTCTACTTGTGTGTGTGTGTGAGAGTGATGACTTAGGATAATTATTGATTTTAGCATTTAGAATTGCTCCCCCTAAATATATGCTCCCCCTATGTGAATGCTCCCCTAATATGTATGCTATCAACTTATTCAATCATGTTGGGTTGGCATTTTGATAGCGGATTATATATTTATCATGTTAGTTCTCCCCCTTTTGCATTTTATCATGTTAGTTCTCCCCCTTTGTTATTAGCAAAAGTGCGTAGGGAAACAAAGCATTAAAAATGTGTAAATAAAAGAGGAGGCATGATCGTGCTTTTGAAGTAAATGATAAGGAGTTTTAGATTTGTCTTTCATTGAAAATGATCAGAGTTATGACTTATTTTATCCCTTTTGTTTGTAGTTCTCCCTCTTTTATATATCAGAGTTTTAGCAAAAAAAATGATTTCCCCTTTAAATAAGAGTTTTAAACCTAAAAACAATCATGATTTCCAAGTAACCATTCTACCCAGACAATATGTCAACACCCTAGCCCCGTACTAAGTGATGGAGGGGCATGAGGAGCTGCAAACATGCCGTAGGTTGGGGTGTTAATCCCATATGCAAACACTAGACAAAAATCTTAACCTAGCACTCTTTCCCCCCAGTGCCTCGCAAGGCCCCACTGGAACCCTCCCCGGTGAAGGACAAGACATGACTAGAGATAAGGTTATCTAATGTCTACAACCCTACGCCCCCGCTATGGTGAGAAATGAAGTCATGGATAACAATTATTGGAAACATTAAGCATTTAAATCTAATGGGAAATATCATAGCATATGGGATTATATTTTTATTTGAATTTTTGAAATAAAACTCACATAGCTATATTGAAATTCATGAATGAATCAGAGTTTGAGTATTGCGGAAGATTTCGAAAAAGAAACATCATAATACTAAATAAGAGTTTAAGTTCAAAAAGAGATGTTTTATAAGCAATATTTCACTTGTTGGAGGAGTGTTTAGAATAGAAATAGATCAGAGTTATAAGAAAAAAAATCAACCAATATAAAGTTTACCAAGCAAGTCTACCACTTATTGCAAGAAAGGAATTTTAAGATTCAAGTGATGATGCACACAAGATGAAAGATTTTAAATAAGTATTAAAGTGCAAGGTAAAACAATTATATGGTTATGACGCGGAAGACATATAGAAGTACAAAAAACATCTTATGGTAATCAATGATGGTTCATAAAAAGATATATGAGTTCAATTTCAAAAAGAAGATGTTTTTGTAAATCATTTTGCATTAAAAATTTTTGTTTTGACAATACAGTAACCAAGCATGAAATAATCTTATCAAAAAGAGATTACTACAATGTTACTTTAATTCACAATTTCAAAACATACCAAACATTGTAGAAAGCATGCTAGGTTATCTAGTGCATTTCATAAATAAAGTGTAGTATAGAATTAGCATTAGGATCCAATACTCATGAGAAGAAGTGTTATGGAAGATAATGATGTGCATAAAAGTGTATTTTGAATAGAGTAAACAAATGTTTTAATCAAAAATACAAGTAATATGTAAAGTAAAGAGCACAATAAAACACAAATAATTTTACTTCCACTCACTTCAAAGCACAAAAAAAATGTACAACTACCAAGGTGCTTTGCACACACAATGCTCATTAAGACTTATCAGGGTGCAAAGTATTGCTTGGGGGATCACATAATTTTATTGTTCAATATTGTTTTTTTTATTGTGATCCGGTGTACTTAAGAATAAGTGGTTTTTATTTTGAAAGAAAATTATTGTTTGCACAAGATACATTATTATTCTTTCCAAGGTGCTCAACCTCACAACGCTTATTAAGACTTATCAGGAGGTTCAAGTAGTGTTTAGTGGAGTTATCTTTGTCACTTTATTTTATGATTTTGTTTTGTACAAAGTTCTCCGAATACACTTGTTTTGCAAACCAATATAGTTATGAAAAAGATAACCACTTTTCTTAACTTTTAAAAGTGCAAATAAAGGTTGTGTAGGTAAGGTACTTGTGCAATTTTAATTCATTGTACTATTACAAAACATACACAAACATTCTTAGATTAAACACATAAGTAGACAATGCCAAAATAAGTGAGTGAATTGCGATTATTATCAAACATAAAACATTACTCATACTTAGAGGCATGCTACGCATAGTTCTACACAACTTTTTCAATATAAATTATGCACATATTAATAGATGTATCAAAGCATGATGAAGGCAATGTTCAAAGTAGTTTGAAAAGATAAATTGCAACTTATAGAAGTTTTGAATAATAGATTAACTCATGCTTGATTTTTACAATAAAGTCCATACAGATATTTTTGAAAAATAATTTTTATTTAAAGTTTGAACTTATAAAATTGATCTTGGACTTCCCGAGGACTACCTTGTGAGAGGTTCGCCCGGTACTAGGTGATATGATGGGATGATATCCCAAATCACCCTTTCGCAAGATACATAGAAAAGTTAAGAAGAAGAATTTTGATACTTGTATTTGTTTTGTTTTATATTTTTGTAGTTGATTTTTACAAATAAAAGCATATTTTTGTAATTTTTGCTTTTGCAATTTTTATATTGGATTTTTGCATAAAGATGAACTTTAAACAAAGGAAACAACACAAGCGAAAAAGCAAAACATATTATTTTTATAATTTGGTTGTTGTAGTTTTGTATTTAATTTTTCAAAAAATAAAGAAACATAGAAGTGCAAAAACTAAGTAGAAAATATAGATCAAAATATTTTTAGGAATTTTTAGAAATTTTAAAAACACAAAAATTCGAAACTCGACGCTAGCGCCGGTGCTAGCGCTAGCGCGGGAAACAGTAAGTGATTTTTTAGGGTTTTGAAAATTTTGATACTTGAACTTGATTAGGTGTCCCATTAGTAGTTTCATGCTGAATTTGCAGAATTTTTGGAAATGTTTTTGATGGTTAAAAATGAAGAAAATTGCATTTGTAAGCATGTTTTAAGATCTAGGACACATATCTCAAGTCGTGACAAACGAGATCTTGCATGAGCTATAAGATAGATTATCATAATGTATGTGAATTCAAATTCACATAGTTATTTTATCGTTCAATTTTATTTTATTTTACTTCATAATTAATTCATTATGGTAATATGAGATAACTAGCATGAATAATATCTATTAGTTGATAATGCTAGAATAATGAGTTTGATTGTAATTGTTATACCACAAGATTAATTGAGATAATGTTGCATGTATTCAAGAAAGTGATTTCATTTGATTTCATTTGATTTAATTGAGATAATGATTTAATATTTTGACATAGAATGAATGATTTCATTTGATTTATTAATATAAAGTTGATTCTATGGTTTATAAACAAATGAGATACATGCAAGTCATATTACATTAATTCATTCATGTAATTATTATGATCACCAATGAAATGTTAGAACTGAGTGGATCTTTTGAATTTAGAGATCTTTTGATTTTACATATTTATGATTTTAGAGAGTTGTAGCAAAAGATATCAATAGATCATGGTGGTGCATATGGCATCAATATTTATGACAATTAATCTTTCAATATGTCTTATGTGTTTTTCTTTTTAATTTAGATAAGTATCTCATAGCAAATTCAGAATTTTATCCACTTGTTGGTGAAGGCTAAAAATCTAATAACCGGATTTAATTTGAAATATCTTATAACAAATTTAGAGTTTGATTCATATGGATAATATAAGATATTTAGAAGCAATGAATATAATAATAAAAGATAGGTCATCAAAATATGATTTTGAATTTTGATCAATTTGTTTTATAAAACCATATTAAACTTTTAAGAGATAAAATCATATTTTCAATATTGTATAGGATGACCATGACATGATAGTTTAAAAGAAACACAAAAAGAAAAAGACATTAAAGCACATCATGAAGTAGAAATTTGTGTATTTCATTTTAATTGATTTCTACTTCATGCAAATGATGGGATACTAATGAATAAGAGATTTAGGTATCCAACGAGGACCGGGAGTGACGGTTCCTTTGGGTACCCAAATACATCGTGTTTGCTTTTGGGGAGATATGATTGAACGGGCCCTTTTGATTTGAGTTTGTGTTTCATCTTTAACTTTTGGCCGCCATTCAAACATTGGTTTAATATTATTCTTATTTATCAAATTTCCATGATGATTTTGCAAAACATACTTTATAGGAAATTTGTTTATTTTTATGTTGGGAGAGTGGTTATTTTGTAAATGATAATGATTTGGAATTTTATTTTCAAGCATTTGATATTTTTTATTTCCTTTGTTGGGCTTAAACATATTATGGAAACTCATATTTAACTTGCTTTTGGAATTTGTTTGAAATTGTTGATTTATGTGTTGAAAATTTTTCTTTATTATTTCCTTAAGCAAGTTGACTTTAGTTTCCAATTCATAATTCTTAACGTTAAGATTATGTCTTGCTTTGTTATAGGCTATTGTGCTATTTTTAAGAATGGATACAATAGACTCAATATGATTTTGATAATTGTTTCTATATTCATCAAATGTTTCATCCATCTCTTGAATTTCTATTTTAAAATCTTTGCGCTTAGCACAATCATTTTTCAAGGAAGAATTTTCTAGACAAAATCTTTCATTTTGTTCTTTTATACAAATAAGTTCCTTTTCAAGTTCTTTGCATTTTTCATTTAAATTATTACAATCAAAACAGGATTTTGTATTTTCAAGTAAAAAACAAGATGATGAAGACACGTCACAATTTGATTTTAAATTAACATTAGCTTTTAATCTCTTATTTTCTAAATGTAAATTTTTAATAGTGATTTTCAATTTCTTGATCTTACGTTTAGCAGTTTTTAGAATATTGAAACTAGAAATGGAAGTTATTACACAAGAAGAAGATTTTGACTTTCTTACAGCGCTTTTGGTGGAAGCAAAATGTATGCATAAAGTTCCTTCGTTATCTTTTGGCCCTTCCTTCATCATAGATGAATTTTCATCTCCTTTTTCTCTTGGTGTATTGTTCTCCTTTTCTATTTCAATATTCTCCATGGCTTCGCTCTGAGAGAGATCTTCTTGAACGATACTGGATGCTTGTTCATTCTTTTCCTCCTGTGTTTGTTCCATACCTGCGAGAGGAAGATCATACATTTCTTCAAGAAAGCGCCATATTTTGTATGCACTAGAAAAGCAATATATGAATTTGAAAATTTCATTAGATAGTGCACAAAGTAAATAGTGTTTGGCTTTGGCATTTAGCTGACGTTCTTTTTTATTCGATTCATCCGCTCGTCTTATAATTGCTAAGTTCCATACTTCGATATCTAAAGTTTTAATAAATTTTTCCACTAAAATTTTCCATCCTTTATAATTTGTTCCTTCAAACAAAGGTGGTTTATGTGATATTTCATCTTCACAGAAATTTGCCCCACTAGTTGAAGCGAGATCATGAGACGCCATTATTCCCGGTTGTTAAGCCGATTGGAATAAAACCGCTCTGATACCACTTGTTGGATCGGTCGGCGCCCTTAGAGGGGGGGGGGGGTGAATAAGGGTTTTCAAAAACTTTATATTTTATTTAGAAAACTTTGGAATATTGCAAGATTAATAAAGAGATATCAAGTAAAACAATAATAAAGAGATATGCTTTATTAATATCAAATAATGTTTTACAAAACTTGATTTCTATGACGCTAGAAATTGGGGGCGACTAATAAAAATTCTTTTTCGTTTTCTATACCGACTCGTATCCCCACGAACCAGTTGGCTTTAGCCGATCTCTCCCCAGATACGGCCTCAAGCCACTCTAGCCAATCTATCCCCAGAAAGGCCTCGAGCACCCCCTAGACCTAGCCTAGATCTAGTCGCCAACACGAGGCGAATTTCAGCCCTAAGTCCTACCCCAGACCTAGTCGCCAACACGAGGCGATTTCACTACCATTTACAGAAAAGATATGAAATGAAAAGATAATAATATAAAAACTCCCTCTATGTGGATCTCTTGGAGAAGTGGACGAAGGCCCGCAGAGTATGATCGTAGTCGATGCGGCCTTTCGTCACGATGATGATGCGTGTTGAAATCTTCTCCACGGATCTCCTAAAGCTTTATGGAATTGTGGGAGTATCGCTCTGAATCTTCCTCTCTCTGCTGTGGCACGAAGCTCTGGAGTTTGGGATTGGAGGAGGGTGAAGAATTCGGAGACAAAGCATCCAATTTATAGCCTTAGCGCTACCGCCGGTGCTAGCGCTACCGCCGGCGCTAGCCCGGATTAGGAAACAATTTGCGCGGCAGAATCTCCCATCCGTGGCAACATGCTGCACTATGCCTTATATGCGTCACGCTACCGCCGGCGCTAGTAGCTACCATCGGCGCTATCCCCGATTAAGAAACTTCTTGTGCGGCAGGATCTTCAATCTGCGGCAACGAGGCTTTCATTCATTATGTGTTTACCGATACCGCCAGCGTTATCCGCTACCGCCAGGCATTAGCGCCTTCCATAACAGCTCCCGGAAATGCGCTCATCATCGCTAGCGCCCGACGCTAGTTGCTACCGCCGACGCTAGTGAGCCTCTTCGAATTTTGGCCTCAATTTTGGGGGCAGTCATCATGTGTACTCCTTGAGTCATGTAGACCTAGTAAACCTGTACACTTGAACACACAAGATCAAATACACATAGGATTTGTTATTCTCAAACCTCTGAGATGCGGAAGACCATGTTCCAACAGTTACCCTTCCGGATTGGAGTAAAAGCCAATAGTGGGATTCACCTCGTAAAGCAAGTCTTAGGTTATCAATTATAGAATGGAAATTAAATTGATATTTCCAAAACTTAGTTGGGCGTAGTCCTCGAAAGAGGTACATTCATAGTCCAGGAATCTGCATGGTCAAGGATTGGATTAGAAGTAGAATTTATTTCTCTTGATTTTCATTCCGAGTGAGCTTTGATCAAGATTTGTTTCTTTTTTTCTTTATTTTAATTTTAATTATAAACTATCGCTCGTAAAATATTATTCGATAAGATAATAGTTTTGTTTTCCCGAAGTAAAAGTACTCGACAACCCCGAGTCTAATACGACCTTGATATTCTTTATATCCTATACTACACTCGACACGGTACACTTGCCGTTGTCGTTTGCAAGCATAGTTTTTCTCTTTCAGTTATATTTGGCCTTTGTATCTGTTAAGTGTTTTACCAATTGAAAATGAATTGATATTGGTCTTTGTATCTGATAATAGTTTTACCAATTGAAAATTTCTCTTACCAATTGAAAATTTGATTTCTGATACCAATTAAAATCTTTAAAATCTGATTTCTGATACCAATTAAAAAAATTTCTTTTATGATCATTAAAATATATGTTTGATACTAATTTAAATTTTTCTTGATAATCATTAAGATATATGTTTGATAAACTATTCTGATTTTGTCGATCTCTGATTAAGGAATAGTTAAATATATTCTCTGTATTCAGAGTTTGTTGAAATTTGATTGGTTGAGCTCTGATTACATGAAAATTATGTTTAATTTTTGTGTTCGGCTTTCGTCGATCTACGTTCGACGAAGTCATTTGATTTCGTCGATCTTGGTTCGATGAATATTGTTGAACTTTAATTCGTTGAGTTCTGATTATAAGAAGATAATGCTTTATTTCTGTGTTCAGCTTTTGTCGATCTACGATCGACAAAGTCATTTGATTTTGTCGATCTCTGTTCGACGAATTTTGTTGAACACACAAAATTTTAACAATTTTTATTATGTTTTATGTTACTTCTTTTTCCTTAGTATAGACAAATTTTATAGATGTAGTTATAGTATTTTTCTTTTGAATATGAGATATATTAGATGAAAATTTTAAACTGTGTTTGCTGCCATTTAATCTGGCATTTTTAGTGCTTGTGATATTTATTGGTTTGATATTTTTCCCATTACGAGATTGTTCAAACATTTCAGAAATAATTGAATTAGTTTTCAAAGAATTAATTTCCTTTTCTGATATTTTTGATCTATTTTAAGTTTTGTATGTTCAGAAGTTAAATTGTTTATATCTTTTCTGAGATATTTGATTTCTTTCTCACATTTAATTAAATCTAAACAGAGAATTTTAAAATCATCTTTGAAATCAGTGGAATTAAAATCTAGGTTAGATACTGCCTGATCTGCATCATTTTCTGACCCTGATTCTGATTCTTCTGAATTGTTTGCTGAGGCATTGATAGCCATCATGCAGAAGTTCTTTTCTTCTTCATCATCCTCATCATCACTGGAACTGGATGAAGATGCATGATCTGAATCATTGTATGAGTCATATATGACCATCAAGCACTGATCTTTGTCATTTGCATTATTTTCATCTTCAGATGAACTTGATGATGACTTTGACTCTTCTGCAGAACTCTAGAGGGTGAGTGAATAGAGTATTAAAAACTCATGGCACAAAACAAAGAAGGAGAGTTTAGATCTTAGATTTACTCTAGAGGGTGAGTGAATAGAGTATTAAAAACTTTTCCCTTAATTTTATAGTGGAATTAAATTAGTGATATATATATGTGTATAGCAGAGTGATTTATCAAAATAAATAAAAACAAATCAGTACAACACAACAACACAGAAAATCACAAGCACAGAGACACATGGATTTTTATAGTAGTTCCCCAATAAACCTGGGTACGTCTACTCTTCTACCACACTTGGTAGGATGCAATAGGTTTTTGATCAGGTGCCCTATTACCAAGGGGTTTTTGTTCAGGTGTCCACACACCAAGTGAGCTTTTGATCAGGTGCTCTAACCCAACTACAGGTTTTTGATCAGGTGCATGCCCTGCCACCAAGGGGTTAACTTTTGAAGGGAGTTATAACCCTGTACAAGAGGAGATAAGAAGAGTTATGAAGTTCTTCTCTGTCAATATGATGAGAGAAGACTCTAGTGTATGTTGATTTTGTAAAGCTCCTCTGTCTGATATGAAATTGTTTGACAGTTGATTGGCTGGAGCTTTCTCTTGAAATAAATAATCTTCCTATAGCTGATTAATCTGGAAGAATAAGTTCTTCAGATTTTTGTTGCTCTTTTGAAGATTTGATCTTGCAGCTGATGACTGAGAGTTGGTGTTGATGATGTTCTCAGTGAGAGTGAGTAGGTGCTGCTTGAGGAAGAAGAAGATCTATGAATGCTTTCTTATGTTTATTCTCTTCCTGTAACCTCCTTCTTTCTTTTTCTCTGTACAGTGAATCTGTAATATGTTATGTAATGTTGTTGTCGTGATAACTGCTATATTGTTATATCTGCTTCCTTTTTCCTTTTTGATAAAATATCTATGATTTGATAAATATTTTGGAACTATAAATCTGATGCGCTGTATATCCTTTTCCTTTTCCGTGAAATGTTTTCTATTAAATGTCAACGGCTATTTTCTCTCGGGAAGATATGGAAAGGAATATAATAAAGGGAATATATTATCCTTACTTATCTAGAAGAATAGATCCGTTGCTGTAGACGATCTGAATTCAGAGAATGAAATAAAATAATCCTTCTGACATTCTGAACTGAAATAACAAATTTCGTCGCTCTCAAGCATTTTCATCGATCTCAATATTTTCGTCGATCTCAAGATTTTTGTCGAACACAAAGTTGAGTTCATCGACCTAAATTAAATCTGGCTGGAAGAGTTGTATTTAGTTGAGCTGCGAAGATCTTTCGTCGATCTGAGCATCTGATAAAGATTCGTCGAACGCAGACTGGAGTTCGTCGAACTGAATATTTTGTTGACCAATGAACCGCTGAATTATATCATCGACCGCTGAACGAAGCAAATTTTGTCGACCGCTGAGATGGAATGATTCCATCGACCGCTGAGAAAAAGTCTGTTCGTCGACCACTGAGATGGAATGATTTCATTGACCGCTGAGCCTGGATAATTTCGTTGACCGCTGAGCCACTGAGAGAGCAAGTTCATCGAACGCAGGAGCAGGCCGTTCGTTGAACGCAGGATGTAAGTCATTCGTCGAACGCAGAGAGCAAGCCGTTTGTCGAACGCAGTATGGAGTTCGTCGAACGCAGAACCTGAATGATTTCTTGAGTTCTAACAGCCTAAACTCTTGACTCATTGACTATACATTGGGGTCAACTTGATCCTAGTCAACAGATAGTGATCCTAGCCCAAATCAGCAATAGGGTTGTTCTAACATATAGCATACACCAATTAACCCGCACAAGCGCACACTCACTTGTTTGTGTGCTTCCGTACACGCTATCTTGGTTTGGAATGTGAAATATGATGTTAGCTTAGGAATTACAAATCAAAGTGCGATGTTGACTCTTGTAGTGCTCTAGTCACATCTGCATGCTCCCATAGAAATTTGAGTAAAATAAGATTATCTATATGCTTTTAATTTACAATTAGTGTTTTTGCGTAGTTTTTAATTTATTTTACTCATTTTGTGTCTGTGACTGAAATTTGAAGAAGCACGGTGTTTTGTGTAAGTGAGCGCTAGTTGTGCGTTGCTCGAGTTAGAAGGAAGGTTAATCTTTCTCGTGGCTAAGAACATGCCCCAAGCGACTCTTGAAGCATGGGTGAGAGCGACTCAATAAGTTGAGCATGACGTAGGCAATCTAGTTGGCTAGTTTGAGCTTTGATTTTCATGACCCATTCGCTTTCCCTTGCAAGCCAACGTTGTGCCTACCCCTCCTTTGTTCCAGCTCTTCTTTCAATCACCAAAACCTGAAGCTTATCCTATTATCGCAACCATGTAGTGAGTTAACTGAAATTATAATTCTTGTTTGGGTGTGATGTATGAAATTATTGTGATGTGAAAAAAAAATTATATTGTGTGCTGAATACATTCTTATAAACCAATTGGGGGATAAAATAATTAGAAAAAATGAAGTTAGAAGTAAAATCTGGAAAAAAAATTTAAATGAAAAGAAATCCCCTTGGGTTTAATTGAAAATTTCTGTTGGTATTTGTTTGGAGTAGGCTGTGTGCACACCCAATTTTCAAGCTAAGTCTGGGGGGTGTCAAACTAGCATCATTCTTGGACTTGTTCAGGTGCAGCATTGTCTTTTAGCTCATTTGGGTTGCATAGCCGTCATGTTTATCATTGTATACCATACCGTAACCTAAGCCCTGTAATAACCTAAAAGTCCTACTAATTCATCTTGTGAGTTTGCTAGCGCTGTGGAGAGAGTGTAACCGGGCAAGCCTATGATTCTCGTCGTTGATGGATTTCAGCGGAGTTATCCCTAAATTCCGGTCTTTAGCAACACCCTCCTGAATTGTTCGTTTACTTTCACAACGGGCACAACTGCAAAATTCTTCATGATTCACCATCTGAGTACAAATAAATCTCTATTTACGCATTTATACTATTGTAAATTAGTTTGTATAGTTAGAATCCTCTTTTACTAAATTTTTATTTTCATGGGTATGATACTTCGCATCTTACTCTTTCTTTGCAATTCTCTACGCTAACTACCATTTTCATATCCCGCCAGATTTGTTTGCTCGGGATGCGCAAACAGGTAAGTCTGGTGGTGTGATGAGTCCTATTTATATACACGTTTATGGACATATATGGGCCAGTAATCTAGTCAAAGCACTACACATTAGACTTATTATCGTTCATATTTCATTGCTATCTGTTATTCCATGCTAGGTGCACTTCTAGGCCCATTTTGGTGTAATATCATGTTTTTCCTATTTATAAGTTATCATGCAATGTTGAGTGCCACTGATCGTGCGCACTTAACCTCTAAAAACCAAGTTATGTTTAACAAAATGCACGACCACTAAAGATAGTGCGCAAGATCACTGATTATGCCCCACAGGTCGTGCGCATATTATTTTTCTGTGAATTTTCCGTTACATGTTCTGCCAGAACAGCACGCACGAGCGCCAATTTATAGTGGGCACGACCACTTGTTGTGCACCAATGATCGTGCGCACTGTTTCTGCCTGCGCGTATTTAAAAACCTCTTTCACGAATTAGGGCATATCCGTACGTTTTCAGCCACGATTTGGACTCCGCCCAACACTGTTTTCGCCCTCCATCCACCTCCACTCCATATCCTTCATTTGGGAAGCACTTTCCGGTGATCCTAAGCATCATCCAAGGATTCAGAGGTCCTCCCAGCCATCAACTAGCAACAAAGCCCAAGTTGTGCATGTCCGTCTGGTGAGAAGACGAAGTAAATCTGATTGTAGAAAACGACGGAACAAGATTGGAGGCCGTGACAACCTCGTGATCCCAGAAGCATACATCGTCCGAGCCCGGAAGTGGTTTGACAACCCACTATTCTGGCCATGAATGACGGCTAGCCTTCTTCTATTGGTTTATTCCCCCCTCTATCTTTTTGTTGATGTGTTGATTTGTGTAAACATGAATATTCTCATATTTTCTATGAATGAAAACATCGTTTCTTGTTTATTCATTTGGATTGTTGTATTGTGATGTGCTCCGCCCTCATCCACTCCATTCACTCCATTCACTCAAGCACTTTTGATTCGCGTTAGCAAAAGCTAACGGTGAATAGCAAAGAGGTGATTACGACCATCATCCTCCGTGCTCTAGATCACTCCATCCGCATGCTCACCGTCCACTCACCTCACGAAGCTCGGCATAGCGGCCGACGCATTCCATCTCACCTTGCGAAGCTGTGATTTTGACCCGCACCTTTATTTTACTGTTGTTAGAATTAGAAATCAAACCAAAGCTCTGTGTTCATTTTTGTACGCTCGTTGTAACAATCGTCACATGACACAATTCGCTTCACCATACCCTGCATTCCTCAAGAGATCGACATTCGGGGAAATTATTCCAAAAATTATTACTTGATAGTGACCGGTGCACATGCCGTAACGCATCACTGCTTTGAATTCCTTCTCAGCGTTGAATAAACTTAGATATCGACGTTGCATAGAATCCTTATCGACTTATCTATCGAGTTGAAGACTTGAACTTTGAACATAATCTTATGCTTCGAATTCAAGTCAAAGTTGCATCGACTTCTGATATTGCTTTGAATGGCTCTTCTTCTGTGTCAAGTAATTTTGATGTTGCATCAACTTTACTTGATGCTACGACTAATAGTCTCAGTTACTTCTACTTGTATTCGAAGTTGCATCGACTTCTATTCGACGCAAGTTTAACTCAACTGAGTTTTGCACTGTTTTAGACTGTCTTTGACACTCTAATGAAAGTGTGCCATCCTATGACATTTAATGACCAAATTACCCTTTCTATACAACATGGATAATACATTCTAGATAATGAAATCAATTGTATATAATTTGTAAGATAAATCAAAGAGTGTTTTTCTCAACAATCTCCACTTATTTATATTAGCAAATTTTACAAATTGTTTAAGTGAATTCAATCATCCTGTTAAAATAATAAAAGAGTACAGACAAGTATACTATGAAATGGAATAACATGATAGCTTTTGAAATTATCATTGATGTGATTGTCTGCCAAAGCTATATCTCAAGTATCTCAGATATGTGCCTCAGAAAAATAGAAGTAGTGGTTTTTTCTAGTTCACCTGACACCTACATGTCTTTTGGAGAGGAGGCTTTCCTTTTCCTGATGAAGAATTGAGTAGGCACATGTCTGGGTGGAAAGACAAGAGGCTCCTCCTCCTCTTCAGCATGCCTAACATCATCCTTCTCTTTTTCTTCATTAGCCATTTGATTATCTCTTTTCTGAAGCTCCCCCTTAAGTAATGCAGTATCTTCAACAATCTGGGCAGCTTCTTGGGCAGTAGTAGTAACATCTTCTAGGACCTAATCTGTATTTGTTGTGAGAAGCTACCCTAGTTTGATGTAGGCAGCTCCCCCTGAGTTTGTGCGTAAAGCTCCCCCTGGATTATTACTTTTTGGAATATTGTGATCCTATTAGGGTCCTCGGGGACTTCCTCTTCTACAACATGAACTTCAACATTCTTATCCTTCTCCTAGCCACTCTCATTTTCTTGATCAGGCATTTCCTCCTCATGGATATTCTCCCCTTCAAAACCTTTCTTACAAGGGAGGTTAAGAAAGATTTGGTCACCATTAAGAACACAAAAGTTTTGAGTACCAGGAGTGACTCCTTTGACTCTTGTAGCTCAGTCTCCATCTGAGAATAATTTCTGTTGAGATTTCTTGCTTGATTGAATAGCAGATCAACAAATGTACTAGTGGTCAACCCCACTGCATTAGAAATTACTTGATCAGCATCAAATGGATGTATAGACTGGGAGGTAGAAGAGGAGGTGTGGATATATTAAGTGGAGGAATTTCTGTTGAAACAACATTGATGTCTGTGAGATTGTGGTAAATAGGGGATTGTCCTTGATTATCTTATGTGGTTATAATAGATTGTGGTAGGGGAGTAGAATGGATGTGTGGGAGATTTTCAGTCGAAGGGGTGATAGATGGTTGTTGTTGAGTGGTGAGAATCTGAGGTGCAAACTCTGGTGTTATATCAGGTACAATTGACTGGAGGTCTTGAGCTGGAGCATCATCTGGGAGGTCTGTTAGGACTGTCTCATTACCTTGAGGAGCTGGAGATGGAGGAGGAGAGGGTGCAGTTTGACCAGGCTTTAGAATTTTCTTGGTCCATTTAGAGAAAATACCTATATTCATTCTCTTACTAGGAGGAATAGGCACTCCATTTGACTTGCACACCATGGGTAGTGGTGGCATAAAACTTGGCTCATTATTCTCATATAAGCATTCTCCTTATGTGAATACTTATGGACAATCGGCTTCAGGAGGCATCTCCCCCAATGTATTCTCTTGTTGAGGACTATGATTCCCATTATCTACAACTGCTGCTTTGGTATAACATCATGTGATGAGATCTTGCATAACAACACCTTTCCCACAATATCTGATAGAAATCTGTATTCTTCTGCCACATCATTCTTCTTCAGATTTATGGTCTTCTCCTTACTAAACTTCATTATTTGTAATGCATTACTTATCTCTTCCCTAGTCAGTTCATCAGATTCACCACCTTTAGTAGATCATAAGTGTGACAACATTTCCTCTGTGATATTGATATCAGTTCCGGAGATTCTCCCATGGAGGGATCCATCATCTCCAATGTGAATTTTATTTTTCAGTTCTGATAATTCAACATCATATATCTTGTATCTCATTGAAATCAACTTTGTTTGCCCAGCAGTTTGAAATAGCCAGAGAATAGCCTTGAAGTTGTCGGAAGCAGCGCTGAATGATTCGACATCCACGTCAAATCCAGAATTGATCTTTGGGGGTGCCATGGAGACTTGTTGTAGTACCTACAAAATATACATAAGAGAGAGGCGAGCGCAAGAACACGAGAAAACTAGGGTGCAAGAAGGCACGAGAGCATGAGAAAGAGAGAATTTGAAAGCATAACAAAATCTAACGTCTAAGTTGCTTAAAAGAGGATGAATCGTCGCAACTTCGGGTTGTATTCGTAGAAACATCGACATGAATTAATATTCAGCGTGCCAAAACTTGTCAAAGCAGCTTATAGAAGCAAGAATGTGCGTGTATGACATGTCGATGTTGCGTCAATTTGTAATCGACGTGACTTCGAATTTGTACAACAACTATTAAGTCGACGCATGCGTCGATATGAATTCGACGAGGTGTTGAATGCTATTCAAATCATTTGCTCCAGGTGGACCGCCCGGGCTCGGTGACCTGACGAGATTGCCCTGGCAGTGGGAGATCGCCCGGACTCCGCGACCTGGCAAGATCGCTCGGGCAGTGGGAGACCGCCTGGGCTCGACAACCTCGCGAGATAGCCTGGAGATGGAAACCTGGAGGAGGTTGTCTAGAGCTGGAAACCTGGAGGAGGTCGCCCGGAGCTGGAAAACTGGAGGAGGTCACCCGGGCACTGCGAGACCGCCCAAGTTTCTGAAACCGTGCGGATTGCTTACGTTGACTTTGGATGGATCGCCGATTTCTAGGTAAACAAAATCCTCGCATTTTTTCAAATTTTGAAAAAACTTCGAAAAAAGGAACTTACCCATGAGAATCGAGATCCACTTTATCGGACATGATTGAACATGCATATAAAAAGTGTGTATATTATGTGAATTCTTGAATAGGAAACTCACGAGCACCTGCCTTGTCTCTGAAAAAGAGTAATCAAAGTGGATACGAAAGAAGCACATTTTACGAGTACCTGGCGAGGACTCGCTTGTAGGTGCTTACTTCTGCAAAAAAAGGGTAGTTAAGACAGGTATAAAAGAAACATAATACGCGAGTACCTGAGGAGAACTCACGAGCACCTGCTTATTTTTGCAAAATATTAGCCGAAGTATGTAAGAAAGAAAAACATTGCGCGAGTACCTAAAGGAGAACTCACTAACACCTGTTTTTATCCACAAAAAAGTTATAAGAACAGGTATATGAAAATAGAATATGTGAGTACCTGAAGGAGAACTCGCGAGCACTTGTATATCTCTGCAAAAGATATGAGAAACAGGTATATGAAACATAAAATATGCGAGTACCTGAAGAGAACTCGCAAACACCTGTATATCTCTGCAAAAGATATGAGAAACATGTATATGATGACAAGTAATAAAAATATGTCAGGTACCTGAAACAACTTTGCTGATACTTATTTTTATTCACGTTTGAAGTGTATAAGAAGGAACATCTCCTTTATAGAGGGTATGAACGCTTATTAATAAGAATAATACTATGCTCACCTAAAGCTTACCTAAAAACCACAAAAAGTGGGGCCCACTCATCACAAAACACCCGACTTTAGGGTTTTTTTTTGCGCCAAACCCTAAAGTCGGGTGTTTTTGTGCCGAGTGGCCCCCTCTTTTGGTGATTTTCTGCGGAACCCTCGAGAAATCGGGTGTTTTTGTGAGGAGTGGGGCCCACTTTTTGTGGCTTTTTGGTAGACTTTAGGTAAGTGTAGTAGCGCCCTATTAATAATCACTTGCTTTGATGTTGCTGAAATAATCTCTAAGTGTAGAAATGAGACAACACTCATGTATGCGGAAGGAGAAAGCCAACATTCTGATATTTTTATATTCACACGATCCTAGAAATGTGAGCCTGAAACTAATATAGCTGGATGATTTTTGACTTTGATGATTATAATGTTGTTAATGATATTATGTCAGGTGATGCCCAACTCAGTGTATGATTTAAGAAACCTGAAGTTATAAATAGATTAATCATGAAATCCAAAAAGCCAGAAATCCAGGAATCCCAACATGATGCATATGGGATGTTAGAGTCCTAAAAAATTAGTACCTAACAAATAATTGCAGAATTATTTGGAAGTGCATTATGGTACATACTAAAATTAGTCTGTTTCTCTTGCAAATTATATCACACCATCTAACACCAGTTGTTAGTAATCTATCATGACTAATACATTATCAAATGGAATCATCTAAATTCAAGCAAAGCAAATTGATTAACTCGACACAGACATCATTGCAATCAATGATAATCAATCATTAAGAGATAGAGAGAGAAATAGAGAGGGGGAGATAGAGATGAATGGTCAAAAGGTCAAGTGCGGTCATTGTACAACCCTGTATTCACCGAGTAGGCACCCAGAACCCAAGTAGTCTTTTCAGACATTGTTCTCCAGCAAAATCCATGACATGAAGAGAGGGGGGTGAGCTGTGTAGGCGGGAGCTTCCCGCTCGCCCAACCAGCAAGGGGGCGAGCTCAAGAGGGAGGCACCCTCCCAGCTCGCCCCGCCCCAGCAGGGGGAGAGCTCAGGAGGGGGCACCCTCCCATCTCGCCCCGCCCCAGTAAGAGGGCGAGCTCAGGAGGGAGGCGCCCTCCCAGCTCACCCCGCCCCAGCAGGGGGCGAGCTCAGGAGGGAGGTGATATTTAATTTGGTAGGTTTTGAAATTTAGTGAAGGGTTAAGATTTTCTCCAAAACTATATCCGATAAAGGCAAGTGTACCTTATCGTCTATAGTATAGGATATTTAGGAATATCAAGGTCGTATTCCACGGGGCGCGTTGATTACTTCTACTTCGAGGAAAATCACTATTATTTTATCGACGAAAATTTGAGGTGGTTTGTTTTCGCTTAACTAAAATTAAAACTAAATTCAAACTAAATGAAAAGCTTGAACATTGCATGAAAAGAAAGAGAAATTGACATTGCATAAAAAAGAGAACATTACTAAGGAGAGAAAAATTTAACCTTGCATGAAAAGGAAGAAATTACTTAAGGAGAAAAAGAACATGAAAGAGAAAACTAATTTTATTGAAAATCAAAGAACTATTACAAGCCTTAAATTAAGAGTGCAAGGCTAAGGAAAATGAAAGTTGCAAGCTTAAGAAAACTAGTACACGAAAGTTACACTACAACATTGCATGAAAAGGGGAAGGAGGAGAACATGAAAGCCTTAAGAAACATGAACATTAACTTGAAAAACTCACTCTCAGCTCTAACAACACCTCCCCATCTCCAAATTTTTGAACCCTGGACTCAAGGAGAGCCTCTGAATTTAAAGGCAAAATTTTCAAGTTACACGCCCTCGGTCACGGGCGTGTCCAAGGGCGTGTAATCACTGTAACATTGGATCTGGCAGCGGCGTGGGCTTGGCGTGTCGGCGGCAGAAAAGTTGGACATTACACGCCCGTGTAACATGGTCACGGGCGTGACTTTGGACGTGTGCATTAAATGCGGCGTGGGCTGGAATTCGGCGCTGCGGTAGAGCAGGGATCACGCTGGAAAGTCACGAGCGTGACATGTGGGTCACGGGCATGACTTAGGTTGACTTCTCGAGAGCATCTCCTCGTCTCGACGGCGGCTCCACGTGGACGATTCTAAGATTACACGCCCCCGGTCACGGGCGTGACTTTGGGTCACGGGCGTGACCTGGGGCGTGACTTGGTGTGGACTGGTTCAAACAGTGCGGCATCGATTCTGGACTGATCTTCAGCTTACACGCCCTTGGTCACGGGCGTGACCGAGGGCGTGACATGCCATTTTTCCCGATTTGTCCCAAAAATCTGCAAATATCGAAATTAAGCTAAGTTAGAATCAAAATTACAAAAAGAACTACTTATAACCTAAATTTGACATAAAATAGAGAATTCATATTAAATATTTACAAGATTTTCTATTAAAAAGTTATAAAAATACTACTTATCAAATACCCCCATACTTGAGGTTTTGCTATTCCAGAGCAAAAGTGTGAGACATTATTTATAAGACATCCTTAAAAAAATTTTAATTTAAAACTAAAATTTCATTTAACCAAAAGTTAAGTTAAGAGTAAATTCAAGGGGGAGTTATGTCCTAAATTATGATGATGATTTGAAAAGAGGGAAAAATGTTTAGGCAATAACTTCTCAAGAAAATTAAGTAGTTTGACAAAATTGTAGAAATTATAAAACTAAATTAAATTAAAATTATAAGAACTCTATCTTAAAAGAATCTTAAGGAAAAGTAAATTACTAAATATTGCTCTCTCCATAATTTTCAACTAAAACTAGAACAATGATAATTGGCTAAGGGGGATTTCATAAAATTTGGCATAAGAAGAGAAATTTTTGAATGGAGGAAATGGAATTTATCATGAAATTTCCTTCTCTTTTTTTCTTACTCTTTTTTTTTTCTCTTCTAATAAAAACCCAAAATGTATATGGTTTAGGAGTAATGAATTTTATCCTCTTACTCCATGCCATATAATCTTTTCAAAAATTTTGGGTGCATATGTTTTAGGGAATAATGAATTTTATCCTCTTATTCCCATGACATATGATCTTTTAATACATTTTTTTTTAATGCCATCAAAGGGGTAGGGTAGGGGAAAAAAATCTAGCTAGCTTTAAATCATATTGAGAGCAAATTCTAGTAAAATTAAAATTCTTAAGATCTAAGAAGTTAGAAGAAAATATAATTAAAATCTAAAGAGGTTTAGGAAATTTACTACAAAATGAAGCCATTTAAAAATAAAAAGAGAAGTCATGCTAACAAAATTCTCTAATCAATTTAAAATCATAAGATGATTCTTAAATCAAAATTACCTCAAATTTAAAATTAACAAACTATGATAAGCAAAATTTCAGCCAATTAAAAACTTAAACATGCTTATAAACATTCTCAACTAGATTTCTAAGAAATCACAAAAACAACAAGGAGGGAAATAAGAATTTTTTGGAATTTTTGATATTATCTTTTTTTTTGAATTTTTCTCATTAAAAACTATTTACAAAGAAAGGGAACTAGCTTTAAAACTTAACAAATTTTTTTTTGCAAGTCTTGGACTTCCCAAGGGCTACCCGGTGAAGGGTTCGCAAGGTACTAGGAGGTGTGATGGGATAAAATCCCAAACGTCCCTTTCCAAGATTTAAATTTTTCTGTTTTCTATTTTTTTTAGTTTTTGGGTTTTACAAGTGCTAAAATAGAAGAAAACATAAGAAAAAATATATATTTTTTTTTGTTTTGAAAATTTTCTGATTTAACAACTATTTAAAAAAACTATTTACACCCCCATACTTAAAGTTAAACATTGTCCCCAATGTTTAAAACTAAGTATGAAGTAAAGGAAAAAAAAGAAGTGCAAAACAAAATAAAAAGGAAATGCATGATAAAAGAGAAGGAAGAAAGAGAAGGGGCTTCCCTGATTTTTGAAGTTTGCGCGGGGAAGCGACGATTACCTACAAAATATATTAAAGAACAAGAGAAGACAATAAAAAGATAACTTTGGGGTGCCTCCCAAAAGCGCATTGTTTAAGGTCGCGTAGCTTGACCCACTTGCCGGTCATATTAAAGGTTGAAAAACAATTGAATCACTCTTTTCATTTGGTAACTCTCCCGGAAGATATAATTTAAGGCGGTGCCCGTTAACTTTGAAGGTACCTTTTTCCGGGTGGGAAATTAAAATTGTCCCATAGGACCAAACCTCTTTAACAATAAAGGGTCCGGTCCATCGGGATTTTAGTTTTCCCGGAAAAAGGCGAAGGCGGGAATTATAAAGGAGGACGAGATCGCCCGGCGAAAAAGTTTTTGGAAATTTTATATGCTTATCGTGATAAAACTTTGTTCGCTCCTTATATAATTTATTGCTCTCATATGCGTTCGCTCGCCACTCATCTAATTCGTTCATTTGAAATTTTCTTTGTTCTCCCGCTAGAGTGGAATCGAGGTTTAAAAATTTAAGCGCCCAAAATGCGCGATGTTCTAATTCGACCGGAAGGTGGCAAGCCTTGCCATAAACCATTCGATACGGTGTACAACCGATAGCGGTCTTGTACGCCGTTCGATAGGCCCATAGCGCGTCATCGAGCTTTATTGCCCAATTTTTCCCTTTAATAGAAACCGTTTTTTCTAAGATCCGTTTTAATTCTCGATTAACAACTTCAACTTGGCCGCTCGTTTGTGGGTGATATGCAGTGGATAATTTGTGCGTAACACCATATTTTGCTAAGATTTTTGTGAATTGAGTATTGCAAAAATGGGTGCCCCGATCACTCACAATAGCGCGCGGAGTGCCAAATCGAGAGAATAATTTTTTTAAAAAGTTAACGACGACTCGCGCATCGTTAGAGGGGAGAGCTTGCGCTTCCGCCCACCTTGACACGTAGTCGACCGCTACTAGAATATACTTATTTGAAAACGAAGGAGGGAGAGGACCAACGAAATCAATGCCCCAAAGATCGAAAATTTCGCATTCTAAGAAAATGTTTTGGGGCATCTCATCCCGGCGAGAGATGTTCCCCGACCGCTGACAGCTGTCGCAAGTACTCAAAAGGTTGTGAGCATCTTTGAAGAGAGAGGGCCAATAAAAGCCCGCCTCCAGCGCCTTCCTCGCGGTTCGGTTTGAATGATAATGACCTCCGGTGGGTCCCTCATGACAATGACGTAAAATTTTAAGGCCTTCCTCACTCGAGACGCATCGTCTTACTACCTGGTCTGCGCATACACGGAATAAAAAGGGGTCCTCCCAAAAGTAATTCTTTAAATCAGAAAAGAATTTCTTCTTTTGCTGACTCGAGACTTCTTTTGGCAGGACCCGGGCTACTAAATAGTTAGCCAGATCTGCAAACCAGGGGGTAGACGATGAATTAATATTTTCGAGAGCAAGGAGGCGCTCTTCGGGAAATTTATCATTAATGTCAGATTCTATTAATATGTCCGAGGCGGGGTTTTCTAAACGGGAGAGATGATCGGCCGCCAAGTTTTCGGCTCCCCTTTTGTCCCGGATCTCTAAGTCAAACTCCTGCAAGAGGAGGAACCATCGCAAAAGACGAGGTTTGGCGTCCGATTTGCTTAAAAGATATCTAAGTGCGGAGTGATCCGTGAAGACGATGACTTTCGAGAGGGTGATATACGACCTAAACTTATCGAAGGCGAAAATGATTGCTAGAAGTTCCTTCTCGGTCGTGGTGTAATTTGCTTGTGCCGACGTGAGTGTTTTGCTCGCATAATAGATAGGGTGGAAATACTTACTCACCCGTTGGCCTAAAACGGCACCAACCGCAATGTCACTCGCGTCGCACATGATTTCAAAAGGGAGCGACCAATCCGGCGCGACTAGAATCGGGGAGTTTATAAGTTTTTCTTTGATAAGTTGAAAAGCTAAATGACATTCATCGCTAAAAAGAAAAGAAGAATCTTTCTCGAGAAGATGGGTTAACGGCTTTGTAATTTTTGAAAAATTTTGTATAAAGCGCCGATAGAACCCCGCGTGGCCTAGGAAACTCCTAATAGCTTTTACGTTTGTGGGAGGGGGAGTTTTTCAATTACTTCAATCTTGGCCCTATCGACCTCGATCCCCTTGCCCGAAATTTTATGGCCAAGGACTAGTCCTTCCTTGACCATAAAATGGCATTTTTCTCAATTAAGCGCTAAATTTGTTTCCTCACATCGCTGCAACACGCGCTCGAGATTTTTTAAACAATTTTCAAAAGAACTCCCGTACACGAAAAAATCGTCCATAAATACTTCCATCACCTCCTCCACTAACTCATCAAAAATTGCCAGCATACATCTTTGGAATGTAGCTGGCGCGTTACAAAGACCGAATGGCATCCTTCGATAAGCGAAGGTGCCAAAGGGACAAGTGAAAGTGGTTTTCTCTTGGTCGTCGGGCGAAATCGGAATTTGGAAGTATCCCGACAAACCATCGAGAAAACAGTAGTAGGAGTGACCCGAAAGGCGTTCTAAAATTTGGTCGATAAATGGTAGAGGGAAATGATCCTTACGGGTGGCATCATTTAATTTCCGATAGTCGATGCACATCCGCCAACCCGTAACAGTACGGGTTGGGATCAATTCGTTATTTTCGTTCGCAACTACCGTAACACCACCTTTCTTTGGCACGACTTGTACTGGGCTAACCCAAGTACTGTCCGATATCGGGTAGATGATTCCCGCGTCCAGAAGTTTTATAACTTCGGCCTTAACGACTTCTTTCATGTTAGGGTTTAGCCGTCGTTGAGGCTGGACTGAATTTCGGGAATTATCTTCGAGAAATATTTTATGAGTGCAGAAAGATGGGTTTATACCCTTAATGTCCGATAATTGCCACGCAATTGCGTGGCGGTGCTTTCTTAAGACTATAGTCAACTCAGAAATTTTTGAGTTGCTAAGATCGGATGAAATGATGACGGGTAGCTTAGACTCTTTTTCCAAAAACAAGTATTTAAGGTGAGGGGGGAGTTGTTTCAACTCTAATTCGGGTGGTTCTTCATAAGAAGTCTTGATTTTTAATTTTTCTAAAAATAATGGTTCGGGTGGTGTGGGGTGAGAGACTTCTTCTTCATCGCAAAAGAGCTCTACGGGCTCGGAATCACTATTCGCCGATGAAACTAACTCGAGGGATGAATCGAACTCACAACACTCTTCTAAGTAAAAACATGAATCGTCATTTTCTAGCGTGTTCCGCATCGAGGAATTTATGCCGAAAGTAACTTCATCGTCTCCAACCCGTAGGAGGAGCTTTCCGTTACTTACGTCGATAATAGCGCGGGAGGTGGCAAGGAAGGGGCGGCCGAGTATGAGGGGTACTTCGGCATCCTCTTCGATGTCAAGAATGACAAAATCCACCGGGAAGATGAATTTGTCAACCTTGACGAGCACGTCCTCCACTATTCCTATCGGATATTTTAAAGAACGATCCGCTAATTGGATACTCATTCGAGTGGGCCTTGGATTTCCTAGACCTAACTTTTTGAACAAAGAAAACGGCATAAGGTTGATGCTTGCTCCAAGATCCGCTAAGGCGTGTTTTACTAACGAATTGCCAAAAAGACATGGGATGGAAAACCGTCCCGGGTCATTTGCTTTTTTCGGCAATTTGTTGAGTACACCCGCGGAGCATTCTGCGTTTAAAGAAATATGCGAAATATCTTCTAACTTTTTTTTATTGGAGAGCAACTCCTTAAGATATTTCGCATATTTAGGCATTTGTGAGATAGCCTCGCAGAAAGGAACATTAATATGGATTTGTTTTAAGACATCTAAAAACTTTTTATAATTTTTTTCGGCGCTTTCATTTTTAAATTTCGATGGATACGGAATATTAGAAGTAGGAGCGCGCGGATTTAAAATAGAAGAGTGCGGAGCTATCGTAGCGGGCAAATTCGAAGATGAATTAAAAGTAGGAGGAGGAGGAGAGGAAATTACCTTGGGTTCGTCCTATTTTTGAACCACCTCCTTCCCGCTTCGGAGTGTAATCGCGTGCGCGCTCTCCTTTGGATTTTGCTCGGTGTTCCCCGGTAGTGCTCCTTGTTGACGCTCAGAAATCATCTTTGCGAGTTGGCCCACTTGATTCTCTAAATTTTTGATTGATCCGGTAAGGTTCCGGATGTTCGTTTCATTTGTAGCAACATATTTTGCAAAAACCTCTTCAATCGGAGAGAGTTTTTGCTGTTGCGGTAGAAAACCGGGTGGATTATAATTTTGAGAAATCAAATTTTGAGGCGGAGTTAAGTTAAGAAGTTGATTAGGGGGAGGTTGATTTAAATTCATAGGACGCTGAGCATTTCCTTGGTTGCTCCATGAGAAATTCGGATGATTCCTATACCCGCATTGTAGGTGTTATTATACGGAGCGGTGTTCGGGTTATAGGAAGGCCGAGGTGGATTTCCCATGTAGTCAACATGTTCTTCAATTAAAACGTTATTGGCCCAAGGAGGAGTGGCGGAGGAAGCAGACATCTCCGCCACTTGCTTTGTTAAGCGCTCAACTTGTAAAGCCAAATTTGCGTTTGCGTCTATTTCAAAAATTCCGGCCGGCTTATTAGGCCGCGCTCGGGGCATGTTCCATTGATACGCATTTGTGGCCATCTCTTCGAGAAGCTCTTGAGCGGCGATCGGGGTTTTATTATTTAATGTCCCCCCGGCGGCCGCATCAATCATTTGCCTCGTTTGGAGATTTAAGCCATTATAAAAAACTTGCACTTGTTGCCAAGTGGCAAGTGCATGGTGAGGGCATCGACGCAAAAGCTCCTTGAAGCGCTCCCATGTGTCACAGAGAGTCTCCGAGTCGATTTGCATGAACGATGCAATATCCGTGCGCAATTTAGCGGTCTTTGAAGGCGGGAAATATTTATTAAGAAATTTTTCCGCCATTTCGGCCCATGTAGTGATGGATCCCCTAGGTAGGGAGCCCAGCCACTGCTTGGCCTTAGACCGCAAAGAAAAAGGAAAAAGACGTAATCGAATGGCGTCATCGGTGACGCCATTGATCTTAAAAGTGTCGCAAATTTCAAGAAAGTAAGAGATATGTGAATTTGGATCCTCGTCCGGTTGACCATCAAATGTCACCGATTGTTGCACCATTTGTATGATGCTGGACTTGATCTCAAAATTATTGTTCGCCACCGTGGGGCGAACAATACTCGATTGTGTGCCTTCCAAATTCGGCCGCGCATAATAGGACATGGTCCGTTGCGCGTCCTCATTAGGATTTGGCTCGTTAAGATTAGGAGGATTAAGATTATGATCCATATTTGCTGCGTTAGTGTCCACGATCGACCCTTCGGATTCTATTTGATTTCCCTGATCACGAGAACGGCGGTGCCTCAAAAGGGTTCGCTCGATCTCCGGATCAAAAGGAAGAATCGAAGTGCTACCTCGGGTCATACACTAAAAAGAGAAGAAAGGAAGAAGAAAAACTAAAAATATTTTTTTTTTCTTTTTGAAAGTTAGAAAAAGCAAACTAAAATAGAAAGAAGCATGATAAAATTAATAGCTATCCTCTTTTCAAAATATCTACGCAAAGTCCCCGGTAACGGCGCCAAAAACTTGATATTTAATTTGGTAGGTTTTGAAATTTAGTGAAGGGTTAAGATTTTCTCCAAAACTATATCCGATAAAGGCAAGTGTACCTTATCGTCTATAGTATAGGATATTTAGGAATATCAAGGTCGTATTCCACGGGGCGCGTTGATTACTTCTACTTCGAGGAAAATCACTATTATTTTATCGACGAAAATTTGAGGTGGTTTGTTTTCGCTTAACTAAAATTAAAACTAAATACAAACTAAATGAAAAGCTTGAACGTTGCATGAAAAGAAAGAGAAATTGACATTGCATAAAAAAGAGAACATTACTAAGGAGAGAAAAATTTAACCTTGCATGAAAAGGAAGAAATTACTTAAGGAGAAAAAGAACATGAAAGAGAAAACTAATTTTATTGAAAATCAAAGAACTATTACAAGCCTTAAATTAAGAGTGCAAGGCTAAGGAAAATGAAAGTTGCAAGCTTAAGAAAACTAGTACACGAATGTTACACTACAACATTGCATGAAAAAGGGAAGGAGGAGAACATGAAAGCCTTAAGAAACATGAACATTAACTTGAAAAACTCACTCTCAGCTCTAACAGCACCTCCCCATCTCCAAATTTTTGAACCCTGGACTCAAGGAGAGCCTCTGAATTTATAGGCAAAATTTTCAAGTTACACGCCCTCGGTCATGGGCGTGTCCAAGGGCGTGTAATCACTGTAACATTGGATCTGGCAGCGGCGTGGGCTTGGCGTGTCGGCGGCAGAAAAGTTGGACATTACACGCCCGTGTAACATGGTCACGGGCGTGACTTTGGACGTGTGCATTAAATGCGGCGTGGGCTGGAATTCGGCGCGGCGGTAGAGCAGGGATCACGCTGGAAAGTCACGGGCGTGACATGTGGGTCACGGGCGTGACTTAGGTTGACTTCTCGACAGCATCTCCTCGTCTCGACGGCGGCTCCACATGGACGATTCTAAGATTACACGCCCCCGGTCACGGGCGTGACTTTGGGTCACGGGCGTGACCTGGGGCGTGACTTGGTGTGGACTGGTTCAAACAGTGCGGCATCGATTCTGGACTGATCTTCAGCTTACACGCCCTTGGTCACGGGCGTGACTGAGGGCGTGACATGCCATTTTTCCCGATTTGTCCCAAAAATCTGCAAATATCGAAATTAAGCTAAGTTAGAATCAAAATTACAAAAAGAACTACTTATAACCTAAATTTGACATAAAATAGAGAATTCATATTAAATATTTACAAGATTTTCTATTAAAAAGTTATAAAAATACTACTTATCAGGAGGCGCCCTCCCAGCTCGCCCTGCCTCAACAACGGGGCGAGCTCAGGAGGGAGGCGCCCTCCCAGCTCGCCCCACCCCAGCAGGGGGCGAGCTCAGGAGGGGGCGCCCTCCCAGCTCGCCCCGCCCTAGCAAGGGGACAAGCTCAGGAGGGAGACGCCCTCCCAGCTCGCCCCTCCCCAGCAGGGGGCGAGCTCAGGAGGGAGGCGCCCTCCCAGCTCGCCCCGCCTCAACAAGGGAGCGAGCTCAGGAGGGGGGCGCCCTCCCAGCTCGCCCCGCCCCGACAGGAGCCGAGCTCAGGAGGGGGCGCCCTCCCAGCATGCCCCGCCCCAGCAAGGGGGCGAGCTTAGGAGGGAGGTGCCCTTCCAGCTTGCCCCGCCCCAGCAAGGGGGCGAGCTCAGGAGGGAGGCACCATACCAGCTCACCCCGCCCCAGCAGGGGGCGAGCTCAGGAGGGAGGCATCCTCCCAGCTTGCTCCGCCCCAGCAAGGGGGTGATCTCAGGAGGGATGCGCCCTCCCAGCTCATCCCGCCCCAGCAGGGGGCGAGCTCAGGAGGGAGGCGCCCTCCCAGCTCGCCCCACTCCAGCAAGGGGGCAAGCTCAAGAGGGAGGCGCCCTCCCAGCTTGTCCCACCCCAGAAGGGGGCGAGCTCAGGAGGCCTGCCCCCTCTCTCCCCAGCTCCAGAGAAGAGGTTTGGTCTGCGTTTAGCACCATAGAACAGCGGGATTTGGCTATTTGCAGGCCAAATCCAGGGGGTATTTTTGTAATCTCGTAGGCCAAATTTGGGTTATTTGCAGACCCGTTTCCAAAAACTATAAATAAGCCCAAGGGGGCACCATTTGGAGGCACTTCTCTCTTGGCCTACTCTCCTCCTATGTTCCTTGGTTGGGTGGAGAGAGCCTCCAAAGGTGCCCAAGCTTAGCATTGGCTAGGGAGGGGAAGCACTCTAAGATCTTCCGAGTGTGTGGTGGGACATCCTCACTAAGTCCTTGGCCTTGTTCCAAGTTCCTTAGCCTCTTAGCCTAGAGCTCTACCTTGGGAGGAGTAAGTGTTCGTCACGCCTCAACTTATTGAGGGCCCGAACTCCTCGAGAGGCCAATTTATTGGTTTCAACATTTTGGTGCGGTGAGCGTGGAAAGTGACCAACTCAAGAAACTCTCAAGATGAGCTCCATGGCTGGAGGTGGAGGATCCGACCCAAGCCACTCGCAGCCCTGGGTGGTTGGAGTGACGTTGGAGATGTTTGAAAATTTCAAGCGGAAGGTCCTGCAGACCTTGCAGTTAGCTTTTGCCTCGATAGAAGAAGGCAGGAGAGGAAGTGGTTCGGAGGTCTCGCCTCAGCAAGTGGGCGAGATCACTCTCGGCCAGCAATCCAGGAAGGAGGTGCCAGCGGGGGGAGTGGGGAGGCATTCGGCCCCCACTCGCCCGGACCCCTAGGAGGGGGCGAGTGGGGAGGTTCTAGGCCCCCACTCGCCTAGCCCCAAGGGTGCGAGTGGGGAGGTGCCAGGCCCCCACTCGCCCAGCCCCAAGGGGGCGAGTGGGGAGGTGCCAGGCCCCCACTCGGCCAGCCCCAAGGGGGCGAGTGGGGTGGTGTCAGGGCCCCTCTCGCCCAGCCCCAATGAGGCGAGTGGGGAGGCGGCCAACACCCACTCGCCCAGCCCCAAAGGGGGGCGAGCCAAGCAAGTCCTTTGTGTGAGCTGATCCTCTCGGCCCGGGTTCTAGAGGGATTCGGGGGGCAGGAGATGTCTCACTACTCCGGCAAGGATGAACTCGTCCTGCACCTGCAGTGGTTTGAGGACATGGTCTCCATCAGGCCCATGTCGAACGCTTTCAAGTGCCGACTCTTCGCGACAACTCTGAAGGAGAAGGCTTGGGATTGTTTCGTCCAGCTCCCTGCGGGATCTATCTATGCCTTCGAAAACTTGCGTCGAGTTTTCCTGCTGCGCTTCTCGACATCAAGGAAGAGGAAGAAAGATGTCGAAGCACTTTTCAAGATCAAGCAAGAGCCAGGGGAGTCAATGTCTGAATATGTTGACAGGTTCCAGGAGGAGGTTCTCCTCACCCAAGAGGTGCCAGGCTACACCCTCCTGCTCTCTTTCATCGTGGGGCTACAGGGGGGATTCTTCAAGATGGACCTCAAGAGGAGAGCTCCTTTATCTTTTGAGGAGTTGATGGAAAGGTTGGCGGAAGAAGTTGAGAGTGAGGAGGCCAACCCAGAGTTCGCAAGAAGGTTGTCCAAGCAAAGTGATCCGGAGGCAAGGCAGCAGGGGGGAGGTTAGGGGATCCCAAGAGGAAGTTCAACCAAGAGGAGGACAACTTCCACGTAGAGGGGCCCGACCTCCCAGGGTGGAGGCAGGGACCGAAGGCACCCTCTCCACCACCCTAGCAAACCATGGCGGTCGGCAACATAAGAAGAAGAAATTGTACGGGAGGAAGAGGAGGCGTACAGGTGGAGTTACCTTACTGTGACTTCCACGATGAGGAGGGTCACGCAACATCCGCCAGCCCCGAGTTCTTGGAAATGAAGGAGGCGAGGGGTCCGAAGTCGCAACGTCAGCAAATAGAGGAGGTCGAGGAGGACCATGCCTGGGAGTAGAAGTCCAAGTCCCGGTCTCCGTGCTTAGCTTTTTCTTTAAATCCATGTAGTATGATGGTTTATTTCCATACTTATTTTTTCTTGCATGTAACCGGATGACTAAGGTAATGAAAGCATTTTAAAGTGTTTTCCCCCTCTGATGGTTCCGCTGACTGGGCTCTCTCTAGCCAGCAGGGCAGGTTGACCTCCCAGAGAGGCTAAGTATTTTTCCCCTCGGATGGTTCCGCTGACCGGGCTCTCTCTAGCCGGCAGGGCAGGTTGACCTCCCAGGGAGGCTAAGTATTTTTCCCCTCGGATGGTTCCGCTGACCGGGCTCTCTCTAGCAGGCAGGGTAGGTTGACCTTCCATAGAGGCTAAGTATTTTTCCCCTCAGATGGTTCCGCTGACCGGGCTCTCTCTAGCCGGTAGGGCAGGTTGACCTCCCAGGTATGCTAAGTATTTTTCCCCTCGGATGGTTCCGCTGATCGAGATCTCTCTAGCCGGCAAGGCAGGTTGTCCTCCCAGGGAGCTAAGTATTTTTCCCCTCGGATGGTTCCGCTGACCGGGCTCTCTCTAGCCGGCAGGGCAGGTTGACCTCCCAGGGAGGCTAAGTATTTTTCCCCTCGGATGGTTCCGCTGACCGGGCTCTCTCAAGCAGGCAGGGAAGGTTGACCTCCCAGTGAGGCTAAGTATTTTTCCCCTCGAATGGTTCTGCTGACTGGGCTCTCTCTAGCCGGCATGGCAGGTTGACCTCCCAGGGAGGCTAAGTATTTTTACCCTCGGATGGTTCCGCTGACCGGGCTCTCTCTAGCCGGCAGGGCAGGTTGATCTCCCAGGGAGGTTAGTATTTTTCCCCTCGGATGGTTCCGCTACCGGGCTCTCTCTAGCAGGCAGGGCACGCTAACCTCCCAGGGAAGCTAAGTATTTTTCCCCTCGAATGGTTCCGCTGACCGGGATCTCTCTAGCTGGCAGGGCAGGTTGAGCACCGAGGGAGGCTAAGTATTTTTCCCCTCGGATGGTTCCGCTGACCGGGCTCTCTCTAGCCGGCAGGGCAGGTTTACCTCCCAGGGAGGCTAAGTATTTTTCCCCTCGGATGATTCCGCAGACCGGGCTCTCTCTAGCTGGCAGGGCAGGTTGACCTCCCAGGGAGGCTAAGTATTTTTCCCCTCGGATGGTTCCGCTGACTGGGCTCTCTCTAGCCGGCAGTGCAGGTTAACCTCCCAGGGAGGCTAAGTATTTTTCCCCTCGGATGGTTCCGCTGACCGGGCTCTCTCTAGCCGGCAGGGCAGGTTGACCTCCCAGGGAGGCTAAGTATTTTTCCCCTCGGATGGTTCCGCTGACCGGGCTCTCTCTAGCCGGCACGGCAGGTTGACCTCCCAGGGAGGCTAATTATTTTTTCCCTCGAATGGTTCCGCTGACCGGGCTCTCTCTAGCCTGCAGGGCAGGTTGACCTCCCAGGGAGGCTAAGTATTTTTCCCCTCAGATGGTTCCGCTGACCGGGCTCTCTCTAGCCGGCAGGGCAGGTTGACCTCCCAGGGAGGCTAAGTATTTTTTCCCTGGGATGGTTCCGCTGACCGGGCTCTCTCTAGCAGGCAGGGAAGGTTGACCTCCCAGGGAGGCTAAGTATTTTTCCCCTTGGATGGTTCCAGTAACCGGGCTCTCTCTACCCGGCAGGGCAGGTTGACCTCCTAGGGAGGCTAAGTATTTTTTCCCTCAGGTGGTTCTGCTGACCGAGCTCTCTCTAGCCGGCAGGGCAGGTTGACCTCCCGGGGAGGCTAAGTGTTTTTCCCTTCGGATGGTTCCGCTGACCGAGCTCTCAATAGCCAGTAGGGTACGATGGTCTCTCTGGGAAGGTTGAGCAAATTTTCACCGGGACAATGTGGGGTATTCTCAATATCATTCAGAGACACTCGCCGAATGAACAGGGTTGGACTTTTCTTTCCGAGCATGTACCCCGCTCGAAAAGAGCGGGGATTGTGTACAACCCTGTATTCGCCGAGTAGGCTCCCGGGACCGATGTAGTCTTTTAAGACATTGTTCTCCAGCAAGATCCATGACAGGAAGAGAGGGGGGTCAGCTGTGTAGGCGGGAGCTTCCCGCTCGCCCAACCAGCAAGGGGGCGAGCTCAAGAGGGAGGCTCCCTCCCAGCTCACCCCGCCCCAGTAGGGGGCGCGCTCAGGCGGGGGCGCCCTCCCAGCTCCCCCTGCCCCAGCAAGAGGGCTAGCTCAGGAGGGAGGCGCCCTCCTTCTCCCCCCGCCCCAGCAGGGGGCGAGCTTAGGAGAGAGGCGCCCTCCCAGCTCGCCCCGCCTTAGCAATGGGGCAAGCTCAGGAGACCCGCGCCCTCCCAGCTCGTCGCGCCCCAGCAGGGGGCGAGCTCAGGAGGGGGGCGCCCTCCCAGCTCGCCCCGCCCCAGCAAGGGGGCAAGCTCAGGAGGGAGGCGCCCTCCCAGCTCGCCCCGCCCCAGCTGGGGGCGAGCTCAGGAGGGAGGCGTCCTCCCAGCTCGCCCCACCCCAGCAAGGGAGCGAGCTCAGGAGGGGGGCTCCCTCCCAGCTCGCCCCGCCCCGGCAGGGGGCGAGCTCAGGAGGGGGCGCCCTCCCAGCTCGCCCCGCCCCAGCAAGGGGGACAGCTCAGGAGGGAGGCACCCTCCCAGCACACCCCACCCCAGCAGGGGGCGAGCTCAGGAGGGAGGTGCCCTCCCAGCTCGCCACGCCTCAACAAAGGGGAGAGCTCAGGAGGTAGGCGCCCTCCTAGCTTGCCCCACCCCAGGAGGGGGCGAGCTCAGGAGGGGCGCCCTCCCAGCTCTCCCCGCCCCAGCAAGGGGGCGAGCTCAGGAGGGAGGCACCCTCCAAGCTCGCCCCGCCCCTGCAAGGGAGCGAGCTCAGGAGGGAGGCGCCCTCCCATCTCGCCCCGCCCCAGCAGGGGGCGAGCTCAGGAGGGGGGTGACCTCCCAGCTCGCCCCGCCCCAGCAAGGGGGCGAGCTCAGGAGGGAGGCGCCCTCCCAGCTCACCCCGCCCAACAGGGGGCGAGCTCAGGAGGGAGGTGCCCTCCCATCTCGCCACGCCTCAGCAAGGGGGCTAGCTCAGGAGGGAGGCGCCCTCCCAGCTCGCCCCGCCCCAGGAGGGGGCGAGCTTAGGAGGGGGGCGCCCTCCCAGCTCGCCCCGGCCCAGCAAGGGGGCGAGCTCAGGAGGGAGGCGCCCTCCCAGCTCGCCCCGACCCAGCAAGGGGGCGAGCTCAGGAGGGAGGCGCCCTCCCAGCTCGCCCCGCCCCAGCAGGAGGCGAGCTCAGGAGGGAGGCGCCCTCCCAGCTCGCCCCGCCCTAGCAAGGAGGCGAGCTCAGGAGGGGGTGATGCGCGAATCAATCACACCGCTATAGGCGGTAGCGAGACTGCGGCACGAAACTGCAGTGTACCGATCGTTTAAGTAATATAAAATGTGGGAGTGAATCCCTAAGTATAGATCTTGAATTAACACAGTAAGGTGGAGTTTACTTTTGAGGAAGGACTTGAGATTGAAGTCCTTTAGGTCGAATGGATTGCAGAAAAGGGGGGTTTTGGTTTATGGAAAATAAAAAAAAAATAACTACAACTACTCCTATGCAATGCCGCTATGCAATGCTTCGCCAGGCGGGATGGAAACTACGTAGGCCTTGAACGCAATACTTCGCAAGGGAAGATGGACGAGTAGGCAAGCAGATGGGGTGGTAAGTGCAGAATCAAACTATGCAGGCCTTGAGTGCACTGCTTCATTGGGAAAATGGATTACACGGGCCGCTATGCCATGCTTCGCTAGGCGGATGGAAGAGTAGTCTTGCGGAAGGAGTGGGTCACACCGAAGGAATGAGGGTCACAAGCACCTCGTCAACAAGCACGCCACTAGCAATTGCTAGTGTGACACACGAACATGACGGCGAGATGGAGGATGGAATGGGGTGCTCCTCACTTGCATAAACCACACATAACGATTTCACATAGACATGAAATATTAATTGACAAAACAAGGTTTAGCAAACATTGTTCATACACCCAAATAATTAAGGAATAACAAACTACAATGTAAAGGAGGTTGAGATTACAACCCAAGCATGGAGACTCATCGGAGGTTCACGGCCGGAATCTAGGGTTGCCAATCCTTGTCCGAGCTCGGGCTCCAACTGCCGTCCGGGGTCCGGAAGAGCTGTCACCTTCTTCTATTATATCCGTCTTCTCCGTCAATCTTCTTGGGCCACGATCTCACCGGAGAACTTCATATATGCAGCAGAAAATCCCTCAAAATGGAGCTTTGGGGGCGCACGAACAATGGAGGAGGCCTAGAGGATGCTCCGGCTTGAAATTTGCAAGAGAATTGTGGCCGGATCTTCTCCCGAAGGTGGGCGGTGATGGAGCGGCGAAAATGGAGCACTGGAGCGAGAAAACGGCGCTAGAAAAAAATGATCCTGCAGAATAGGGCAAGAGCTGCAGCTTTTATACAAAATAATCAGAAATTTGGTCACGCACAGTCGAACGCACGACCGTGCGTGAACCGTGTGATATTAATCGAGAACAAAGGCCAGGAAAACGAAGCAGGCGCGCCCGTGCATTTTACTCACGCACGGTCGAAGCCGACCATGCATAAAAATGCTCGGGCAAATTCAGAAACCTCAAAATTTGGCAAACAACAGGAGGCCGTGCGTTTTGTTCGCGCACGGTTGGGACCAACCGTGCATGAAGAAAACGCACGAGGGGGCATATCACCCTATTAACCATCTGATAATAGCGCACGAGCGCAGCCGACCGTGCGTCAAGTAAACGCACGACCGTGCGATTCATACAGGATGAATTCTGGGCAATATGGATGATCTGCCCACCTGCACAACACATACAAACGCTGGGAACACACCTCCAGCACAAGTATAAAAGCATAAAAAGAATGCGGATCACATTGTGCTTGCCTCCAACAATAAAGCACGCAATTGCGCACCACAATGGGCCAACAAGTGCACTTCATGAAGAAATGTGATTAAGTGAAATATACACAATAATGAACTAGAAGTGAAGTGCAAGTGCGTGAAAACAAGCCCAGATGAGTCCGAAAATGTGTATAAATTTGGGACTCATCACACCCCCAGACTTACCTGTTTGCGCGTCCCGAGCAATCAAATTCTAAGAAAACGGGGGAAGAAAAGTAGATGGCTCAAAATTATAATACAGAGTACCATGCGAGGTCGCATGCTCATGTGCATAAGAAAAATAATAGAGCAGATTTCTTATTATACAAACAACTTATAGATTTTAAGAAGAGTAAAAGCATATTACAACTACTCAAAATGGTGAACTACGGTTAATCATCCAGTCATGCATACGGAGAAATTAAACTTGGCGCTGAGATGAGCATTGCTCAAGATTGGGCTGCAGGACAAACTCCACCGAAATCCATCGGTGTCGGTGACCATTGGCTCGCCCGGTCAAATTCTCTCAACGAAACTAGATTGGTTCATAGCGTGGGTCGTTAGGTCTTTAGGTTTTAAATGGGGCTTGGGTTATGTTGAGGTAAACAAAGATAAACATGAAGGCTGAGCACACCTAAACCCAAATGAGCAAGTGCAAAGCACTATCCAAGCAGCCACAAAACACGCGGATGCACCACACCACCAGACTTAGACTTGGATGCATGGGTGTGTGCGCCGCCAACTCCCAAGTACAAATTTCACACAGATTTTTCAAATAAACTCTTTCATTTTTCTCTCTTTTTTTTTCTTTTCAAATCTTTTTCTTATTTTTTTTTTCTTTCTTTAGTGATTTCAGCAAATTTTCAAAGATGCACATCCATACTTTCACATTGTATTTCCACAATCAACACCACCAATTTAAAATTTAGACAAAGTGCTTGCATCTGGGTGTGCAACTAGGATTGGAGTTTAGGCTTTGGTGAACAATAGTGGAGCTGAACCAAAAGAATGGGTAGACACAAAGGGGCTAGCAAGGGTAGACGATATCAGGAATGGCACAAAGGCTCAACCGGGCCAAAATAGGTCCTACGTCATTCTCACGCACTAGAACTATCCTATGCCAATGTTTCAAGAATCGCTTGGGGCAAGTTCTACCCACCGAGAAAGATTCTCCTTTCTCCCGATTCAAGCAATACGAGTCTAATGATCGATTACACACATCCCTTTGCTACCGTTTGATTCACACCGGGTTCACCATTTGAGTAGAGTAAACAACATTTACACTAATTGAAAAAATATAAAACCATAAGTATAAAAAGAAGTCTAATCTACACAAATTCCTATGCAACCGAGCACTCGACTAGGAGCACTGCTGGAGTCAACATTTTACTCTGCTAAATAGTCCAAAGCCATCACCTAGACTTTCCCAAATATGAAGAAGAATTAAATTCAACTCAGAGCATGCATATAGATGAGTACGCGCTCATGTTGTAACACCCCAAAAATCGTGGTTCAGCGAAGTAGGCGGAGTGGTAGTGCTGCACTTGAAGCAGGCTAAATCTTCCCTTTCTGCTCTTAGCGCACGATCAGTGGCCTCATCGCGCACGACCAGTGATCGTGCGCTAGCGATCGTGCGTTAATTCAGAAGAGAATCGTGTTCTTTCTCGGACAGTGCGCACGACCATTTCCCTCTTCGCGCACGACCAGTGATCGTGCGCTAGCGATCGTGCGTTAATTCAGAAGAGAATCGAGTTCTGTCTCGGACAGTGCGCACGACCATTTCCCTCTTCGCGCACGACCAGTGATCGTGCGCCAGCGATCGTGCGCCCTGTTTATTCTGTTCCGCGATTTTGAGCGGAGAAGAAGATCGGACCGTCCAAATCTTTTGGAAATTGATCCAACGGCTAGGTTTAGTTGCGGGAGACTATTAGGGCTGATGAGAGGGGGTTAAACCTCATATTCTCTAAGCCATTCTCTCTCCAAACCCTAGAGAAAGAAGGAGGAGCCAAGGAAGAAGAAGGGAGATTCCGCCATTGACGGAGCTCCGGAGCTCCGATTCGCGAGCCGTTTCCAGATTTGGAGAGTGCAGCCCGGTGCGGTCGTTTCTCTCCGTGTAGAATCTCGGATCTATGGCGATAAAGAACGCTCCTAGTGTAACGATTTATTCTCCCGTTGTTTGGATTTGTCTTTTGTCCTCTCCTTCATTTCTCTATGCTTGCATGAGGAATCCCTTTCACCAAATGGGTGAAGTGTAGGATTTCCTCAAGTTCTTCGGAACTCCGGGTCGATTGTGTCCGTCCCCGGCATATTGCATGTAGAAAATCTGGTAGTCGTGCGGATTTAGGCATTATGTGTGAAGCCTATTCGTGGCCGTGAGCCCGAATCGGTGATGCTTGATTTGCGACGTTGCATTTAGGTTAAGCCTAGAATGCGTGCCGGAGAATGACTCTGTGATATATGCGATAGTATTGCGGGATTTAAGAGTAGGCATCTCGTGAAGATCCTAACGGAAGCCCCATGCTTTGCGAGTGGTTGAATGCAAACCTTCACCACTAGAATTGTTGAGGAGTGGTCTTGTACCTCCTTTTTGGTTACGTATAAAGCCCTAACGATCCCTCATGCCCTCCGGCTGAAAGGCGGAGTTGGGTCTTGAGTCGTTACAAAGTAAACTTTTAAGGCTTGGGTGTTGTAACTTATGTTTTGTGTAGCACTAGCGAGTGCTAAACCCTTACGGGCCGAGGTGATGTCATACCCGCATCGTGTGTTCAATCGATGACAAGAGCACGGGAATTGGCTAAACTGAACCCGTTTCCAGGCGTGGCGGTAGGGGGATTTATCTCTTGTAAACCCGAACGACCTTGGGAGAGGTTGGGAAGGGCGTCTTGCCTAGACCGACCAAAAGCTCTTTTCTATCTAGAGTTTCCGGACTCATGATGGTTTTGGTGCTCGGGAAGAAGTACCTTTGGTGCATGCCTTGTGAGCATGGAGCGTGCGGTTGTGTGTACCCACGTTTGTGATGAATTGATGTTGTTAGCCTCATGCGGTTGTTTAGGCGGTTGTGGGAACCTTCGGGTGAACCCAACCAACATCATGTGCATACCTAGGTTCCTTTCTTTTGATGCTCAACCTAGAAGATTGATTGTGCTTGAAACCTCACCTTGTGTAGTTGCACTTTCTTTATATTAGTACTTGTGCTAGTATGGCTTGCTTGCAGGGTAGAATCTCCGCCACCCCGGGAAAGGGGTGGGGTCGTTATAATTTGGTCAGCTGTGCTGACCGTTACTTTGTTTGCCACCGCTTGGTGGAATGTCTTATGCAGGTGCAGGTGAGCCTAGCGGGAAATAGCGGGCGGTGGCCCCTTTTGCTGAGTTGGCCCTTGAAGGCCAGCCTCCTTTTTTTGCTTTTTCATGTATGGCCGGCCTGCGTGCCGATGTATGCTTATGGAGTTTTGTGCATTGGATGAATGTAAGGCCTTAAGGCCGTAACTCTTATTCTGGATACATTCCTATGATAGTGGACAGTTCTCTTTGAATGGTTTATTTAATGCTTCCGCTTACGTTTGTACTCTCGTTTACTTGTTACTTTTCTGGTTATCACCTTTTAACTCCTAGCTAGTGTGGTTTGTATGGCGTGGGGTCCCGGCCGGACCTGCTGTTATACTCTTCGTACTGGCAGGGTGTTACAATTTGGTATCGGACTTAAGGCGTCGATCCTTAGTTTAGCGAATTCGGGATGAATTCCTTTTAAGGGGTGGTGTGCACGGGATGTGCATTCATCTAAAACGACAAAAACTAATAAGAATGTCCACTTAGGAATGGAAAAACATACTTGTTTGCGGAACCTGAGCGTTCCATGATTGTTGTTTTGCTATGCTTTCAGTCACTAAATTGTCTCTTACACGATTATAGGTGACTAGGAGTGGTGCGGGGCCGTCTCAACCCCGTAACACTGCTGAAAGTAGTGGGTCGTTTGAGGTGACAGCGACCACTCCTTCGGCTGAGATGATCAAGTTAGTCGCTGAAGAGGTCTTCGCGATGATCAACACTCAGTCTGGGCAACTTGCACAGCCTACTACTCCGACTCTGGATGTGGCCCCTGTAACTGTTGCTGTAGTGGAACCTGCGGTAGAACTGAGGGTGGAACGTCGAGTTGCGCAGGTAGTAGTGGCGAGCACGTGACCAGCAATTAAAGTACTTTCTGAGCCTCAACCCTCCATCCTTCGAGGGGACGGAATCCCCTGGGAGAGCTGCTGAGTGGTTGTCAGAAATAAAGAGGACTTTAATGTCAATGCTTATAAGCAAAGATATGTTGGTAACCTTAACCACCTTCCTACTTATAAGAGAAGCAAGACTTTGGTGGGAAGGAGAGTTGTTGCACAAGTTTGGTGGGAGACAACTTTCCGAAATCTCTTGGGAAAGCTTCCATGAGTCATTCCTTCTAAAGTTTCTACCCCTAACTGAGATTCCTGAACTACAAGATCAGTGTTCACACCTAGAGCAGGGAGAACACTCAGTGGATGAGTACCTGATTGAGTTCATCAGTCGGAATCGTTATGAGAGGTCTATGTGGGAAGATGAGGATACCAAGGTCAACAAGTTCTACAATGGTCTGCGAGATGACCTAAGACTAATGCTTATGGGTCCAAAGTTACTCGGCTTCAACGTCTTAGTGAAATCAGCTAAATCTCTGGAAACGGATATGAAGAGCATGCAGCGCGCGAAAGACTTCAATGTAAAGAAGTCAGAGTTTCATGCGCCAGTCTCTCAGTCCAAGTCCGAGTTCAGAAGAAACAAGAGAAAGTTCAACTCTGTGGAAGTTAAGACTGCACGGTGTTCCTTAATTTGTTTCACTTGCGGAAAGGTGGGACACAAAGCCCGAGTGTGTCGAAGTGGTCCCCCAAAAGCAAAAATCGGAGAAGTGGACTATGCTCGTGTGATGGGTTCGGCTTCTATAGAGAAAGGCAAGGCGGTGGAGTCTTCGATTCCCCAATATTCTCTAACCCAACCGAGAGTCTACTCTTATGGCCAGCAAGAGGTCATTCAGAAATGCAATGTTGCCACAGGTATGGATGATCATCTCCTAATATGATTTCTACCCCGTGTGCGGATAGAGATAGAAATATGTCCACTGTATCTGTTGACAACAAAATTTTATATCTTGTATTTGTGTGCAATTAGGCCTTGTCCTAATTATCGACTATTCGACGAGAGCTCTGTTGGTGTGGGAGCATCGCTCTCCTATTTGTCTAAAGACTTCGTGTTATGAATCGAATTATCATTTACCTTAGTCAAGGATAGATTGGAGGTAATGCTGCCTAATAGATCTCGAGTGAGCACGAATAGGAGAAGCTGTGAAAAGGCGCGAAGATGTTCTTCACCTTGTTGAAGGATTCGGGGCCTAAGACCAGTTTTGTGTTGTCCTAGTAGTAGCGGACCAAGCTGACCGAGAAGAACCGATATCCGATTCCGAGAATCGACGACTTACTTGACCAACAGGTTGGGTCGACGGTATACTCTATGCTTGACTTAAGGTCCGGCTACTATCAGCTTAGTATTAGAGAATGTGATATTCCAAAGGCAGCGTTCAGTACCCGCTTTGGGCACTATGAGTTCACGGTGATGCCGTTCGGTCTGTCCAATGCACCGTCGGTATTCATGGACTTAATGAACAGGACATTTCGAGAGTATTTGGATCAATTTGTGATCGTCTTCATCGACGGCATTCTGGTATACTCTCAGTCGAAAGAGGAGCATGTAGGGCATCTGCACGCAGTTCTGAGCACCTTGAGGAGGAGTCAGCTTTATGCCAAGTTCTCCATGTGCGAGTTTTGGCTACCGTCAGTAGCATTCCTTGGTCACGTCGTTAGTGGAGATGGAATTGTTGTTGATCCGTCGAAGATAGAAGCGATCCGAGCCTGGCCTTTGTTGAAAAACGTAGCGGAAGTCCGAAGTTTCTTAGGACTTGCCGGCTATTATAGGCGCTTTGTGGAAAACTTCTCGAGGATTGCACTTCCTCTCACTAAACTGACTAGGAAAGATCATAAGTTCGTTTGGTCGCCCGAGTGCGCATGAGCTTTTGAAGAGCTGAAGAGCCGTCTGACCACGACGCCCATTCTATGCTCGCCATGTGGTACGGAAGGCTACGAAATTTATAGCAACGCCTCAGGGAGTGGTTTGGGTTGTGTCCTAGTTCAGTTCGGTAAGGTAATTGCCTACGGCTCCCGGCAGTTGAAGGTTCACGAGAGGAATTACCCGGTCCATGATTTGGAGCTAGCGGTCGTGGTATTTGCTCTTAAGCTTTGGAGGCATTATTTGTATGGCGTGAAGATCGACATCTTTACCGACCACAAGAGCCTCAAGTACTTGCTGGATCAAAGGGAGTTGAATATGCGTCAAAGGAGGTGGTTGGAGTTCCTTGGGGACTACACCTTCGACATCAAATATACTCCTAGAAGGGGAAATGTAGTTGCGGACGCGTTGAGTCGTCGGGCTCCCGCTCAAGCAAATTGGATTTTGATGCACGATGAGCGTCTAATCCGTGAGCTGGAAGAAATGGAGATCATTTGCGTTGATAGGAGAACGTCTACTTCAACATGCTTGAACTGGACGGAGGTTCAATACGACCTTGCCGACCGAGTTCGACAAGCATTGGAGCTGGACGAGAGCATGAAACGCTATAAGGCGGAAACCGTTGAGGGGTTAAACGCTGATTTCTCCTTCGAAGACGACCTTTTGTGGAAACAGGAAAGGTTGTACATCCCAAACGTTGGCACTCTACGGGCGGAGTTGATGTACGAGGCTCATCATACCAAGTACTCAATCCACCCGGGGAGCACTAAAATGTTTATGGATATGAAGAAAGACATTGCCCTTTACGTGGCCAAGTGTCATACTTGCGCGTTGGTGAAAGCGGAATGTCAACGTCCCGGTGGGTTTCTGAAGTCCCTGCCGATTCCGGAATGGAAGTTTGATGATATTTCGATGGATTTCGTGCACAGATTGCCGAGATCGCAGCATGGAAATGATGCCATCTGGGTGATCGTGGACCGTTTGACAAAGGTATCACACTTCATTCCGAACCGGAAGGATGATTCTGTAGAAAAGCTAGCGAAGCTCTGTGTCGATAGTATTGTGCGGCTGCACGGTGTCCCTCGTAGCATCGTCAGCGATCGTGACGGGCGTTTCACATCGAAAGATTGGAGGCTTATCCATGAACTGTTGGGCACTAAATTGAAGTTTAGCACGGCCTTCCACCCGCAAACGGATGGGCAGACCGAGAGGACCAACAGGACTATGGAGGATACGCTCCGAATGTGCACTCTAGATTTTGGAAAGAAGTGTGAAGATCATCTCTATATGATCGAGTTCGCCTACAATAATAGCTACCAAGCCAGTATACAGATGGCTCCCTTCGAGGCCCTCTATGGTAAGAAGTGCCGTACGCCGTTGTCTTGGGCGAAAACGGGCGATACTAAGTTATTGAAGCGAAAGGATGTTGAAGAAGCAACTTCGACGATCCGGACTACGTGAAAGGCTATTGGTTGCCCAGGATAGGCAAGCAAAGTATTTCAATGCCAAGCATAGGAACCTAGAGTTTGTCGTCGGTGACCGGGTTTACTTGAAGATCAAACCGTGCAAAGGGGTATCAAGGATCCGACGCTTGAAAAAGCTCAGTCCAAGGTACTTAGGACCATTTGAGATCGTGGAGCGTGTTGGTGATGCGGCTTATCGGCTTGCACTATCTGCAGAGCTGAGCGGTCTGCACGACGTGTTTCACATTTCAGTGTTGAGGAAGGCAGTGCAAGAGCCTACTCATATCGTTGCGGTTGGCAAAGTGTCGGTTGTTAGTGGGTTGTCGACGAAAGTCAACCCATACGCATCGAGGTTACCGAAGTAAAGCAGCTGCAGAACAAGTCCATTCAGATGGTAAAAGTCCGGTGGGATAGTTACGGCCGAGAGGAGCTCTCTTGGGAGAGAGAGCAAACGATGCTTGCGGAGTACCCCGAGCTATTTCTCTCAGGTAATTTATAGCTGAATTTCTTGCTATTTCTGTTTTATAAATTTCGGGACGAAATTCTTTTAAGGAGGGTGGAGTTGTAACACCCCAAAAATCGTGGTTCAGCGAAGTAGGCGGAGTGGTAGTGCTGCACTTGAAGCAGGCTAAATCTTCCCTTTCTGCTCTTAGCGCACAATCAGTGGCCTCATCGCGCACGACCAGTGATCGTGCGCTAGCGATCGTGCGTTAATTCAGAAGAGAATCGAGTTCTGTCTCGGACAGTGCGCGCGACCATTTCCCTCTTCGCGCACGACCAGTGATCGTGCGCTAGCGATCGTGCGTTAATTCAGAAGAGAATCGAGTTCTGTCTCGGACAGTGCGCACGACCATTTCCCTCTTCGCGCACGACCAGTGATCGTGCGCCAGCGATCGTGCGCCCTGTTTATTCTGTTCCGCGATTTTGAGCGGAGAAGAAGATCGGACCGTCCAAATCTTTTGGAAATTGATCCAACGGCTAGGTTTAGTTGCGGGAGACTATTAGGGCTGATGAGAGGGGGTTAAACCTCATATTCTCTAAGCCATTCTCTCTCCAAACCCTAGAGAAAGAAGGAGGAGCCAAGGAAGAAGAAGGGAGATTCCGCCATTGACGGAGCTCCGGAGCTCCGATTCGCGAGCCGTTTCCAGATTTGGAGAGTGCAGCCCGGTGCGGTCGTTTCTCTCCGTGTAGAATCTCGGATCTATGGCGATAAAGAACGCTCCTAGTGTAACGATTTCTTCTCCCGTTGTTTGGACTTGTCTTTTGTCCTCTCCTTCATTTCTCTATGCTTGCATGAGGAATCCCTTTCACCAAATGGGTGAAGTGTAGGATTTCCTCAAGTTCTTCGGAACTCCGGGTCGATTGTGTCCGTCCCCGGCATATTGCATGTAGAAAATCCGGTAGTCGTGCGGATTTAGGCATTGTGTGTGAAGCCTATTCGTGGCCGTGAGCCCGAATCGGTGATGCTTGATTTGCGACGTTGCATTTAGGTTAAGCCTAGAATGCGTGCCAGAGAATGACTCTGTGATATATGCGATAGTATTGCGGGATTTAAGCGTAGGCATCTCGTGAAGATCCTAACGGAAGCCCCATGCTTTGCGAGTGGTTGAATGCAAACCTTCACCACTAGAATTGTTGAGGAGTGGTCTTGTACCTCCTTTTTGGTTACGTATAAAGCCCTAACGATCCCTCATGCCCTCCGGCCGAAAGGCGGAGTTGGGTCTTGAGTCGTTACAAAGTAAACTTTTAAGGCTTGGGTGTTGTAACTTATGTTTTGTGTAGCACTAGCGAGTGCTAAACCCTTACGGGCCGAGGTGATGTCATACCCGCATCGTGTGTTCAATCGATGACAAGAGCACGGGAATTGGCTGAACTGAACCCGTTTCCAGGCGTGGCGGTAGGGGGATTTATCTCTTGTAAACCCGAACGACCTTGGGAGAGGTTGGGAAGGGCGTCTTGCCTAGACCGACCAAAAGCTCTTTTCTATCTAGAGTTTCCGGACTCATGATGGTTTTGGTGCTCGGGAAGAAGTACCTTTGGTGCATGCCTTGTGAGCATGGAGCGTGCGGTTGTGTGTACCCACGTTTGTGATGAATTGATGTTGTTAGCCTCATGCGGTTGTTTAGGAGGTTGTGGGAACCTTCGGGTGAACCCAACCAACATCATGTGCATACCTAGGTTCCTTTCTTTTGATGCTCAACCTAGAAGATTGATTGTGCTTGAAACCTCACCTTGTGTAGTTGCACTTTCTTTATATTAGTACTTGTGCTAGTATGGCTTGCTTGCAGGGTAGAATCTCCGCCACCCCGGGAAAGGGGTGGGGTCGTTATAATTTGGTCAGTTGTGCTGACCGTTACTTTGTTTGCCACCGCTTGGTGGAATGTCTTATGCAGGTGCAGGTGAGCCTAGCGGGAAATAGCGGGCGGTGGCCCCTTTTGCTGAGTTGGCCCTTGAAGGCCAGACTCCTTTTTTTGCTTTTTCATGTATGGCCGGCCTGCGTGCCGATGTATGCTTATGGAGTTTTGTGCATTGGATGAATGTAAGGCCTTAAGGCCGTAACTCTTATTCTGGATACATTCCTATGATAGTGGACAGTTCTCTTTGAATGGTTTATTTAATGCTTCCGCTTATGTTTGTACTCTCGTTTAGTTGTTACTTTTCTGGTTATCACCTTTTAACTCCTAGCTAGTGTGGTTTGTATGGCGTGGGGTCCCGGCCGGACCTGCTGTTATACTCTTCGTACTGGCAGGGTGTTACACATGTGGGATCTGTGGTGTGCGGTAATGAAGATCAATACTAAATAAATGAGATAAAGTTACTTATAGTATGCAATGCAACATGTGCGTACACAATGGGTAACGAGAAGCAGCTCTCCCCTAGACTTACTATAAACAATCCAACACAAGATATAACCATGAAATTCAAAATGAAGTCTAGGGAAAGAGAGTACCCAATGCTCAGTAGTGAGCATACCAGAAGATTGGCGTGTAAACCAAGAAAAAGCTGCAGCATCCGCCATCTAGAAAAGGACATGCAGGGGTGAGCTCCGCAAAAACAAGAAATTGTACAAAGCAGAATGAAATACAACTAACTAAACTAAACTAGATGAAAATAAAAATGCAGGAAAAGGTAAGATAACTACTGGGGTTATTGTCCTCCTAGCACGACTTATTCAAATTTAAAACGGTTCTAACTAATGGGTTTATGAAAAGAAAAGTGCACAGGTAACTGTTCTAATATCTGTGTCGGTAATGGGTACCGATACGACGATAAAATAGTCACCCCTCTACCTAAATAATAATACCTGCTCTTCATAGGTAGCGGAAGCAGAAAGTAAGAAGTAGAGGAGGAGTACTCCTCACACATCTTACCAAAAATATCCTTGCCCAGCAATGTCTCGTCTTTAGGGAGGCAGCTAGAGGAAAAGGTAATGAGTGAGGCTTCCTCTATGGAGGAGGGATCAACCTCCTCACATATGAGGTCACGCTCCTCATTGACTTGAGAAAAATGCTCCTAGTCCTCCTGAAGTACCTGTGACGATTCAACCTGCACAGGCTCAGATGAAGAAGGGGTTCAAGAAATAAAAGAGAGGAAGGACTTAAATAATCAAAAATCGGGGGAGTGGTCCTGGTCTCACTCCCAGCAAGATCCAAGGATAGATCACTGTCATCATCGTAAGTATCATAACAAGGGGGTCCCGTGAACTCAAGGGCCTCGGTGGTGAGTTGGACCTCCTCGTCCCATGAAGAAGTGCATACCTCCTCATCAGAAAGAGTATACTCAACATCCCACCTTGGAGCAGCCTCAGGCTCAGAATCATCACCCTGCACAATTACTTCAACAGGATCATAAAAAATGTGTGTAGAAAAATCTTGCAAGGAAACTGGAGGAACAAAAAGATTTGGTTCCTCCGCAAAAAGATCTGCTAACGTCTCCCCGATGGATAGAATACTTTCCTCATCCCGCTCAGGTGCATCTAGGAGCTCACATTCCTCTCCTTGTCGGCTAACAGATGAGTGATTGTCTTCACTAGGAGTGAAGCCATATACAGGGAGTGAGGAGTCCATGCACAAAATAAGATCGGGGGTAGAGGGAACGATTGCCTCCATGGGTAAAGAATGAGTGATAGGGACAATGTTGTCATGAGTGAAGGAGCGGCGGTTAGGATTGAAGAGATTAGGACAGTACCTCAATTCATGACCCTCTCCTCGACACAACAAGCAAACAAGGTTCCTGCACTGCCTAGCATTTAACTCCTTCATTTGTTCTATATAATAAACCATCTTGTCGTAAGTGCTAGGAGAAATACCTCATGACGAAATTTTTAATAATTAAAGCAGATAAAACGAAACTGAAATTCTTTGCAGGGAAATTTACACAAACTAAAAGAACTCCTTGGATTAAACTTGCCTAACAACTTTAAAATAGGAGAGAAAGAAATAATTACAAACAATATATAATTAAAAAGCAAACAAAAATAATAAGGCGGCTATACACACTGGAAGAACTACTATCTCTTGTCTCCCTCTACAGCAAACTCACACGTCTGTGTTCCCCGGCAACGGCGCCAAAAACTTGATGCGCGAATCTAGCACACTGCAATAGGCGGTAGCGAGACTGCGGCACGAAACGGCAGTGTACCGATCGTTCAAGTAATATAAAATGTGGGAGTGAATCCCCAAGTATCGATCTCGAAGGAACACAGTAAGGTGGAGTTTACTTTTGAGGAAGGACTTGAGATTGAAGTCCTTTTGGTCGAATGGATTGTGGAAAAGGGGGATTTTGGCTTATGGAAAATAAAAGAAAAATAACTACAACTACTCCTATGTAATGTCGCTATGCAATGCTTCGCCAGGCGGGATGGAAACTACGTAGGCCTTGAACGCACTACTTCGCAAGGGCGGATGGATGAGTAGGCAAGCAGATGGGGTGGTAAGTGCAGAATCGAACTGTGCAGGCCTTGAGCGCACTGCTTCGTTATGCGAATGGATTACACGGGCCGCTATGCCACGCTTCGCTAGGCGGATGGATGAGTGGGCTTGCGGATGGAGTGGGTCACACCGGTGGAATGAGGGTCGCAAGCACCTCGTCAGCAAGCACGCCACTAGCAATTGCTAGTGCGGCACACGGACATGACGGTGGGATGGAGGATGGAATGGGGCACTCCTCACTTGCATAAACCACACATGACAATTTCACATAGACATGAAATATTAAATGACAAAACAAGGTTTAGCAAACATTGTTCATACACCCAAATAATTAAGGAATAACACAGTACAATGTAAAGGAGGTTGAGATTACAATCCAAGCACGGAGACTCATCGGAGGTTGACGGCCGGAATCTAGGGTTGTCAATCCTTGTCCGAGCTCGGGCTCCAACTGCCGTCCGGGGTCCGGAAGAGCCGTCACCTTCTTCAATTATACCCGTCATCTCCATCAATCTTCTTTGGCCACGATCACACCGGAGAACTTCATATATGCAGTAGAAAATCCCTCAAAATGGAGCTTTGGAGGTGCACGAACAATGGAGGAGGCCTAGAGGATGCTTCGACTTGAGGTTTGCAAGAGAATGGTGGCCGGAGCTCTTCCGGAAGGTGGGCGGTGATGGAGCTGCAAAAATGGCGCACTGGAGCGAGAAAACGGCGCTAGCAAAAAATGATCCTGCATAATAGGGCAAGAGCTGCAGCTTTTATACAAAATAATCAGAAATTTGGTCACGCACGGTCGAACGCACGACCGTGCATGAACCGTGCAATATTAATCGAGAACAAAGCCAAGGAAAATGAAGCAGGCGCGCCCGTCCATTTTACTCACGCACGGTCGAAGCTGACCGTGCGTAAAAATGCACGGGAAAATTCAGAAACCTTGAAATCCGGCAAACAACAGGAGGCCGTGCATTTTGTTCGCGCAAGGTTGAGACCAACCGTGCATGAAGAAAATGCACGAGCTGGCTAGATCACCCTATTGACCAGCCGATCATAGCGCACGACCGCAGTCGCCTGTGCGTCAAGTAAACGCACGACCGTGCGATTCATACAACATTAATTCTGGGCAATATGGATGATCTGCCCACCTGCACAACACATCCAAACGCTGGGAACACACCTCCAGCACAAGTACAAAAGCATAAAAATTATGGGGAGCACATTGTGCTTTCCCCCAAAAATAAAGCGTGCAATTGCACACCACAACGGGCCAACAAGTGCACTTCGTGAAGAAATGGGATTAAGTGAAATATATGCAATAATGAACTGGAAGTGAAGTGCAAGTGCGTGAAAACAAGCCTAGATGAGTCCGAAAAAATGTGTATAAAATTGGGACTAATTGATGAGTCCCATTTATATACACTTTTATGGACTCATCTGGGCTAGTTTTCACGCACTTGCACTTCACTTTTTGTGAATTAATGCTTATATTTCATTTAGTCACAATTCTTACATGAAGTGCACTTCTAGGCCCGATGTGGTGTATTTTCTTGATTATCTCTCTTAATTTCTTTCATGTTGTGTTATGTGCCACTTTCAGTGGTTTTGATTTGTGTTTATGCTGGAACAGGGGTCGTGCAGGTGTTCCCGGTACAAATCTGTACAGGCACACTGCGCACGATCACTGGTTATAATGCGCATGACCACTGATCGTGAGCCGATGATCGTGCGAGTTCATTTGTAGCCCAATGTTGCATTCTGAATTTGGTCGTGCCTTTTTACACACGGTCGTCCGTTCGGTCGCTCGATCTTTATATTTTATAAAGTTAATGTCGCAGGTTCCGCTAGGATAGTGCGCACGAGCGCCAAACTTCTAGTGCGCACGACCACTGGTCGTGCGCCACTGGTCATGCGCACTATTTCGCCAGCGCCTATTTAATACCCTGCTCGCGATTTTAGGTCATTCAGCACTGTTTTGGGCGCGAATTCTTCTGCAAGCTCCGCCGTTTTCCCTCTCCAAGCTCCATCCATCCATGCCCTTCCTTGGGAAAGCTTCATCCATCGATCCTAAGCTCCATCAAGGGTTCTGGAAGCATTCCCCGCCATCTACAGCAAGTATTTCAAGGTGTTGCATCTCCATTAGGCGAAGTGGAAGAGACCCAGCTCTGAGAAGAAGACGGATGACGGTTGGAGGTAGTGACAGACTGTGAACCCCGGAAGCAACCAAGGACGGAGCCCAGAGGAGGCGTGACGACCCCCCATTCCGGCCAAGATCTACGGTGAGGCTTCTCATCTCGTGGTTTCCTCTACCCTCTCTCTTTTTGGAAATGTAATCTTAACTGTTGTATTAAACTAGTTTAATCTCTATTTGTCTATGAATAAGAGTTTATTCTTGTTTTAATCTTCGCTTTATGCTTCGTTGTGATGCGCTCCGCCCCCACTCCACTTCCATACACACGTTCTAGCTAGCCATCTAGCAATTGCTAGTGGTGATGTTGGCGAACAGGTGAATACGACCCTCACAAAACCCCGCACTGTGGCCATTTCACCCGCTTACCGAAGCGCAGCATCGCGGCCGCTGCACTCACCCCCACTTTGCGAAGAGGTGTGTGCGACCCTCAATCGTCACAGTTACTTTCCTTCCACGCGCCTTCCGAAGCACGACATCGCGGCCGTTGCATCCATCCCGCCTTGCATCTCATTTCTGTGTAGTAGCTTAGGAAACCCAAAATCAATGCCCTTATTTTTCCTTTATTCGCTCGTATAACGATCAATTCACCACACGTTTCGTTCACCAGAACCTGCATTCCTTGAGAGACGATATTCGGGGAAGCTATTCCCAATTTTGTTACTTGACAGCGAAAGGTGCACTTGCCGAATACGCATCAAGTTTTTGGCGTCGTTGCCAGGGAATGCAGGCGTGATCATTTCGTGTTTGTGAATCGATTGTTTTCGATTGAGTCTTTTATTCTTCTTAATTTACTCTTTTTCATGTTATTTTCTTCTTCTATATCATGTGGGCATATTTGAATATCCGATGTCGTTGGTGTGGGGACACATCCCACGCTAGTGATAGGTGTCCCAAAGAGTATGGTGTTGTTCAGAAACCGTACGGGTCCCATAAATCTTTTGGCTCCTCTACTGCGCCTCCGTTGTTGCACTATTAAGCGGCTACCGCACCTTGGGTGCCGGCAAAGACGGTAAAGCAGTGTTTATTTTGCAAAAGTAGAGAGCATGACTTGAAGGACTGTGCGGATTATCTTTGCCAATTGGCGGATGACAATGAGCCAGATATCCGGATCGTCCCATCCTCAAATTCGGCGAACACAGCTCCTTCCTCTAGTTACGTGTCACTTCCACCTTCACTTTTTGAAGGCTCTGGATCGACACGTGCATCATTGTCCCTCATGACCCTGTTTCTAATGCGACCCCCCATACCTCTTCGGTTCACGTACCACTTTGCGTGGATTCGTGCCCTTGTGTAGAGAGTGAGCCCGAGCTCTTAAGAAGCACATCTTCTCCCACTACACATGAATCTACATCTATTTCTGATATTGTCATTGAGGTCAATTTGCAGGATGTTGCAGACCTGCGCAGTGTCGTGCCCACTCTCATGGAGGAGGACAGTCTCGATTGTGCTAATGCAACCGTTTTGGTCCAGTGCGAGGAAATCCAAGTTATAGAGGAGGCCATTGCGTGCACTGTTGAGTCAAGTGAAATCTTCGATGATATGATCAGTTTGTCATTGTCGCACCCTATGGGGGATGAAGCTGGGATTATCCCCTCAGATGAGATTTCTTTTAGTTTTTCTTCCATTTTATTTCCTGACCCCCTTTCTTTTTGTACAAGGATGCATGATGCCCCTCCTCCGGTTGATCAGACCTTATGCATAGAAGAGTCGAAAGCCTAGCGGGATGAGGAAGGTACAGTGAAGAAACATCTTGTTTCCTCATCATCGTTGGTGCTTCCCCTTGAGGATTGGTTACAAGGGGGCAAGCGGTTTTTCTTTGAAGACATCATACTGGAGGAGAAGAAGAGAGCGAAAAAGGAGGAGATTTGGGGTTGGAGGCTGAGCATCCTACTTAATTTCCACCCATACCACCAGGTCCCCGGACCTTTTTCTTTCATCAGTTGTTACTACTTCAAATCAGCTTATAGCTGATTTGTTTTGAGCATGTAATAGTAATTAGGATTTATTAACTTTTGCTTATTCCTAGACTTTATAAACTGCTTTAATACAGGTATTTGGTCCACCTTTAAGGACGTTAAACAAAAGGGCTTCTTGGGAGACAACCCATGGGAACCAACGGTTCCGTTTGCTTGCTTTAATTTCTATTATGTTGTGTTTGTTTTTGCTTTTGTGCTAACAATGCAGGTGTGAACTCGATTGGATGAAGAGGAGGAGATCTTTTTAGAAGGATTATACCGCTCTTCTGGCATGCTCTTAGGAGCATAGGTACTCTTAACCCAGCTCTTAATTTGCTTCGAGAGTTTATATTTGATTTGTTTTTTTTCAAATCAAGTCCGGGGGGAGCGGGCCTTTTCTTACGCTACGCGCACATACATGCTAGAATATTATGTTAGGAAATTTATATTTATTGTCTCATTGCATAACACACACCACACGTGTTTTATTTTTACTCGTGCGCAATTATCGTGTAAGTGCTTGATGAATATGTTTAGAAGTTTGATTGTTAGTTTAGGATTGTGTGGCGGAACATGATGTGACCCATGCGGTGCTACTAGTAGAGCGCTCACGCAGCATAAAAATTCACGTAGAATAGATTTAATTACAAAGTTATAGTTTTATTTACTTCATTTGTGTAATTACTTAATACTCTACTCAAACGGTGAATTTGGTGAATCTAGCGGTAGCCCTAGGTCGAGTGTAGAAGAGTTGTTAGCCTCGTGTTGTTTGAGTTGGAAGGAGAGGAAACCTCGCTCGGTGGTTAAGAACTTGCCCCAAGCTATTTTCAAAACGAGTGCGTTGAATGATCTTGTTGGGAGCATGACGTAGGCCATCATTTGATCAGATTGAGCTTTGATTTCCCAACCTAACGTCATCCTTTGCTAGCCTCGTTGAGCCTTACCTCTCCTATTTGTTAAACTCCACTAAACTTTCACCAAGGCCACATATCCTAACCTAAAGCACACTAGAGTCAAGCTTTGAAATATATACATTTTGTTGATGATTGTGCGATGCGGAGAAATAAAAAAAATTTGGAGGTGTGATGTGGTGTGTGCGCGCAGAAAAATGAAAAAAAATTTGATTGATCCTAACTTATGTTATTATGGATTTAAAAAAAAAGAGAGAGAGAGAGTTAATGAGCTCTAAAGAGAACTGAACCATAAGTATGGTAGTCTCGCGCACACCATAGTGCTTAATTGAAGTCTGGGGGAGTGTGCTTCGAGGTGAAGATGTTAAGGTTGAATTTTGTTTATTTACTGGAGGATTGAGTGCGTTTAGCCTACGTTCTTCTACTTCATTACCGTACCTCAATCCAAGCCCTAAGACTAGCCTAAAAGCCCTACTGATTCTTGATAAGATCGTCTCATGCAGTGGAGAAGGTGCAAAAGGGCAAGCGTATGACCACCAACCTTGATGGATTTCTTGGAGAGCTCTTCCTGGATATCCAATTTGAGCAACGCTCACCTCAGCAGTTTACGCTATTTTCCCTAGGGCGCGACTGTTCAATTCACCAGTGATTCACCTCAGAGTAGTAGTATTTTGTATTTTACACTTGTAGAAGTTCTTAAAATATAGTCTTTGTTTTAAAATCTTTTCTACTTTATTTTTACGCTCGTTAGTTCTTTACTTCACATCATGTTTTGCCTGCACAGTTGCTTCTTTAACATCAATTTTTCTATCATGCGATTGAGTGTTTGCCCGAGATGTGCAAACGAGTAAGTCTGGGGGTGTGATGAGTCCCATTTATATACACTTTTATGGACTCATCTGGGCTAGTTTTCACGCACTTGCACTTCACTTTTTTAGTATTAATGCTTATATTTCATTTAGTCACAATTCTTAAATGAAGTGCACTTCTAGGCCCGATGTGGTGTATTTTCTTAATTATCACTCTTAATTTCTTTCATGCTGTGTTATTGATGAGTCCCAATTTTATACACATATATGGACTCATCTGGGCCGATTTTCTAGTCTATGCACTACACTTTAGGCATGTTTTCGCTCATATTTGTTATTACATGCTATGTGCACTTCTAGGCCCGTTTTGGTGTTATTTCCTGTTTATCTTCATTATTAGTTTTCATGCATGGTTAAGTGTCACTTTCAGTGGTTTGATTAGTGTTGTATGCTGGAGCAGGAGTCGTGCATGTGTTCCCGGTACAAATCTGTACAGGAACACTGCGCACGATCACTGGTTTTATTGCGCACAACCACTGTCGTGCGCCACTGATCGTGTGTACTTAACCCCTGAATTCTGAGTTCTGTCTTCCTTATCGCACGACCACTTACGATAGCGCGCACGACCACTGGTCGTGCGCCACTGGTCGTGCGAACATTGTATTTTATAATTTTATTCCCTTGCAGGCTACGTCCAGGCAAGCGCACGATCACAGGATGATAGTGCGCACGACCACTGGTCGTGCGCCAACGATCGTGCACACTGTTTATTCCAGCGTCTATAAAATGCCCTGCTCGCGATTTAGGTCAGATCCTCACCGTTTTTCCGCCCAGCTCCGCCGTTTTCGCACCTTCCGCAGGTTTTTCGCCCCATCCATCGCCACCCACCATATGGAGGTGCTCCGGGCTTGTTCTTCACGCCAATCTTGAGCCGGAGCTTCCTCCCGGCCTCCTCCTTCATCCTCGCACTCCAAAGGAAGACCTAGCCGCCATTACCATCAAGCAAGGGGAAGTTTGCAACCTCTACCGGATCGTGACACGAAGAAGACGGGCTCATTGGAGAGTAGTGACAGCTCTCTCTACCCCGGACGTAGTTGCGGACCGAGCTTGGACGCGGATTGACAACCCGGCGATTCCAACCGTGAATCTACAACAAGCCTTCGGATTCGGTCGATTTCTTGCCTTGTTCTTCTCTTATTGATGTGTATATGTTTTAGATCTCATTATTATGATGAAGTTGCACTTAAACTAGTTTGTATTTCTATATATTTCATGTCTATGTGAAATGTTTGTTGTTTGAGTTGCTTGAGGTGCGCCCCATTCCATCCTCCATCCCGCCATCACGTTCGTCGCCGCACTAGCAATTGCTAGTGGCGTTCTTGTCGAAGAGGTGCTTACGACCCTCACTCCGTTTGCCTACTTGTCCATCCGCCTAGCGAAGCGTGGCATAGCGGCCCGTGTAATCCACTCGCCCTACGAAGCAGTGCGCTCAAGGCCTGCATAGTTCGATTCCGTCTGCCTACTCGTCCATCCGCCCTTGCGACGCAGCGCGCTCAAGGCCTGCCTAGTCTCCATTCCGCCAAGCGAAGCATTGCATAGCGGCATTGCATAGGAGTAGTTATAATATTTTATTTTATTATTCGCAAACCAAATCCCCCATTTCCGCATCCATCCGCTCGAAAGGACTTCAATCTCAAGTCCTTCCTCGATAATAAACTCCACCTTACTGTGTTCCTTTGAGATCGATACTTGGGGATTCATTCCCATTTTATATTACTTGAACGATTGGTACACTGCCGTTTCGTGCCGCAGTCTTACTACCGCCTTTAGCGGTGTGCTAAGATTTGCGCATCAAGTTTTTGGCGCCGTATCCGGGGAGCACAGTCGTGTGAGTTTTCTGGAGAGGGAGAATCTGAGAGAGAAGCCCTTCCATTTGTTTATCGCATCTTTTATTTTATTTCTGTTCTCATTATTCCATTTTCTTGTTTTATAGTAGGTTGCTTTAGTAAATTTTTGTTAGGTGTAGTATTTCGCACAATAGTGTTCTTCTTTTTGAATCGTTTTATCTTCACACTATGTGGGCACATCTTAATTTCCGTTGCCGTTGGTGTGGAGCTACCTCCCACTCTAGTGATGAATGCCCTACGGAGAATAGTAGGCATAATTCTTATAGCCCAGCATATGGAGCACCGACTTCGTCTGGTACTCCATATGGTGCGCGTAAGTCTTATGGCTACTCTGCTGAGCCTTTACCGTCTTACTTCTTTTCGACTTCAGCACCCGCTGTGCCAAAGAAGCCTGCTAGGCAGTGCCAGTTTTGTCGGAGCACAGATCATGCCCTGAAGGATTGTGCTGCTTATCTTCACCAATTGGATGAGGATGACGAGCCGGATATCCGGATCGTCCCAACTCCTAACTCTGGCGGCACACCTTCAACATCCGGTTTTGTGTCTTTGCCACCTTCACATCTTGAAGGGTATGGCGTTGACACAGTCACCAGATGTGTGGCCGATCTGGGCACCGACATTGCTGAGCCTATTCTCCCAGTGCATCCACCACCTCTAGTGGATTCGATTCTTTGTGAGGAATCAGTGCTCGACTTTTATCCGAGCACTGCTCCTCCCCCTGTTGTGCATACTATACTCGTCTCCGACGACATTGTTGATGATGTGTCGCAGGATGAGGTGGGTGATCTGAGTATTGTGCCTACTCCTACGGAGGAGGACAACTTTCTAGGTGAAGAGGAGTTTTCTTCAGCACCGGTGGAGGAAGTCCAAATCCTAAGCCTGGCCACCATTGATCCCACCAATTCTTGTAGCATTGATGACAATGCAAACATTATTTTACTTACCCAACCTGATGGGAGTGAGACCGGGATCACTCCCCCGATTTCTGATTATTTTTGTCCTTCTTCTCTTTTATTTCTTGTTCCCCTTCCTTCACCCGAGCCTGTGCAGGTTGAATCTTCACAGGTACTTCAGGAGGACTTGGAGCTTTTTGCTCAAGTCAATGATGAGAGCATCCTCTCATGTGAGGAGGTTTATTCCCCCTCCGTAGAGGAAGCTCCACTCATTGCCTTCGCCTCCTGCTGCCTCCCTGTGGACGATACCTTGCTGGGCAAGGATAGTTTTGGTGAAATGAGTGAGGACCAGGCCTCCTCCTCTTCTTACTTTCTTTTCCCTCTACCTGTGATGGGCAGGTTTTATTTATATTCGGGTAGAGGCGTGACTGTTCTTTCTCCGTATAGGTACCCGCTACCGACACGGATATTGGGCCAGTTACCTGTCCACTTCTCCTTCCATACTCCCATTAGCTAGATATTATAAAGTTTTGAATAAGTCGTGCTGGGATGACAATAACCCCAGTAGTTATCGTAATTTTTCCTGCATTTTCATGTCTTTTCTAATCTTATTTAGTTAATCGCACTTTATTTCAGTTTTCTATTTTCTTTTGTTTTTGCGGAGCTGGCCCCTGCAGGTATCCTTCTTCTGGATGGCGGATGCTGTAGCTTTTTCATGGTTTACACGCGTCTTCTGGTATGCTCACTTGCTGAGCATCGGGTACTGTCTTTCCCTAGCTTTATTCTGAATTCTACAGTCATATTCTGCATTAGATTGTTTAGTTTAAGTCTGGGGGAGAGCAGTTTTTGTGCCCACTCACGTGCACTCTTGCATAGCATGCTAGAAGTACTTTTATTTTTTGGAAATTGTTGTTCATTCTCATTGCACACCACAGCACCCACTTGAGCGCGTACTCAACTGTTTGCTTGCTCTGTGGTGAATTTAATTCTTCTGCTTATTTGGGAAAGTCTAAGCGATGGCTTAGGACTATGTAGCAGAGTAAAATGTTGACTCCAGTAGTGCTCCTAGTCGAGTGCTCGGTTACATAGAAATTTGTGTAGATTAGATTTCTCTTTATACTATGGTTTTATATTTTTCTCTATTAGTGTAAATGTTGTTTACTCTACTCAAATGGTGAATCCGGTGGAATCAAACGGTAGCGTAGGTATGTGTGTAAACGATCGCTAGACTCGTATTGCTTGAGTCGGGAGAAAGGAGAATCTTTCTCGGTGGCTAGAACTTGCCCCAAGCGATTCTTGAAGCATTGGCATAGGATAGTTCTAGTGCGTGAGAATGACGTAGGCCACTATTTTGGCCCGGTTGAGCATTTTATTTCATGCCTATCATCTACCCTTGCTAGCCCCTCTGTGCCTACCCCTTCCTCTTGATTCAGCCCCACTTTTATCTCACCAAAAGCTTAAAAGCCTAACCTACTCGCACACCCAAATCTGAGCCTTAGTTGTAGTTTTATTTACATTTTGGGGGGTGTTGATGTGGTAATTTTTATAGTGGAAATTGTGGGTGTATTCATTGATATTTTTGCTGAAAAAAAGAAAAAGAAAGAAAAAGAAGAATGAAGTAGAGAAAGAAAAGAAAAAAAGGGGGATTGTTATGAAAAAAGTTGAATTGAAAATTTTGAAATTTTGGTATTGGGAGTGGGCGGTGCACACACCTATGTTGCAAAAGTCCAAGTCTGGGGGTGTGGTGCATTTGTTTATTATCGTCGTGCGGGTAGCTCTATCTTATGCTCATGTTGGGTTAGGTGTGCTTAGCCTCCATATTTATCTTTGTTTACCTCACCGTAACCCAAGCCCCATCTCTAACCTAAAGTCCTACCGACTCACGCTATGAACCAATCTAGTGTCGTGGAGAGAATGTGACCGGGCGAGCTTATGGTCACCGACACTGATGGATTTCAGTGGAGTTTGTCCCGCATCCCGATCTTGAGCAATGCTAGTCTTAGCGCTTGGTTTACTTTCTCTGTATGCATGACCGAATGATTCACCGTTGTTCACCATTTTGAGTGGTTGTAATATGCTTTTACTCTTTTAGAAATATATAAACTGTTTATATAATCAGAAACCTTCTCTACTATTTTTCTTATGCACGTGAGCATGCGACTTCGCATGGTACTATGTATTGTAATTTTAAGCCATCTACTTTTCTTTCCTCATTCGCGTAGAATTTGTTTGCTCGGGACGCGCAAACAGGTAAGTCTGGGGGTGTGATGAGTCCCAATTTTATACACATATATGGACTCATCTGGGCCGCTTTTCTAGTCTATACACTACACTTTAGGCATGTTTTCGCTCATATTTGTTATTACATGCTATGTGCACTTCTAGGCCCGTTTTGGTGTTATTTCCTGTTTATCTTCATTATTAGTTTTCATGCATGGTTAAGTGTCACTTTCAGTGGTTTGATTAGTGTTGTATGCTGGAGCAGGAGTCGTGCAGGTGTTCCCGGTACAAATCTGTACAGGAACACTGCGCACGATCACTAGTTTTATTGCGCACGACCACTGGTCGTGCGCCACTGATCGTGTGCACTTACCCCCTGAATTCTGAGTTCTGTCTTCCTTATCGCACGACCACTTACGATAGCGCGCACGACCACTGGTCGTGCGCCACTGGTCGTGCGAACATTGTATTTTATAATTTTCTTCCCTTGCAGGCTTCGTCCAGGCAGGCGCACGATCACAGGATGATAGTGCGCACGACCACTGGTCGTCCGCCAACGATCGTGCGCATTGTTTATTCCAGCGTCTATAAAATGCCCTGCTCGCGATTTAGGTCGGATCCTCGCCGTTTTTCCGCCCAGCTCCGCCGTTTTCGCCCCTTCCGCAGGTTTTTCGCCCCATCCATCGCCACCCACCATATGGAGGTGCTCCGGGCTTGTTCTTCACGCCAATCTTGAGCCGGAGCTTCCTCCCGGCCTCCTCCTTCATCCTAGCGCTCCAAAGGAAGACCTAGCCGCCATTACCATCAAGCAAGGGGAAGTTTGCAACCTCTACCGGATCGTGACACGAAGAAGACGGGCTCATTGGAGAGTAGTGACAGCTCTCTCTACCCCGGACGTAGTTGCGGACCGAGCTTGGACGCGGATTGACAACCCGGCGATTCCAACCGTGAATCTACAACGAGCCTTCGGATTCGGTCGATTTCTTGCCTTGTTCTTCTCTTATTGATGTTTATATGTTTTAGATCTCATTATTATGATGAAGTTGCACTTAAACTAGTTTGTATTTCTATATATTTCATGTCTATGTGAAATGTTTGTTGTTTGAGTTGCTTGAGGTGCGCCCCATTCCATCCTCCATCCCGCCGTCACGTTCGTCGCCGCACTAGCAATTGCTAGTGGCGTGCTTGTCGAAGAGGTGCTTACGACCCTCACTCTGTTTGCCTACTCGTCCATCCGCCTAGCGAAGCGTGGCATAGCGGCCCGTGTAATAAACTCGCCCTACGAAGCAGTGTGCTCAAGGCCTGCATAGTTCGATTTCGTCTGCCTACTCGTCCATCCGCCCTTGCGACGCAGCGCGCTCAAGGCCTGCCTAGTCTCCATTCCGCCAAGCGAAGCATTGCATAGCGGCATTGCATAGGAGTAGTTGTAATATTTTATTTTATTATTCGCAAACCAAATCCCCCATTTCCTCATCCATCCGCTCGAAAGGACTTCAATCTCAAGTCCTTCCTCGATAATAAACTCCACCTTACTGTGTTCCTTTGAGATCGATACTTGGGGATTCATTCCCATTTTATATTACTTGAACGATCGGTACACTGCCGTTTCGTGCCGCAGTCTTACTACCGCCTTTAGCGGTGTGCTAAGCTTTGCGCATCAGTTATGTGCCACTTTCAGTGGTTTTGATTTGTGTTTATGCTGGAAGAGGGGTCGTGCAGGTGTTCCCGGTACAAATATGTACAGTCACACTGCGCACGATCACTGGTTATACTGCGCACGACCACTGATCGTGCGCCGACGATCGTGCGAGTTCATTTGCAGCCCAATGTTGCATTCTGAATTTGGTCGTGCATTTTTACGCACGGTCGTGCGTTCGGTCGTGCGATCTTTATATTTTATAAAGTTTATGTCGCAGGTTCTGCTGGGATAGTGCGCACGAGCGCCAAACTTCTAGTGCGCACGACCACCGGTCGTGCGCCACTGGTGGTGCGCACTATTTCGCAAGCGCCTATTTATTACCCTGCTCGTGATTTTAGGTCATTCAGCACTGTTTTGGGCGCGAATTCTTACGCAAGCTCCGCCGTTTTCCCTCTCCAAGCTCCATCCATCCATCCCCTTCCTTGGGAAAGCTTCATCCATCGATCCTAAGCTCCATCAAGGGTTCTGGAAGCATTCCCCGCCATCTACAGCAAGTATTTCAAGGTGTTGCATCTCCATTAGGCGAAGTGGAAGAGACCCAGCTCTGAGAAGAAGACGGATGACGGTTGGAGGTAGTGACAGCCTCTGAACCCCGAAAGCAACCAAGGACTGAGCCCGGAGGAGGCGTGACGACCCCCCATTCTGGACAAGATCTACGGTGAGGCTTCTCATCTCGTGGTTTCATCTACCCTCTCTCTTTTTGGAAATGTAATCTTAACAGTTGTATTAAACTAGTTTAATCTCTATTTGTCTATGAATAGGAGTTTATTCTTGTTTTAATCTTCGCTTGATGCTTCGTTGTGATGCGCTCCGCCCCCACTCCACTTCCATACACACATTCTAGCTAGCCATCTAGCAATTGCTAGTGGTGATGTTGGCGAAGAGGTGAATACGACCCTCACAAAACCCCGCACTGTGGCCATTTCACTCGCTTACCGAAGCGCGGCATTGCGGCCGCTGCACTCACCCCCACTTTACGAAGAGGTGTGTGCGACCCTCAATCGTCACAGTTACTTTCCGTCCACGCTCCTTCCGAAGCACGACATTGCGGCCGTTGCATCCATCCCGCCTTGCGAAGCGGAGTTTTGACCCGCATCTCATTTCAGTGTAGTAGCTTAGGAAACCCAAAATCAATGCCCTTGTTTTTCCTTTATTAGCTCGTATAACGATCGATTCACCACACGTTTCGTTCTCCAGAACCTGCATTCCTTGAGAGACGATATCCGGGGAAGCTATTCCCAATTATATTACTTGACAGCGACCGGTGCACTTGCGGAATACGCATCACTAATCGGGGGGGGGGGGGGGGGGGGGGGGGGGGGGGACGCCCTCCCAGCTCGCCCCGCCCCAGCAAGGGGCGAGCTCAGGAGGGGGTGCCCTCCTAGCTCGCCCCGCCTCAGCAAGGGGGCGAGCTCAGAAGGGAGGTGCCCTCCCAGCTTGCCCCGCCCCAGCATGGGGCAATCTCAGGAGGGAGGTGCCCTCCAAGCTCGCCCCGCCCCAGCAAGGGGGCGAGCTCAGGAGGGAGGCGCCCTCCCAGCTCGCCCCGCCCCAGCATGGGGCAAGCTCAGGAGGGAGGCATCCTCCCAGCTCACCCCGCCCCAGCAAGGGGGCGAGCTCAGGAGGGAGGCACCCTCCCATCTTGTCCCTCCCCAGCTGGCGGCGAGCTCAGGAGGGAGGCACCCTCCCAGCTTGCCCGGCCCAGCAAGGGGGCGAGCTCAGGAGGGAGGCAACCTCCCAGCTCGTCCCACCCCATCAGGGGGCGAGCTCAGGAGGCATGTCCCCCTCTCACCCCAGCTCCAGTGAAGAGGTTCCGTCTGCGTTTAGCGACGTAGAACAGTGGTATTTGGCCATTCGCAGGCCAAATCCGGGGGTATTTTCGCAATCTCGTAGGCCAGATTTTGGTTATTTGCAGACCTATTTCCAAAAACTATAAATAAGCCCAAGGGGCACCACTTCTCTCTTGGCCTCCTCTCCTCCTATTTTCCTTGGTTGGGTGGAGAGAGCCTCCAAAGGTGCCCAAGCTTAGCATTGGCTTGGGAGGGGAAGCGCTCTAAGATCTTCTGGGTGTGTGGTGGGACCTCCTCGCTAAGACCTTGGCCTTGTTCCTAGTTCCTTAGCCTCTTAGCCTAGAGCTCTCCCTTGGGAGGAGTAAGTGTTGGTCACCCCTCAACTTGTTGAGGGCCCAAACTGTAACATCCTGTTTCGCACTAGACCCCTCAGAGACGTTTTGATTACCCGGTTTTGGGCTTTCCAGTACGTGCTCGAATTTGGATTAATTGGGGGAATGGAATTACAGGAAAATATAATAAAATCAGGAAAATAATGAAGTTTGCAGCGTTCGACGAAATTTCTGTCGTTCGTCGATCGCAGAATTAGCCGCAGATCGATAAAAATATTGCTGTTGCCGCCGTTCGACGAAATTGATTTAGCCTGCGTTCGACGAAATTGATTTAGCCTACGTTCGACGAAATTGATTTAGCATGCGTTCGAAGAAATATTGTTGCAGCTGTGGTCGAAGAAGTTTGCCTGCCGAACGGCGTTCGACGAAATATCATCGAACGGCGTTCGATGATATATATTCTTTCAGCGGTAGATGAATTTACAGCCGACCAGCGCTCGACGAAATGTTTTCCCGGTCGACGAACGCATCGTTCGTTCGACGAAATGATTGTTCCCATTCGACAAATCTGGGCGTTCTTCTTTCAGTCGCCCGATAAAGCCTGAATGCTTATATTTTAGGCTAGAAGTGTAATTAAAAGTCAATAGATGGCTGGCACAAGTCTTGGAATTTGGAGATTGCATTAAATGCTCATTAATGTTCTCTCTCTCTCTCTCTTCATTCTCCATTAAGCCAAAAGTGCAGAACACATAAAGAGCTGATCTCCTAATCAGAGAACTATTCATCTTCTTCTTCTCCTTCTTCTTTTTCTTCATCTTCTTCTTCATCCCTTAAGGGGTTTATTTAGGGTTCTTGAAGGAGCAAGCTTGGAGAGGAATTTGGATCTTGGCCGACCACCACCATGCTTCCATCAAGATGAGCTCCAACCATGGTCGTAAAATAAGGTGACTTCCGCCCCCTCTCCCTTGGTGCTAGCCTCTTAGATCACAATAGGAGAGATGAAGGCTCAAGAGAGCTTCTCGTGTGAGCTTTAATGGAGTTTCCTTACGAAGACCAAGTCGGAACCTCAAATTTAGGCCACCGTTCACCGCGAGGTTCTTGGAATTATTTCTTCTGGGTTCAAGCCAATTTTTGGGCTTGATCCCACTAGAACTAGGTTTCAGGATCAACATGAAGGTTGTAGCCCTCGGAAAGAGCTTTCCGACAATAGGTTACCCGTTTTTTGAAGTGACCTGTAGCTCCCTAAAGGTCCAGTCGAGTGATCTATCTAGAAAGCTGGAATGGGTTAAATGCATGGAGTTTTGCTGAACAGATTTCTGCGGTTGACTTCAGAGCAAATTTTTGGTAGGACCCACTTGGATCTGGGTGTAGGACTCAACATGAATGTTGTAGCCCTTGATGTTAGCTTTCCAAATTGGGGTGGATCATAATTTTTGGACAACTGTTGCACCCAGAAATCCAGTTTTAGTAAACTATGTCATAACACCTTCGATCTCAGTTATTGCCGTGTTATTTTATAACTTGAAGGGGATATAAATGTTGAATGTGAAGCCTGTTTGGGCCGGAATTTTGTATGAATCATGTATATGCTAGCATTGGCTTGTGATAATGATTTCAGATTTATTTATGTTAAGATGACTCCTTGATGAACCTTCAATTGCAGATTTATGTGGAATCGTAAAAAGGACATGTATGAATTAATGTTCATATCGCTTGATAATCTAATAGATGGTGTAGATTGGTGAAAACCTCTCCATAAGGTTGATAGCTTTAATCGTGTTGAAACACATTGTGATTTGTACATAAGACGATTGAATATTGGTGATATGTTCGGGCTTACATATTTAGTAAAATATGAATATGACACTGTACGCACAAGTAGTCCTACAGGATCTTGTAGAGTAATTTCCATGATATACACACGCTACTGCATAGAGTCATGATAGCTCGGTATGGTTAGCATTGATGGATAGGTGTGGATTATAAGATATGGGTATATATTATGGTGAAATGTTAAGGACCCAGTGGTTGGGGGCCCTGGATGCTAATTAGCATCGGTTTAGTTGGTATGATGTGAAAGGTAAGAAGGATCCATTCGTGAGTCCTTGGGTGCTCGATAGCACGGTTTATGCATGTGAATTACATGAATGTGCATGGTATACACATGGTGGTGTAGTGATCCTGGTTGGAGGATTACTTGTGGCAGGTCAACGGGTTTGCTAGTCATGACACCGACAGAAGCCGACAGTTAGACTCTAGACCGGTTGGGTTGGACTCTTGGTGCTCACCTACCCAAGTCACCTTGTATGTCCTTGAAGGCTCCCCTGTGTATTCTTAGCGTCGAGCTGTACGCAGGGTCTCCGTTGTGTGTTCTTAGCATTGAGGGGTACATAGGCCTAGGTCTGGTAGTGTTCATACCCACCTAGTTGTGGAAGAGCCCGGTCCACAGTCTCCGTCTGGCCACGACGCGAGGTGCCTGAGTGGTTAGCTACCCTCGAAAAGCGGGAACTGCAGGTCTATGTCGACATAGCAAAATGCATGGGTGAGTTCATCATATCATAATCATTGCATTGCATTCATCCAGCATAATCATAGCATTGCACCGCATCAGGTCCATCATATAAATTAGTATCAGCTCTTTTATATGATGGGTCCCAAATTGGAAACCTTAACTTATAAGTTTGTATGGGCATTCATATAAGTTAAGGTACGATATGAACTGCTTACTCCTGTACTATTTCACTACTTGCTTACATTCTTTCATTGCCTTATTACTTGTTAGCTGTGCTTATTATACCTGTTACTAGTACTTGCATTTACAACCATTGCTATACTTATATACTTATGAACAGCTTAGTTAGTGCCATTGCAAGTACTCGGGTACTTATGTAACCGACATATATGAACAACCATCCCTGTCACCTGCATCTATATTATTGCTTATATTGTAGCTTTTCTTCCTTTCCTTCCGTCCGGTGCCTTGGAGTCACCGGGGGAGCAGATGTGAAGCCACTTAGTCTTTATGACTAACGGTTGCTACGTCCCTCTTTTAGGAGTGTTCCTTAGAGCAGCAGTGCACGGTGCTGGAGGAGGATAGTCAGGTCAGGATGACAGGGCCGGATACCATGATACCTTGGCTACCGTCAGTGACAGAGGCGAGTGAGTGTTTTGTGATGTAGCCCTTGGGGCATTTAGCTTGATACTCTGATGATTTGCAGGAGCTTTTGTAGCTTTCTGTCTTTCTTGTACCTTCTGTTTGGACATTATTACTTATTGTGAATCTATGGCTTTTAATGCTTTCTTTTATTGATGGGTTGGCGCTGTTTAGTTGGTTTGGCCGGCAGGATAGGCATCTTGTGGGGGAGGCTAGCTCGTGTGCTGGCTCTCTGCAAGGAGGCTGTCCTGGGCATAAGACTCCCCTCGGCCGTGTCTTGTGTTCCGGGAGGGGGGGTCTTACAAATGGTATCAGCTTGCAACGATCCTGAGATAAAGAAGTCCATTAACCCACTAGGCCACACCTGCCAGCTAAATCAGTTTGAGGACAAACTGATGCAGCGGAAGCGGTGGTGTGCCCATGTGTGATTCACATTAAGTATGTCCTCTTTTTACTATAGAAAGTGCCAACCTAAGCCAAACTCGTACCCTTACATACAAATGTTGGCTCACTCCGAGATAGTAATTGGTATTCCCATTCCAACCATTAGAGTTGGTTTGGCATAAGATTGATGCCAACCTAACTAGGATACCATTTTTGGTCGACTTAGCAGGATATGTCGTGACATACCCTAACCTTATACTGATCTTGGGGATGATTGTACCAAGCAATAAGTGACCTTGATTGACTAAGGGAAGAGTTTAACGTGAGTGTAGATGCTAGAGACTCACACCCTGAGATATCTATCCTAGATATGGAGTAATATTATCACCTTACCCAAAATATTAGGGCAATCTCAATGAGATTGGTGCCTGAAATCTATCATCAGCTTAGTAAGAGGCCACCAAGCATGTCTTTTATACTGTATGTGGATACCTCTCACTTCTATTTATGTAGAAGGTTTCATATGGAGAAGTTACGATAAGAATTCGGATCCAGAGAAGGCTTATTTTGGGACGAATGTGTTATATTGGTGGTAGAAGAAACTCAGTCGAAGAGATATGGGGCCTTATCTCTTCGTTTATTGGGCTAGTTATGTACCATCTTGGATCCCTTGAGGAGTTAGAATCTTTGTAATTTTTGACATTGGAAGTTTTGATCCTTGGGAGTTAATTCACCTTAAGCAAGGCAGACTGCTAAGGCCATGTTTGGGTTGATAGGAATTTTATTAGCGGAATAAGAGAGGAAAGCATTTTGATGATGATAATTTTCTCTATATTGTTCTAAGATTATGTGGATAAGTAATGAGGAGAGTAGTAAATCTACACTTTGGGGATACGCAGCGATATTGTGATAACATTATAACTGGGGAGTTAATGAAATTTTGTGCATGCATTGCTGGTATGATGATAAACTATCCCTGAGTTTGGAAAATTCTTGGCGAACGTTCCCTTGGTGTTATAATTACTTGGCATTTGGGAAATTAATAAGTGTTCGGCGGTGGAGTCAACAAGTGTAATATGACTTGATTGATGATCTAAAGTCCGAAAAGTTTTTATAAAATAAGCATGCATGCCATGGATGATCGTTGGCAGGGATGGTAGGGCGTTTGTAATGAATTTGATTTAGTTTATCATATCATGAGGTATGCCCTACTTTTGGTAGTCTGCTTAACTCGTGTCGAGAGGAAAATCATCCCGAGCCTTGCGCCTTGGTTCATGTTAAGCTCAAACATATATTAATATACCGGGTGATTGGATGTTATTTGTGCATGCTCTCATTACAATGAGATGCAGCTTGGTCGTCGCCGTAAAATTTGAATTTTCTACATCATGGCTAATATATAAGTGCGTCGATACGGGGATCTATGGGGTAAGAAATCTAAGTCGAGGAAGATATGCCCCTAAGGTTTGTGCCCATACGTGAGATGAACGAACCATATGGGCGGTGGAAGAAATTTAGTCCAAAAACGTACGGGGGCTTGTCCCTTCGTTTATTGGTCTATTTACGAACCGACTTCATTTTTCCCTTAGATCCTGTTTATTTAAATAGTACGTGAATGATGATGATTGGATTAGTGATAACCTCTCAATACGGGTGAGAGCGTCAAGGGTGTTGAGACACGCCGTGAATTGAACACGTGAATTGAATATTGAGGATACGTTGAATTTACTTATTTAAGAAGATATGAATATGTCTCTATACGTACAGGTAGGTGCACGTGTAATTGTATTGCCTCGACAAGGCAGTCATCTAAAGGCTCTATACCGAAACCCAACCATTGGATAAGGTTTATGTTCATGGTTTAGGAGTCCTTAAATGAAATGAATTAAATCATGAGATAAAAGTAGCACAAATTTTTGAATCCGGAGCAAATCTAAGAACCGGGAGTAGACAAAAGTAACAATTGACTCGAGGTCATGTGCTATTAGAAGGGAATGATGTGATTATAACCCATGCGAGGTGTAGATTCATGGATTCACCTTACTTTGAGCCTCGATAGGGATTCATAATATCACCAGAACCAATTGATAAGCATTATCGGATGATCATGTGCGGAATTTGGAAACTAGTTGGAAACATAAAAGCTTCCCGAGCTTAAACCCTTGAGCTGGTAACATCATTTTTGGTAGTTGATGGATTGAAATGGCATAATGTCATGGCAAGTATGGTGGGGTGATTGCAGGACTTGACTATTATACGGATTTCATGTAAAGCGGTAAACATCTATGATGTTTGACCATTGTAATTATCTTGCCATAACTAGATACTGAACTTGGTTGGTGGCTTTTGCATGAATTATTATGAGGTGATCATAATGATTGTTGAAACTTAATATCAAGTGGAGGCCGTGCTAAGTGTAAAAGATGCGTGTTGTATGAATAATTGCCTCGGACGAGATGACATTATGGGAAGCGATTGATAATGATATGGATAATGATGGTTGTACTAGAAGATGAGATTAAGGCTTGCTTCTACATTTTTAATAAATAAGAGAGACGATTTTGCGGGTATAATAACCGTTTGGATATTTGAGGTTTGACCCAAGGATATGACATGGTTGATCACCCGTCTGACTTTGAGGCCATACTCATTTAACGCAAAAATTTTGGACGCACAGAAGTGATGATATTGAAAGTGCTACACATTATTTGTATAACGATGCTTGGGATTGGAAGAATCAATTTATTTTTTGCACATCTAAAACACATGACTCCTTTGGTGGAGGATTCTAAATTTTATCTGGAGGCACGAGTAGTAACCTCATGTGTATCGGGGTCACCGATCTTAAGGGGGGAGATTGATAAATTTATTTTTGACTCATGCTAACAGTTATTGATTTAGTGGGGAGTTTTGTGATATCCTTGGTTTCATGCTAGCAGCTATTTGATTTCCTTGGTTTGGTTGGAAGCTGGTATAACCCTTGGCTTATTGTGGCAGCTATTTGTTTCTTTTGCTCCCCTTGGATTAGATTGGCAGCTAGTGTTGGGAATCTTGCTCACATGATTCCTGATTTGAAGAAGTCATCAAGTCAAGAAAACATCACTTTGTATTTGATTACTTCTCTAGCTTAAAGTCTCAGGAAATTAAAGAAATGTCGTCGAGAAGAATAGGAGACATCGTCGATAAAGTATGTTTGTCGTTGTGATGATGAGCAAAGAAACCGCCGAGAAGTAGCGTGTTCGTCGATCTCTGGGACATAGCAAGATCGTCGAACGAAGAATGCTGATCGTCGAATGAAGGATGGCATGTTCATCGATCGCAGAATGCTATTCGTCGAACACAGAAGGAAGATCGTCGAGCTCAGAAGGAAGATCGACGACCGCTGAGATTTGGCGTGTTCGTCGAGCGCAGAAGCAAGATCGTCGAACGCGAAGAAGACACAGTATCGTTTACTTCACCAAAGTGGTCGTGTCGTCGAGAAAGAACAAACATCGTCGTAAAAATGCATGTCGTCGAGAGAACAATATGATCACGACAATATGATGCAAGAAGGAAGATCGCGACGACATAGTCAGAGATAGCTTGTCGTTGTAATGATGCAAATATCTTCAAAGACAAAATTCAAATCGTGCGGACGTGCTGTCAGCAATTAATGCCCCGCCTGATTGTCTAATTAGCGCGTGCTCTTAAGGAAAGGAGCGTATGACACTTAAGGCACTTTTTCAGAGGACCTCGCAGTCTTATAAAAGAGATAAGATGTTGCCCTAATACGAAATCAATCGATCAAGAAGAAAAAGATTAGAAAGAAAGAAGCTTGCTGTGCAAGAAAAAGAACAAGAAGAAGAATCCCGCCGCTCTTCAATAGAACAGTATATTCAGCGGAGAAGAAAGAGAACAAGATTCAAGCATTCTCAAAAGAATCAGTCATCTTCACTGACTGAGAATTCGTCGTTCAACATCAGGCAAAAAGTAGAGATTGAAGAAGAACTGTGCTATCAAAGATCTGAATCAGGAGAATCTTCTTCAATCGTAAGAAGCCAATCATCATCAGGCTAAGTTGTCGATCTTCATCCGGCAGAAGAATGGTTGTATTACTGTAACTTTCTTGTAAGGCTTGCAGGCCAAATTTGTCTATCTTGAGGGCTAGAGAGCTGTGAGGCTTGAGGGCCAGGGCAGTGCACTTGCGGGTGCGATCTGTCGACCTTGCGGGCTCGGGGGCAGTATGGTATTGCAGGATAGGCTGTTGGGACTTGCGGGTCCGTGTTGTAGGGCTTGAGGGCCTGAGTGTCGAGCTTGCGGGCTCGGGGGCAGTAGGGTCTTGCGGGTCTAGGCTGTTGGGACTTGCGGGTACGAGTTGTAAGGCATGAGGGCCTGAAGATTTGGCGGCGTTTGCCGAGCCTAGCACACTGCTGGGTAGGCGCAGAGGGAGAGAGGACTACACAAGACACCCGGTCTTGAGGAACCTCTATAGATCTTGTGTCGTCTGGTGTTATTTATTTATGTGTTAATTTTGTGCACTGCTTGAATATTGATAACTCACGCTAATAACTCAAAAAGTACCAAGATCACCTAACCCCCCCCCCCCCCTCTAGTTGAACGCTACATCCCTAACAAGTGGTATCAGAGCGAGGTTGATCAAAAGAAGTCTTAACAATCCGTTCTAGATCAGGAACGATTCACCATGGCCGGTGGAGATCAAAATTGGGAGATGAGATCTATGAAACTTCCGATCTGCACCAAGGAGAATTTTCCCATCTGGAAGGAAAGAGTTAGGCTGTTCATGGAAGCGGCCGATCGAAGAATCTATCTGACAGTCCAATAGGGTCCTTTTATCCCCACAACCCATTCCACCATTGATCCGACGCAGAAGGTAATAAAGAAATATGAAGAGTACATGACCAAGGATGAGCTAGCCTTGGCAGGCCTGGATTAAAGGGCACAGAATGTTATTGTAAGCGTTGTAGATGATTCAACCCTCCAGAACCTAATTCACTGCAAAACAGCCAAGGAGATGTGGGACTCCTTGATCGTATGCATGGAGGGTACTAAAGAGGAAAGGGGTGACAGGAAATCCCTCCTCAACCAGGAATATGAAGCCTTCAAACAAGGCAAGAATGAAACTATCTCCAACTGCCATGAGAGATTTTTCAAGATCGTGAATGGCCTGAGAAACTACGAGAGAGAGTTCACAAACTCTGATCTAAATGACAAGTTTCTCATATCCCTCACAAAGGAATGAGATATCAAGATATGTGCCATCAGAGAGATGGGCCAACTGGGCAACATGGAGCCCAAGAACCTATACGGGAAGCTGCTGTCTCATGAACTTCAGCTTAATACAAGAAAGGCTGAAGAAGAAGAAAGCACAAAGGTGAGCTCAAGAGAAAGATCGGTGGCTCTAAAGGCTGAGAGCACCAGAAGATTCAAGGGCAAGACCTCTGCTTCTCAGAGCAGAATTGAGAATAGTGAGGAATCAGAAGCCAGCTCCCCTGACTCTGATGACACTGATAGAGAGGTGGCCCTCCTGTCAAAACAATTCAGAAAGCTTCTACACAGAAGAAGGAGGGACAACAGCAGAAGCTCCTCCTCAAGCTACAGAAGATCTGAATATCGGGACAGATCCAGGGCTCCCAGGGAGGATAGGTATAGATCCAACTCCAGTAAACATGATTTAAATAATACTGTTTGCTATTCTTGCAGCAAAATAGGTCACATGGCTGCCGACTGCCCCTCCAAGAAAAAGGAGTCAAGGAACCATGAAGAGAGAAGAAGCTCTAGGAGCAAGAGAACCTCTGAGAAGGGGTTCGTGGCAAAGAAGACCAAAATGTTGAGTGACTCTGACTCAAGCTCCTCTGGGACTAAGGATGAGGCACTTATTGGACTGATGGCCATCAATGAAGGCAACCAGGATGACAACCCTCCTGGAAAGGTAAAACACAGAACTTCTTTATCTGCCTCTGATTCTGGATCAGTGGCAGATTCTTTGCATGATGATGAGGAGGTATCTGCTGCCAACAGCACAGCCTCAAGATCCCAGTATGAAGTTAAATCTGAACTAATAAGGCAATATAACGCCTTATGGGAAGCCTTCATAGGTAGTAAGAAACTCCTCAAGGTGCAAACCAAGGAGTTAGATTCCTTGAAGCCTGTCCAATCCAAGCTCCAGGAGACAGCTGAAAAGATAACTTCTATGAGCAAAGAAGTGGACAAACTTAAGGAAGTTATAAGGCTTAAGAATGCTGAGTTAGGGAAGAAAAACAAGGTCATTAGGGACCTTTAGGAAATGTTGGTTGCTGAGAAGAAACTTGCTTCCAGCTTCTCAATGCCCAAAACTATCCTGCCAATATCTGACGCCTTCTCTGGACAGTTCAGAGCTAGTATCAGTTTCAATCAGGAGCCAGTCATGGGCAAAGATCCTGAAGCCAGACCTTCTTATAAGAAGGTGCTGACAGCAAGTCCTTCAGCCCACAGACCTGCAGCAACAACAGTTAAGAGAATGGGAAAGGCTGTTCCAACAAAGCCTGCTCCTTAGAAGGTGAACCAAAGAGCGGTGAAGCCAATTCATCCCCCGGCTCACACACATGAGGTTCACCCTAGATCTGTTAGACAAGAAGCCTTCTCTTCTGCTCATCAGCACTGTCCTACACAGATGATGGCGCAGAAGAGAAGATATAATAGAGATGAGTGTTGGTGCTGTGGGAAAGTAGGCCACTTTGCACTGGACTGTTGGTTCAACCTAACAGGGCTCAATGCAAGGAGAGTGCAGAACCCTCCGAGGTTTGCGATTCCATTCTATCACCCTAATAGAAACCAAGGACCCAATCCATATTGGGTACCTCAGGGGAAGCGATTTGTTTTGCAGGTAGGTCCAAATGCCAACCAATCTCCAATTTGGTATTTGGACAGTGGCTGCTCCAGGCACATGACTGGAGTCAGAAAGTATTTGAAAGAATTCATCCCTGTGGAGAATGGACCGACTGTTATCTTTGGAGGTTCGGAAAAGGGAGTGACTAGGGGCTACGACAACATCACTAATGGATGATTGGTTAGACAAGCTTTCAGGATTTGGATGAAGCAGTCATCAAAAAGAAGCTCCAGGAAAGAAGTCAAAAAGGGGGAGAAAGAAGAAGTAAGTCATCAAATGCTCAAGACAAGTTTGCTCAAGAAGACCTCAAAGATAGGGGGAGCAAAGAAGTAGGGGGGCTATAAAGAAGAGACATCAAATCAAGGGGGAGCCACAGGTTTTATGCACTAAGAAAGTTCAGCAAAGATAAGTACAATCTTACATGCTCAAAGTTAAGATTATAATATTTATTGTCCAGTGAAAGTCGTCATGAATTGAGATTCTGACTTCCTCAAATAGTGGGAGATTGTTGGGAATCTTGCTCACATGGTTCCTGATTTGAAGAAGTCATCAAGTCAAGAAAACTTCACTTTGTATTTGAATACTTCTCTAGCTTAAAATCTCAGGAAATTACACAAATGTCGTCGAGAAGAATAGAAGACATCGTCGACAAAGTATGCTTGTCGTCGTGATGATGAGCAAAGCAACCGCCGAGAAGTAGCATGTTCATCGATCTCTGGGACATAGCAAGATCGTCGAACGAAGAATGTCGATCGTCGAACGAAGGATGGCATGTTCGTCGAACGAAGGATGGCATGTTCATCGATCGCAGAATGCTATTCGTCAAACGCAGAAGGAAGATCGTCGAGCTCAGAAGGAAGATCGACGAACGCTGAGATTTGGCATGTTCGTCGAGCGCAGAAGCAAGATCGTCGAACTCGAAGAAGACACAGTATCGTCGACTTCACCAAAGTGGTCTTGTCGTCGAGAAAGAACAAACATCGTCGTAATGAACGCATGTCGTCGAGAGAACAATATGATCACGACGACATGATGCAAGAAGGAAGATCGCGACGACATAGTCAGAGATAGCTTGTCGTTGTAATGATGCAAATATCTTCAAAGACATAATTCAAAACTTGCGGACGTGCTGTCAGCAATTAGTGTCGCCGCCTGATTGTCTAATCAACGCGTGCTCTTAAGGAAAGGAGCGTCTGACACTTAAGGCACTTTTTTAGAAGACCGTTGGGGACATGGCAGTCTTATAAAGAGATAAGATGTTGCCCTAATACGAAATCAATCGATCAAGAAGAAAAAGATTAGAAAGAAAGAAGCTTGTTGTGCAAGAAAAGGAACGAGAAGAAGAATCCTGTCGCTCTTCAATTGAACAGTATATTCAGCGGAGAAGAAAGAGAACAAGATTCAAGCATTCTCAAAAGAATCAGTCATCATCACTGACTGAGAAGTCGTCGTTCAACATCAAGCAAAAAGTAGAGATTGAAGAAGAACTGCGCTATCAAAGATCTGAATCAGAAGAATCTTCTTCAATCGTAAGAAGCCAATCATCATCAGGCTAAGTTGTCGATCTTCATCCGGCAGAAGAACGATTGTATTAATGTAAGTTTCTAGTAAGGATTGCGGGCCAAATTTGTCTAGCTTGACGGCTGGAGAGCTGTGAGGCTTGAGGGCCAGGGCATTGCACTTGCGGGTGCGATCTATCGAGCTTGCGGGCTCGGGGGCAGTAGGGGCTTGCGGGCCTAGGCTGTTGGGACTTGCGGGTCCGTGTTGTAGGGATTGAGGGCCTGAGTGTCGAGCTTTATGCGGGCTCGGGGGCAGTAGGGGCTTGCAGGCCTAGGCTGTTGGGACTTGCGGGTCCGATTTGTAAGGCTTGAGGGCCTGAAGATTTGGCGGTGTTTGCCGAGCCTAGCACACTGCTGGGTAGGCGCAGAGGGAGAGAGGACAACTCAAGACACCCGACCTTGAGGAACCTCTATAGATCTTGTGTCGTCTGGTGTGATTTATTTGTGTGTTAATTTTGTGCATTGCTTGAATATTGATAACTCACGCTAATAACTCAAAAAGTACCGAGATCACCTAACCCCCCCCCCCCCCTCTCTAGGTGAACGTTCCATCCCTAATAGCTAGTATGTCCCTTGGGTTAGGATAATAACTGCTTAGAAATTCTTGTTCTAGGCTAGCTGCTACTTGGTATATTTCCTTGGCTACATGATTGGCAGTTAATTGATTTTCCTTCCATAGTCTCATATTTAGCAACCATGTTGATTATGCTGGGAGTTATAGAGAATTTCCCTAGTTTCATGCTAAAATAAATATCCTGATTTATGAAATTCTGGATTATTATGCTAGGAAATTTCTGGAGTATATGCTAAAGTGTATGCCAATGACTTTTGTGATCTAAACTTAAACCCCCTAGCCTCAACTTAAATTTTGGGGATGAAATTGTTTCTTCGTTTATTGGATTTGTAACATCCCGTTTCGCGCAAGACCCCTCGGAGACGTTTTGACTACCCGGTTTTGGGCTTTCCAGTGCGTGCTCGGATTTGGATTAATTGGGGGAATGGAATGACTGGAAAATATAATAAAATCAGGAAAATAATGAAGTTTGCAGCGTTCGACGAAATTTCTGCCGTTCGTCGATCGCAGAATTAGCCGCAGATCGACGAAAATATTGCTGTTACCGCCGTTCGACAAAATTGATTTAGCCTGCGCTCGACGAAATTGATTTAGCCTGCGTTCGACGAAATTAATTTAGCCTGCGTTCGACAAAATATTGCTGCAGCTGCGATCGAAGAAGTTTGCCTGCCGAACGACGTTCGACGATATATATTCTTTCAGCGGTGGACGAATTTACAGCTGACCAGCGCTCGACGAAATGTTTTCCTGGTCGACGAATGTGTCGTTCGTTCGACGAAATGATTGTTCCCGTTCGACGAATCTGGGCGTTCTTCATTCCGTCGCCCGATAAAGCCTGAATGATTATATTTTAGGCTAGAAGTGAAATTAAAAGTCAATAGATGGCTGGCACAAGTCTTGGAACTTGGAGATTGCATTAAATGCTCATTAATGTTCTCTCTCTCTCTCTCTCTCTCTCTCTCTTCATTCTCCATTAAGCCAAAAGTGAAGAACACATAAAGGGCTGATCTCCTAATCAGAGAACTATTCATCTTCTTCTTCTTCTTCTTCTTTTTCTTCATCTTCTTCTTCATCCCTTAAGGGGTTTATTTAGGGTTCTTGAAGGAGCAAGCTTGGAGAGGAATTTGGAGCTTGGCTGACCACCACCATTCTTCCATCAAGATGAGCTCCAACCATGGTCGTAAAATAAGGTGACTTCCGCCCCCTCTCCCTTGGTGCTAGCGTCTTAGATCACAATAGGAGAGATGAAGGCTCAAGAGAGCTTCTCGTGTGAGCTTTAATGGAGTTTCCTTAGGAAGACCACGTCGGAACCTCAAATTTAGGGCACCGTTCGCCGTGAGGTTCTTGGAATCATTTCTTCTCTTCAAGAGGAAGAGATGGGATTTGATTTGGTGCAAACCCATGGTCATTGAGGGAGAGTGAGGGGAATGATTATTTAGGGATTTTTAAAGTTGAAATGACCTAATTTTGTTTGGGGAAGATGATGAATAACCCTCTGTTAAATAGGGTTTTTAATTATGTATTATGTGATAAAGATGATAATAGCCCCTTGCTAAAGAAAGTTTTAATTCATAACATTGCACTTGGTAAATAAGGGGTGAAACTGTGCGCAGCTGGGTTCAAGCCAATTTTTGGGCTTGATCCCACTGGAACTAGGTTACAAGATCTACATGAAAGTTGTAGAACTCGGAAAGAGCTTTCCGACGATAGGTTACCCATTTTCTGAAGTGACCTGTAGTGTAACACCCTGCCAGTACGAATAGTATAACAGTAGGTCCGGCCGGGACCCCACGCCATACAAACCACACTAGCTAGGAGTTAAAAGGTGATAAACAGAAAGAACTACAACAGAGTATACTAAACACTAGCGGAAACATAATGATTTAACATTTCCATTAGAATTGTCCACTGTCATAGGAATGAAACCATGAAATAGAGTTATGGCCTTAAGGCCTTACATTTAACAAATGTACTAAAACTCGAAAACATACATCGGCACGCAGGCCGGCAATACATGAGAAAGCTAAAAAAAGGAGGTTGGCCTTCAAGGGCCAACTCAGCAAAGGGGCCACCACCCGCTATTTCCCACTAGGCTCACCTGCACCTGCATAAGAACATTCCACCAAGCGGTGGCAAACAAAGTAACGGTCAGCGCAGCTGACCAAATTATAACGACCCCACCCCTTTCCCGGGGTGGCGGAGCTTCTACCCTACAAGCAAGCCATACTAGCACATGTACGAATATAAAGAAAGTGCAACTACACAAGATGAGGTTTCAAGCACAATCAATCTTCTAGGTTGAGCATCAAAAGTAGGGAACCTAGGTATGCACATGATGTTGGTTGGGTTCACCCGAAGGTTCCCCACAACCGCCTAAACAACCGCATGAGGCTAACAACATCAATTCCACGAAACACTCCACCGTAAGGGCCATCGCCTTAGGTGGGAAAAAGAGCTTTGGTCGTTCTATGTATCACCTTCCACGACCTCTCCCATGATCACACGGCTTCCATGAGGTAGGGACCTCTTACCGATCTGCATGGAAACGGGTTCGGTTTAGCTTTGCCCGTGCTCTAATCGTCGCGATCTATCGCACGACGCGGGTATGGCTTCACCTCGGCCCGTAAGGGTTTAGCACTTTCAAGTGCTACACAAAATATAAGCTACGCACCTAACCCCTTCGCAGGGATCTAGGCTTCACAAATATTCAACAAAGGAGGTACAATACACTCCGCATCAATTTCGTGGTGAAGGTTTGCCTTCATCCAATCTCAAAGCATGGGGCTTTCGTTAGGATCTTCACAAGACGCCTACAATTTAAATCCCGCAACACTAAAGATGATTTCACGGAGTCATTCTCCGGCACGCATTCTAGGCTTAACCTAAATGCAATGTCGCAAACCAAGCATCACCGATTCGGGCTCACGACCACGAATAGGCTTCACACAAAATGCCTAAATCTGCACGACTACCGGATTTTCTACATGCAATATGCCGGGGACGGACACAATCGACCCGGAGTTCCGAAGAACTTGAGGAAAATCCTACACTTCACCTATTTGGTGAAAGGGATTCCTCATGCAAGCAAAGAGAAATGAAAGAGAGGACAAATGACAAGTCCAAAAATCGGGAGAAAGAATCGTTACCCTTGGAGCACGCTTCGGCGCCATGGAACAAAACTTGCTCGGTGGGAAACGATGGCAGCGGACTCCTCTCCGCAAATCCGGTCTCGGTTTGCGAATCCGAGCTTTGGAGCTCCTTCAATGGGGGAAAATGGCTCCTCCTTCTCTCTAGATTTTCAAAGGTAAGAGAGAGAGTGGGGTGGGTGAAATGAGGTTCTAAACCCTCATTTCCCGACCTTAAGCCATCAAGAAATATTTCCCACCATCAGATCTCCTCACAACTCAACGGATGGCTCAGATATAAACTTAAAAACGGGCTGGAAAAACTCGTACACGGCTTGGCACACGGCCGTGTGCCAAACCGTGTGAAAACACAGGAAAAACTGGAGCTAGACACACCCCAGCACACGGCCATGTCTATGGCCGTGTGGATATACACGGTTAGGGACACAGCCGTGTGCCTAGCCGTGACCTTCTCTGCCAAAGTTTGACGCTTAAAATTCATGGACACTGCCTTGCACATGGCCGTGTCGCAAGCAATGTCAAAAATCAGCTTCTCTAAAAAGCTTCCTAAACACCCCCAAACATCCCCAAAACCCCATGGGACTCCTCTAATGCTCTTAGGGTCTTCATGGAAAGCAATTATATGAATTTTGGCGTATTACAACTCTCCACCCCTTAAAAGAATTTCATCCCGAAATTTCTAAAACAGTAATAGCAGGAATTACAGTTATAAATTACCTGAGAGGAATAGCTCGGGGTACTCCGCAAGCATCGCTTGCTCTCTCTCCCAAGATAGCTCCTCTCGGCCGCAATTATCCCACCGGACTTTCACCATCCAAATGGACTTGTTCCGCAACTACTTTACTTCGGTATCTTCGATGCGTAAGGGCTTGACTTTCGTCGACAACCCACTATCAACCGGCACTTTGCCAGCTGCAACGATGTGAGTAGGCTCTTGCAGCGCCTTTCTCAAAACTAAAATGTGAAACACGTCGTGTAGACCGCTCAGCTCTGCAGATAGTGCAAGCCGATAAGCCGCATCACCAACACGCTCCACGATCTCAAACGGTCCTAAGTACCTTGGGCTGAGCTTTTTCAAGCGTCGGATCCTTGATACCCCTTTGAACGGTTTGATCTTCAAGTAAACCCGGTCACCGACGGCGAACTCTAGGTTCCTATGCTTGGCGTTGAAATATTTTGCTTGCCTATCCTGGGCAATCAATAGCCTTTCACGTACAGTTCGGATCGTCGAAGTTGCTTCCTCAACATCCTTTCGCTTTAATATCTTAGTATCGCCCGTTTCTGCCCAAGACAATGGTGTGCGACACTTCTTACCATAGAGGGCCTCGAAAGGAGCCATCTTTATACTGGCTTGGTAGCTATTATTGTAGGCGAACTCGATCATATAGAGATGATCTTCCCACTTCTTTCCAAAATCTAGAGCGCACATTCGGAGCATATCCTCCATAGTCCTGTTGGTCCTCTCGGTCTGTCCATCCGTTTGCGGGTGGAAGGCCGTGCTGAACTTCAATTTAGTGCCCAACAGTTCATGGATAAGCCTCCAATCTTTCAATGTGAAACGCCCATCACGATCGCTGACGATGCTACGAGGGACACCGTGCAGCCTCACAATACTATCGACATAGAGCTTCGCTAGCTTTTCTACAGAATCATCCTTCCGGTTCGGAATAAAATGCGATACCTTCGTCAATCGGTCCACGATCACCCAGATGGCGTCGTTTCCCTGTTGCAATCTCGGCAATCCGTGCACGAAATCCATCGAAATATCATCAAACTTCCATTCCGGAATCGGCAAGGACTTCAAAAATCCACCGGGACGTTGACATTCCACCTTCACCAACGCGCAAGTGTTACACTTGGCCACGTAGAGGGCAATGTCTTTCTTCATACCCGGCCACCAGAAAAGTTTCTTCATGTCCATGTACATTTTCGTGCTCCCAGGGTGGATCGAGTACTTCGTATGATGAGCCTTGTACATCAACTCCGCCCGTAGAGTACCAACGTTTGGGACGCACAATCTACCATTCTTCCACATAAGGCCATCCTCGAAAGAGAAATCAGCGTTTAACCCGTCAACGGTTTCGGCTTTATAGCGTTTCATGCTCTCGTCCAGCTCCAATGCCTGTCGAACTCGGTCGGCAAGGTGGTATTGAACCTCCGTCCAGTTCAAGCATGCTGAAGTAGACGCTCTTCGATCAACGCAAATGATCTCCATTTCTTCCAGCTCGCGGATTAGACGCTCATCGTGCATCAAAATCCAATTTGCCTGAGCGGGAGCCCGACGACTCAACGCGTCTGCAACTACATTCCCCTTTCCATGAGTATACTTGATGTCGAATGTGTAGTCCCCAAGGAACTCCATCCACCTCCTTTGACGCATATTCAACTCCCTTTGATCCAGCAGGTACTTGAGGCTCTTGTGGTCGGTAAAGATGTCGATCTTCACGCCATACAAATAATGCCTCCACAGCTTAAGAGCAAATACCACGGCCGCTAGCTCCAAATCATGGACCAGGTAATTCCTCTCATGAACCTTCAATTGCCGGGGGCCGTAGGCAATTACCTTTCCGAACTGCACTAGGACACAACCCAAACCACTCCCCGAGGCGTCGCTATAAATTTCGTAGCCTTCCGTACCACATGGCGAGCATAGAATGGGCGTCGTGGTCAGACGGCTCTTCAGCTCTTCAAAAGCTCGTGCGCACTCGGGCGACCAAACGAACTTATGATCTTTCCTAGTCAGTTTAGTGAGAGGGAGTGCAATCCTCGAGAAGTTTTCCACAAAGCGCCTATAATAGCCGGCAAGTCCTAAGAAACTTCGGACTTCCGCTATGTTTTTCAACAAAGGCCACGCTCGGACCGTTTCTATCTTCGACGGATCAACTGCAATTCCTTCTCCACTAACTACATGACCAAGGAATGCTACTGACGATAGCCAAAACTCGCACTTGGAGAACTTGGCATATAGCTGACTCCTCCTCAAGGTGCTCAGAACTGCGTGCAGATGCCCTACATGCTCCTCTTTCGACTGAGAGTATACCAAAATGTCGTCGATGAAGACGATCACAAATTGATCCAAATACTCTCGAAACGTCCTGTTCATTAAGTCCATGAATACCGACGGTGCATTAGACAGACCGAACGGCATTACCGTGAACTCATAGTGCCCAAAACGGGTACTGAACGCTGTTTTTGGAATGTCACATTCCCTTAATCGCAGTTGATAATAGCCGGACCTTAGGTCCAGCTTGGAGTAAACCGTCGACCCAACCAGTTGGTCGAATAAATCATCGATTCTTGGAATCGGATATCGGTTCTTCTCAGCCAACTTGTTTAGCTCTCGATAATCAATACATAGACGCAAGCTCCCGTCCTTCTTTTTCACAAAGAGGACCGGTGCACTCCAAGGCGATGAACTTGGACGTACGTAGCCTTGCTCTAGCAGCTCTTGCAATTGGACCTTCAGCTCTGCCAGTTCCTTTGGCGCTATCCGGTACGGTGAGCGGGCCACAGGTTTGGCACCTGGCACCAACTCGATACAGAAATCAATCTCCCGATGAGGCGGAGCCCCAGGGAGTTCGTTAGGAAACACGTCGGCGTACTCCGCTACAACTGGGACATCACATAACCTGGGCTTTGGCTCCGAAGCCTCCAACAAAGTGAAGAACAACTCGGCGCCTTTTCTCACCGCTTTAACCACTTGGAGAGCAGACATCAGCGTCTTGCTCGCTCCTCGCATACCGGCGAATGTGGTTTCTCCTTCGGTGTTCTTTCCCAGAGTGATCTCCTTTGAATTGCAATCTATGCATGCTCGCTGCTCCGAGAGCCAGTTCATGCCGAAGATCACATCGAATTCAGCTAACGGTAATAACGATGCTTCCAAATCGAAATCCTGATTTCCGATCCGCACCTTCACACGGCTCTTCCTATCCGCACTCATTCGAGATCCATTGGGTAGCACTACTTCCAATCTATCCTCTACAAAGGTAGACGGCACTCCGATTCGCACCACGAAGTCCTCAGACAGAAAAGAGTGCGATGCACCCGTATCAAATAGAGCTCTCGCCGGATAGTTGAAAATTAGGACGAAACCTAATTGTACACAAATAAAGCATATAGTCGTACAATAGTATGAATTATATATATAGCTGTAAAAGCTAACTTCTAATTCGTACCTGTGACGACATCAGTTTGTCGTATAGCCTCTTGTTGGCCAAGCGAATAGACTCTCGGCTGAGTCGGAATAATGTGTTGGGAAGCCGAAGACTCCGCAGCTTTACCCTTTTCCGCAGCACGAGCATGGTCCAACGCTCGGTTCTCTGCCTTCGGGGGACCACTTCGACACACCGCGGCCTTGTGTCCCACCTTCCCGCAGGTGAAACACGTGATAGGACCCCGCACAGTCATTGCTCCCGAAACATTTGAGCGAGTTTGCTCCGCCGGTTTGAACTTCCTTTTGTTCTTTCTGAACTCTGACTTGGACTGAGAGGCCGGCGCATGAAACTCAGGTTTCTTTGCCACGGTTTTTGCTTGTACCCTCTTCATGTCCAACTCTAGGGATCTGGCAGTTTGGACCATCACCTGGAAGCCAAACGTCATGGGGCCTGCGAGGAGCAGCCTCAACTCGTCCCGAAGCCCTTCATAGAACTTATTTGTCTTTGTCTCCTCATCCTCCACCAAGGACCCCGCATAGCGACTTAGTCTGGTAAACTCATGCAAGTAATCGTCAACAGAGCGATCACCTTGTGTCACCTCAAGAACTGGTTTTGTAACGCAATGCGCTGGGCAGAGGGTATAAACCTCTGGAGGAACGACTTTGAAAACTCAGCCATTGTGATTTCAGTAATATCTCTACCGCAGAACTTATGCAGCTCCTGCTCTTCCCACCACAGCACAGCCTCTCCATCAAGAAGGAAAGTGGCTAAGGTGACCATCATGGCTTCGTCCGTCGCTGTCGCCCTCAGAGTTCTTCTAACTCTTGACAACCAGTCTTCTGCCTCCGTTGGGGACTCAGATCCCGAGAAGGTAGGAGGATTAAAGCTCAAGAAGTGCTTTAATTGCTGGTCACGCGCTCGCCCCATAGCTACTTGCGCAACTTGACGTTCCACCCTTGGCGCTACCACAGGTTCCACTGCAGCTACTGGCACAGGGGCCTCAACCCTCGGTTCCACCGCAGGTTCCACTGCAGGTTCGATCACCGGGGCCGCTGCTGTAGTAGGCGTAGCAAGCTGCGCAAGCCTTTGCGGTTGAGCATTGATCATCGCGAAAACCGCTTCTGCGACCATTCTGATCATATCAGCCGAAGGAGTGGTCGCTGGCACTTCAGCCGACCCACTACTTTCAGCGGTATTACGGGGTCGAGACTGCCCCGCAGCACTTCTAGTCACCTATAATCATGCAAGGCACGATTTAGTGACCCACAACATATCAAACATCAATCATGGAACGATCAGGTTCCGCAAACAAGTATGTTTTTTTTCATTCCTAAGTGGACATTCTTATTAGTTTTTATCGTTTTAGGTGAATGCACAACCCGTGCGCACCACCCCTTAAAAGGAATTCATCCCGAATTCGCTAAACTACGGATCGACGCCTTAAGTCTGATACCAAATTGTAACACCCTGCCAGTACGAATAGTATAACAGTAGGTACGGCCGGGACCCCATGCCATACAAACCACACTAGCTAGGAGTTAAAAGGTGATAAACAGAAAGAACTACAACAGAGTATACTAAACACTAGCGGAAGCATAATGATTTAACATTTCCATTAGAATTGTCCACTATCATAGGAATGAAACCATGAAATAGAGTTATGGCCTTAAGGCCTTACATTTAATAAATGTACTAAAACTCCAAAACATACATCGGCACGCAGGCCGGTAATACATGAGAAAGCTAAAAAAAGGAGGTTGGCCTTCAAGGGCCAACTCAGCAAAGGGGCCACCGCCCGCTATTTCCCACTAGGCTCACCTGCACCTGCATAAGAACATTCCACCAAGCGGTGGCAAACAAAGTAACGGTCAGCGTAGCTGACCAAATTATAACGACCCCACCCCTTTCCCGGGGTGGCGGAGCTTCTACCCTGCAAGCAAGCCATACTAGCACATGTACGAATATAAAGAAAGTGCAACTACACAAGATGAGGTTTCAAGCACAATCAATCTTCTAGGTTGAGCATCAAAAGTAGGGAACCTAGGTATGCACATGATGTTGGTTGGGTTTATCCGAAGGTTCCCCACAACCGCCTAAACAACCGCATGAGGCTAACAACATCAATTCCACGAAACACTCCACCGTAAGGGCCATCGCCTTAGGTGGGAAAAAGAGCTTTTGGTCGGTCTAGGTATCACCTTCCACGACCTCTCCCATGATCACACGGCTTTCATGAGGTAGGGAACTCTTACCGATCTGCATGGAAACGGGTTCGGTTTAGCTTTGCCCGTGCTCTAATCGTCGCGATCTATCGCACGACGCGGGTATGGCTTCACCTCGGCCCGTAAGGGTTTAGCACTTTCAAGTGCTACACAAAATATAAGCTACGCACCTAACCCCTTCGCAGGGATCTAGGCTTCACAAATATTCAACAAAGGAGGTACAATACACTCCGCATGAATTTCGTGATGAAGGTTTGCCTTCATCCAATCTCAAAGCATGGGGCTTTCGTTAGGATCTTCACAAGATGCCTACAATTTAAATCCCGCAACACTAAAGATGATTTCACGGAGTCATTCTCCGGCACGCATTCTAGGCTGAACCTAAATGCAACGTCGCAAACCAAGCATCACCGATTCGGGCTCACGACCACGAATAGGCTTCACACAAAATGCCTAAATCCGCACGACTACCGGATTTTCTACATGCAATATGCCGGGGATGGACACAATCGACCCGGAGTTCCGAAGAACTTGAGGAAAATCCTACACTTCACCTATTTGGTGAAAGGGATTCCTTATGCAAGCATAGAGAAATGAAAGAGAGGACAAATGACAAGTCCAAAAATCGGGAGAAAGAATCTTTACCCTTGGAGCACGCTTCGGCGCCATGGAACAAAACTTGCTCGGTGGGAAACGATGGCAGCGGACTCCTCTCCGCAAATCCGGTCTCGGTTTGCGAATCCGAGCTTTGGAGCTCCTTCAATGGGGGAAAATGGCTCCTCCTTCTCTCTAGGTTTTCAAAGGTAAAAGAGAGAGTGGGGTGGGTGAAATGAGGTTCTAAACCCTCATTTCCCGACCTTAAGCCATCAAGAAATATTTCCCACCATCAGATCTCCTCACAACTCAACGGATGGCTCAGATTTAAACTTAAAAACAGGCTGGAAAAACTCGTACATGGCTTGGCACACGGCCGTGTGCCAAACCGTGTGAACACACAGGAAAAACTGGAGCTAGACACACCCCAGCACACGGCCATGTCTATGGCTGTGTGGATATACACAGTTAGGGACACAACCGTGTGCCTAGCCGTGACCTTCTCTGCCAAAGTTTGACGCTTAAAATTCATGGACACGGCCTTGCACATGGCCGTGTCGCAAGCCATGTCAAAAATCAGCTTCTCTAAAAAGCTTCCTAAACACCCCCAAACATCCCCAAAACCCCATGGGACTCCTCTAATGCTCTTAGGGTCTTCATGGAAAGCAATTATATGAATTTTGGGGTATTACATGTAGCTCCCTAAAGGCCCAGTCGAGTGATCTGTCCAGAAAGCTGGAATGGGTTAAATGCATGCAGTTTTGCTGTCCAGATTTCTGCGGTTGACTTCAGAGCAGATTTTTGGTAGGAACCACTTGGATCTGGGTTTAGGACTCAACGTGAATGTTGTAGACCTTAATGTTATCTTTCCAAATTGGGGTGGATCATGATTTTTGGACAACTGTAGCACCCAGAAATCCAGTTTTAGTAAACTGTGACATAACACCTTTGATCTCAGTATTTTGTGGATTTCTCCCATTGTATTGGTTGGATGCTCATGATTATTGGTGGACACATTTGTGATAACAATATGTACATCCATGTTGAAATTCATAATTTATGATTAAGTAGTATTAAAGTTATTGCCGTGTTATTTTATAACTTGAAGGGGATATAAATGCTGAATGTGAAGCCTGTTTGGGCCGGAATTTTGTATGAATCATGTTGCTAGCATTGGCTTGTGATAATGATTTCAGATTTATTTATGTTAAGATGACTCCTTGAATGAACCTTCAATTGTAGATTTATGTGGAATAGTAAAAAGGACATGTATGAATTAATGTTCATATCGCTTGATAATCTAATGGATGGTGTAGATTGGTGATAACCTCTCCATAAGGTTGATAGCTTTAATCGTGTTGAAATACGTTGTGATTTGTACATAAGACGATTGAATATTGGTGATATGTTCGTGCTTACATATTTAGTAAAATATGAATATGACACCGTACGCACAAGTAGTCCTACAGGATCTTGTAGAGTAATTTCCATGATATACACACGCTACTGCATAGAGTCATGATAGCTCGGTATGGGTAGCATTGATGGATCGGTGTGGATTATAAGATATGGGTATACCTTATGGTGAAATGTTAAGGATGCGGTGGTTGGGGGCCTTGGATGCTAATTAACATCGGTTGAGTTGGTATGATGTGAAAGGTAAGAAGGCTCCATTCGTGAGTCCTTGGGTGCTCGATAGCACGGTTTATGCATGGGAATTACATGAATGTGCATGGTTTACACATGGTGGTGTAGTGATCCTGGTTGGAGGATTACTTGTGGTGGTTCTACGGGTTTGCTAGCCGTGACACTGACAGAAGCCGACAGTTAGACTCTAGACCGGTTGGGTTGGACTCTTGGTGCTCACCTACCCAAGTCCCCTTTTGTGTCCTTGAAAGCTCCGCTGTGTGTTCTTAGCGTCGAGCAGTACGCAGGGTCTCTGATGTGTGTTCTTAGCATTGAGGCGTACATAGGCCAAGGTATGGTAGTGTTCATACCCACCTATTTTTGGAGGAGCCCGATCCACAGTCTCTGTCTGGCCACGGCGCGAGGTGCCTGAGTGGTTAGCTACCCTCGAAAAGCAGGAACTACAGGTCTATGTCGACATAGCAAAATGCATGGGTGAGTTCATCATATCATAATCATTGCATTGCATTCATCCTGCATAATCATAGCATTGCACCGCATCAGGTCCATCATATAAATTAGTATGGGCTCTTTTATATGATGGGTCCCAAATTGGAAACCTTAACTTATAAGTTTGTATGGGCATTCATATAAGTTAAGGTACGATATGAACTGCTTACTCCTGTACTATTTCACTACTTGCTTACATTCTGTCATCGCCTTATTACTTGTTTGTTGTGCTTATTATACCTGTTACTAGTACTTGCATTTACAATCATTGCTACTTATATACTTATGAATAGCTTAGTTAGTGTCATTGCAAGTACTCGGGTACTTATACAATCGACATATATGAACAACCATCCCTGTCACCTGCTTCTACATTATTGCTAAAATTGCAGCTTTTCTTCCTTTCCTTCCGCCCGGTGCCTTGGAGTCGCCGGGGGAGCAGATGTGAAGCCACTTAGTCTTTATGACTAGCAGTTACTACGTCCCTATTTTAGGAGTGTTCCTTAGAGCAGCAGTGCACGGTGCTGGAGGAGGATAGTCAGGTAAGGATGACAGGGCCGGAGACCATGATACCTTGGCTACCGTCAGTGATAGAGGCGAGTGAGTGTTTTGAGATGTAGCCCTTGGGGCATTTAGCTTGATACTCTGATGATTTGGAGGAGCTTGTGTAGCTTTCTATCTTTCTTTTACTTACTGTTTGGACATTATTACTTATTGTGAATCTATGGCTTTTAATGCTTTCTTTTATTGATGGGTTGGCGCTGTTTAGTTGGTTTGGCCGGCAGGATAGGCATCTTGTGGGGGAGGCTAGCTCGTGTGCTGGCGCTCCGCAAGGCGGCTGTCTTGGGCATAAGACTCCCCTCGGCCGTGTCTTGTGTTCCGGGAGGGGGTCTTACACGAACTCCTCGAGAGGCCAATTTATTGGTTTCAACAGTCATGCTATAGAAGCTACACTAGCATTGCTTTCCTCAAGAGATAATTAAGTTTATGACATCCTAAGAAGAAGAGAGGGGCTACCATTACACATCTACAGATAATTCTTGTGTGATGTGGTCTTTGTGGGTTTTACGACCTGAGAGAAAATAAGCAGAGGTGGTATATCCACCCTTCACATCAAACAACAAACAACAGAGGTGGTATTCCCACCCTTTACATCCCGCAATTTTTATTAGTACTAATGTAAACAGCAGGAAGTAGAGTAATGAAAAAGAATAAGACATAATTGGATTAAAGTCTGCAGTGGAGGATACGGTAGTGGATATGTGTATAAGGTCTGATGTGTCTGACTGCCGAGAGGATCTTCATGACGATAGCTGCTTGGTAGGACTTGGTTACTGCAATACTTATTACAAGTAAAGTTTCAAAAGGGAAGGTGCACAAAACTCCAAACAAATGGGAGTTATAAGAATCAAGAAATAAAATGACATTTTATCTCATCTCTACTCTATGCACTTCTTTTATTGAATGATAGATTATTTGCTTGCAACAATCCTTCTACTAGAGGAAAAATGGGGAGATTATTGAGCAAGATAGTCTTGTAACTTTCCTGCCTCCCATAGTTTATCTACTAGCTTCCAAAGAGCTCGACAATGTTCTGTATCATGACCAATGTCTGAGTGATATTTGCATAAGAGTTCTCCATGACGATATTTGGCATTTGATCTCATAGGACGAGGAACTCTAAACTCTGGCATATCTTGAATGGTCACAAGAACTTTTTCCATGGGAATATTAAACTGAGTATACCCTCCTGGATTATTCTCAGTTTTAAGTGTTCTCGGATTGAAAGACTGAATAGGATAGGCTTCCACAAATTCAAGTGATGCATTTCGATGTGGATGTTGAGTAGATCTATTCTGAGGAAAGGAATAAGATCTGAGGCCTTTATCTTGCAAGATATTTCGTGAGGAAGACGGATGTTGATAATAAGAATTCCTTTTTTTGTTGGGTTCTTTGATTCAGAGAAGAAGCGTAATTAGGATTTGTTGTCTCTCCTTCGATAAATTGATTTGATATTCTAGTAAGATGCCCATTAGTCTCGGGGTCATTTCGGCTGACTTCAAATTTGAGAGGACCTTCTTGTAATCCATTTATCAAGGCGATTTTATACAAGTCCTGATTAACATCAACAATTTCAAGAATTTCCTTTAGGAACCTGTCAACAAATTGAGCATAAGTCTCATTATCTCCTTGCTTGATTTGAAAAAGAGCTGTTGGGCCTCTTTTTCGCTACCTTGAGGTAGCAAATCTTAAGAGAAGTTCTCTTAGAAGATCCTTAAAGCAGGTAATTGATTGAGGTGGTAGCTTATAGAACCATTCTCTAGCTTGACATCAAAGGATATAACTAATAATTTGCACTTAATCCCATGTGAAATAGTCCTTAATGAGATAGTATATTTGAAGGCTTGAAGATGGTTGACGGGATCTTCTCCTCCCGAGAAGACCGGAAGATGGGGCTCTCTAAACTCATTAGAAACATACTCCGAACGAACTTGATTTGAGAAGGGGGAAAGATCTTACACTTCAACAATAATGGAAGAAGCTAAAGTATAAGCAGCATCAGCGGGGGCTGGAAAATAAGCATAGTCCTATTGAAAGTTCAGCACTTTTGCTGGATCTTCCTGGGCAGGTGATCTAAAATCATCATGGCAAGTGGTTGTGAACTCCTCAGATTGAGATGGGAGAGGAGAGATCGGATGCGAAAAACTTTCAGGAGGAGGAGGAGCCTCCTCAAAAGGAGCTTGGTCAAACTCGTGATCAGCCATGGCTAGTCTCTCGCACAAAAACAAAAGTTGTCGAAATTGCTGAAAGAGAAAAACTGCGATAACTTTTTAACGGAGTTGAATTTTAGCAATCTGAAGGCACAAAACAAAATCGAACGGGTAAACCGGTTTTTCATTAGATGGATGGCTCAGAGCCGGTTCCGAAAAGCTATTGGGGGCTGAAAATGGACAAACGGATCAAAAGTTATGGTTTTTATGATTGGGTGTCATTCTCGGCAAAATCCAACATATTCATCGCAACTGATGTTTACCAACCACTCAAGATCAGAAGGTCATGTGTTAAATGTTCAAACCAAAAATGTACCAGGTCCACACTTGCTCAAGCTAGAGAAGGAGGGGGAAAAGTGTTGGGTGGTAGGTTAATTTGAGTCACAAGTGAAGGAGTGAGAGAGGAGAAAAAGAGATGGTGATTGGTGAGGAAGTTGCTGAAACTGTTGGAGGTCGCCTAGAGGAGGTCTCTTGAAGAGAGGTTGAAAGGTCTCCAGATATGAGGTGCATAGATCTCCTGAAGGAATATGAAGAGGTCTCTGCGGTCTCCAAAATTAGAGACTATTCTAATCACTAGCTACAAGCTGGAAACCCTCCGAAGTGCTGAAATGGTACCCCTGCCCCTCTATTTATAGGCGCAGGACCTTCCTGAATGGGCAGGACCAAGAAAAGCGGGCTGCCCGTTCCATGAGTGACAGGTGGAAGCGAGATCGCCCGGGCTATGGGAGACCGCCCGGCTTCGGCGAACTGGCGAGATCGCCCGGCAGTGGGAGACCGCCTGGGCTCAGCGACCTAGCGAGATTGACCAGGCAATGGGAGACTGCCCGGGCATAGCGACCGGGCGAGATCGCCCAGGCATTGGAGACTGCCCGGGGTCGGCCAACTGGCGAGATCACCTAGGCAGTGGGAGACTGACCGGGCTCAGCGAACTAGCGAGATCGCCCGGGCATTGGGAGACCGCCCAGGTTCGGCGAACTGGCGAGATCGCCCGGGCTCGATGACCTAGCGAGATCGCCCGGCCAGTGGGAGACCGCCCGGGCTCGGCGACTTGCCGAGATTGCCTGGGCAGTGGGAGACCGCCCTTGCTCGGCGACCTGGCAAGATTGCCCAGGTTGTGGGAGACCGCCCGGGCTCGGCGACCTGGCGAGATCGCCCGGAGCTGGAAACTTGGGGAGGTCGCTCATAGATGGAAACCTGGAGGAGGCCGCCTGGAGCTAGAAAACTGGAGGAGGTCACCCAAGCACTGCGAGACTGCCTGGATTTCTGAGACTATACATATTGCTTTCGTCGCCTTTGGATGGATCGCGGATTTTTGGGTAAACACAAGTCTTCAACTCAACGGATACGTCAATAAGTACTCGACGAAATGTCGACATCTGAGTTTAGCTAGAGCTAAGAAGGAATTCAAAGCTGCTTCTATAAGAACCCAGAGGTGCATCGATATGAAGAATAATAAAGTCGACACAGCGTCGAATACAGACAGAAATATTATGTTTTCGGCTGTCCTTTCTGATCCTTCTCCAACGTCTTTCAAAGATGAAATTTGAATTACAACAGCTCGTTTATAGCCAAGAATAGAATGGACTATTTCAAAGGAACAACAAAGACATTCTTGGAAGTTATTCGATCAGATGGACGGGTTGGAAAACATAAATAGAGGGAAATACACAATGTCCAATGCATTTTCTTTCTATGGACAACAGAAAAGGAAAGAAATTGAAACACTATTCGACAAAGAATAAGTATTCAGAAGAAGGAAGTAAAACACAAATAACTGATCTTTCTGTCTTCTTCTTCCTTCTCAAGTTCTCTCAGACAAAAAGAGAAGAACTTCTCTGTACAGATATACAAGGCTGCTTCTTCTTCATCACCATACAACATCAAGCAAACCAGAGTACAGAGATCACAAGGATCAAAAGCTCATAACCCTTGCATTCAACACTATCATAAGCAAAGGTTCATCTTATACAAATCCTGAAGAATATCAAAATCTCACAACTGCTGAAGGATTTATACAGCAGAATCATATTCTTCTTCTTCTTTCCTCTGTTCTTATTTTGTAACTAACAAAGAGTCCTAAGAATCCCACTTCAAAGGATTCAATTGGTTCTAAGAGTCTCTTTATCAAAAGACTCAGTGGTTCTAAGAGTCTTTGTATCAAAAGACTCAGTGGTTCTAAGAGTCTCCTTGTCAAAAGACTTAGTGCTGGTTCTGAGAGTCTCCTTATCTAAAGACTCAGCAACATATAGTGCAATCCTACCAAGGTGGTAGAAGAGTGGACTACCCATATTTTGGGGAACCACTATAAAATTCATGTGTCTTCTGTGTTTGAGTTTATGTGATGTCCCCTTACTTATTACTATTTTCTATTTATCTGTGCTTATATTATTCTGAGTTAGTATTGCTGAATGCATAATTGTTAGAGTAGTTTTATTATGTGTGCATATTTAAGGTAAAAGTTTTAAAACTCTATTCACCCCCCTCTAGAGAATACTCAGAGACATGTTGTGCACTTTCAATTGGTATCAGAGGGAAGTTGATCATAAAAAGGTTAACACCTTGATCAAAAGATCTCCTCACTCATTTCTTTATTTAAAACTACTTCAAAAGAAAAATAAGTTCTAAGGACTATGCATCAATAAGACCACCAGTGTGTAACCTAAATAAGTTTACACTCTGGAAGGCTGGAATAAAGCTATACATGAACTCTATTGATGAAGACATTTTCAATGTCATTATTTCAGGTCCCCCAGCTCCAGTTAGACAAGATGCCAGTGGATCTATGACAAAACAAGCTGTGCCCCGAGCTGAATGGACTGAAGCTGAAAAGAAGTAGAAGACATGTGATACCAAGGCAATAAACATCTTGGAATCCACCATGTTAGATGATATCTTCCAAAAAGTAGCTGAATGCAACTCAGCAAAAGAGATCAGGGAATCTATTTCCAGATTGGTAAAAGGAATCTCTGACGAAAGGAAGGATAGAAAGTCCCTTCTCATATCCCAATATGAGAACTTTCAAAAGAAAGCTCAGGAAAGTGTTGCTGAAATGCATGAGAGATTCAACACTATAATAAATGAGTTGAGAGGTCTTGATAAAGAGATCTCTCTAACTGAAATAAATGACAAGCTCCTCATGTGCTTCCCAAGCTCATGGGACTTAAGGATCTGGGAAATCAGAGAGTACAGATGCCATAGAGAGATCTCCACCGATTCTTTGCTTGGAAAGCTCAAAACCTATGAGATACTATTGAAAAGCAGGGCTGGGTCAGAGGCCAAGGAGGTAGTCTCAACTCCCATCCAATGGTGTATTTCCCTAAAGGCTGTTGAAGGGGAACCCTCCACTCCTGAAGATGAAATGTTCAGCCTTTTGATAAAAAGATTCAGAAAGTGAGTCAAGACAGATGATTCAAGAAGAAAAGAGTGGAGCTCAAAACCTAGATTTGATAAGACTCCAAAGCAGGAATTGATCTGTTTCTCCTGCAGAAAACTAGGACATATAGCTCCTGAGTGTCCTAAAGAGCAAAAGGACAGGAGTTGTTGTAGAAAGGAGCATAAGAAGAAGTCCTCCCAAAGAAAGGACAAAAAGAAGGGAAAGGATTTAAATGCTGAAACCTGGAGTGACACAGAATCTGAATCAAGCTCCTCATCAAAGAGTGATGAAGAAATTGCTGCTGAAACTGCCTGCCAGATGGCATTGGAGGTCTCCTAAGATGATGAAGGAGATTAAGAAAGTGTTTTTGAAAACATCGACTTTCATTCAGAAGATTTTAAAATTTGCTTTAAAGAATTTTGTGGTGATCATCTTAAAATTTAAAAAGAAATAGAAACAGTTAGGGATGAATTGGAATACTTCAAGAAAGATGATATATACTTAGTAAATCAAGATTTGAAAAATCAAATTCATAATAAAGAATCAAAACTAACTGAAATAACAAATGAAAACTCAAAGCTAAAAGAAGATCTAATAGAGACAAAGGCTTTTGTGGACTCACTCAATGGGAGGAGTCAAAAGCTCAAAGATATTACACAAAATCTCTCCATGAGATTTAAGCACCTAGGTTTGGGAGTAGATCCATCCACTAGCATAGAAGTCCCTAATAGACCTGCCTGAAAAAATCTAGTTAAATTTGTTAGAGCTAGTGACTATCAAATAAATGAAAGCAGTGTAGCCTTTAAAGAACAGAACAATAGTAATCCTGATAAAATCACCACATTTCAAATAACAAATTCTAGTAGTAAAAAGAAAACTGTTAAGAAGAATAATCTAGACCAACCTATAAATCTAAATCAAAAAGGTAAAATCAAAAGTAGAATAATTAGATATTCTGCAGATCTACTATAAGTAGATTCATTCTATGCACATTTTCAGTACCAAGATAATAAGCATAGGTTTGGTAAACCAATCCTGAGCTATCCAAAAGGATACCATGAAAGACCATTCTATTCTTTCATATCTCCTTATAATGGTAAAAGCAAAGGGCCCAAGGTAACCTGGGTGCCTTCTAATGTTTGATCCTTTGTTAATCTTATATGCAAAGGGAGTAATCTCTACTCTAAAATCCTGTGTTGATCTAATAGTTCATAAAAATTATATTATAAATACTATTTTTTAATATAAATCATTGCTGGGAAAAATATCAAGAAATTTCTAAGAAAATAGAACTGTACATTCAGAGTTGCGTCGAATAGAATTCAATGTATCGTCTAATTCTACTTGATGCTAGCTTCGAGAGCCATCTGAATCAACTAATTCGAATAGCATTCGACTCGGCATCGATTTCATATTGACGCATACGTCGATTTAATAGTTGCTCTACAAATTTGAAGGAGCATCGAGTTCTAACGGACGCAACGTCGACATGACAAGTGCATACAGTTTCACTTCAAGAAGCTACTTTGACACATTTTTGCACGCTGACTATATATTTATCGACCGTGCTTCGAATACAACCTTAAGTTGCGACGAATCATCTCCTTTTAAGCAACATAGGAGCCGAATTTATTACGCTTTTGAATTCTCTCCTTCTTGCTCTTGTGCTCTCTTTCTCTCTAGCTCTCTTGCATTCTTCTCCCTCTTTCTCTCTTTTCTCTTATATTGCAGGTACTTCAGATCAGATGGCTACACCTAAGGTGAATTCTGGTTTCAATGTGGACGTAGAATCATTCTATGCAGCATCTGATAACTTCAAATCCATTCTTGGCTTATTTCACACTACTGGATTGACAAAACTGATCTAATCACGGTGCAAGATCCTTGATGTTGAGTTGACAGAATTGAAGGACAACTTCCGGATAGGAGATGATGGCTCCATCAATGGAAGAATATATGAAAAGGACATTAACATTATAGAGGAAATGTTGACTTAAACTTTTGATCTACCGGTTGGTAGTTATTCCGATGAATTACCTAGGTGAAGAGACAAGAAAGGCCTTTATAGATAATGCAGATCAGAAAGGAGAAGGACATCAACCTGAAGAAGATTGATCTCTCTGAAGAATATTGATTCCTTGCAGATATAGTAGGAAAAGTGCTGCTATGCAAGATATCAACATATGATGCCATCCCAAAGCAGTAACTACAGATCATGAGGGTCCTAGTTCTTAATAAGAAGATAAATTGGAGGTGATGTGTTTTGAAGTTAATTTTCCATAAGTACTCTCACAAAGAGAATGCTTATATGAGAATCATGAGCCAGGTACTGTTCCGCAATTATTTAATGGTGTACAAGTCTAAAGGACTGCCTATTCCTCCAGGAAAGAGAATGAATATTGAAATCTTCTCCAAGTGGACCAGGACGATTCTAAAGCCTGGTCAAGCACCACTATCTCCTCCTCATTCTACAGTCCCAGAAAATATCACTTCAGATGAGGTCCCTGTACAAAATATCATCCTAGATGATATCATTCCGTCTAATATAGTTCCAGATACTACATCTCAGTTTCCTCTCCAACCACAACAATAACCATCCATCATCATCCCTATTGAAAATACTCCAGACATCCATTCTGCTCCCTAACCACAATCTCTTATCACTCAAGAAGATAATCAATCACAATCCCCTATCCACCAAAATTTCCCAGAGTTCAACGAGGATTCCACGATAATTCCTCCGGTTCTCCTATTAACATCTCTTCTTAACACACATCTTGCTTCTACCACACAGTCTACTCCTTCCTTTGATATTGAGCAAATAATTTCAAAAGTAGTAGGACTGGCTACTGGTATATTTGTTGATTTATTGCTGAATCAAGCCAAAAAGTTAAACAGAAAGTACTCATAGATGGAAAGTGAATTGTAGGAATCAAAAGATTCTCTCCTGCCTCTCAAAACATTTGTGTCCTCCTCCATGGTGACTAAAGAAATTCTTAACCTCCCTGGTCAGTAAGGTTCAGAAGGGGGAGAATTCACATGAGGAGGAAATGCTTGGTCCAAAAAAAGAAGGTGGCCAGGAGAAGGATAAAATTGCTGAAGTTTCTGACCCTAACAATCCTAATAAGCTTACTGTATTTCAAATATTAATTCCAGATGTTCTCTTAGAGAATGCACATATCCAAGGGGATCTTGCACTAAATCAGGGGGAGCTCCTTACAAATTTAGGGGGAGATGCTCTTTTAGAGGATGAGCTAATCTAGAGGGAGCCCCTAGAAGATGATCAGCTATTGAATGAAGTTTCACTAATTGCAAAGGAGGCTGCCCAACTAGCTCAAAAGGAAGCACAAACTCATGCAGATCCTCTCAATGAAGATGAAACTCAACAAGAAGCAAACATGACAGATGAAGAGGAGGATGGCCCTCTAGTGTCCGCCTCAAGAAAGGTGATACCACTTGTTTTCTCTAGAAAGAGGAAAACTCCTCCACAAGAATAAAAACAATACAGGTATTCCAATGAAGAACAATCTCTATTATATCATCTCAGTAAAAATACTTGAAGATGTAGCTATGAAAGACAATCTTACCAAATTCAAATTTTCCATGTTGATCTATGCATCTGTGCAATGATGTGATTTTATGTCAATTGTATATGTGTTTGTATTGTGCTTTTATTCAATTGTATGTTTGAAATCACATACATTATGTGTAAAATTTGTTAAGATAAATAGGGTAGATTGTTGGGAAAAACCCTTGTGATTTATCTGACAAATTATTTTAAAGTGATTTCATCATCTAAGATGTATTACCCATACTGTATAGAGAGGGTAATCTGGTCATTATATGTACTAGGATATCATATTCACTTTGAGTGTCAAGACCAGGTCTAAGATAAACACAATTTCAGTTGAGTTAAACCTGTGTCAAATAGAAGTCAACGCAACTTCGAATAGATGTCGACGCAACTCTGACTGAAAGTCGAAGTAACTCAGATTGATTGTCGAAGTATGTTGTGAAGTCGATGCAATGTCGAAATAAACTTGACTCAGAAGGAATAGCCTGGCGAAGCCATCTTAGAAGTCAACATAACTTCGACTTAAATTTGACGCAGAGTATGAAGTTCAATTCCAAGTCAACTCGATGGATACGTCGATAAGTACTCGACGCAACGTCGACATCTGAGTTCAGCCAGAGCTAAGAAGCAATTTGAAGTTGCTTCTATAAGAACTCAGAGGTGCATCAATATGAAGAATAATAAAGTCGACGCAGCGACAAATACAAACAGAAATAGTATGTTTTCTGCTGTCCTTTCTGTTCCTTCTCCAAAGTCTTTCAAAGATGAAATTTGAATTACAATGGCTCATTTTTTGTCAAGATTAGAATGGAGTGTTTTATAGGAACAACAAAGACATTCTTGGAAGTTATTAAATCAGATGGATGGGTTAGGAAATATAAATAGAAGGAAATACACAATGCCCAATGAATATTCCTTCTAAGGATATAACAGAAAAGGAAAGAAATTAAGACACTATTCGACAAAGATTAAGTATTCCGAAGGAGGAAGTAAAATACAACAAACTGATCATTCTATCTTCTTCTTCCTTCCCAAGGTCTCTCAGACAAAAAGAGAAGAACTTCTCTGTAGAGATATACAAGGCTGCTGCTTCTTCTTCATCATCATACAGCAGTAAGCAAACAAGAGTACAGAGATCACAAGGATCAAAAGATCATAACCCTTGCATTCAACACTATCATAAGCAAGGGTTCATCTTAAACAGATCCTGAAGAATATCAAAAGCTCACAACTGCTGAAGGATTTATAAAGCAGAATCATATTCTTCTTCTTCTTCTTTCCTCAGATCTTATTTTGTAACTAACAAAGAGTCCTAATAATCCCTCTTCAAAGGATTCTGTTGGTTTTAAGGGTCTCCTTATCAAAAGACTCAGTGGTTCTAAGAGTATCCCTATCAAAAGACATAGTGGTTCTAAGAGTCTCCTTGTCAAAAGACTTAGTTCTAGTCTGAGAGTCTCCTTATCAAAAGATTCAGGCACATATAGTGCAATCCTACCAAGGTGGTAGAAGAGTGGACTACCCACATTTTGGGGAACCACTATAAAATTTCCGTGTCTTCTGTGTTTGATTTTCTATGATGTCCCCTTACTTATTACTGTTTTCTGTTTATCTGTGCTTATATTATTTTGAGTTGGTATTGCTGAATGCATAATTGTTAGAGTAGTTTTATTGTCTGTGCATATTTAGGGTAAGAGTTTTAAAACTCTATTCACCCCCCCTCTAGAGAATACTCAGAGGAACACTGTGTACTTTCAGACGCAACTCTAAATATACAGTTGTATTTCTCTAGAAAATTTCTGTTGTTTTTCCCAGCAATAGTGTTTATTGAAATTAGCGTTTATAGGATTATACGTGGGAATGAGAATGCAACATCAATAATTGCTTAAATAAAGATTCACTCCCTTTGATTAGTGTAAGTTCCATGTTGAGATGTTAGTTTTCCCTTTCCCTGCATTGCCTCTGAGGAAGGGACTCTTAGCTTTCATGCACATGTAGTTCAAACATTAGAGAGTACCCAGGTTACCTTGGGCCATTTGCTTTTACCATTATATGTGAATGTCACAATCAAGCATCACCGATCCGGGCTAACGACCAGGGGTAGGCATCATAATAAATGCCGAAATCTGTACGACTACGAAATTTCCATATGTAATAAATGTCAGGGATGGACACAGATGACCCGGAGTTCCGAAGAACTATAGAAAGTCCTACACTTCACTAACTAGTGAAAGAGACAACCTTATTCAAGCATAGAAAAAGGAATTAGATGAACAAACACGTCCTAAGACTGGGAGAGAGGATCGTTACCCTTGTCTCTCTCTTTGGCGCCATGAATCTGAGATTTCAATCGGATGGAAAGAACGGTAATGCGCTGCTCTCCGTGGATTTGGAAATGGCTCACAATTCGGAGCTTCGGAGCTCCGTTAATGGCTGAAAGAGTCTTCTTCTTCCTCAAGCTTTTCCTCTGGTTTTGGTTTTCCCAAGTGACGAGAGAGAGAGTAAAAGTAATAATGATCCTAAAGATCACTCTATGTTATCCTTTAAGGGATTTGAACACATGCGAGACGTTAGATCTACCTTTCACGTGGATTGGGATAGCTGCAAACAAGGATCTGGATGACCTACTTTCATCACTTTTAAAACAGGTAAAGCAAAGTTCCTCTGTACGTATCGTCGAGATGTTGTTGTGTCATCGAGATAGCTCGATGACACGCCAAATTTGTGTTGTGTCATTGAGATCACTCGAGGACACACTAAATTTGCGTCGTGTCATCGAGATCACTCGACGACACATTGAATTTGCGCTGTGTCGTCGAGATCACTCGAAGACAAGCCGAATTTATGTTGGGTCATTGAGATCACACGACAACATGCCGAATTCGCACTATGTCATTGAGATCACTCGACGACACGCCGAATTCATGTTGTGTCATCGAGATCACTCGATGACATGCCAAATTTGTGATGTGTCATCGAGATCACTCGAGGACACGCCAAATTTGTGCAGTGTCTTCGAGATCACTCGACGACGCATGGTAGAGCACATTTCTGCCAACCCACAAAACTGGGATTTTCCCTTTTTGGAAAAAAATGGGGTGTTACAACTCCACCTCCCTTAAATGAATTTCATCCCAAAATTACAAAAATAGTAAGATACAAAAAAATTAATGTATACCTGAGGGAAATAGCTAGGGGTACTCTGAAAGTGCAATTGAATATCAGTTGAAGGTGATTAAAATAATCAACCTTGCTTTGATACCAATTGAAGGGGAGTTTAGTTCTTAAGTTAAGAGTATTTGGGTTATTTCAAAATAGTGATATATATAAGTATGTGTAATTAAGTGGGTTATGAAAAACAAACACAAACAAATCTCAGATATCACAGCACAGCAACAAGAAAATAAAATATAAGACAAGCAACCAGAAGACACCAAGAAATATAGTAGTTCCCCAATCAACCTGGGTACATCTACTCTTCTACCCACTAGTAGGAATCCACTATAGGTTTTTGATCAGGTGCCCTGCCACCATATGAGCTTTTGATCAGGTAACTCAAAAACTAAATCACAGGTTTTTGCTAAGGTGCCCTGTCACCGAGAGTTAACTTTTGAAGGGAGTTACAACCATGTACAAGAGGGGAATAAGGAAAGCAAAAATATATATATTGTTCTTCTCTTTTCTGAGAAGACACTAGAGATCCTGATGGGTTGTTGAGAATGGATCTTTGATGAAGATGTTGAAGATCTCCCCCTGATTTGATTAGAGTTGATGTTCAGGTGGTGAAGCTTCTTCTCTTGGATTTAGTATTCCTTTCTTCTTCTACAGTTAAGATCCTGAGCAAATGATCTTGATAGGTGTCTCAGGGTGAATATGCTCTGCAGAGAAGAGTTAGCAAAACAAAGCAAGATAGAATAATATGATGTTCTTTGTTTATGCTTGTGTTGTGTATTCTGTGTGCTGTCTCTCTTCTTTCGTTTTCTCTATCTTTATATAATCTGAAGAGCTTCTCTCTTTATTTTGAATTCCTCTTTGGGAAAAGGAAAGAGATAAAGTCTCTTTAATTATCTTGACTCCTCGAGAAGATAAATTGCTGTCTTTAAGCTTTTCTACAACAGCTATAACATTTAGTGCTGCAACGGCTATAATGTTAAGGCAGCAATATATAGCAAAATAGAAATGATAAAATATTGCTTTAATCAGATATAAGAATATTAGTCGAACTGAGAATATCTAAATTATAAAGCTGCTAGAAATTCGTTGAGCTCAGCTTCAAGTTCGTCGATCTGAACATTTAATTCATCGTTCTGAGCTTCTGTTGAAGATTCGTCGAACGCAGACTTGAGATCGTCGAACGCAACTTTTCGTCGACCGCTAAGATAGGATCTGGTCGTCGACCGCTGAACCGCTGAGATGGGATCGTTGACCGCTGAGATAGCTGGATTTCGTCAAGCGCAGAATGAACATCTTTCATCGACCGCAGAGTGTCGTTCGTCGAACGCCAATAGTCGTTCGTCGAACGCAGAGAGCATATATAATTTTCTCCGATTAGATCGCATCATATTAATATTATTTTATTAGTCTTCTGACTTAAGGGAATTTGATCTAAGTTATAAGATGTGTTCTGATAGAAGCTTAGACATTAAAGATGGATCCTAACTCAAATCAAAACTAAGGTTCCAACAATCTCCCCCTATTTGAGTTGGGATCCTAATCCAAATCAAGACTAGGTGTTCTAAAAATCTCCCCCTATTTGGGTTAGGATACAGATTTATATTCTCCCCCTAAAATAAACAAGGATCAAAACTAGTGGTCTGGTAATCTTCCCTTATTTGGTTTTAGGATGCTAAATTTCATCTACTTTTAATTCCTCTTCTTTTAATTCTTCTTCTTTTAATTTCTACTGCTGTTGATAGATTCTGATTTCTTAAATTTTGATTCCATTAAAATCTTGAATTGTTACCGATGTTAATGGATTCTAAGGAAATTCTTAAGAACATTGCCTGATACCTTCCTTCTTGCAGAATCTCTTTATAGAAGAGACTCACACTCAGTGCTATGATCACAATCAATGCAACTTGAGTAGAATGCTAAACATGATTTTTTGGAGAAAAGTCTGTAAGAACATGAAGTTATCTAACTTTGTTTTTAAGTAAATCTTAGGAAAAACTTTGTTTGATCAGGAATGGAGTTTAATTGTGAAAAACTGGTCAAACCTTATGATGCGTGTTCGGCAAGTGCACCGGTCACACAAATAATAAAGTTGGGAGTACGTCCCCGAATATCGTCTCTCAAGGAATGCGCGTGGTTAGTTTGACTCTTCGGTTTGAGAAAATAATTACAAGAGTAAATTAAAGGAAAAATAGGGGCTTTGATTTTGGTTTCCTAAATTACTACACAGAAATGAGATGCGGGTCAAAACTCTGCTTCGCAAGGCGGGATGGATGCAACGGCCGTGATGCTGTGCTTCGGAAAGCGCGTGGACGGAAAGTAACTGTGACGATTGAGGGTCGCACACTCCTCTTCGCAAAGTGGGGGTGAATGCAGCGGGCGCGATGCCGCGCTTCGGTATGCGGGTGAAATGGCCACAGTGCGGGGTTTTGTGAGGGTTGTGTTCACCTCTTCGCCAACATCACCACTAGCAATTGCTAGATGGCTAGCTAGAACGTGTGTATGGAAGTGGAGTGGGGGCGGAGCGCATCACAACAAAGCATCAAGTGAAGATTAAAACAAGAATAAGCTCCTATTCATAGACAAATAGAGATTAAACCAGTTTAATACAACAGTTAAGATTACATTTCCAAAAAGAGAGCGGGTAGAGGAAACCACGAGATGAGAAGCCTCTCCGCAGATCTTGGCCGGAATGGGGGGGCCGTCACGCCTCCTCCGAGCTCAGTCCTTGGTTGCTTCCAGGGTTCAGAGGTTGTCACTACCTCCAACCATCATCCGTCTTCTTCTCAGAGCTGGGTCTCTTCCAGTTCGCCAAATAGAGATGCAACACCTTGAAATACTTGCTGTAGATGGCGGAGAATGCTTCCGGAACCCTTAATGGATCTTAGGATCGATGGAAGAAGCTTTCCCAAGGAAGGGGATGGATGGATGGAGCTTGGAGAGGGAAAATGGCGGAGCTTGCAGAAGAATTCACGCCCAAGACTGTGCTGAATGCCCTAAAATTGCGGAGCCGGTCTTTAAATACGGAGCAGAGAAAATATAGCGCACGATCAGGGGCGCACGACCAGTGGTCGTGCGCGAAGGAATGCTTATGATCGTGCGTGGCCAACCTGCAGCAGAGGGAAAGATAGGGAATTAACGCACGGGCAGTGGCGCAAGACCGTAATAACAAGAATAAGAACAACAACCCAAAAGAGGCTAACAGATCTTGCGGTTTTCATGATTCAAGAGAATAATCAAATCGAAATACAAAGTACCTTTGCGGGATTGAGTCAATACTCAACCAAGGTGCTCCAAAGAGAAATCCAAAAATCTGCCTTTGAGTTCTTCAAGAATCGAAATGGATCGATCCCTCTATAGAAGTCCACACAAGCAAAAGCAGAACCCTAGCTTCTTGTCGGACAAGAACTAGGTCGGAGAAGGAAGCTCTCAACGTTCCCACGGACTGTTAGGTCCAATCCATAGGAGGCGGCGATCGACGGTGGCGACTAGCGGCGGCGGAAGACGATCGGCAGACGGGAAGATCGAGATGCCCTCGCGCGGAACAGTTCCGGTCGGCTATTCTCGTCTAAAATCGCGAAAAGATTAAGTCACTTGTAAACCTAAAATCGCATGCCCTTTTATACTAAAACGCATAAATCAGGATATCCGCAGACCCAGGGAAAAAGAACAGTTCTGTATAGATTTACACATTAGCCGAATTCGACAATTCGACTAAACAATATAACCGAATTCGAATATATACAATAACCGAAATTGTCTATATAAATTCAGCTATATAAATTCAGTTATATGATTTCAACAAAACAATTTCGTCTATATAAATTTGGCGAACCCCTTTAGCCGAATTTGTCATTTATTCAACTAAACACTTTAGCAGAATTTGACTTAGACGAATTCGTCTAAACCCTTTAGCCGAATTCGTCTAAACCCTTTAGCCGAATTCGTCTAAACCCTTTAGCCGAATTCATCTAAACCCTTTAGCCGAATTCGTCTAAACCCTTTAGCCGAATTCGTCTAAATCCTTTAGCTGAATTCGTCTAAATCCTTTAGCCGAATTATCTAGTATAAATCCATTCGTTTAAACCCTTTAAACGATTTCCCGTTGAGACATTCTCAACTTAATTCCAAGCAGTCACAGGATTGGTCCTCCACTCATATCCAATATGAGTAAGGCCAACACAATCCTTTCTCCAATTTCTCCAAATGCTTTTAGTCCAGCTCCTGATCAGGGAAGAGGTGAACATGTTGAGGGGGAGTTTCCAACCCCAAGAGACAATGTTGAAAGTGGTGCTGCTACAAAAGAAATTCCTCCCAGTGAAGCTGATCAAGTTCCTGTTGATCCAGTTAGTACTGCTGTCCCTGATGTTATTCATGACCTGGAGGGTCAAGGGAAATTTGCTGATGTAGATGAAGCTGCTATGCTAGAAGAATCAAGGAGATCACCTGCAGTGTTTGTTTCTAATTCAAAAGATATTGAAGACTTGCCAGATCCTGCATCTGTTCATTCTGAGAAATCTGATTCAATGGAGAAGGGCAGTTTTGGTGGTCAGTTGGAGTTTGCCAAGAGGATGTCTTTGGCTGAGGGTGAGAAAGAACAGGAAGACATATTCATGGGAGAATCTGCAGTTCCTCAGGTTCTTCCTTCTGTGCTGCTCTTGCCCCCACCAGAAAGTCTTACTAGAAAATCTCCAAGAGTAACTGTGCTTGATGAGCAAGCACGGTCTACCAGTTTTGTAGCTGATAGAGCCTCTCCTGAAGATTTTGAAACTGGAGAGAGCTCTCATTCTTCTCTGCTGAAGTATATTGCAAGTTTGCTGCAAGCTCAAACTGGGCATTTTGATAAGTCTATCAAGAAAGTCTAGCAGAAGATTGATACTGTTGATAGTGCTTTGAGGCAGGAAATGACTGAAATGAGGCATGAAATGGGCAAATTCAAAAGTGATCAAGAAGCCTGGATGACAAAGGCAGGAAAGGCATTGGACCACACCAATAAGGGAGTTGGGCATGTTCTAAATAACTTGCATCAGGTTGCTGAAGATGTTGTTAATCTGAATACTGCTCAAACAGCTCTCAGAATTTCTCATGATCAAGGGCTTAATTTTCTGGATGATCAAGTTGAAAGGCAACTGGCCAAACTCTATGCCCTCCTACATGAAGATGTCATAAAGGAGGAGGAGAGTATGGTGTCTAAGATAGAGGAGAGTGCTAGTAAAGTGAATGATTTGGATGGTAAAGTGAATGATTTGGATGGAAATGTATTTTCAAAAATGCAAGAGCTTCAGGAGAACATCTTGCAAAATGTTAAAGATGTAAATTGGTATACCCATGAATCAACAAGTTGGCTGTTCAAGGAAGTTGCAGGCATGCTTGGATTCACTGTTGTGGACAAAATGCCAGATGCTCCTTCTTCAAGTGCTCCAGGTCCAAGTGCTCCAAGTTCCTCTCCAATTCCTGTTGAGGATTTTGATTTTGCTGAAGCAGATATCCCAGCCTCCACCTAACAAGAGTTCTGGGATGATCCAGTTTTTGTTGAAGGGCCTGACAGCTCCAAAGTATCTGAACCCTCTGAAAAGGAAAATATTTGGTGACAAACCTTCTGCAAAGAGGTCTAATCCTTATAAGAAGATCAGAGAATTTTATGATTGGCCTCCTCCAAGAAATTTCCAAGAAAGCTGGAGTCCTACTTCCAAAGGTATTGTTCTCACAACCTTCAATCTAGTCAGTAAACATCATGAAAAATGTCAAAGATCACTACAGCCAGGATGAATGGAGTAAATCATGAAAAGGACATCTGAAAGAAGGATTCATTTCAAGACTGGGGGAACCAAAGAAACTTCTCCTGATAAGTATTGGCCTAAACCAAAAGCCTTCTTTGAAAGAATGGAATCTGAACAGAAAAAAGAGAGCTAAGGCAGTGGAAAGAATTTTTGAAAAGCAGAAAGGCAAGGATCAAGCATGAGTTGAGCTGTTCTGGAATCATGCTGTTTTCTTTGTTTATATATATATATATATATTTGTGTTAAGATAAACATTGAGTTTTTCTTTAAATATTACTGCCTGATTAGTGCTCTTCTTATTCATTATATTTTCTGTACAACTCAACTTAGTGCATAGGGTTATGACATCTTCAAATAGGGGGAGATTGTTGGGTATTGTATCCACAATTACCTGGATTTGAAGATGTCCCCTAGTGAACTAAATTGAATTGAGGATGTATTTGATGATTTCTGTTTAGATGTGTTATGACAGGTCTTAATGCTAAGTGCACACCAAAGTCAGGTTGCAATGGATCACCAAACACAGTTCTAGACAGTGTAATCCCTCATTGTGGAGAACAAAGTGTTGGTCCATGTGTAATCTCTCTATTGGGGTGTACTTCATATACTCATAACTGAAGGTTTTCAAGTTTGAGGAGTGGAGCAGGTTTTCAGGAGAAAAGAAATTTTTGTTAAGTCAATTCGTCGAGATGTCTCGTGAAGTTCTGATGAATCTCGACGAATCCAGACAAAAGCCAAATTTCTAGTTTAAAGAAGAAATTTCTGCGGCTAAGTCTATTCATCGAATGTTCTCATGAACTCCCGACGAATATCGACGAACGCAGACAGAAGTCAAAAAGGCAGACTTGTGAATGAAAATGTGCGGCTAAGTCAATTCGTCGAATGTTCTCGAGAACTCTCGACGAATTCCGACGAATGAAAACAGAAGACAGTTTTCAAGCTTTGATCAGTATTTTTTAGCATTGAATCGTCAATTGCACCTGCTATGATGTGCTTTGCTTTCTTTTCCAGAGTGACAAGTGCAATTTCATCCTTTGTCATGTCCATCAGTTTCTTTGGCACTTGTTTGGTGGCATCAATGGTAGAAGTAACCATGGGAATATGGGGACCTTCCTTAACTATCTGGGAGATTCGGGGATCATTTGCTTCCATGTAGAAGATAACTCTTTCTTTCCACATGGGGAAATTCTCCTTAGTGCAAACTGGGAGCTTGGAGGAAAACCTTTCCATGCCTCTGTCCATAGATAGAGATCTTGACAATGTAGAAGGATCTTTAATCTAGGTGTTAACCTCTTAAAGATAACCTACCTCTGATACCAATTGAAAGAAAGTTGTCTACCTAAATCACCTAGAAGGGGGGTGAATAGGTAATCTCTACTGCGATTGCGGAATAAAAATTTAGCACACACACAACAATAAATATCACAGCACAGAGAAACAAGATTTATAGAGGTTCCCCAAGGTGGGTACTCCTCTCTCCCGCTCCGCCTATCTATCACTTCGGGCTAGCGTCGGCAACTTCACCAAAACTCAGGTTTATCAACAAATCCTACACTCGGAGACAACGACTCCTACAAACTCGGAGAACAAACTCAGAGTAAACAACTCCTACAACTCAGAGTAAACAACTCCTACAAAATAACTCAGAGTAAAAACTCCTACAGGAATTAAATAAAGTTTGAAACGAAACTTCTCTTGAATCTCAATAGAGATTAACTTCAGATCTGGAGAGACTGAATCTTCTTCTTCCTTTAGAGTGAAAGCTTGGATCTTCAAGGATTAGGAAGAATAAAGAATCGACAAACCTGATCTGAGTAGGCCCTTTGATTAATTTGAAAAGATCTTCAATATAGAGAGCAGCAACTAGATCAAAGGCCTTCTTATCTGAGAAATCTCTAGCAACACTGAAGAACGAATCTTGACCGGCGCAGACTTTAGATCTCAGAAACTTGTTCAGCAAGAGAGAAAGAAACGGCTAGCTTCTTTTTAACAATCAGGTGATTTCTTTAGTTTGCCCTAAAAATAAAAGATTATTTATAGGGAGACCTCCAACGGCTCGGGCAACAAACAAGGAGAGATCACCACGTGTACTGTACATGGCGGCCAACCCTAAATTTCAAAAACGAAACATAAATTTGAAATCCGTCTATCCGTCATTCGTCGAAACTTTACGTGACCATTCGACGAATTGACTTGGCCATTGAAAAATACTTATCAAAGCTTGAAAACTGTCTTCTGTTTTCATTCGTCAGAATTCGTCGGGAGTTCTCGAGAACATTCGACGAATTGACTTAGCCGCACATTTTCCTTCACAAGTCTGCCTTTTTGACTTCAGTCTGCGTTCGTCGATATTCGTCGGGAGTTCATGAGAACATTCGACGAATAGACTTAGCCGCAGAAATTTCTTCTTTAAACTAGAAATTTGGCTTCTGTCTGGATTCGTCGAGATTCATCGGAACTTCACGAGACATCTCGACGAATTGACTTAGCAAAAATTTCTTTTCTCCTGAAAACCTGCTCCACTCTTCAAACTTGAAAACCTTCAGTTATGAGTATATGAAGTACACCCCAATAGAGAGATTACACATGGACCAACACTTTGTTCTACACAATGAGGGATTACATTGTCTAGAACTGTGTTTGGTGATCCATTGCAACCTGACTTTGGTGTGCACTTAGCATTAAGACCTGTCATAACACATCTAAATAGAAATCATCAAATACATCCTCAATTTAATTTAGTTCACTAGGGGACATCTTCAAATCCAGGTAATTGTGGATACAATACCCAACAGCGACCTTATAGGCTCATATTGCGTTGGCAGTAAGACTAACTGCTTGATTGCTTTGAGATCACCTAGGAAACTCCAACAGTCTCCCACATGATCACAAAGAATCAACAAAAGTCTCACAAACAATGAGCGGCATCTAGCAATACATCATTGCTACCCAAGCAATAAGAGTTCATAACTCAATAAGCCTGTCTTAACCAATGTACCAGTGCTGTCATGTTCCTTTGTCCTTTACACCCGGGTAGAACTAGAGGCATGGACCGTGTCTCCCTCATAATTATTCAATCCTAGTTTCTTGATCCAGAATAGACTGTCTGAAAATTGGTGAGCTCAATATCACATATTGTCTCTACCAAGCATGGTCATGCATTTCTCAATCTCATTCCATCAAGGGGCCCATGGATGTAACTCCTATCATATAGGAGGACAAATCACATATCTGTCCACACACAAACACCCAAATGACTCGTAACATACCCAATAACCACTGTTATCTTCAACCTTCTTCAAGGAAGACTTTAGATGCCATCAAAGTACGCTTTTCCTCACTCGATGAATGTTGTGACTTCAGGTCAAAGAACCACGAACACCATTGCCAGCTGAGATCTACTTATGACACATTCATTTAACAATCCACAAAGTAATCTCAAGGTGGGTCTGTCCAGTACAACTTGTTCACTAACAAGTACCCATGTGATGACTGTACAACCCCGATGTTCGCCAGGAAGCAACCAAAGCTCGCGCTCAAGGAGGCGAGCCAAAAGGGGCGAACCCTGAACTCCGGCGAGGCAGGCCAAGGAAGAGCAAGAGACTGCGCAGGCGAGCGAGCCCAGCGGAGGGAAGGTAACCGGCTCCTTCGAAGCTCGGCGAGGACAGTGCATGCGAGCCCGACCAGTTGAGGAGGGAGCTCGCTAGGCGAGCCCGGAACCTCGGGGTACAGTTAGCCACTTTTGGGGTACAGTTAGCCATTTTGGGGTGCGGATAGCCATCCTGGGGTTCGCCGACCCAGAGGCTCGCGAGCTCCGCTCGCGAGGGAAGTCGGCTTGGCCGGGTCGCTATGGGCGAGCCCAACCATTCGGGGGAGGGGTCCGCTAGGCGAGCCCGCCTAGAGTGAGTGCGGATGGTCATCCTGGGGCTCGCCGAGGTAGTACAGGCGAGCGAGCCGCGCAACGTGCTAGTAATAACTCTGGGGCTCGCCGATCCAGAGGCTCGCGAGCTTCACTCGCGAGGGAGGCCGAGAAGCGGGCTGACTCGCCCAGTAAAAGTCCAGGAAGGGATTTTTACCAAGAGGCCCCTGGTGGTCTGCATTTAGCCTCTCCGAACAGCGGAGTTTGGTTGTTAGCAGGCCAATCCGGTGTGCGGATAGTAAGAATGGACAGCGGGATTTGGTTATTGACAGACCACAAAACTAAAATCTATAAATAGACCTCAAAGGGCACCTTGGAAGAGGACCGGTTCATTATCTTTGAGCTCTTCTCTCCCTAGGTCGCTTTGGTTTGGGCTCTCTAGCTCTCCAAGGTGCCCGAGTCTTAGCTTTGGCTTGGGAGGGGAAGCGCTCAACGATCTTCCGAGTTAGTGGAGGGACCTCCTCGCTGAGACTAGGGTCTTTGTTCTTTGCTCTAATCGTCGGCCTTACCTCTCCCGAGGGACCGGTAAGGGCTAGCTGCCTCTCATTTCGGTGAGGGCCCCGAGCTCCACAGGAGATCGAGAAATCGGTTTCAACATTTTGGTGCGGTGAGCGTGGAGCGCGGCTGGTTCAAGAAAGTCCCAGAGAAGAGTTATGGCTGGGGATGAAGAGCAGGGCGAGGAGTTCGGCGAGACCCCTCAGGAAGCAATGGCAAGGATGTTCGCGGATTTCAGAAAGGAGGTGCTCGACACCTTGGGGTTCACGGTCACGGCTCTGCGAAGTGAGTTCGCGACCCCGGCACCTCAGGCGGCCACTCCCCCAACAGCAGTCGGCGAGAGGGCACCAGGAGGAAGGGCTGGAAAAGAAGTTGCCGTTGAACCAGGACGTGACAGGGAAGGGCGAGTGCTGTTCGCCAGTCCGGCGAGCCCGGTGTTAGCGAGTTCCGCGCCGGCGAGTTCGGTGCCGACAAGCTCTGCCCCAGCGAGCGCGGCGCAGGCGAGCGCGCGCCAGGAAGATGCGGCGACAGTCGGGGTGGTTCAGGCGAGTGTCGCCCTCGCGAGTGCGATCCCAAGCTTGGCGAGCGAGCTAGGTCCGCGAGCCGAGTGAGAGAAGATGGTAGGAGGGGGAAGCCCCTTCTGCGAATTAGTGTTGTCTGCACCCGTTCCAGCGGGATTCGGGGAATGGGATAGAGTGTACTACAATGGCAGATATGACCCAGTTCAGCATCTGCAGTCTTTCGAGGACTCGGTCTCCATCAGGCCGATGTCCGATGCCTTCAAGTGTCGGCTCTTCGCCGTCACTCTCAAGGAGAAGGCCAGGGACTGGTTTCATTCACTTCCGGCAGGCTCCATCTACGCGTTCGAGGACCTGCGCCGAAGTTTTTTGTTGAGATTTTCAACTTCAAAAAGGAGGAAGAAGGACGCTGATTCCCTCTTCGCGGTGAAACAGGAGTCCAGGGAGACGTTGGCTCAGTATGCGGATCGGTTCCAGGAGGAAGTGCAGCTCACTCAGGAGGTGCCCGGGTTTGCACTTCAACTCGCCTTCACGGTCGGGTTGAAGGAAAGTCTTTTCAAGATGGCGTTGAAAAGGAAGGCCCCCGTCTCCTATGAGGAGCTGATGGAGAGGGTGGCGGAGGAAGTAGCAAGCGAAGAAGCCAACCCGGAGCTCACCAAGAGGCTAGCAAAGCTCAGTGAGCCGGAGATGAGGCAGCAAGAGGTCAGAATAAGGGAAGAGCCCCGGGCCCCGGAGGGGGGATGGAGGCCGCAAGGTGGAGGAATGCAGGGGCAGGGAAGGGGTTACGGCCCGGGAAGGGGTAACCGCTTCGAAGGTCAATGGAGACCCCCCAGTTGGGGTGGAGGCAGGGCCCGATGCAGTTGCCTCCCCCACCTCAACAGGCCATGGCAATTGGCCGGGGAAGAGGAAGGGGAAGGGGAGGAGAAGCGGAGACGGCGGCCGCTAGGAGAAGGAGGAACAGGATAGCAGAGACCGGGGCAAGGGAAGTGGCGGTGCCATATTGCATCTTCCACGATGTGGAAGGCCACTCCACGGACACTTGTCCGGAGTTCCTGGAGGTGAAGAGGGGCAGAGCGCCCGTGCCACCACAGCAGCAACCATTAAGGATCGTGGAGGTGGAACCTCGGGAGGAGGAGGAGGAAAGATGTGAGGATAGAGCAGATCTGGGGAATAGAGAAGGGATCGGAGTGATCCATGGGGGGGTAGGGGTGGAGGCAACCCGCAAGGCTAGTCTCCATACCATCTACCACCGGAGCGTAGCATCAACATCCACCGCTCCGCCCCCGGCCGAAAAAATTATTTTCACCCAGAAGGACATGCCGAGCTACGAAGACCCGTTCTGCGACGCGCTGGTTATCCAGACGGCGATCGAGAACTTCACCGTCTCCCGAATCCTAGTGGACAATGGGAGTTCGGTCAATGTCATCTTCAAGAAGGCATTCGACAAGATGGAGGTGGAACCCATAAGGGTGTTGGCCTCGGATGGCCCTCTGTTCGGATTTTCGGGGGAGAGGAAGGAAGTAGAAGGAGGGGTGGGGCTCCATGTGACCCTGGGTGGGCAGTCTCGGAACTGTCGCTTCGTCATAGTGGATGCCCCGAGCAGTTACAGCGCCATCTTCGGACGGCCACTCATCAGCGCGTTCCGTTGCGTCCCCTCCACTTTTCATCAGTGCCTCAAGTTTAATGAC